>OU785224.1:19048415-20248415 GCA_917051295.2 Erebia ligea
TGGCGATATACGTCATGGTAGTTTCCACCGCTGTGCTGAGTTATGTGAACAGTTTGAATGGTGATTTCGTGCACGATGATATACCAGCCATAGTGACCAATGCAGACGTTGTGGGCACAAACTCTTTGAAGCAGCTGCTTTTGGACGACTTCTGGGGCACGCCGATGGCTGATCCTAACAGCCATAAGTCGTATCGACCGCTCACGACGCTGTCTTTTAGGTAAGTGATAATTTTATTACTAGTTTAATAGGGGGGCCATACTTTTATTGTGTTTTAGAATACAAGTTATATTTATTTCATTCTCTCGTACTATAACTTACTTAATGCTACATGGACCCGCCTTCCTGAATTTATTCAAAGGTCTGCACCCTTACGCAGTCGAAATTCCGCGGGCTCGTACGAAGCGTTTTGCTTCCTCGTTTCTAATTCGAACCGCTAGGATATGGAATGCCCTTCCGGCTTCCGTTTTTCCCTCCTCTTTTAATATAGGTACCTTCAAATCAAGAGTGAATAGGCATCTTCTAGGCAAGCGCGCTCCACCTTAGGCTGCATCACCACTTGCTAGCAAGTCTGATTGCAGCCAAGCGCTAGCCTATTTATTTAAAAAAAAAAAAAAAAAAAAAAAGGAATTGCCAAAAATATCAGGTACATTTACATTTTTTTAAATCTAATACAAGTTAGTCCTTGACTGCGATCTCACCTGATGGCAAGTGGTGATGCAGTCTAAGATGGTAGCGGGCTAACCTGTTAGGGGCATGGCAGTTATATTAAACCCATACCATACCCCTAATCTGTTTCTACACGGCTCCTCTTTGCGAGTAGGGTGATAAATAGCCACGGCCGAAGCCTTCCACCAAGCCCTGCAGGGAATCGAACCCGGGACCTCCGCACGTTAAAACAACAGCGCTCAACACTGCGCCAGGGAGGTCGTCACGAGTTGCGACCCGAAACCGTTGAACGACGAGGGAATGTTATGAGACTATTACATCCATACTTTCATGCTAATATTATTAATGTGAAAGTGTGTCTGTCTGTCTGTCCGTCCGTCCGTCTGTCTGTCTGTCTGTCTCCTACGCTTTCCCGGCCCATCTTTTCAACCGATTTCGACGAAATTTGGTACAGAGGTAGGTTGTATTCCGGGGATAGTACTTTTTATCCCGGAAAATTGATAAGTTCCCGCGGGAATCGAAAAACCTCAATCCACGCGGACGAAGTCGCGGGCATCATCTAGTGTAAACATAACACGAATGCAAATTCGCAACATATATTTTCTTTTAAATTTGCATTCATAACAGGCCGGAACATTCATCTCCTGATAAACCCGTTGCGCTGAAACGTTATTTATTTTAGTTTCCTGCTGCCCCGTGATGTGTAACGGACGAGATTAAAATGACAATTCGTTAAAATTTAGTGTCGAGAGAATCGCGGCTGTAAATACTCTCATGATGCGCGAATTCGGGCGATAAGGGCGACTCTTGCTTGCGCGGACGTTGCGCGCTATCACGATTTATTATGCAGGCCCATAGGTGCTGGCATTCCGGGGGTTTTTAGGGTTCCGTAGCCAAATTTGGCAAAAACGGAACCCTTATAGATTCGTCATGTCTGTCTGTCCGTCCGTCCGTATGTCACAGCCACTTTTTTCCGAAACTATAAGAATATACTATATACCTATACTGTTGAAACTTGGCAAGTAGATGTATTCTGTGAACCGCATTAAGACTTTCACACAAAAATAGAAAAAAAAAAAAATTTTGGGGGTCCCCATACTTAGAACTGAAACTCAAAAATTTTTTTTTCATCAAACCCATACGTGTGGGGTATCTATTGATAGGTCTTCAAAAATGATATTGAGGTTTCTAATATCATTCTTTTCTAAACTGAATAGTTTGCGCGAGAGACACTTCTAAAGTGGTAAAGTGTACCCCCCCCCCCCCCCTGTAACTTCTAAAATAAGAGAATGATAAAACTAAAAAAAATATATGATGTACATTACCATGCAAACTTCCACCGAAAATTGGTTTGAACGAGATCTAGTAAGTAGTTTTTTTTTTATTAATTTAAAACTTAACTTAATAATTTATAACTCGCGCACCGAGGGCTCCGTACAAGCCTGTACGGAACCCTCGGTGCGCGAGTCCGACTCGCACTTGGCCGGTTTTTTTTTTTTTTTTTGGTTTTTAATTATGATTGGATGTTATTACGTTACAACGTTTGCTACATTTGTAGCGCAATCACCTCTGATTGGATAGCATTCTTCAAAATCCAATATATTTTATAGGTATAGCTTATATTGAGGGACGAGTGGTCTAGTTACGACAACGCATAATTTATCAGTCGATAGCGATCGTTAGGTATGCAACGTTGACCCACGTCGGTAACTGGATGGGTGACCGAATTTGGTAGTCCGAGTTTGGCCTTTTCGTTTCCTCAGTGCTTCGGATAGCACGGTTATTATCACAAACATCTGATAATGATCGTTAGTAACCTAAGAGTGTATTTTATGAGTAGTATACTGTTAATCGAGTCGTATGCGGAAGGACCTGGGATCCTAGCGCATTATTATCCCAAGAAAACGACTGCCATGATTGTCCTGTTGTGATTAATGGAAATGGGTTACGACCCTCAGCAACGAGGAATACGATGCAGAGAGAGTGAGAGATATTATCAAAATGGATGAATGGTGACTCTGTAAAGGATATCACTTAAAGGTAGAAAAGGTCCACTAATAAGATCAAGTGAGTTGCAGAAAACCGATTGAAACAAGTAGCGCAAGAATGACAATGGAAATTGGTATACCTTCAATAAACTTATGCCCAATAGTTGCACTTAGTTCCACTAGCTAAGACGACGATTCAATCATTCATTTATTGGCATATAATAGCTAGTAGCTACAAATATACATACGCTCGAACTTTATTGTTGACAGCAAACTAAACCAATTCACATTACCGATAGATGCAACGAGATACAGTTATACGCGATAACTTAACTTCTCAAGTCACTATGTAGGTATGTATATGATTGTAGTTCTCAAGTAGAAACTTAGATACACGGGAACCTGCAGATTCAAATGTGGGGCAAAATCAACTTGCCAACTGCGGATTTCCATGTGTCGAGCCGCGGGCTGACTCCAAAGTTAGAGCAATAACTTGGAAAAGTTTTATAACACGTCAAATGTTTATGTTTGTATCGACTACCTGGAGTCGCAATTTTATTGCTGTTTTACCTTGCCATAGTACTTATGATATATGAATACGTTACGTTATATTGCAGACAAAATGAAATGAAGAGAAGAAGAGTTACTCGTATGTACATAAGGATAAATTAAAAGATGTTTTATAACCATGACTAAATTTCCCTGCTGATCTAGGCTACCTTTTATCCCGGTTTGGGATCAAAAGTCTATGTAAGGGCGCATTTTGAATCCTCGTAACTTTAGTTTCAAGATAGCGTTACTACTTAATTATCTCCTTTAGGTACATTAGTAATTGCTACATTAAACAAGTTATATTAACCTCCAAAAAATGAACGATGTTACTAAGTTTGAATAAATGAATTTTGATTTTGAGTGATAGCGTTTTTGTCTCTTAAGGTCTGATCATTACGCGGAACTTAAACCACATCAGCACACAAACATGATGGCGTGATTGAAGAACAAACAAACACACTTTCACATTTTAAATTTAAGTAGGAAATAGGACATTAGTAGAGCTATACTTAATAAATTATCTAAACCTCTTAATCGAATTTATATGTTTTTATCCCATATTTCTCATAACTAGCCAGTGTCTTATGTCATAGATCTTGTAATAAGATGAATAAGATTTTCATGATGATATATTAAGTTTGGAGTCCTCGCCGGATGATAGATAGAGGCTCCGAGAGCGGAATTTATGGCTGACTTCTAGACGTTGAGAAAGAATGGTGGATACACGACATTACGGGCATTTATTTGAGGAAGTATAACCCTTTTTCACCCTCTTGTTTTATTTATGTCAGTCCTTTCTGTTGACGTACGATAATGTGTTTGTGTAATACCCTTGTGGTAATACGTTGAATTGTAATGTAAAGAACGACTATAACGCTCCAAATGTTGTTCTGCACTGTAAAATCAAACGATAAGTAGAAACGAAGTCTTACTCGTTGTTACCTAATGGGCTATATACTTAGCCGATATATAAAAAAATACGGAACCCTAAAAAAAAAAAAACTGCTGAGTTTCTTGCCAGCTCTTCTCAGCAGAACTTCTTTCCGAATCTGTGGTAGAGTCAAAACATGACGTAACATAAGAGACACATGTATGTCCTACATGTTTTAAATAAATAAATTGAATTATTATTACAGTAATTAGATTAAGCTAGCTACTAAAGGTTTTATTAGTACGTTTTCAATAAAACATAATCTGGGGCCTTACTACCAACGCTTAAAGTAATACTTAAGTAATATTACTCTAAATGATAGTTTTATAATACGTAATTTGATGTCCATAAAACAAGGATTATACGCAATTTTATCTCATTCTCCCGCAGAAAATTATGAATGTTTGTTTCTATTTAGTGTCGCTTTTTCGTTTTATCGAATTTTCAAATCACAGCGATTCTAAAGACTTTTCATTTCAAAAAATCTCTTAATTTTATAGTACTTGAATTAAATACTTAATAATTTATCAATTACTATACGTCTTGTTAATAAATGCATTCAATATCACTCCTGCCTCATCTAGATTGACACGAATCACTAATTAAATCTCTATGTATATAGGTACGTTATATATATATGACAATCCATACTAATATTATAAATGCGAAAGTGTGTCTGTCTGTCTGTCTGTCTGTCTGTCTGTCTGTCTGTCTGTCTGTCTGTCTGTCTGCTACGCTTTCACGGCCCAACCGTTTAACCGATTTTGATGAAATTTGGTACAGGGATAGGTTGCATCCCGAAGAAGGACATAGGCTACTTTTTATCCCGGAAAAACCAACAGTTCCTGTGGGATAACAGGCTCTTTTTCTCGCATTTTTCTTCAATTAGGTGGCAACGGCGCAACGGATCGACGTGATTTTTTGCATGGGTATATTTGAGAACCTGGAGAGTGACACAGGCCACTTTTCATCCTGGAAAGACTAACAGATCCTGTGGGATAGTATGCTCTTTTTCTCGCATTTTTTTCACCGTTACCACGTTCACACGTTCAGATTAGCCCACGTTCAGGTTATCATAACCTTCCGGTTAGCCCACGTTCAGGTCAGCCGACGTTTAGGTTAGCCCACGTTCAGGTTATCATACCCGTCCGGTTAGCCCACGTTCATGTTAGCCGACGTTCAGGTTAGCAGAAGTTCAGGTTAGTTGTCGGTCAGGTTAGCTGTCGTTCAATTTAGCCGACGTTCAAGTTAGCCGACGTCCACGTTACCTGATATTCAAGTTAGCCCACGTTCAGGTTAGCCCACATTCAGGTTAGCCGACGTTAAGATTTATTTTAGGACAAGGAAAGTAACATGTGCTACCTTAGTAACATCGTATCATACTAAATACTAATCCATACTTATCCATACTAATTCATACTAATATTATAAATGCGAAAGTGTGTCTGTTTGTCTGTCTGTCTGTCAGTAACATCTGTCTGTAAGTGTCTGTGTGTTAGTAACATCGTATCATACTAATCCATATCCATACTAATATCCATACTTCCATACTAATATATTTTTAAGTGATTTTTGATAAAAAATTACAATATGTTTTCTTAATTACTTAAAATAAATAAACCAAAGAATAATGCCTTGCTTTTATTTATCACCTTTTTCGAACAATTTATCTAGCCCGCTACCCTGATGGCCAGTTGATTCGAACCATTGTGCATTGGCTATCGTAACTTACCTACGTTCGTTAAAATTTAACACACGTAAGATCTTTATTACAAATGTTATCCATAACAGTTTCGTTTAGTCATCGGCTATCAAAATAGTAGGTATCCAATCCTTCTCAATTCGTTTGTTGCTATTGCTTTCACACCTCTTTCATGTTGTATATATTATGTTTTCATACCTATTTTGTATCAATAGGCTTTAATCAATAATATCCATACTTCCATACTAATATTATAAATGCGAAAGTGTGTCTGTCTGTCTGTCTGTCTGTCTGTCTGTCTGCTACGCTTTCACGGCCCAACCGTTTAACCGATTTTGATGAAATTTGGTACAGGGATAGGTTGCATCCCGGGGAAGGACATAGGCTACTTTTTATCCCGGAAAAACACAGTTCCTGTGGGATAACAGGCTCTTTTTCTCGCATTTTTCTTCAATCACGCTTCAACGGCGCAACGGATCGACGTGATTTTTTGCATGGGTATATTTGAGGACCTGGAGAGTGACATAGGCCACTTTTTATCCCGGAAAAACAAACAGTTCCTGTGGGATAACATACTCTTTTTCTCGCATTTTTCTTCAATTAGGTGGCAACGGCGCAACGGATCGACGTGATTTTTTGCATGGATATATTTGAGAACCTGGAGAGTGACACAGGCCACTTTTCATCCTGGAAAGACTAACAGATCCTGTGGGATAGTATGCTCTTTTTCTCGCATTTTTTTCACCGTTACCACGTTCACACGTTCAGATTAGCCCACGTTCAGGTTATCATAACCTTCCGGTTAGCCCACGTTCAGGTCAGCCGACGTTTAGGTTAGCCCACGTTCAGGTTATCATACCCGTCCGGTTAGCCCACGTTCATGTAAGCCGACGTTCAGGTTAGCAGAAGTTCAGGTTAGTTGTCGGTCAGGTTAGCTGTCGTTCAATTTAGCCGACGTTCAAGTTAGCCGACGTCCACGTTACCTGATATTCAAGTTAGCCCACGTTCAGGTTAGCCCACATTCAGGTTAGCCGACGTTAAGATTTATTTTAGGACAAGGAAAGTAACATGTGCTACCTTAGTAACATCGTATCATACTAAATACTAATCCATACTTATCCATACTAATCCATACTAATATTATAAATGCGAAAGTGTGTCTGTTTGTCTGTCTGTCTGTCTGTCTGTCAGTAACATCTGTCTGTAAGTGTCTGTGTGTTAGTAACATCGTATCATACTAATCCATATCCATACTAATATTATAAATGCGAAAGTGTGTCTGTCTGTCTGTCTGTCTGTCTGCCTGCTACGCTTTCAGTAAGTAAAAAAAATTGGCAGTCAGGACTGCCGATAGAAGTGAAAACTAATATTAAAATATAAACCGTAAAACTAAGGCATTATAGTTTAATTACGAATGTACTATATTTATATTTAAGACCTTTTGTCTTCGTAACAACACGTGGTGTCAGTCACGATTACACATCACTTTTAAATATAAACCTTAAAACAAAGGCATTAACCCTTTAGTTTGCAGACGAAAAAAAACAAAAATTTTCTTTTTGGGGGTTAAATAGTAAGTATAAGAATGACTAAAAAATAGAAATAGAATAGAAGAGATATTCGGGTTCAGAATTCAGAGTGCAGAGTTCAGAGTTCAGAGTGCAGAGTTCAGACTTCAGAGTGCAAAGTTCAGAGTGCAGAGTTCAGAGTGCAGAATTCAGAGTGCAGAGTTCAGAGTGCAGAGTGCAGAGTTCAGAGTGCAGAGGTCATAGTTCAGAGTGCAGAGTTCAGGGTTCAGAGTGCAGAGTTCAGAGTCCATAGTTAAGAGTGCAGAGTTCAAACTTCAGATTGCAGAGTTCAGAGTGCAGAGGTCAGAGTTCAGAGTGCATAGTTCAGAGTTCAGAGTACAGAGTGCAGAGTTCAGAGTGAAGAGTTCAGAGTGCAGAGTTAAGAGTTCGGAGTGCAGAGTTCAGAGTTCAGAGTATAGAGTTCAGAGTTCAAAGTTCAGAGTTCAGAGTGCAGAGTTCAGAGTTCAAAGTGCAGAGTTAAGAATTCAGAGTGCAGAGTTCAGAGTTCAGAGTGCAGAGTTCAGAGTTCAGAATGGAGAGTTCAGACTTCAGAGTGCAGAGTTCAGAGTGCAGAGGTCAGAGTTCAGAGTGCAGAGTTTAGAGTTCAGAGTGCAGAGTTCAGAGTGCATAGTTCAGAGTGCAGAGTTCAGAGTGCAGAGTTCAGAGTGCAGAGTTCAGAGTGCAGAGTTTAGAGTTCAGAGTGCAGAGTTCAGAGTATAGAGTTCAGAGTTCAGAGTTCGGAGTGCAGGGTTCAGAGTTCAGAGTGCAGAGTTCAGAGTTCAGAGCGCTGAGTGAAATGTCTCAAACAGGCAGTCACAGTTAAGTTGACAATTGACAATCTTTCACATAAAACTCAGTTATTGTTCCCTTGAGCCACGCGAGCGAAGCCGCGGGTAATAGCTAGTAATTATATATATGCTAAGATCGTATCGTAATAATAGGTACGATATAATGCCGCAAAGCCTTATCAATTGGAGCGGGTAATTATATAGGCTTTGTTACACGAACAATAGTCGAATCGGCTTTCAAATAATATTATGTGTGATACAATGTCACTGGTATATAATCGGTATCGATTTTGGTATTAGATTTTTTTTTAGGTAAGGTTTACTGAAAATAATACCATGAATGAACTAGAAGTTTAATTCGCTATAATCCACCACAGTAGACAAATCTATGTGGTAGGTACAGTGCGTGTCTTTCAGCAATAGCATGCGAACACCCGCCACCCAGCAATTCGCACCGGAACAGCACCACACCACACAAATCCTCCAAATCACTCTCAACGTACGTTTCACTCCGAAACTGGAGCATCTTCAGGAGATGTAAAGTCACTGTTGTTAAGTCTGCTGTGGCGGATTATAGCGAATTAAACTTCTAGTTCATTCATTATCATGGACTTCCGCAAAGTAACGCCTGCTTCGATTTAATATTTGAAAATAATACAATAGAACTTAAAGCTAGCTAGCCTAACCTAATTACTATACCTAACATAAATCATGTCCGCGTGGAATGGTATTAGATATTATATTGAATTTTTGTGATTTTGGGCATAGAGAATAGAATGTTTTTTATTTTTCAATTGAACTTTTACAGTTAGAGGAATCGTGGCTTGGATCACACTCTACGGAGATGAACTGACCGACAAGTCTTGTGCTTGTTTAAATATATTCACATACTTCATGTTAATCATACGTAATGCCTATTTGAAATGCAGGCGAAAGTGTGTTTGTTTGTTGGGTTGTCTTTCAATAACGCCGTAACAGAGCAACGGATCAACGTGATTTTTTTCATAGTAAGTTAGAACTGTTATCTCGTAAAATTAAGGACTACTCATAGGAATTTAAAAAACTTTTTCCACGCGGACGAAGTCGAGGGCATCAGTTAGTAGTCAATGTTTGTCTGTTACCTTCTCAAAAAACATGACCTTCCGACGGAATATAATACTGGTGACCAATCTAATGACCTCCCGAGTCCCGACTGAATATAATACTGCTGACCAATCTAATGACCTCCCGAGTCCCGACTGAATATAATACTGGTGACCAAACTAATGACCTCCCGAGTCCCGACTGAATATACCTAATACTGGTGACCAAACTAATGACCTCCCGAGTCCCGACTGAATATAATACTGGTGACTACTAGTGGTTCGCACCGAACTGAGACCTCGCGGTATCCACAAACTTGTACAGAGCGCCATTTATTGATATCATTTTGAAGTACTGTTAAAATTTCTGAAGCTCATTAAAAATTAAAAAAATTCGTTTCCTTATAATATCTATCTAATTTTAGTATTTGTTGTTCAAGTACAGGACATAATTCAAATAATTGAGCAAGTTTCAGGCTCAGCCTTTCAGAAAATTGAGAGTTCTGAGGTCAACTTTGGACGTTAGAAAAACTCCACTTTGAAAGCCCCCCATTTCGTCAAATTTGGGGGAAAAATTAAAAAATATATATTTTTGGACTCTATTCCTAATTATCTTTAAAATGGTATACCGCAACCTTATGTAACGCTATAAAAAATATTTTACTTCGCATTCGCTTCTATGAGAGCCCCCCTGAAATAAAGATTTTTATAACTTTTTAAGCCATATTCGGCGGGAGGCCATCGGTTTACATATTATATTTAAATTTGAAGTAATTACGTTTAGTAATTCAGAAGTTATAAGGCTCTGACAGACGGACGGACAGACGGACGGACAAGTGCCAATTCACTTATGTAGACTCAGAGACCTTCGCTTCGCTCGGTCAAATATAGATGATTATAGATCACGGGTGAGATCATAGTGCACAAGTGTGTACAAACTTAGGTGCACTCTAAGTGTTCCCTTATTTTCATAGTCCAGTGAGAAGGCAATCCGAAACAACCGGAGAGAGATCAGTTGCAAGTACGACAGCTTTGTATGCTCTTCGAGGCACGGGGGTGAAACGACGCCAACTTCTACACTGAGTTTTTTTTAATTCCACTAAAATTTAGCCCTTGACTTAATGAGTGGCCTTTTAGAATAGCCATATCTTAACAAAGAAACCTTCTATCTATTTTTGCCCGAACCGTGATTCAAAACCAGGGCCTTGTCATCCACATTTGAACGTTCTAACTACTACATAAACAAGACTGTTGTTGAGAATGAACAAGGCAATAAAACACAAACTTCGCATTAAGATGTGACCGTTAAAACTATACAAAGTAAACTGGAAATTGTTGTTGAGAATATGAACAAGGGAACGAACCCAAATCGGATTACACGGGTCGAGCTTTCTCAAAAACTTGAGGCTTGTGTGGGTCTGTAATCTTGTTGGGATGGGGGATCGTGGATGCTCGAACAACAACAGCTTTTGAAACAAATAATACGTACACGAATAATGTGTACATGTGTAACTGCAAATTATGGAACCCGCTTCCACCTTCTGTGTTCCCTCAAAACTACAATATGGGACTATTCAAGAGAGCTCGATCAATTCCATACAAGTCGCGGTTAATTCTAACGCGATTCAATAGGTAACAAATCTCCCACTAGGCTCGCGTGACAAATTAATGCAATATGGCGGATAAAAACAAGATTTTTTATTTGGATTTTTTTTGAAGTAAGTTAAGTAAACGAAACTTTCAATAGACTGATAAAAACTACTTGTTTAAGTCGTGACAACTCGCTGAAAATTGAAGATAAGTAATTATTCTATATCTATTGTCGTAGAAAAATTATACCTACTATAAATTCTGTAAATCAAAACAATTGAGAGATTGCAATAATTATTGATCGAACGTTGAAATCATCAGGTCCTTGCGAACGAAATCACAGGTTATTAAGAATAATTTAGATTATTAATAATGAAGATATAGATAAAATTCACGTACAGCGGACGCCTGCGTGTAAGTGCAGAAAATAATCCCAGGATACAAAGATACAAGATAGATAAAATTAAGAATAATGAGGAACGAATGGCCTAACTGTGACAACGCATATCAGTCGATTGCGATTGTTAAGCAACGTTGACCGAAGTCGGTAACTGGATGGGTGACCGAATTTAGAGGTTCAAATTTGGACTTTTCGTTTCCTCCGTGTCTCGGTGAGCACGTTAAGCCGTCGGTCCCGGTTATTATCACTAATATCTGATATTAATCGTAACCAACCTAAGAGTTTAAGTTTAATACTCTTAGTCAAGTCGTATGCGGAAGGACGTGGGAACCCACCGCATTAATATCCCAAGAAAACTCCTACCATTAAGTGATTAATGGAATGGGGTCACGACCCTCAGCAATGAGAAATATGACGCACAGAGACAGAGAATAAGCATAATGCAGGCTTAAATTCAAAGTTGTATTTCCATAGATGAATATTATAGTAAATCATTATGAATAGTTTTGAAAAATTACTTATTTGAAGTCAATTTAAATTCGACTAGGATTAGAATATTTCGGAAAATAAACATCATCATGAACAAATTATAAACTAATGATCGTTTTGAATGAGCATACAGTTCACATTATATTGCTAATTATTTGGGTACGTGACGCGGTACCATGTGGTACCATTCAGTGATAATATTATAACGACACAGATATAAAGAATCAAATTAAGGCAGAATTTACAGACCAGCACAAGGCTGCAATTAAAAACTGCAGTGTCAACACTTTGTACAAGACCCAAAGATGCAATGGAATGACACTGGTGCCCCTTTTCACCTGAAGTGAAAACTTACTAACAACGAACATCTATGCCCATTAAGTAGTTGACTGTGTACGTGAAAACTGTCAACAATAGGTCAGTGTATCTTTAAGCATTATGGTCCGTTAGGCATAGTATTTTCATTATGACATACGGATAATTCTTGATTTAATAGTTAGAGACCATAATGAAAGTGGAGGAAATAACGGAAGCCGGAAGGGCGGTTCAAATCAGAAACTAAATCGCAATAAAAATTGCTCAGTAATTTCATGCTTCGAAGCATAACGTGCAATTTTTAAATCTAACCTCTTGACTAAGTGGCTAATAAGCTTGTAATGGCGATTGCATGTAATGAGCGATTGCAATTCCGACTTAATCAATTGCCGTACCTCGATCCCGCCTGCTAGTTGGCAGCTTGGGCTCGTTCGTCATATGAAATGCATGCGATAGCTATTTTAATTTACCAGTTATAAATGATTTATTACACCGGTTGTAGCTTATGACTTGACTTTGGCTTATGACTTGAGCTTTTATAAATCCAGATGAACTTTCTCAAAGTATTATCTTAAAGGGAAGTCTGTGTTATTGAAGAAAGTGAAGCAGTCGCTACATAATATGACAATGGAGAGAGATCTTCCTATTGCTACGGTCGTTAATCACCAGATCTCAATTATTAAAAAATAAAAAAAAACCTTACTTCTAGAGTATACATTTATTTTATTATAAACCAGTCTTATATTATTAATTAGTACTACTTACAAAACAAATGAGGCCACGGTATAAAGAAACATAAAAATTTACATATTATTATAACTAAAGTCGCTTCTAGCAAGCGCACAAGGTCTTTGTATTGTCTGCCGAAAATTCGGTACAATATGAAATCTAATTGCACCCTAGCATGCGATCGTCGCGGACGCCAGATTTCCTAAATAGTGCAATGAAATGCTAATAATAAGCTCCCAGCTCATGAAATTGTAACCAATATTGGTGGCGCTGTAATTAGTGAAAGTTAGGCGACCTAGATAAAATATTTTTCAATGATCAAACGAACTTACCTGAAGTGAAGTTCGATCTTGATTATCTTGACTTAGTCGAAGAGATCAGAATGACAGTATAAAAAAACTATAATAATATACCTAGTGTCTACGCAGGTCGTAGCTCGTAGACTTAGTTACGTAATAACTTGTTCCAAGAGTAGATAAAAAACTTTGTTATATTTTCCTAGACTTTGCTTAAAGGCCATGGCCCAGCTTTGAGGAGCTACGAACAAACCCAAATAAATAAAAACGAAAGTTAAAATTAGTCCTCTTTCTAATTTTCATGATCAGTTAATTTTCAACTCTAAAATGTGGTTGAAATTTTAATAAACGAAGGAACACTCCAAATCTATAGTAATATTATAAATAGGTAGTTTGTGAGTTTGTGAGGTTGTAGGGGGTAATCTCTGGATCTACTGAACCGATTTTGAAAATTCTGGTACCAATAGAAAGCCACATTATTTGTGAGTGTCATAGGGTATAAATATCAACCCGAAAAATTAGGGAGTTCCCGTGGGAATTTAAAAAACTTATTTCACGCGGACGAAGTCGCGGGCATCTGCCGGTATGAAATAAGAAGATTGTCACATAAAATCAGTTAACTACAGAATTGTAAGAAAACTTAATAAGTATTCGTCAAATGCCAGCAACAAGAGGGATGGGGGAACATGTAATGTATATTTTACCGTCCTCGTCCATTCCCCTGAGAACCTAGAGCACGGGTCTTTGACTTTATCACTGTGAGTAATTAAAAATCAATTGCTTCTTCTTTTTGATTTATCAAGATTTTCTTGAAAATGAATTATGTCATAATACAGAATTGATGTCTTTTTTACTCCACTACAAGTTAGCGAGTGATGATACAGTCTAAGATGGTAACGGGCTAACCTGTTGGGGGTATGGCAGTTATATTAAACCAATACCCCCAATAAGTTTTTACACGACATCGTACTGGAACGCTAAATCGATCGTTTCGCGGTATTTTTTTTGCCGGTAGGGTGGTAACTGGCCACGGCCGAAGCCTCCCACCAGACCAGACCAGAGAGAATTCAGAAATTATAAATTCCTGAAATGACCCGGGGATCGAACCCGGGATCTCCCACTCATAAGACAGCCCCACAGCGCTCACCACTGGGTCAGAGAGTTCGTCAGAAACCTCACCGTAATCTTTTTAATTTCAACCGATAGACCGTAGATTTTTATATGTATCGGTACAGCTATTCTACTTAATCTTTCCAATTATTAAAGCACCTTAGGATCACAATAACCCACTAATTAACAAATTACTTAATTAACCAATTAATTAATTATATCTATAAAATTATGTTATTATTAAATTTGGAAAAGCTAGGCCTTCTGACACAGATATTGTCATGATTTAGTATTAGCCACAATAATTTGTTAATCAGGTTTTTGGAAATAAAACATTTTTCATTTTTTTTGACACATTATCTATCAATTTTATTTGTAACTGCTGTCAAATTTAAATAGTTAATAATATGGTGGTTAATAATAGGGTTGCACACCCTTTTAACATAACAATAAGATTGGTTGGATATTTTTATAGTTAAATTTCAAGTTGCGAAGCGCAAGAATTTTTATACAAACTTTTACACCCCACTTAACCCCTAAAGCTGAGATTCTGAGTGCTCACTAAAATCTGAATTTCAAGTAAATTCTTCAAGTGTTGGCTTGATGTCTTATATTTCAGTTAGTGGTCGTTTGACGCAAGGGTTTTATGCACATGAGTGATTATTATACCTCAATACGAAAAAGTGGGGTGACAATAAATTTATTATAATAAGACATACTAAATTAAGCCCGCGACGTCCGCGTCGTCCGCATGGGCGTAGCTTTATTAAACGGCATGGGAATTATTTGCATTTGAATGGATGAATGAATGAATGAATACACTTTTATTGTACACCACTAAGGAAATTATAAATTAATAAAAGTATTTAGAGTAACCTTTGTCTTTCTCCGGCATCCCATCTATTTTTTTTATCAAAATAGGTTAAATAAATACTAGAGGATGCTCGCGACTTCGTTCGCGTGGCATAAGTTTTTTTAATTCCCACAGGCACTCCTTAATTTTCCGGGATAAATCCTATATATCACTCTCCAGGTCCTCAACTATAACCATGCAAAAAATCACGTTGATCCGTTGCTCTGTTGCGGCGTGATTGAAGGACAAGCTCTCTACTTAACGTCCTTGGGGATAAAATTTTCTATACTGTGAAACACGTATTTCTTTATTTTAAACCAGAAGCCCAAATACCAAATTTCATGTTTATAACTTGAAAAATGAAGGACTTTCATACAAACTTTCAACCCCTATTTAACGCCTTTGGGGGTAGAATTTTCAAAAACTGTGAAGCGCCTATTTCTTTATTTTAAACCAGAAGCTCAAATACCATGTTTCATATATATAACTTGAGAAATGACGGACTTTCATACAAACTTTCACCCCCTATTTCACCCCCTTAGGGGTGAAATTTTGAAAAATCCTTCCTTAGTGAGCGCCTACGTCACAAAAGGAACCTACTGTCAAAATTTCAAGTTTCTAACCCCAGCGGTTTAGGCTGTGCGTTGATATATAAGTCAGTCAGTCAGGACTTTGAATTATATTATTATATACTATATATAGCTCAATTACCACTCACTGACTGACTCACTCATTGACATAATTGTTCTCCTAGAAAGAGACAGAAAACGATATAATGATGTAGGGGAGATGTGTTCGGGTGCGGGATTCGAGTGGGGAAAAATTATGACATTTCGGAAAAACAAGATGGCGGCCGACGTGATTCTTGCAACTCTTTTGTTTTCCAACCGATTTTGTTACAACTCGCAATTATTGAAGAAATTAGGAAACGATCAATAGAAAAAGTGGAAAAAATTGGAAAAACAAGATGGCAGCCGAGCTGTAGTGTTTTCAAATTTTTGAATTTTCGACCCCGAACCGCGGCGCCACAGATCCGAAACGGCGTGGTCGAGCATGATATTTTTTTCTTTTTTCGCTTACATTTATCCTGTATTTTGGCAGAATGGAAGTGGTTTTTAAAAATTCAAGATGGCGGCTGTCGCGGCGGCCTTTTTGTTTGAGGTACGAAAAAACGCAATTTTAAAATTCAATTTTCTCACAGTTGGCAACGTCGGAGCGTTTCGACTTGTAAAGTGCGATTGTGTGTACAGACTTGAGGTATGGATTGGGGAAAAAAAATTACCCCATTTCTCGGGAAATTTTCAAGATTTACCCCAAAAATAAAAAAATCGAAATACGGACTTTTTGCAAAATTCCAGTACGAGCAACCACGTGTCCCCCTTGTACGAATGACATTTGGGTGTTTTCGTCGCCGAGGTCTGGCAACACTGGAGTTTATCAAAGTAAAAGTGATTTTCGACATGGTCTTTTTTCAGGGGCGATCATTTCGGCTGGGTGCGAGCGAGATAAAAAATTGAAACGTCATCAGGAGCGGTATATCCTGTAGTTTACGGGAAAATTATGAAACTATTTAAAATGTTTCTGTGGAACGAGGTGGCGGCCATTTGGTATTCTTTTTGTGATTTTCAAAATTTCGATCACGTCTCTGAGGCAGTTGGCAACATTTGGGAAAGTTGACATGTATGGATCGATTGTGTAACTCGACCGGCAGTATCGAGATATCTAAACAGTGTTGCCACATTTGGGGTAGATTTCGAGATTTTCCCAAAAATGTTCTCCTGTAAAATTTTGTATAAAAAATTTTTTTTTCACTGATGGTTTCGTATACACGTCAGAAAATTAAACTTGAACAAAAATATGGAGACAGCTGATGATTTAGGATTTCGGAGACGGGTAAAGAGCACGGCCGAGGTATTGAAGATAGGTGGGGGGTGCTCGACCAAATGTCATTCGAAACTTCATCCAATTGACAGTGAGCTGAAAAAAATTTCAAAATGGCGGATTTAAGATGGCCGCCATACTAATTTATTTGGTGTCTATCTCGGAGAGTTTAAAAGATGAAAGAGTGGTTTCTCGGCCAAAGATGATCAGGACGAGAAGATCTATTTAGCGAAAAGAAAAAAAATTCAAGATGGCGGAATATTTTTTTTCATACCAAATTATATGGCGATTAGGACGCATTAGCATAATTTATTGTTCTCCAAGAAAGAGACAGAAAACGATACAATGATGAATGGGAGATGTGTTCGGGTGCAGGATGGGAGTAGGGAAAAAATATATTTCGGAAAAACAAGATGGCGGCCGACGTGATTCTTGCAACTCTTTTGTTTTTTAACCTATTTCGTTAAAACTCGCAACGATTGAAGAAATTAGGAAACGATCAATAGGAAAAGTGGAAAAAATTGGAAAAACAAGATGGCGGCTGAGCTGTAGTGTTTTAAAATTTTTGATTTTTCGACCCCGAACCGCGGCGCCACAGATCCGAAACAGCGTGGTCGAGCATGATATTTTTTTCTTTTTTCGCTTACAATTATCCTATATTTTGACAGAATAGGAGTGGTTTTTAAAAATTCAAGATGGCGGCTGTCACGGCGGCCGTTCGGTTTGAGTAACGAAAAAACGCAATTTTAAAATTCAATTTTCTCACAGTTGGCAACGTCGGATTGTGTGTACAGACTCGGGGTATGGATTGGGGAAAAAAATTACCCCATTTCTCGGGAAATTTTCAAGATTAACCCCAAAAATAAAAAATCGAAATACGTATTTTTTGCAAAATTCGAGTACGAGCAACCACATGTCCCACTTGTACAAATGATATTTGGGTATTTTCGTCGCCGAGGTCTGGCAACACTGAAATTTATCAAAGTAAAAGTGATTTTCTTTTCTTTCTGAAATGGTCTTTTTTCAGGGGCGATCATTTCGGCTGGGTGCGAGCGAGATGAAAAATTGAAACGTCATCAGAAGCGGTATATCCTGTAGTTCACGGGAACATTATAAAACTATGTAAAATGTTTCTGTGAAACCAGGTGGCGGCCATTTTGTATTCTTTTTGTGTTTTTGAAGACAGCGATCACGTTTTTGAGGCAATTGGCAACATTTGGGAAAGTTGACATGTATGGATCGATTGTGTAACTCGACCGGCAGTATCGAGATATCTAAACAGTGTTGCCACATTTGGGGTAGTTTTCGAGATTTTCCCCAAAAACTCCCTCCTGTAAAATTTTGCATGACAAATCTTTTTTTCACTGATGGCTTCGTATACAAATCACAAAATATAACTTGAAGAAAAATATGGAGACAGCTGATGATTGAGGATTTCGGAGACGGGTAAAGAGCACGGCCAAGGTATTGAAGATGGGTGGGGGGTTCTCAAACAAATGTCACTCGAAACCTCATCCAATTGGCGGTTAGTTGAAAAATCTCCAAAATGGCGGATTCAAGATGGCCGCCATACAAATTTCATTAGTGTCTGTCTCGGAGAGTATTAGAGATGGAAGAGTGGTTTCTTGGAAAAAGATGATCAGGAGGAGCAGATATATTAAGCGAAATGAAAAAAATTTCAAGACGGCGAAATACTTTTTTTATACCAAATTATATTAAGGCGATTAGGAACTATAAAAGACGTCATTGTTCTCCTAGAAAGAGACAAAAAACGATACAATGATGTAGGGGAGATGTGTTCTGGTGCGGGATTCGAGTGGGGATAAATTATGACATTTTGGAAAAACAAGATGGCGGCCGACGTGATTCTTGCAACTATTTTGTTTTCCAACCGATTTCGTTACAACTCGCAATTATTGAAGAAATTAGTAAACGATCAACAGAAAAAGTGAAAAAAATTGGAAAAACAAGATGTTGTAGAGCTGTAGTGTTTTAAAATTTTTGATTTTTCGACCTCGAACTGCGGCGCCACAGATCCGAAACGGGGTGGTTCATGTCTAAGAGATAGTATGTTTGGGTGTGGGATGGGAGTAGGGAAAAATTATGACATTTCGGAAAAAATCCATATTTAGGGCTCCCTGGGATTACAAAACAGGAAACTGATACCTACCAAAGTTTTAAAAAATCAGCGCCATTTTGAAATTCTTTGTTAATTGACCGATTTCGTTTAAAATCGATATTTAGGGCTACCTGGGATTACAAAAAAGGAAACTGATACCAAAGTTTTAAAAAATCAGCGCCATTTTGAAATTCTTTGTTAATTGACCGATTTCATTCTAAATCGATATTTAGGACTCTTTGGGATCTCAAAACAGGAAACTGTTATTTAAATATATTACAATCCCTGGGATCCCTGGGAATTCAAAACAGGAAACTTGTACCAAAATTTTAAAAAATTAGCGCCATTTTGAAATTATATATTGACCGATTCCGTTCAAAATCGATATTGAGGGCTCCCTGGGATTACAAAACAGGAAACAGATACCAACGTTTTAACAAATCAGCGCCATTTTGAAAATCTTTCTTAATTGACCGTTGTCGTTCAAAATCGATATTTAGGACTCCCTGGGATCGGTCGGAGCGTTTCGACTTGTACGGTGCGATTGTGTGTACAAACTCCAGGTATGGATTGGGGAAAAAAAATACCCCATTTTTCGGGAAATTTTCAAGATTTACCCCAAAAATAAAAAAATCTTTTTGCAAAATTCGAGTACGAGCAACCACGTGTCCCACTTGTTCGAATGACATTTGGGTATTTTCGTCGCCGAGGTCTGGCAACACTGGAATTTATCAAAGTAAAAGTGATTTTCTTTTCTTTCTGAAATGGTCTTTTTTCAGGGGCGATCATTTCGGCTGGGTGCGAGCGAGATGAAAAATTTAAACGTCATCAGGAGCGGTATATCCTGCAGTTTACGGGAAAATTATGAAACTATGTAAAATGTTTCTGTGGAACGAGGTGGCGGCCCTTTTTGTATTCTTTTTGTGTTTTTCAAAATTTCGATCACGTTTTTGAGGCAGTTGGCAACATTTGGGAAAGTTTTCGAGATTTACCCCTAAAATGTCCTCCTGTAAAATTTTGTATGAAAAATTTTTTTTCCACTGATGGCTTCGTGTAAAGAAAATATGGAGACAGCTGATGATTGAGGATTTCGGAGACGGGTACAGAGCACGGTCCAGGTATTGAAGATAGGTGGGGGGTGCTCGACCAAATGTCATTCGAAACTTCATCCAATTGACAGTGAGCTGAAAAAAATTTCAAAATGGCGGATTTAAGATGGCCGCCATACTAATTTATTTGGTGTCTATCTCGGAGAGTTTAAAAGATGGAAGAGTGGTTTCGTGGCAAAAGATGATCAGGACGAGGACGTCTTTTTAGCGAAATGAAAAAAATTTCAAGATGGCGGAATATTTTTTTTCATATATTTTTCATATGGCGATTAGGACTCATTGACATAATTTATTGTTCTCCTAGAAAGAGACAGAAAACGATACAATGATGTAAGGGAGATGTGTTCGGGTGTGGGATTCGAGTAGGGAAAAATTATGACATTTCGGAAAAACAAGATGGCGGCCGACGCGATTCTTGCAACTCTTTTGTTTTCCAACCGATTTTGTTACAACTCGCAATTATTGAACAAAATTAGGAAACGATCAATAGAAAAAGTGGAAAAAATTGGAAAAGCTGTAGTGTTTTAAAATTTTTGATTTTTCTACCCTGAACCGTTGCGCCACAGATCCGAAACGGGGTAGTTTATATATAGGAGATATGTTCGGGTGCGGGATGGGAGTAGGGAAAAATTATGACATTTCGGAAAAACAAGATGGCGGCCAATTTGCCGAAATGAACCGATGGAAGCATTGAAGATAGGTGGGAAGTGCTAGACCAAATGTCATTCGAAACTTCATCCCATAGACAATGAACTGAAAGGTGGGAAGTGCTAGACCAAATGTCATTCGAAACTTCATCCCATAGACAATGATCTGAAAAAAAATTCATAATGGCGGATTTAAGATGGCTGCCATACAAATTTATTTGGTGTATATCTCAGAAAGTATAAAAGATGGAAGAGTAGTTTCTTGGCAAACTTAATGATCAGGAAAAAAATTCAAGATGGCGGAATTATTTTTTCCATAGAAAATATATGGCGAATATTGAGGAGACTAAAGTGCGTTCGGTAACATAGTGTCGGTACACCTTACGTAGTAACTAATACCTGATTTGTGGGTACACCCGCAGGGGCTGCAGACACTTATTATTTTGCTTTTACTTTATACTGCTTTTGTGTACTGTCTTTGTTAACTAAATGTTTTACTATTCTAAGAATAAAAAAACCGGCCAAGTGCGAGTCGGACTCGCGCACCGAGGGTTCCGTACAAACCTGTAGTAAGTTTTACGATTTATGACGTATTAAAAATAAAAATTACGATTGTTGTATGGGAGCCCCCCTTTAATATTTACTTTATTGATATTTAATTATTTATTTTGAAAGGTAATATACAAGTTAATATTCTGTGAAAATTTGAACCGTCTACCTGTTACCGTTTTTAATATTGAGCAAAAAAATACGAAAAAAACACGTTTATTGTATGGGGGCCCCCCTTAATATATATATATTTTTTTAATTTTTAGTATTTGTTGTTATAGCGGCAACGGAAATACATCATTTGTGAAAATTTCAGCTTTCTAGCTATCACGGTTTATGAGATACAGCCTGGAGACAGACAGACAGACAGACAGACAGACAGACAGACAGGCAGACAGACAGACAGACAGACAGACAGACAGACTGACAGACAGCGGTGAGCGGAGTCTTAGTAATAGGGTCCCGTTTTTACCCTTTGGGTACGGAACCCTAAAAAAGAATACTATTTTATTTATTCTGATGGTTGTTGTTATAAAATTCGAATATAAATAATAAACACAAGTTAGGAAAAAAAATAATTTTAATGAAAAAGGTAAAAAGTATACATAAACAATAGGTAATAGGTATAGGTATTTACCTATGAAATTGCCTTTCTTCAGTACTGGTCATTTCAAATAAAAAAAAGTTTGTAATGGCTCTGTATTCTAAATTCAAATTAATTTTGTTTTAAATCCATGACATTCTTTTTACAAACTCAATCTTGTTTTTTGATTAGCGTTGTATTTTCATTACATTTCTTTGTTAATTGATCGATTTCGTTTAAAATAGATATTTAGGACTCCCTGGGGTTAAAAAACAGGAAACTGGGCCCCAATCATGTAAGAATGTCCGATCAAACGTTTAAGATTTTCGTCAAAGTAAAATAAACCATAAATGCATTGAATTAGAGCTCAATTTCGCGTATCCATTCTTATACGTTTGAATTGAGCTCTAATTTAATGCTGTTATGGTTTATTTACTTCGCCGCAGATTTTTAACGATTTCATCGGTCATCCTTACATGATTGGGGGGCTGTTACCAAATTTTAAAAAATCCGCGCCATTTTAAAATTCTTAGTTAATTGACCGATTTCGTTTAAAATCGACATTTAGGACTTCCTGGGATTACAAAACAGGAAACTTGTACCAAAATTTAAAAAAATCAGCGCCATTTTGAAATTCTTTGTTAATTGACAGATTTCGTTCAAAATCGATATTTAGGACTCCCTGAGATCACAAAACAGGAAACTGGTACCAAAATTTTAATAAATCAGCGCCATTTTAAAATTTTTTGTTAATTGACAGATTTCGTTCAAAATCGATATTTAGGACTCCCTGAGATCACAAAACAGGAAACTGGTACCAAAATTTTAATAAATCAGCGCCATTTTAAAAATTTTTGTTAATTGACCGATTTCGTTCAAAATCGATATTTGGACTTCCTGGGATTACAAAACAGGACACTGGTACCAAAATTTAAAAAAATCAGCGCGATTTTGAAATTCTTTGTTAATTTACTGATTTCGTTCAAAAACGATATTAAGGGCTCCCTGGGATTACAAACAGGGAAACTGATACCAAAGTTTTAAAAAATCAGCGCCGTTTTGAAATTCTTTGTTAATATACCGATTTTGTTCAAAATCGATATTTACGCTACCTGGGATTAAAAAAAAGGAAACGTATACCAAAGTTTTAAGAAATCAGCGCCATTTTGAAATTCTTTGTTTATTGACCGATTTCGTTCTAAAACGATATTTAGGGCTCCCTGGAATTACAAAACAGGAAACTGATACCAAAGTTTAAAAAAATTAGCGCCAATCTGAAATTCTTTGTTAATTGACAGATTTCGTTCAAAATCGATATTAGGGCTCCCTGGGATTACAAAACAGGAAACTGTTACAAAAATTTAAAAAAATCAGCGCCATTTTGAAATTCTTTGTTATTGACCGATTTCGTTCAAAATCGATATTTAGGTCTCCCTGGGATTAAAAAACAGGAAACTGATACCAAAGTTTTAAAAAATCAGCGCCATTTTGAAATTCTTTGTTAATTGACCGATTTCGTTCACAATAGATATTTAGGACTCCCTTGGGGTTACAAAACAGGAAACTGTTACCAAAATTAAAAAAAAACGCGCCATTTTGAAAATCTTTCTACAGGTAAATTCGGTTTAATACAATAAAGACGTCAAGTCTGTACTACTTAGTACTAACGTCTAACCACATCTCGTGAGCTGCTTTAGCAGCTCGCGCACAGAGCGAAACACTAGTTTTATATATATAGATAAACGGTGGGCCGTCATATTATAGCATGCAGACTTACAGAAAGGCACTTTCGCATATTTTATAAAATAGGTAAGGTTTATACGAAAACAATTGTTCAATTTCAACTGTAATTAATACAAAAACCATATTCAATCCTAATAATACGAAAGTGTGCATGTCTTTGTTCGTCTGTCTATTCATCTACGTATCCTAGAGTACCGATAGTTCCTTTTTATTAAATTTGCATTAACGTAAGTGAAATGTGAAAAAACTCATAGCAAGAGCGTTTCTACGTCGTAAAATTTATATCCCCCTTCCATTAATATGTACAAGCCAATAAGTTGCACACGCACAGATGTATTTAATATAAAAATAATATTATACTGGATTCCGTACGTGTACCTCTTACAATAAAACCGGGTGAAGTTAAACCGGCTACGGATTCTGAGCACAACGGATAAAGGCACGCCGGCTATCCAGTGTTCAAGATTGTGTAGTACAATACACGAGCGGTAGCGTTGGTCTCGATATCGTTTAACACAAATAGAATCAGAACAAATCGAATCATTTTAACTCCGACCCATTGCCAGCTTACTATTACTTCATACAGCACAAGAAATATTACTTTTATCTCTATTTTCGACGTAACGAGACAAGTAACCATGTTAGCTTCGGAAGACAAATAGAGATAACGGGTGGACATAATTTAAACTCGTGCGCATGCTAGCCCTACAGGTTGTGGGGCTAGCAAGCGTTGTTGTTGTTCACTTATTATTTTGTTTCGGGGTTTTGAGTACTTATCCTTTTTTTATTTTGATTTAATCATTATTAGTTTTAGTATTTTATTCGACAGAAAACCAAAATTTTTTAATAAATGTTTTTTTTGGATTTTATTCCATAAAAAATTTTTTTGGAATAAAATCCGATATCCACTTTTGACTTGTACCGTGTCCCAGAGCAAGACCGCAAGGCACTTAGGTATATAATATTTTTATTGCAGTCCCCAAACCCAGCAAAGGCGACCCACTAAATAAAATATTCTCCCGGAACGTCTGTATTATTGCCGGGTTTATGTTAGAGCGCACAATACGGCCCTTTGGTTAGCTGAAATGTTTTCATGGCTAACCGTCGATATAGAAACCTTCTACATACACCAAAGTACGAAGATTCACAGTTTAAAAAACACAACTAAATACAATATCATCATCGTTAGTGTCGTCAGCCGATAGACGTCCACTGCTGGATTGAGGTCTCTTATGGCGACTGCCACACGCTGTGGTCTTGCACAGCCTGGAATTAGAGGCTCCCTGGGACTCGTATGATGTCATCTGTGCAACTTATGTTTTGAACTAGTTCCTGCAGAATTTATTTCTATATAAACTCGGATCACGCGAGTCCCTTCGTGAAAAATTTAAAGAAATTGGCATCCTCAGGGTTGCATCGCAGTACATATACGTTAACATACTTAATGTTGGTTTACAAAATATTCATCGCAGGCATAAACTAAACGTAACGTAACGTCGCAATGTCGTCTACGCAAGATGCAGAAATCCTTTGTGGGGTCGAGTATTACCTTTTATAATATGTTTCCAAAAGAACTTTTGGACTTGCCGTTACACAAATTTAAGAAAACCGTAAAAGAACACTTGTTGAGTCGCAATTATACAATTTCTTTTATTACTTTTTGACGAATTTCTTAATGACAAAGTTGTATGGAAGCAACTCTGGGTCAAGCTCCCCACAGGACAGTATAATACCTTACACTATTGTATTTAATTTACATACTTACCTATGTAATGTAATATATTGTTAAAAAAAAGAGCAACTGCTGAGTTTCTTGCCGGCTCTTCTCAGCTAATTCTGCTTTCCGAACCGGTTCTTTCCGAACCGGTGGTAGAGTCAAAACATGACGTAACATAAGAGACGTATGACATGTTTTAAATAAATGAATTCAAAAATGAATTGAATTGAAAAAAAGAGGTGTACCTCTTGGATCATATCAGAAATGAGAAGATCCGTAGAGGAACTAAAGTGACCGATAGTTACCGAGTAGCTAGAAGGGTTGCAAAACGAAACTGGCGTTGGTGGGGCACATAGTTCGAAGACTACTGACAGATGGCATCTCAAGGTGAACGAATAGCGACCACGCACTGGAAAGTACAGCGTTGGGAAATTAGACGGATGACATCAAACAATTACAGGAAGGATCCATCCCCTGGATCCAGGCAGCGCAAGATTCAAGTCCGCTGCGTGTGGTAGTCCCTACACGTGCATCTTTGATGTTTTTATATCAATGTCAGTTAACTTGATGTTTACTTTGGGCTCGCGTTGTTCGTACGAAACGCAAGCAATACAAATAAAATTGAGGTAATATTTTCGTATTTTATAACAGTCCATTGAATTGCTAATGCTTTAGTGCTTGTAGTAGTAATGGTTTTTATGGAATAGGTACGTGATTGTTTATTTAATAACTAGCTAATGTGCCCTGGTTTCGCTTGGTTTGTCAGATTGGTATTTATCCATACTAATCCATACTTTAATATTAAAAATGCGCAAGTTTGTCTGTCTGTCTGTGACTGTCTGCTACGCTATAACGGCCCATCTGTTCAACCGGTTTTGATAAAATTTGGTACAGAGATAGGTTGTATCCCAATGAAAGATATAGGTTTATCCCGGAAAATTAAGGAAATCCCGCGGGAATAAGGAAAAACTAGACCCACGCGGCATAATCTAGTTATAAATACTGTAAAATACTGACTTTAACATAGTATGTAGAACCAAATTTTTTTTGTGTCTTTGGAATTCGGTTTTTATAGTCTCACATCAGGTTAACGCAATGATCAAGTTAGTACAAAAATGTGTGTCCGAAAGAAGTACCAACAATAAAATTTTGGGGCATATTTTAAATTTCAAAGCGGGCAGTGGTGTAAAGAATATCTTTATTCCTTTAATGAGATTTGATCAAAGTTATAAATTTAATATTCAATGAGTCGTGATATTCATCCTTTAGAAGTTTAGAAGGCCTCAGGGTAGATTTGCTATAAATATACAAGGAGGGTATTGCCTTTGTAAGGCCGGTATTCAGAAGCAGAGCGTTAATGTAGGTTAATTTACACTTTCCTTATTTACTTAGTATAACCTTAGTTACATTTTGAAGAATGACCCTGAACTGTCTTTCTGCATCGTAATCCTCATTTCTGAGAGTTTCTATTCCTCTCCATTAAGCACATTTATAATGGTAGGGGGCTCCTTGGGATAATAAAACGGTTGGTTTCAAAATTCTTACACGACTCTACTAATTTTGACTTGGCTTCTGTGACCCGTATTAAACCGACATCGTCTAAAGAACTCGTTGGTCTACTGATAAGCATGTTCGACTGCGGCCGACGAGGTCCCGGGTTCGAGTCCCGAGTCTTGACTCGGTTCACAAATATTGGTTATTTCTGACAAGAAAATCTCAGTACAAGCTCGGAGTTAAGAAGTTGGCGGTGCTTCACTCCCGTGCCTCGGAGAGCACATTAAGCCTCCAGTCCTGCGCCTGATCTCTCTACGGTCGTGTCAGATTTTCCGTCCCATCGGACTATGAGAGTAAAAGAACAGAGAGTGCACCTGTGTTTGCACACACACTCGTGCACTATAATATCTCCCGCGCAGATGGCTAATCTCTAGAGAGATTGGCCGCCGTGGCTGAAATTCGGTCGGGAGGACATTATTACCTATTCTGCTCTTTGATATCGTCCATGCGATAAACATGTCCTGCCCATCTCATTCTTAACATTCAAATTGTTAGAACAACATTCGGTTTTTTTATTAGCCAGAACAGCACCGAATATCATTCCTAAAACCTCAAATAGTTGCATTCCATTTCAGAAGTATACTTCTGCCTTTTCTCTTTCATTATTCCATTACACTACGAATAGCTTTTGATAAAATATACACAACACTAAATTATTCACCAAAAATCATAAATTCTGTACATAAATAAAAGCTGTAAGTTCTGAATATTCATTAGTCTGAACTAGGTATATAACTCTAATAATTTAGATTGACACCAGCGATATTAATAGCATGGTACATAGAGCTGTCATGTCCTAGAGGGGATATCCTACTACTACTACTCGCCGAATTGGATGCTCAATTACGTCTTAGCGTGGAAATAAACCTAGGCCAGAGGAAACAGATTAAGAAGAAGATACAAGACGTGGCGACGCCCATAAGACCAGTAGGCCAGTTTAAATATAGTAGCTCCTATGGCTAGTAAATGTCATACAAACACTTTTTGCTATAAGTATACACTATACAGTTTGCAGCAAGCAAGTCATAAATTCAGACTACAACAATTGCGTTTATCTCAATAAGATAATCAAAATTTATTTAAATTCTTAAGTGTATTAATCAGTCATATTTTTTGTAGTAAATTGGCACTCTGCCTGTTTTTACAGTGGACGTACTCAAGGATAAGAAGAATAGATTTTTTGTACAATTAGGAGGAGGCGTTTTTACCCCTAATAAAAGAAATGAGATCTGCATTTCTATGTCTACAACTCAATGCACGTTATCAAAACCATACCATTCCCTTTTGTTCTGGGTAACAATCCATCACGGCCGAAGTTTATAGAGTAATAAATGACAGAAATTAAATACAATCAATTTGTATAGACTTTATCGTTTAGAATCCATATAACTGTACCTATCTGACCTTTGATGAATATAAATTGTTGAGATTAACTTTATTGATTGACTCTTCTAATGATTAAGTGTTTGTCTGACCACAAATACTTAAGCTCTGTCTGCATAGTATCAGAGTGAACGAGGTGGTATTCTGGAAGGTCATGACACTTTTACATTAAATACACAAGACGTGTAGGCATTTTCTCGGGATAATAATGAAAAAGCCAGATCCGTTTGTCTACGACTTAACCAAAAAGTGTGTTATTGACTCATAAGTCTTCCAATTATTTATTAACGTAAGTGATGATAACAGAGGATGATAACCACTTAGCACCAGTTTTATGACGCTATTTGCTATTTGCTTTTTTAATGCATTCAAGACATTCGCAGTACCAGTGACTGATATGCACTGCGAATGTCTTGAATGCATTAAAAAATCAAATAGCAAATAGCGTCATAAAAGTGGTGCTAAGTGGTTACTGTTCCAAGTTCCTAAACTCAGTGAGTCAGGTTATGCGTTGATAGATCAGTCTATCAATTAGGGCAAGTTTTCTGATCAACATTCTATAAAAAAACGAACACAATTCGGCTCGGATTCATACTCAATATTATAAATGCGAAAGTGTGTCTGTCTGCTACGCTTTCACGGCCCATCGTATTCCGGGGAAAGACATTGGCTACTTGTCATCGAGAAAAATTGAAGAGTTCCCGTGGAAATAAAAAAAACCCTTATCCACTTGGAAGAAAACGCGGCCATCTGCAGCTAGTTTTATAATATGTGTTTATTATCATGATATAAAGTTTTCAGATTTATAAAACACTGATTTTGTCCGGAAAAGTTTTATACATTTAATTCAATGTTTTATGCATGCGATTGGCTACCAGGAACTTTCCATTAACCAACCATGATTCGTTAATCATGCACTTCGTGAATTTCGAACCAAATGATAGTTTTCTAATTGAAACTTTTCTCGTGTTCCCGATCCAGTCAAATAAAGTTCCGAACACATCTAATAAATATCCGGCGTTTGCAATATGCAAGGAAACTCGGCGGGCCTTAGTTTTAAACCAGCCAGGGAATGTTTGTTGTGTAACTACAGCAGTTGGAATCGACCCAGAAGTTTATTGAGGATATTTTCACGCGGACCGCCGCTGCGCCGCGCCGTTCTTTTTCAAGTTATTTTTTTGCCATTCAGTTAAATAGCCTGAGTTGCATTTGGGTTAGCTATTTTGAAAGAGATGTCAGGTTTTTTTTTCTTTTTATTGCGAGATAGGCTTGCTCTTGACGACAATCGTGCTTAGTGCAAAGCAATGATGAGGTCTAGGTTGGAAGGCGCTTGCCAAGAAGATGCCTATTCACTCTTGCCTTGAAGGATCATGTTTAGAAATAACTAGCTGATGCCCGCGACTTCATTTGGATTGAGGTTTTTTAGTTCCCGCGGGAACTCCTTAATTTTCGAGGATAAAAGTAACCTATGTGTTATTCCTGGCTACAATCTATCTCTGTATACCTACCAAATTTAATTCAGATCCAATCAGCCGCACTGGCACGATTGAGTAACAAATATCTATCCATCCACTTATCCAAACTTTCGCATTTATAATATTAGTATAGATTACGAGGATTTTTAATAGTTATTGGAAGGCTACATATTCGGTAAATGATGGACCACAATTACTAGTATTTACTGAACGCCTAGCCTTCACCTAAGAGTGAAGGAATAGAGACTTTAGAAGTTTAGAGAGTCTAGTCGTTTTCTCTAAGCTTTGTGCACATACGTGTGCGATATAAAAATATCCTACGTAGTTATAATTCAGTAAATGATGGACCACCATTTATACTAGTATTTACTGAACGTCTAACCTTCACCTAAGAGTGAAGGAATAGAGACTTTAGAAGTTTAGAGAGTCTAGTCTTTTCCTCTAAGATTTGTACACATACGTGTGCGATATAAAAATATCCTACGTAGTTAGCTGATTATCCGTTGAAATTAATAGCCATATCCAAAACTAGTCTGAAAATTGAGATGAACATTTGCGGAAATGCATTAGTAAAATGGGTAAAAGTACGGAAAAGCAATCAAAAGTTGTACCAGAATATTATTAGAGCTAGCGCGATGTGATCCAATACCGCGATTAATCTAAGAGTGTCACGACACTGGATGTAATTAGGAAAGTTTAAGCGTAGATAGTTAATTGAATTAGGTATCGATCATCCTGAGTAGGACGCAAACGTTAGATGTTATTACTTCGTATCTACCTACTGAAATATACGTGTAGTAACTAGGCGCCCACTGAAAGTTTGATATTAGAGAATACTTAAGTATATACTATTACCTATTCTGTTGTTTAATCACACAATAGGTATACAGGTATAATCCTTATTTTAGAGTCGTCAAGGTTACATATGGCATTTAAAACTGTAATTTTGAAATAATACTGAAGCGATGGTAATAACCCAGCTGTTGCTCTATTTCGCAACAGCTACATCAATCATTGTTACAATCTCAATTGATGTGATTGGCTAAATTTACAGAATTCTGGTTTCGACAGTGGATTTTTGCTTATAGCGAAACGGTATCAGCTTATCAGAGGGGTTTGCAATCGTGGTTGATCCATGAGAAAGGAAATGTTCGAAGAATTGTCATCTACATCCACAACTTTACATAATTTCCTTGCGAATTTTTAGGCCTGTATCAGCTGAACATTAGTAATGTATTAAAAAAAGCAGCATTAAAAAAAAGCTGATGAAATGCTTAGTGCAGTACATGGAAGAAGTAGATGGAGAACGGAGGAGGTTTTATTCCGTAGGTCACTTAAATCTACCTGGAGTGAATTCGGGCATGCCAGTTTGTGGCATTCATGAGGATTTTCCTCCAACAAAAAAAAAAGGTATGTAAGAGTAGTAATGCCAAGCTTTCGTTAGAGATTGCCATTTGACATTAAGGTAAGAGCTTTGAATTATGGCTGGGAACGCTCTCTGTAAGGCAAAGATAGAAGTGATCGATTACCCTGTAATATAATGCTGCGTAAGAATGATGAGTCTTACATACTCCGGGGTCCTGTATCTCTGTAGCTCTATGCGTGATAATGATGCTGTTACTTACTCGCTTAAAAAAATAAAAGGAAGAAAGAAATTTAAAAATAAAAATTTCTAGGTACCTTTTAATTTGAAATATTAATTTAAGTAAAATTTAAAATTAAATTAAACGGGCGTAAAGGTCTCAAATCAATTCAAAATTGGTAAGTTCTAAGCACAATTTTTAATTTAATTTAAATGATCTATTTTCATAAAATTTAACCTCTTTTTATTTTTCAGTAACATTAATTTCAAAACTAATAGTAATTAATATAATTACGTTATTTGGATATTGTAATAAACATGTAGATAATTATGTATATCATACTAATATTATAAATGCGAAAGTGTGTTGGTTTGTTGGTTTGTCCTTCAATCACGCCGCAACGGAGCAACGGATCGACGTGATTTTTGGCATGAGTATAGTCGAGGACCTGGAGAGTCACATAGGCTACTTTTTATCCTGGAAAATTAAGGAGTTCCCGTGGGAATTGAAAAAACTTATTCCACGCGGACGAAGTCGCGGGCATCAGCTAGCTTTAAATAATCAGATCCACATCAACGCCAGACAAAAGTGTCCGTAGAAGACTAGCCTCTTTGAATGCAGCTGATACCTTCTTTTCTTCTGTCAGAAGTAAATAATAAGCAAACTATTCTGTGGCATAAGACAGCTCTTGATCCAGTCCATTGTTTATGCCACGTTTAAGCTCAGTCAAATGTCAAAATAATAATTGTGAAACCTTGCTCAACTGTCTAACCGTAAGCATTAATTCTACAATAACTACCCTTTGATTAATTTCTAACATTTCACCACCATTTCACAGAAACTTTACGACCATCAAAGTCAACATCGTCAGTCGAACGCCATTGTTATATTTTGTTCCAGACCATTTGAAAGCATTTAAGCCTTTAAAATATTCATAATTATTATTCGACTTTAGGTTTATGTTGCCTTTGGAATGATAAGCGTTGTTTGTTGTTCAAACAAAATGAAGATTATTTGCTGCCGTATTTATTTACTGTCGCATTTAGGAGTTTGAATTCCGTTTCGTTGTCGAAACAATAAATGTACCGTTTTGGGTTCATCGACATTAATTATGTATAGAGTCGGATTTACTCATCTTTACTTCATAAATATAATAAACTAGCTAATGCCCGCGACTTCGTTTATAGAGTAATAGTTTACCGGGAAAAAAGTAGCCTATGTCACTCTCCAGGTCCTCAACTATACACAAATAAAAATTTTGTCGATCCGTGGCTTTGTTACGACGTGATTGAAGGACAGACCAACAAACAAACACACTTTCGCATTTATAAAAATATTAAGTATGATTAAATTTTCTCCTACTTGCTCTTATTGTTTCACTATGTAAAAAAGCATAAAATATCATCATCTGAATTAAGGTATTTGAAAGATTCCTTTGCTCAAAATTATTTATCTACGTTATAGGATGAAACTAGCGAAAACTGGTGGTTTGAGTAGTTGACATGTCAGTCAGTATAGGAGAGCCCTGTGGGAATTAGGTATTTAACTACTAGTCAAATAAATTATTTTTTCATCCCACCATCTCGGAAAGAGTATTTTTACTCTTCGATATCTGAAGGTAAAAGCCGTTATTATCCTCTAGAGGATACAGTAAATTGAATTTAGAACATCGTGTGCAGGTTAGTAAATATCACTCGTCTATGAAGTTTGTGAATTCAAAACATCATTAAAACCTATTTACTTGTACCTCTATGGTGCCGAATTTCCATACAATCGTTTTTAATTTGTTAAAAACTCACACTCGTAACCTTTTCTTTCACGTCATATTGTTTAAAATTAAAACCGATTAAAAACAAGAAAATTGAAAATAAGTGAAAAACCTAAAATGAGTGATTCTAGTGACGAAGAAATTAACAGAATTGAATTTAATCTTGTGATTTTTTTTGCATTTAGTCATTTCCTCGCTGAGGTGGGATGAAAAGTTACGTGCTGCACTCGAGTGAAAAGATTTTTCACCTCGTGCTCTTTTGATTCCCTCGCTGACGCTCAGGATTTTAATTTTTGAATCACGAGCGGAGCGAGTTCAATTTTAGAATCCTTCGCTTGCTCGGTCATCAAAATTGAGCACGCGGTTAATAAAAAAACCGGCCAAGTGCGAGTCGGACTCGCGCACCGAGGGTTCCGTACAAACCTGTAGTAAGTTTTACGATTTATGACGTATTAAAAATAAAAATTACGTTTGTTGTATGGGAGCCCCCCTTTAATATTTATTTTATTGATATTTAATTATTTATTTTGAAAGGTAATATACAAGTTAATATTCTGTGAAAATTTGAACCGTCTACCTGTTACCGTTTTTAATATTGAGCAAAAAAATACGAAAAAAAACACGTTTATTGTATGGGGACCCCCCTTAATATATATATTTTTTTAATTTTTAGTATTTGTTATTATAGCGGCAACGGAAATACATCATTTGTGAAAATTTCAGCTTTCTAGCTATCACGGTTTATGAGATACAGCCTGGAGACAGACAGACAGACAGACAGACAGACAGCGGAGTCTTAGTAATAGGCTCCCGTTTTTACCCTTTGGGTACGGAACCCTAAAAAACAACTTTTCACTCTTGTATAACAAATAACTATTAAATGTTTACAGCAGAAAATCACCCAAAAGTCGTTATATATCCACTTTCGCTGTTAGTTATATGTAAAAAAAAGTTGCTGATTCGACTAGTTGTCATATACCCAATTGTGATTAATGACAAAACAAAAAAGCTATAAAGATGCCGAAATGCCATCGTTTCAAAGATTTCCCAAATAAATGCCGCTTTCGTGTGCGGCATATTTAGAAACCGATGCTTAAGGCCAAGGTTCACGTAACTACATTTCGTCACGAACGGTTACTCAATCATCTTTACCTTTTTCGACGGAAATTGTATGGCTTAACGATTTCCTATAGGAATATTAACTAGACAATGACATACAGGTATGCCTTAATTATAATTTAAAAACGATTCGTTTCATAGCGATTCCATTTAGTGACATTTTGATTTTGAGCCAATTTTTGTATAGTGGCTTGCTTAGTTGCTTTTGTTATAGTTGCGATGAAGTTGTAGATACTTTTAGAGTTAAAACACACTAAGGGTTGGTCATGATAGAGTGTCTGCACGAAGGGAGCGTTCTACGTTCTTTCCTGTAGCACTAGTGTGTGCGCTCTATATAAAAGTAAATGGTTAAGCCAAAGTGTGTGAAGCCTGCCAATCCGCATTGACCCATCGTTGTGGTCTAAAGCTCTTCTCATTGTGAGAGAAGACTCGTGGGTTGATGACGATGATGATGTTATTTGGTAAACTCACAATAAACGTCCCTGGCGCAGTGTTGAGCGCTGTTGACTTAACGCGCGGAGGTCCCGGGTTCGATCTTCGGCAGGGTCAATTTGGGAGTTTATAGGCTGTGGCTAGTTACCACCCTACCGGCAAGGAAGTGCCGCGAAGCGATTTAGCGTTCCGGTACGATGTCCTGTAGAAACCGATTAGGGGTATGGGTTAAATATATATGCCATGCCCCTAACAGGTTAGCCCGTTATCATCTTGACTGCATCATCACTTACCATCAGGTGAGATCGTAGTAAAGGGCTAACTTGTAGTGGATAAACAAAAACCTCAAACATCGGAGTGCAGTGAATCCACTCTGTATTGAAATCTCAAAATACTGAATCTTATGGGATTTCCGGGCCAAGAAAGTTCATAGTAGAATCTGGCGTTCGAACACTGCATAATTTTTTTATGACAGAATTTTCCTTGTATTAACGATAATATTCTGAGTTTGTATTTGGGCCTTCGCCAAGTCTGCAACAGAGTGAGCGTGGATGATTTAATTAATGATGTTGTCGTACCCGCGTACTGCACCATAAACATTATTTACGGCCAAGGTTAATGGATGAACTCTACTGAAATTTGCATGTTTTTGGTTACATAATATTTTTTTTTGGATTGTTCAACAATTTCCGGCAACCCACAAGTCAGTGTAATACTTGTTACGTAATATTTGCATTGTATATTATTTACAAAGTAAAATTTTTCTTTTTATTAATAGAGCCACTGCTGAGTTTCTTGCCGGTTGCTCAATAGAATCAGCTTTCCGAACCGGCGCGGTGGTAGATTCTTACGACTCATCGTAAGTGTCAAAAGTTGTTCTACGTGAAATTAATCAAATAAATATTATAAATGCGAAAGTTTGGATGGATGTATGGATGTACTAGCTGATGCCCGCGACTTCGTCCGCGTGGATCGAGGTTTTTCGTTTCCCGCGGGAACTCCTTAATTTTCCGGGATAAAAAGTAGCCTATGTGTTATTCCAGACTATAATCTATCTCTGTGCCAAATTTCACCCAGATCCGTTCAGCCGTTGGGGCGTGATTGAGTAACAAACATCCATCCATACATCCATCCAAACTTTCGCATTTATAATATTTATTTGATAGATGTATGGATGTATGGATGTATGGATGTTTGTTACTCAATCACGCTCCAACGGCTGAACGGATCTGGATGAAATTTGGCACAGAGATAGATTATAGTCTAGAATAGCACATATGCTACTTTTTATCCCGGAAAATTAAAGAGTTCCCGCGGGAATCGAAAAACCTCAATCCACGCGGACGAAGTCGCAGGCATCAGCTAGTCATTTCATATTCAATATCAAATCGCATACCATGACTACGCTGGATGACTGGGCTTATGAAAAAAGAGACCTCCTTAGACTGTTTTTTTTTAATTTATAGACTAGCCCTTGGCTGCAATCAGACTTGATAGATAGATAGATAGATAAATTCTTTATTGCCACACATAAATTACAGAAATAACTTAGTTATAAACAAAATACAGAAAACAACACGTGCGCAAGGGCGGTCTTATCACTGAAAGTGATCTCCTCCAGACAACCCGTTTCATAAGGAAATTTAAAAAGAAACTTGCTAGATAGTAGTGATGCTGCCTAAGGTGGTTATAGCGATAGCTTAGACATCGTATCGTTGTTTTAGCATAAGGCCTTCAAAAGCGCTAAAGTTAACGTTAACATTTTTTACAGTTCAAAGTTCAAACACGATCACACACGTAAAACATAAAATCAATCATACAGACATACTCCATCAAAACCATAACAGCGAAAGCATACTTCGGATCGGGCAAAACCTCGAGCGAAACGTCCGCGTTAGGGGAGAAAGTCGTTTTGTCGTAGTCGTTTAATGAGCGCGGATCATATCGTTAAGGTCTAGCCCCATTAAAGTGTCGCAGTGCATATCTTTGCCGCGTCGCTTTAAAGTGAGCCCGGCTCCATATAACCTCATATTTAAAGAATATTTGCCGGTAGTGGGGATACACCTTAAAAGTGAATGACTTTCTGTCCGTAGTGTTTGATCATGTTAAATCGATGCCAAATACAAGGCATAGTATATATTTTCATAAAATCAGAATGTACTTTTACCCATGTTAAGGCAATCAAGTACCGAACTCGAATAACGTCACAAAGTTTTACGATCCACCTGGCACGATAAAAATAAATATTATGTACCAAGTTTCTGGGCTAAGTTGCTTCATAATTTTATATAATTAAGGTGGCAACACACTTTAGAAACGCTATCGGAACCAGACAAATAATTACTTACCAAATCTGGTCATAATGTCAGGTCAATACGACATTTAAAGCCACGAGCTCAACTTTATAATAGCTGTGATGGTTGAATAATGCAACTATGCACTTAGTCAGTGAAAAGAGAATGTTCACCATAGATTTAAAGTGTATACACACACTGTAGCCATGAGTTAGAATTCTGTGCTGTAGCAAAGCCTCCGGGACAGACACAAAACACGGCGGTACAGTTACATTTACAGTTATTAGGAACTAGGGACAACTTATTTGGGTTCGTCCCTAACAAACTAAGATTTTGAAAGAACTAGAAGTATAAAAAGAAAAAAAAACAGTAGGTAAATCTTTGTGGTACAGTGGTACAGTAGTATCTTGCACTTGTAGCTTGCGATATTCACCACACCACACAAATCTTCCAAATTATTCTCAACGTACGTTTCACTCCGACACCAGGGGGTCTACTCTCTTTCTCTAAAACGAAACTTCGCAAACAAACGAACGAAATTTCGTTAACGCCTCTCCTACTCGTACATATTATTATCTCTATGCTCCTCTCTATTTCGTTTTCGTACACGCAGACGAAGTACGGATCCATAGAAAATTTTCGTGACCGATTGGATTGAACGATTTTGTGTGGGTCTAATAACCGACTAATTACGTTCGTTTGCGAAGTTTCGTTTGAGAGAAAGAGAGTAGACCCCCTGAGCATATTCAAAGGATGTTGGCTCGATTGCACGATTGTAAAGCACAATAATCACTTTACAATCGTGAATTGTACCACTTCTATACAAATCTAACATTTAACTAACTGCTTCATTTATATCATCATCAGGTGAGATCGCAGTCAAGGGCTTGTAGTGGGATAAAAAAAAACTTAAGACACGCGTTTGACACGCTGCCGCCACGCGTAGCATCTGCTGGTACCTTAACAGTGCGTGCGGCCTCCAAAGTTATGTAAAAGGGAGCTATTGAAGCACGGTCCATAATTCCCGTACTAAGCCTATCCATTACTATCATTCAAGGCGACTCGCTCCGTGAACTCGTCGCTACGCTCTTCGCTTTCTTTTCACGCAGTAAATTAATGGCGGAGCTCACGCAAACTTTTTTATTTTAATAATGCGTGGTACAAGTTGAAAGTGGAGACGATTTGGTAGTCTGTTATTTACATACATATTAATGTTAAAAATGCGAAAGTGTGTCTGTCTGTCACGCTTTTATGACCCATCTTCTAATTTTGATGAAATTTGGTATAAAGATTGGTTATATCCCAGGGAACGATATAAGCTTTTTATCTTAGAAAATTAGGGAATTCCCGCGGGCATAAAAATCTTTATCCACATGGACGAAGTCGCGGTCATCATCATCAGTTATAAAAAGGCTAGATCAGCTACCCTTAACTTAAGTTTATCATACTAACCGATTGTATGAGTATTTATGTCTCATAGAGAAACAAAAAAGGTTAAACGCTACCAGCTTATAACTTGCAACCGCCGCTTAAAGAATCAGATTTTGTCATGCTTGAGCTCACCTCGCTCGAAGCCGTGCCATTCTGTGACAGTCGCTACTCGGCGGAATATCGTTTGTATAATACGTCTGGCAAGTAAGCCTTTAATTAGAGCTCAGGTAATTGCTGTTGCTTGTCTGTTTTTATACTCTACAATCTCGGTCCTTGCGAGGCACCATCTTTCTCTATAATTAAAAATTTTGTTCGAGCGACCTCTCGGTCTGCATTTGTTTTGAGCAGCGAAACATTTTGTTGAGGACGGTTTATTTAATACGTACATTGAAGTGTCTTATTTTAACTTCATAGTGCTTTCACTAATGGTTTTCTTCATATGAAATGCAATGATGGTTGTTGAAATGTATAAAATTGTTTTGTGATTTTTGTCTACATTATTTTAGTCCTTTTATAATAAAATCTCTATGGACGCATACAACCTTTTCAGCTTTGCTATGAACGTTGTGTTTGTGAGCTTTCAAGCAAGAAGTTCCGGTTTCAATTTCTGGTTGTTTTTCCAGTCAGCCTACAAACGAGCTAATCTTGAAGCTTTAAACTAAAAATCAACTAGGGGTATGAACTGAATGTGGAAGGAACTAAACACGAACTTTTTACTATTAAATTGTTGTTAAATCGTCCTCTTGGCGCAGATAGCTAATCTCTTTGGAAATTGGCTGCCGAGGCCGAAATTTGGTCGGAGGATTTTTAAACTCCCCGCTTTATTAATCTGAGAAAACTCCTACCATAACATGATTAGTGGAAAGGGGTCACGAGCCTTATTATTGAGGATACGACGGATCGAGGAACAAATCGTGAAAGTTACCATGGTCTATAATTATTTTGACGCTTAGTAACTAACCCATTTAATTAGCACCCTAGAATGTGTAAACTCACAAAATAGTCGAGATAGCCAATGTCTGTTGCATATAAAATAGAGTAGTGGTAATGATGGCTGCTTGTTAACAACTCTAATGACTGCTTCAAAGTCGTATAATACAGCCGCGGACACTGGACGACATAATGCAGTCCTTTTAGGGTTGCCAGACGTCTACAAATTTTTGAAGTGAAAACTTCTTTAGCCGCGTTGAACACTTTTTGGTAGGGGAAAATCTTATGGGTTCGCGTCGACGTATTATGACGCATCGTATATACCTGGCCGTGTGCTGTGCGCGTAAGATGCTTTTTGGATCGGTGAAATCTTGTCAGTTCGCGTCACCGACATGCGTATTAACAGTATATCTGTAGCTATACAGGTGACGTATTGTAAATAAATAACAAAAAAAACAAAGTATTTTTTTTTAAATTATTTTAAATATTCGTATTTGTATCTTCGTATTGGCGTTTGAAAATTTTATATTATTTTCAAATTTTAATACTAAATTCTAAGTTATAAGTTTTCACTTCTATCGGCAGTCCCTTTTACTGCCAATTTTTTTTTTAACAAATTCCAGAAACTTTAGATTATGGATGTCGGTTTTCTTTGTAGCGGGGTTTACGGTGCTAAGAAAAGGTATTGAAAATTTTCAACAAGATGCGAACTAAAAGTACTTCATCTAGGAATATAATATATTATGTAAAGAAATATAATTTATATTATTATACTATATATAGCTCGATTACCACTCACTCACTGACTGACTCATTGACATAATTGTTCTCCTAGAAAGAGACAGAAAACGATACAATGATGTACGGGAGATGTGTTTGGGTGAGGGATTCGAGTGGGGAAAAATTATGACATTTCGGAAAAACAAGATGGCGGCCGACGTGATTCTCGCAACTCTTTTGTTTTCCAACCGATTTCGTTGCTACTCGCAATTATTGAAAGAAATTAGGAAACGATCAATAGAAAAAGTGGAAAAAATTGGAAAAACAAGATGGCGGCCCAGCTGTAGTGCTTTAAAATTTTTGATTTTTCGACCCCGAACCGCGGCGCCACAGATCCGAAACGGCGTGGTCGAGCATGATAATTTTTTCTTTTTTCGACTACAATTATCCTGTATTTTGACAGAATGGGAGTGGTTTTTAAAAATTCAAGATGGCGGCTGTCGCGGCGGCCTTTTTGTTTGAGGTACGAAAAAACGCAATTTTAAAATTCAAATTTCTCACAGTTGGCAACGTCGGAGCGTTTCGACTTCTACGGGGCGATTGTGTATACAGACTCGAGGTATGGATTGGGGAAAAAAAATTACCCCATTTCTCGGGAAATTTTCAAGATTTACTCCAAAAATAAAAAAATCGAAATACGGACTTTTTGCAAAATTCGAGTACGAGCAACCACGTGTCCCACTTGTGCGAATGACATTTGGGTATTTTCGTCGCCGAGGTCTGGCAACACTGAAATTTATCAAAGTAAAAGTGATTTTCGACATGGTCTTTTTTCAGGGGCGATCATTTCGGCTGGGTGCGAGCGAGATGAAAAATTTAAACGTCATCAGGAGCGGTATATCCTGTAGTTTACGGGAAAATTATGAAACTATCTAAAATGTTTCTGTGGACCAAGGTGGCGGCCATTTTGTATTCTTTTTGTGTTTTTCAAAATTTCGATCACGTTTTTGAGGCAGTTGGCAACATTTGGGAAAGTTGACATGTATGGATCGATTGTGTAACTCGACCGGCAGTATCGAGATATCTAAACAGTGTTGCTACATTTGGAGTGGTTTTCGAGATTTACCCCAAAAATTTCCTCCTGTAAAATTTTGTATGAAAATTTTTTTTTCCACTAATGGCTTCGTGTACAAGTCAGAAAATTAAACTTGAAGAAAATATGGAGACAGCTGATGATTGAGGATTTCGGAGACGGGTAAAGAGCACGGTCCAGGTATTGAAGATAGGTGGGGGGTGCTCGACCAAATGTCATTCGAAACCTCATCCAAAAGACAATGAGCTGAAAAAAAATTCAAAATGGCGGATTTAAGATGGCCGCCATACAAATTTATTTGGTGTCCATCTCAGAAAGTATAAAAGATGGAAGAGTGGTTTCTCGGCCAAAAATGATCAGGACGAGAAGATCTATTTAGCGAAAAGAAAAAAAAATCAAGATGGCGGAATATTTTTTTTCATACCAAATTATATGGCGATTAGGACTCATTAGCATAATTTATTGTTCTCCTAGAAAGAGACAGAAAACGATACAATGATGTACGAGAGATGTGTTCGGGTGCAGTATGGGAGTAGGGAAAAAATATGATTTTTCGGAAAAACAAGATGGCGGCCGTAGTGCTTTTTGTAACTTTTTTGTTTTCCAACCGATTTAGTTACAACTCGCAATTATTGAAGAAATTAGTAAACGATCAACAGAAAAATGGGAAAAAATTGGAAAAACAAGATGGCGGCCGAGCTGTAGTATTTTCAAATTTTTGATTTTTCGACCCCGAATCGCGGCGCCACAGATCCGAAACGGTGTAGTTCATGTTCAGGCTGCCATACAAATTTATATTTTGGTGTCTGTCTATCTCAGAAAGTAAGATGGATGAGTGGTTTCTTGGCAAAAGATGATGGACCTGAAGGTCTAATTGATGAACAGGAAAAAATTCAAGATAGCGGAATTTATTTTTCCAAGATTTTTCAAGATTTTGATACGGTTCCGTTTTACCCACGACGGGGCTCCTTGAGAGTACAAAACAGGAAACTGATACCAAAGTTTTAAAAAATCAGCGCCATTTTGAAATTATTTGTTAATTCACCGATTTCGTTCAAAACCGATATCTGAGGATCCCTGGGATTACAAAACAGGAAACTGATACCAAAGCTTAAAAAAATCTGCGCCATTTTGAAATCCTTTGTTTATTGACCGATTTCGTTCAAAATCGATATTTAGGGCTCCCTGGGATTACAAAACAGAAAACTGGTACCAAAATTTTAAAAAATTAGCGCCATTTTGAAATTATTTGTTAACTAGATGATGCCTGCGACTTCGTCCGCGTTGATAAAAATTTTTTGTATTCCCGCGGGAACTCCTTAATTTTTCGGGATAAAAAGTTGCCTATGTTCCCCGGGATTCAAACTATGCCTATACCAAATTTCATCAATATCGGTTGTACAGATGGGCCGTGAAAGCGTAGCAGACAGACAGACAGATAGACACACTTTCGCACTTATAATATTAGTTTGGATTTACCGATTTTGTTCTAAATCGATATTAATGGCTTTCTTGGATCACGATACAGGAAACTGATATCAAAGTTTTAAAAAATCAGAGTCATTTTGAAATTATTTATCAATAATTGACCGATTTCGTTCAAAGTCGATATCTGAGGATTCCTGGGATAACAAAACAGGAAACTGATACCAGAATTATAAAAAATCAGTGCCATTTTGAAATTCTTGGTTAATTTACCATTTTCAATCAAAAGCGATATTGAGGACTCCCTGGGATCACAAATCAGGAAACTGATACCAAAGTTTTAAAAAATCAGCGCCATTTTGAAAATATTTTTATCAAATAATTTCAAAATGGCACTGATTTTTTGTTCAAAATCGATATTTAGGGCTACCTGGGATTACAAAACGAAACTGATACCAAAGTTATAAAAAATCAGCACTATTTTGAAATTCTTTGTCAATTGACCGATTTCGTTCAAAATCGATATTTAGGGCTACCTGGGAATACAAAACAAAACTGATACCAAAGTTGTAAAAAATCAGCGCCATTTTGAAATTCTTTTTTAATTTACCGATTTCGTTCAAAAGCGATCTTGAGGACTCCCTGGGATCACAAAACAGGAAATTTAAAATCGATATTTAGGGCTACCTGGGATTACAAAACGAAACTGATACCAAAGTTTTAAGAAATCAGCACTATTTTGAAATTCTTTGTCAATTGACCGATTTCGTTCAAAATCGATATTTAGGGCTCCCTGGGATCACAAAACAGGAACCTGATACCAAAGTTTTAAAAAATCTGCGCCATTTTGAAGTTCTTGGTTAATTTACCGATTTCGTTCAAAAGCGATATTGAGGACTCCCTGGGATCACAAAACAGGAAACTGACACCAAAGTTTTAAAAAATCAGCGCCATTTTGAAATTATTTGTTAATTCACCGATTTTGTTCAAAACCGATATCTGAGGATCCCTGGGATTAAAAAACAGGAAACTGATACCAAAGCTTAAAAAAATCTGCGCCATTTTGAAATTATTTGTTAATTGACTGATTTCGTTCAAAATCGATATTTAGGACTCCCTGGGATCACAAAACAGAAACATGATACCAAAGTTTTAAAAAATCAGTGCCATTTTGAAATTCTTGGTTAATTTACCGATTTCGTTCAAAAGCGATATTGAGGACTCCCTGGGATCACAAATCAGGAAACTGATACCAAAGTTTTAAAAAATCAGCGCCATTTTGAAAATATTTTTATCAAATAATTTCAAAATGGCGCTGATTTTTTGTTCAAAATCGATATTTAGGGCTACCTGGGATTACAAAACGAAACTGATACCAAAGTTTTAAAAAATCAGCACTATTTTGAAATTCTTTGTCAATTGACCGATTTCGCTCAAAATCGATATTTAGGGCTACCTGGGAATACAAAACGAAACTGATAGGTACCAAAGTTTTAAAAAATCAGCGCCATTTTGAAATTCTTTGTTAATTGACCGATTTCGTTCAAAATCGATATCTGAGGATCCCTGGGATAACAAGACAGGAAACTGATACCAGAATTATAAAACATCAGCGCCATTTTGAAATTATTTGTTAATTGACTGATTTCGTTCAAAATCGATATTTAGGACTCCCTGGGATCACAAAACAGGAACCTGATACCAAAGTTGTAAAAAATCAGCGCCATTTTGAAATTCTTTTTTAATTTACCGATTTCGTTCAAAAGCGATATTGAGGACTCCCTTGGATCACAAAACAGGAAATTTAAAATCGATATTTAGGGCTACCTGGGATTACAAAACGAAACTGATACCAAAGTTTTAAGAAATCAACACTATTTTGAAATTCTGTGTCAATTGTTCGATTTCGTTCAAAATCGATATTTAGGGCTCCCTGGGATCACAAAACAGGAACCTGATACCAAAGTTTTAAAAAATCTGCGCCATTTTGAAATTCTTGGTTAATTTACCGATTTCGTTCAAAAGCGATATTGAGGACTCCCTGGGATCACAAAACAGAAAACTGATACCAAAGTTTTAAAAAATCAGCGCCATTTTGAATTTTTTTGTTAATTGACCGATTTCGTTCAAAATCGATACTAAGGGCTAACCACATCTCGTGAGCTGCTTTAGCAGCTCGCGCACAGAGCGAAACACTAGTTAATATATATATAGCTGCTCGTGCTGATTGACTGATTGATCACCTCTCCTGTAAAATTTTGTATGAACTTTTTTTTTTTCACTCATCGTTTCGTATAGAAGACTAAAATTCATCCGGAGGAAAAATACGGAGAGAGCTGATGATTGAGGATTTCGAAGACGGATGAAGAGCACCAGCCAGGGTATCGAAGATAGGTGGGGGGTGCTCGACCAAATGTCACTCGAAACTTCATCCAATTGACAGTGAGCTTAAAAAAAATTCAAAATGGCGGATTTAAGATGGCCGCCATACAAATTTCGTCGGTGTCTATCTCGGAGAGTATAAAAGATGGAAGAGTGGTTTCTTGGAAAAAGATGATCAGGACATGAGGGTCTACTTGATGAACAGGAAAAAAATGCAAGATGGCGGAATTTATTTTTCCATAGAAAAGGGTATTGAAGATAGGTGGGGGGTGCTCGACCAAATGTCACTCGAAACTTCATCCAATTGAAAGTGAGATGAAAAAATTTTCAAAATGGCGGATTTAAGATGGCCGCCATACAAATTTCGTCGGTGTCTATCTCGGAGAGTATAAAAGATGGAAGAGTGGTTTCTTGGCAAACGATGATCAGAACATGAAGGTCTACTTGATGAACAGGAAAAAAATTCAAGATGGCGGAATTTATTTTCCATAGAAAATGTATGGCGAATATTGAAGAGGCTACGGTTCCTTTTCAAGATTTGTTTTTATGGAAGAAATCTCATTTTGACGAATGGTTCGGAGAAAAAAATATGGAGAGAGATGATGATCGAAGGTTCGGATGATGGGTGAGGAGCACGGTCAGGGTATTAAAGATAGGTACCTACTTAGGGGCTGCTCAAACAAAAAGGGAGGGGCGGGGGTTGGTGGTCTTTGTTTTATGTTTTTCCTTTATGAGAATTTTCTTTTACGTCGGACGCTTGGCGTGCTGGCGCTTCCACTGTGCTCACTAGCATAGCAGTGTGTTGTTCAGATCAGAACACGTAGACAGTAAACCAGCTGCCCGATTGTGTAAGCATTGTCAATCAAATGGTAAAAGTTCGGCGTCAAAGTAAAATAAACCATAACAGCATTGAATTAGAGCTCAATTTCGTGTTTCGAAATTGAGCTCTAATTTAATGCTGTTATGGTTTATTTTACTTTGACGCCGAACTGACGATTTGATCGGTCATTCTTACATAATCGGGGGGCAGGATAGTAGGACAGCGAGTAAGTAGACAGTGGACCACGCGGTCCACTACGCGGTCCGCTAGCGGGCCGCGCAACCACGCGCCATACTAGTTAATATATATATAGCTGCTCGTGCTGACTGACTCATTGATCACCTCTCCTGTAAAATTTTGTATGAACATTTTTTTTTTCACTCATCGTTTCGTATAGAAGACAAAAATTCATTAAGAGGAAAAATACAGAGAGAGCTGATGATTGAGGATTTCGAAGACGGATGAAGAGCACCAGCTAGGGTATCGAAGATAGGTGGAGGGTGCTCGACCAAATGTCACTCGAAACTTCATCCAATTGACAGTTAGCTGAAAAAAATTTCAAAATGGCGGATTTAAGATGGCCGCCATACAAATTTCGACGGTGTCTATCTCGGAGAGTATAAAAGATGGAAGAGTGGTTTCTTGGCAAAAGATGATCAGGACATGAGGGTCTACTTGATGAACAGGAAAAAAAATCAAAATGGCGGAATTTACTTTTCCATAGAAAAGGGTATTGAAGATAGGTGGGCGGTGCTCGACCAAATGTCACTCGAAACTTCATCCAATTGACAGTGAGCTGAAAAAAATTTCAAAATGGCGGATTTAATATGGCCGCCATACAAATTTCGTCAGTGTCTATCTCGGAGAGTATAAAAGATAGAAGAGTGGTTTCTTGGCAAAAGATGATCAGGACACGAAGGTCTACCTGATGAACAGGAAAAAAATTCAAGATGGCGGAATTTATTTTTCCACAGAAAATGTATGGCGAATATTGCTATGCAAGACTTTGATGCGGTTCCTTTTCAAAATTTGTTTTTATGGAAGAATTCTCATTTTGACGAATGGTTCGGAGAAAAAAATATGGAGAGAGATGATGATCGAAGGTTCGGATGATGGGTGAGGAGCACGGTCAGGGTATTAAAGATAGGTACCTACTTAGGGGCTGCTCAAACAAAAAGGGAGGGGCGGGGGTTGGTGGTCTGTGTTTTATGTTTTTCCTTTATGAGAATTTTCTTTTACGTCGGACGCTTGGCGTGCTGGCGCTTCCACTGTGCTCACTAGCATAGCAGTGTGTTGTTCAGATCAGAACACGTAGACAGTAAACCAGCTGCCCGATTATGTAAGAATTGTCGATCAAATCGTAAAAGTTCGGCGTCAAAGTAAAATAAACTATAACAGCATTGAATTAGAGCTCAATTTTGTGTTTCGAAATTGAGCTCTAATTTAATGCTGTTATGGTTTATTTTACTTTGACGCCGAACTTTGACGATTTGATCGGCCATTCTTACATAATCGGGGGGGCAGGATAGTAGGACAGCGAGTAAGTAGACAGTGTACCACGCGGTCCACTACTCGGTCCGCTGTAGCGGGCCGCGCAACCACGCGCCATACTAGTATAATATATAGCTGCTCGTGCTGACTGACTGACTCATTGATCACCTCTCCTGTAAAATTTTGTATGAAAAAATTTTTTTTTACTCATCGTTTCGTATATAAGGCAAAAATTCATTCGGAGGAAAAATACGGAGAGAGCTGATGATTGAGGATTTCGAAGACGGATGAAGAGCACCAGCCAGGGTATCGAAGATAGGTGGGGGGTGCTCGACCAAATGTCACTCGAAACTTCATCCAATTGACAGTGAGCTGAAAAAAAATTCAAAATGGCGGATTTAAGATGGCCGCCATACAAATTTCGACGGTGTCTATCTCGGAGAGTATAAAAGATGGAAGAGTGGTTTCTCGGCAAAAGATGATCAGGACATGAGGGTCTACTTGATGAACAGGAAAAAAATTCAAGATGGCGGAATTTATTTTTCCATAGAAAAGGGTATTGAAGATAGGTGGGGGGTGCTCGACCAAATGTCACTCGAAACTTCATCCAATTGACAGTGAGCTGAAAAAAAAATTCAAAATGGCGGATTTAAGATGGCCGCCATACAAATTCCGTCGGTCTCTATCTCGGAGAGTATAAAAGATGGAAGAGTGGTTTCTTGGCAAAAGATGATCGGGACCTGAAGGTCTACTTGATGAACAGGAAAAAAATTCAAGATGGCGGAATTTATTTTTCCATAGAAAATGTATGGTGAATATGGAAGAGGCTACAATTAGTGTAGAACTATGCAAGACTACGGTTCCTTTTCAAGATTTGTTTTTATGGAAGAATTCTCATTTTGACGAATGGTTCGGAGAAAAAAATATCGAAAGGGATGATGATCGAAGGTTCGGATGATGGGTGAGGAGCACGGTCAGGGTATTAAAGATAGGTACCTACTTAGGGGCTGCTCAAACAAAAAGGGAGGGGCGGGGGGTTAGTGGTCTTTGTGTTATGTTTTTCCTTTATGAGAATTTTCTTTTACGTCGGACGTTTGGCGTGCTGGCGCTTCCACTGTGCTCTGCACTAGCATAGCAGTGTGTTGTTCAGATCAGAACACGTAGACAGTAAACCAGCTGCCCGATTATTTAAGAATTGTCGATCAAATCATCAAAGTTCGGCGTCAAAGTAAAATAAACCATAACAGCATTGAATTAGAGCTCAATTTCGTGTTTCGAAATTGAGCTCTAATTTAATGCTGTTATGGTTTATTTTACTTTGACGCCGAACTTTGACGATTTGATCGGCCATTCTTACATAATCGGGGGGCAGGATAGTAGGACAGCGAGTAAGTAGACAGTGGACCACGCGGTCCACTACGCGGTCCGCTGCAGCGGGCCGCGCACCCACGCGCCATACTAGTATTTTATGTAAGTCATATAAAAGTTATACTCATGAAAGTAATATGCTTAATGCTTATATTAATTAGCCATTTTAGGTTAATTCAAAGATGGCAACCCTATGCCCGTTTGATGATGGCGCCTTATTTTGTATAGAGACTATTTAGCAAAACAAATTTGCATAATCCATGAGAGTCCTTTCAGACGTGCTACGACAACATCACACCATAAACGGTTACCAAAATTTTTATCTCGTGAAATACTTGGTGGTGTCCAGCAAAACGGATTCGAACTGACAGATGAAACAGGGCAGGCTATATTAGCCCAGTATAGGTAGAGCCGACCTTAAACATAATTCTATCCTTATAATATGTACTTATATTTGTTTTGTGGTAATAAAACCTTTAAAAAAATCAGAACTTCTAGTTTGAACAGAAATCTAGTGGCGTTTTTGCGGCTCATGTATGTGGTCCGTATCTCTACGGCCTACAACCCAATGTTATAATATTTTAACTCAAAAACGTATCATGCATAAATAGTTATTTGCATTTAATACGCGGAAAATAGTGATATGTGTAATTAAATACACTTTCATTATATAACTAATGAATATTTATCAATGATTTCCGTAAATGTTAAAATACACAAACTTTGTATGATGTTAAATTTCCACTATTTAGCATTTACTTGCGGTTTATGCTGTTAAATTTCAATCAGGCTGTAAATAATTGTTGTTGTATTTAACAATAGTTTCAGCAATATTGGAATACTTAATTAAAAAAACTTCTTATATAAATGTTTAGTTCTGTAGTTTATTTTCCCTATAATAATCCTTACTTCCTAGTAGTTAAAAGTAGGTTTTTTAAATGCATAAAATAATGTGTCTGGTTGTTTGCGCCGCAATGAATCAACGAATCTTCGTGTTTTATTTGGAAAGGATAAAGCCCAAGACTTGGAAAAAGCTTTTTCATCCCATGTATTCGAAAAGGACGACTTGGTTCGCCTTTATGTGCGCCCAAAGGTAGTGTTTTCTATAAGAAACTTTTAGCGGGCAGTAATGAGTTTTTAATCCTCACTCGTAAGTGCGCCGCAATTATCTTTGCCGCGCACTTATTGAATTTGGAACATCTTAGTGTTCAGCGCCAACGCAAATTGACGACCTCCGTGGCGCAGTGTTGAGCGCTGCTGTCTTAACGTGCGGAGGTCCCGGGTTCGATCCCCGGCAGGGTCAATTTAGGAATTTATATTTTCTGAATTTTAACTAACGAAAGGGCTAATTAGTAAAGGTAGTGGATATACATATATTATATTTAAAATAATAATAATAATATTAGCGTAAGGAGCTTCACGGACGCTTTTATCGGGCCCTCCACGGACCTGATGTGGACTTTGAAGCGTCCGTGGCCTGGCTGCGCTCCGGTGACCTCTTTGGGGAAACCGAAGGGTTTGTATGTGCAATTATGGACGAGGTCATGATGACGAACAATTACAGAAAATACATAATGAAGGATAGAACGGTAGACATATGTCGGGCGTGTCGCCGTCCTGGAGAAACTATCCGTCACATTGTGTCTGGTTGTTCTCATCTGGCTAACGGCGAATACTTGCACAGACATAACCAAGTGGCCAGGATTATCCACCAGCAACTGGCCTTGAAATACAATCTTGTGGAATCGGAGGTACCGTACTACAGGTATGTGCCCGACCCAGTTCTCGAAAATGGTCATATCACACTATACTGGGATCGGTCTATCATTACAGACAGGACTATTGTAGCCAATAAACCTGACATAGTGGTGATAGACCGATCAGAGCGCCGTGCAATGATTGTTGATATTACTGTCCCGCATGACGAGAACCTCGTCAAATCTGAGAAAGAGAAACTAACAAAGTATCTAGACTTGGCGCATGAGGTTGTCGCCATGTGGGATGTGGACTCAGCAATCATTGTACCGATAGTCTTGACTACTAACGGTCTTATAGCCAAGAGCTTCGATCAACATCTTTCGAGGCTCTCATTGGGTAGCTGGGTCAAGGGCCAGATCCAGAAGGCTGTACTCCTGGACACGGCTCGCATTGTCAGGAGGTTCCTCTCTCTGGGGCCCTGACCGCCGGTTTCTTGGACCCTGTTCCCGAGACCGGTGGAACGCTATTTTTTATATTTTTAAATGTTTTTTTATTTATTTTTGTTTTCATAAGTAGTTAAATATTTAAAAATGTAAAAAATATGGAGATAAATAAAATAAAAGAATAATAATATATATAAGTATATATATATATATATATAATTAAATAAATATTATTATAAAGGCGAAAGTTTGGATGGATGTGCGGATGTATAGATGTATGAACGTTTGTTACTCAATTACGCCCGAACGGCTGAACGGATCTGGATAAAATTTGGCACAGAGATAGTCTGGAAATAGCACATATGCTTTTTATCCCGGGAAATTAAAGAGTTCCCGCGGGAACCAAATTTTCTCATACAGGGTGATGAAAAGTAGAGTGTATCACTCGGGCGCAAATATATTTTTGGCTCGGGCGACGTACTTTGAATCCTTCGCTACGTTCAGGATTCTAATAAAGAATCACTCGCTACGCTCAGGATTCTACTCTAGAATCCCTCACTTCGCTCTGGATTCAAAAAAGCGCCCTCGCCGTAAAAATATAATTTTGCTCCCTAATAATACAATCTACTATTATCTTATGAATATATTAGAATTTAAGAAACAAGACATGATTTAACAAGCTGATCATCATTATGTTAAACTCAATAAAAACTCAATGCAATAAACTCAATTTTTAATCTTTTATTTTCAGTTCCGGCAGAAAGTATGTTAGTAAGTAAGTTTTAGTAGTCTATTGTACTTCGTGTTTGGTATCACATATTGAGATATTACACAAAATATAGGTATTTTACGTTGATTTGTCGCCGACAATAACGAACAATAAATAAAGTTATTTATTTAAGAGGAAGACGATTTACGGAAACGCTAACATCCGGAATGAGTTACGCTTTAATATAAAATATATTTTACACGATTTTCCGGGAAAATTACGGATGTGAAACAATAAACGTTACATAATATGTTAAAGATAGGATAAAATAAATAAAATCATGAACAAAATTATCTTCTTTGCAACATAATAAAAACATTTTGCGTTTTGAAAAGTGTAACTGCTGCTTTTCAAACCAGTGCGGTGTTAGAATCATGAGTTGTAAGGCGCTATGTTTTTTTTATCCACTACAAGTTAGCCCTTGACTGCGATTTCTTTGGCATGGCAGTTATATTAAACCCATACCCCTATTCGGTTTCTACACGGCATCGTACCGGAACACTAAATCGCTTGGCGGCACGTCTTTGCCGGTAGGGTGGTAACTAGCCACGGCCGAAGCCTCCCACCAGGCCAGACCAGGGAAAATTCAGAAATTATAAATTCCCAAATTGACCCTGCCGGAGATCGAACATGGGACCTCCGCGCGTTAAGACAACAGCGGTTAAGACTGCGCCACGGAGGTCATCGGTGGTCGTTATAGGGAGAATCTACATGCACAATTTCAAGTTTGAGTGTTCGAAACAAAACGTCGAATTGGAAAAATAAAACATTTTGAAGTTGGATTTTTGCTGAAATATGTAAAAAACCCAGTTAAAATAATATGTAGCAGAGTGCCTAAAATGTGGGGGCCATTTGTCAAAAAGCGATTCAGTCGCAATCGAAGCAACGGCGGGTCGTAAATAAAATTCGGCAACGTGTTATTGCCAAATATATTCCGATAGACAGTTTAGTTTATCATTCGAACTAAAGTGCCGCCCGTACCGTACCAGCCAGAATTCGGGGCCGCAGCAGACATAATTCATGCTAATGAATTAGGCATGATTTATCTTACGTCGACGGGAAGGGTTGTGCTGCGGAAAGGCAGTACTCCATATCAGTGCCATTAGCGAAGTATTGTTGCGGTACAGGCTAGCGTGAATTATTTCATGCAGATATTATCATAATATTAACTTTGCCATAGCTAATGTTTTTTTAAAAGGATATGGCATCAGTATTGAATGAATGAATGAATGAATAGAGCTTTATTTAATTCCGTACAAAGTTAAGTATTAGTTAATTACACATAATTAAAAATAAAATTAGAATTTTTAAAAATAATTATGATTAGTAAAAGTTATATCAGATAAAAATTATTAATACATGTCTTACAATGTTAATTAGAATTATTGTTTGTATTTTGTACCCCCTTCGGTTAAAAGCCTCCTCCAAGGATTTCCACTTAGCTCTGTCCCTAGCTGAAGCTAGCCATCTTCGACCCGCTAGATCGCCATTATTTCATCTGACCATCTGGCATCGGTGTTTAAAAAATAAATAACCCAGCGCTGGGGGCAGTATTAATATTATATCGTACCTTCTTTCTTATATTCTATGCCTATAATAGTGAAATGGACATGAAATTAATATAATTTGATGCCCATAATTGAGTTAAGCAAACTTTACATGTACAGGTAAGCTCTATTCAAATTACGCATTGCAATTTGTAATGCTATCAACTGCTTCGTATTAAATAAGTTTTCATAGGGTAACTTGCAGGAACTTCTGAACACATTAATAAATAATTATTGCTTTCGTTAGGAATAGTCATTATTACTAGTAGATAGCGACGACTTTCGCTGCAAAGTTTTCAGATTTTAAGATTCCCGTGGAAACTTTTTGATTTTCCGGGATTTCAGTCTCCAAATTATAGACTGTGTGTCAAATTTCGTCAAGATCTATCTAGTAGTCGTAACGCCGAAAACAGAAAAGGTAACAGACGGATACACGGTCACACAGTCACTTTGTGCTGACGCTCCACGTTTTCGCACGGAGCATCCTTTTAAGTACTGGGTCTACGACGAAAAGAAAACTTACAAAAAATTATATTATAAAATATCATCTTTGAACTGCACGTTTTTATGATAGTTACTGTAAAAGTAAGTCACATTCTCGATTTATTATGGCAATAAAATGGTAAGTCCAAAAATACATTACGGATAAAGAAATCATATGGAGCTGCGCAGACCTACGCGACAGGGCGAAACGTGTCCCCAAACAACGTGGACGTATTTACTGTTCTATCCGTGTTGTGCTTTGACCCTAACAGCGACAAATTACCTATAATAAATTCCACCTGTCTAGTCGGATGTCTGCGTTGGCTCATAATTCATACATTTCACCGAGTAGCCCGTAACTGGCAACAATCACGCAACGCCAAGTTTAAACTTCGCTCTATCAATAACTTCCTGATTGTATGTTAATTATAGTTGCCTTACTTCCCGCGACTTAGAAATTACTTGAATTAGGGAACCATTTTGTTTTGATTTCCACGTTAATTGGTTGCTGTCTGTCAGTTTTTGTATGTGGAACAACTTATTATATAGGGGAACTAATAGTTTAGTATTTTTTAATTACAGATTAATTTTAACTAAAGATTAGTTACTAAATTGTCATTTAAAGTGACTTCAATTAAATGCTTTGAATATTTTTTTTCAAAATTCAAAATTAGAATGTTTTTTATTCAAATAAACTTTTACAAGTACTTTTGAATCGTCGAGTGAATTTACCACTGGTTCGGAATGCCATTCCTACCGAGAAGAACCAGCAAGAAACTCGAACACACTGACATATTATTATGAATGAACTAGCAGTTTAATTCGCTATAATCCGCCAGCCAGGTGCTGTGCCAGTGCAAATTGTTGGGTGGTGGGTGTTCGCATGCTATTGGTGAAGGACACGCACTGTACCACATTGATTTGTCTACTGTCGCGGATTATAGCGAATTAAACTGCTCGTTCATTCATTATCATGGACTTCCGCAAAGTAACGCCTGCTTCGATTCAATATTTGACATATTATTATTTAGATTTATGTCACACGTAAATGTGATAAAGGTTTTTCGCGGAGCGAAAAAATTCTATGTCTATGGGTTTTTCAAAAACCAAAATATTCGAAGTGAACGTCTACTTGCTTACAATCTGTAATAATACATATTATAGGCTACTTTTTATGCCGTAAAACTAAAGAATCAATCCGCGTGAACAAAGTCACGGGTATCAGCTAGTAAGCCATAAAATGCCGACAAAAATTGCGACTAAATTTTAGCAACAACTGTTTAAAATTTAATACAAAATCTCTATATTCCGAAGACACGAAAAAAAATTTTTACCTTAACACAGTTTCATGATTGATTAAGGCCCCGTTTCGTGTTAAAATGGTGAAAAACACAAAAAACCCTGCTTCGACTCCGTTACCTGTCAGACCCTCCATTTATCTTGCCATTTGCTCATTTTTTGTATTCTTTTGTCTGTCTGTTCATTTATTACGTAATCCTTTTGTTGGGTCACCCACTTGACCTAAAAACCTTAATTATTTTGTTTTATGGACTTTCTTAGACGGTTATTATTTAATATTTTATATCAAAGTGTCTATCTTGTCTATGTTTTTACTCTTTTATCTGTCTTGCTTTACAGCTAAGGATTAATGATAACTGGCACATCTTGAGTTTGGTATTTGAATTCGAATTTAAATTCATCCATGCATCTACAAGTAGTGCTTCAAGAGAAAAAAAATATACCTACTTAGGTATTGTAATCAAGTTCTAAATGACTTTACTTTATCTATGTTCAAGACATAATAGTATGTTTAATTTCACGCATTTAGCAGATTGTTCAAAGGAACATTTAAGTGTGAAAACCTAGGTACCCTAGAAAAAGGAAGAACCACGTTTAATATAGGTAACGAGGACTTAAGGTCTTTTTTTTATTGCACTACACGTCATCCCTAGACTGCGATCTCACCTGATGGTAAGTGATGATGCAGTCTAACAATACGATGATTCGAACGGTTTGATAATTTTATAATGGTTTTTAGAGCGTATCCTATAATATTTAAATAATAACAAATCACCATACTTCCTCTAAAAGTCAATAGAACGGTCCCAAAATATTTATTTACCGACCGGTCCGAAGGTTAAATAATAAATAGCATAAGTTGGTAAACTCGGCTCCCGACAAAGCCTCTGTTTGTCAATGTATTAAGCGGCTTATTACCTTAGGCTTAGGGCTCAAACTTATTTGGCACTTATAGCGGTAAAATGTAGCCTATAATTTATTTATCGCATAGTCGATACATTATAAATGAATGTTAATTAATGACCGTTAATGTATTACTTTGTGGGAAGAGAACTGTTAGGGATTTTCTTGAATTTTTTAATGTTTAAATTACAATAAGTAAAAGTAAAGAGGTACTACGGATAGGGGGCATACTGCCAACGCTTAAAGCCATTTTGTTTAATTATTATTGTTGACTTTCGTTTTTTAGAATTATAATCATTATTTTAGGAATGTCAAGGTACGTGACATCAATCTCTCATTTTGGGTACTATTGCTTAAGTATTGCTTTATGCGTTGGGAGTATGACCCCTGACAGTGGCGTGCACGACATAGAGCCATAAAGGTACTGCTTACCCTAGTTAAAAAAGATCAATGCATAATTTTCATCATTTCCTGCCTAAAAGTAGGTATCAACATAACCGATGCCTACCCGGGCTCCAAATACATGCCAATGGCACCCCCAGGATAGAATAGCACGTCCGCGTGGAACACAGATCCTACTGAGAAATACCGGCAAAAACTAAACTGACTTCAGTAAAGTTCAGTATATTTAAGGTAGTTTAAAGGTAGAATAATTCTCAAATAGGTTCAGTACTTCATATAAGTTTAGTGTAATAAGTATGGTTCGAATAAACTACCTCTGGGATGCCCTTGGGATGAAGCGCTGTAGTTTATTTCGTAGCGCAGCATAGCGATTCGTAGAAAGACGTAGCAAAAGTTTCGTAGAGCCATGCTACGAATTCTACGAACTATTATCATAATATTATGAACTGACGTAAAAAAATATAGACAACTAGCTGATGCCCGCGACTTCGTCCGGGAAAAAGTTTTTTTAATTCCCACGGGAACACCCTCCCAGCGCACGGTTTTCCTGCAACATATAACTTAAGTACCTTCAAGGTAAGAGTGAATAGGCATCTTCCAGGCAAGCACGTTCCAACCTAGACCACATCATTGCTTTGCACTAAACATGATTGTCGTCAAGCGCAAGTCTATTACGCAATAAAAAAAAGAGTAAGTATAACTTAACATTAGTTCCATACTTATAGCATACTAGCTGGTGCCCGCGACTTCGTCCGCGTGGATATACCAAGTTTCATCGAAATAACTTGAGAAATGACGGACTTTTATACAAACTTTCAACCTCTATTTCACCCCTTTGGGGGTGGAATTTTGAAAAACTGTGAAACACGTATGTTTTTGTTTATAACCCGTTGCTCATATACCAAGTTTCATGGATATAACTTGAGAAATGAAGGACTTTCATACAAACTTTAAACCCCTATTTCACCCCTTCGGGGGTAAAATTTTCGAAAACTGTGAAACACGTATTTCTTCATTTTTAACCGGTAGCTTGTATACCAAGTTTCATCGATATAACTTGAGAAATGAAGGACTTTCATACAAACTTTCAACCCCTATTTCACCCCTTTGAGGGTGAAATTTTGAAAAACTGTGAAACAGGTATGTCTTCATTTTTAACCCGCAGCTCATATACCAACTTTCATGGCTATAACTTGAGAAATGAAGGACTTTCATACAAACTTTCAACCCCTATTTCACCCCTTCGGGGGTAGAATTTCGGGATAAAAAGTATCCTATGTCCTACCTCGTAGTATAGGCTCAAATCGTGCCAAGTTTCGTTTGAATTCATTCAGTAGTTTCGGCGTGATGCGCGGCCAAGATACAGACAGACAGACAGACAGACAGACAGACAGACAGACAGACAGACAAAAATGAAAAAAATTACAGATTTGGCTTCAGTATCGAATAATGAGTGCCTTCCAAAAAAAATTTTCAAAATATCTTCAATGTACAGAATTGGACATGTTACAGTTTTATTATAAGTATAGATATAGATAATATAGTAACGAGATTGCCTGCAGACTATTAAAACTCCGGTTACGGACCAGCCGTTTTACCATTAACAACTTGAGATCAGTTTCCAACTAGCCAGATTGCTCTGCGATTTCCGCCGGTAGTTCAAATGTTATGATAAGTCCGATAGAACCAACCATTATCCACTGATCCAGCTTACAAGGATGATAAAATTGTTGTTAGAGAATAGGTAGTTTTTAATTTCATTTATTTGGTTTTTAGTGCTTATATTGTTATGTTTGTGTAACTTTAGTAATGTATATTCAATATTGTAGCCTGAAAAGTAGCAATAGGAAACTTTTATGTCTTATCGGGTATGTCCTATCAATAAAATAAACAAATAATTATTATACTGGGCTGTATTAATACTCGGCTGTCTAAGTCTAGTCTTAGACAACAGTACTTAGTAAATCTATCAGTATGATCAAAAAATCACTTCGATTCATCGTCGACCAACAAACAAACACACTTTTTCATTTGTAATATTAGTATGATTGAATTGGCGTAATTCAGCAAGCCCTATGGAGTGACAACGTTTTCTCAGTTTTTTTATAAACAAAACGTTGCAAAAGCCACGAATATTATATTATCACAGTGATTGTGCTTGAGCTACTGAGTGTATTGGATGTATAGAATCTCCGATAGCTTCAGAATTTCGAATATCACGAGCATAGAGCTTAATAAAATAAGATCACGAGTAAAAACAACCGAGTCTACGGTAAAATTAACCTATAACATACGATACTACAGTATTATTGGCCAATTTTGCCGATGGGTACAGTATTTCTGTTCGAAAAGAGTTTTACTGCAGCCCTAACACGATCAATGGGACAAAGACATTTCGCGGCTTTTGATAAGCTTGCTTTCGAATAAATATGTCAAGCTTGTGACAAGATATGTTGTCACACAAAATATGACGGAAAAGAGTGTCTTTTTGACATTATTTTCATTATGGTTTGTCTGGTTTAAGATCAGATGCCATTTGCACAGTACCTACGGCTTCAGTCTGTATCACTCTAGCCCTTCACTAAATCTGTCAAAATTATCATTCTAAATTAGACAAAGCATACGAAACCGTAAAAAAAACCGTTGCGTTACGGGACTTTACTGATGCGGTTAATAATATTAAAGTAGGTACCTAGCACTATAGGGGCCACCGCACATCTCAGATACCTGATCTGGTTCTCCGATTCGCCAGTCACATTGGCGATCAAGTCGACTCGATATGCATCGCCTGTGCATCCAGACTATTACGTTATTTAACCGTACGGGTAAATGGAATGAAACTAGGGATGGTGTATATGTTACGCTCAAAGATCGAAAACGCTCATTGAGCGGAAAAATAGCTCACAACGCGATGTGGTCACAGTAAAACATCCACATAGCGAAATTCGTGTTATGGCTCTAATGAAAACGCGCACGACGCGTTGTGGCAATCAAAGAAAGACCAAATAGCGAAATTCGTGTCGTGGCTTACATGCTATTCGATCTCAACGCGTTGCGGCACGTGTTACGCTCAAAGATCGAAAACGCTCATTGAGCGGAAAAATAGCTCACAACGCGATGTGGTCACAGTAAAACATCCACATAGCGAAATTCGTGTTATGGCTCTAATGAAAACGCGCACGACGCGTTGTGGCAATCAAAGAAAGACCAAATAGCGAAATTCGTGTCGTGGCTTACATGCTATTCGATCTCAACGCGTTGCGGCACGTGTTACGCTCAAAGATCGAAAACGCTCATTGAGCGGAAAAATAGCTCACAACGCGATGTGGTCACAGTAAAACATCCACATAGCGAAATTCGTGTTATGGCTCTAATGAAAACGCGCACGACGCGTTGTGGCAATCAAAGAAAGACCAAATAGCGAAATTCGTGTCGTGGCTTACATGCTATTCGATCTCAACGCGTTGCGGCAACGTGCCACAACGCTCAATGAGCGTTTTCGATCTTTGAGCGTAACATATACATATTTAGGTAGTTGATGCGATAGTAAGACATGCGACAAATATGCGCTTATATTAAGTAGATATTTTCTTGGATTGTATTTGACCCCGGAATCGAAGCTTCCGGAGTCAAATACAATCCGGTACCCAAAAGTACCAGCATGATATTTCAGTCAGATGATATACAAAAAAAAACCTGTGACACGAAAAGCGTAGAAAAAGAAGTTCGCTATCGATGCCAAAGTTACGAGAAAACGTTCTCGCACTGGTTGTACTTGAGCCGTTGGTGAAAATGTTACTAACAGAAATATTTTTATACTTTTTGTTTTTAAATTGAAAGCTTGTAGCGTCGAATGTACGAGTGAAACGGAAGTGTATATCAGTGTTTCGCTATATTTCAGGATATCGAAAACGTTACAAAAATCTTTGTATTCACACTATTATTCAATCTATACTCTATTCTTTACTAATATTATAAATGCGAAAGTTTGGATGGATGGATGTTTGTTACTCAATCACACTCCAACGGCTGAACGGATCTGGATGAAATTAGGCACAGAGATAGATTATAGTCTGGAATAACACATAAGCTTCTGTTTATCCCGGAAAATTAAAGAGTTCTTGCGGGAACCAACAAACCTCAATCCACGCGGACAAAGTCGCAGGCATCAGCTAGTCTGGTAATCATACAAATATTATAAATGCGAAATTGTGTTTGTTTGTTGGTTTGTCCTTCAACCACACCGCAACGGAGCAATGGATCGACGTGATTTTTGGCATGGGCCTGGAGAGTGACATAGGCTGCTTTTAATCCCGGAAAATTGAGGAGTTTGTGCGGGAATAAAAAAACTAAAACCATGCGGACGAAGTCGCGGGCATAAGCTAGTAAATAATAATTGTAAAAGTCCTCCGTTGTATTTAACACAATGCCCCAGTTGACTGAGTCAGTTGTGAAATTTGGTATAGTCTGAGAGCTTTAGATTGTTAAAGTGTTATAGTTTGGGGTCCCTAGTTGTTTTCGGTTCGTTGGCGCTGGAACTATGACAAGCGTTGAGAGGGAAAAGTTTGTTGACTGTACTTTAAAGAGGAAGGTAAAGTACCTACTTAGTGTTGTTAAAATAAAGTTATTAATTTTTGACCTATTTTTCTTTTACGGAGTTGTAAAATCTGGCGCTGTTTTGTGCAGTGGTTTTATCAATGGGAGGTTTCGGAGTTTTTTCCCCTGCAGAATCAATTTAGGAATTTATAATTGTTACAGAAATTTCGGATTTGTTCTGATGGAAGGCTTTGGCTGTGGCTAGTTACACACACAGTCACAGTCAAAGACGTGTTGCCAAGCGATTTAGCGTTTCAGTACAATGGTCGATGACCTATACGGGCTGCGATGTATTTATATGGTGAAGTTGTAAAATCTTCCATAGAAATAGAGTGCGAAAGTGTATTTATTTGTTGAATTATTGGTCTGTCCTTCAATCATGCCGCAACAGAGCAACGGTTTAGACCTGATCTTTTTTTTGAACCAACGGCCTAATTTTCTTCAACAGTTATGGCGAAAACACACTACAAACTATATGGGGCTGCACAGATTACCACGACAGGACAAATCGTATTTCCTCTCCGAAGCGGGCATTCCGAGTGAACGCTTTCTCCTATCCTGTCCGTAGTATGTTTTCCCCTAACTATTAAAGAAAAATGGGTCAATTGTCTAAATATGCTCGTATGAGTTTTTTCTAAGAAGCAAAGTAAAATTACCTTTCTCCCTCTTGCAACAAGAGTAATTATCTTTCAAAGTGAAACGGAACACCTTTTTGTCTATAATACCTACTCAAGTGTCTGACGGTGAACGTTCCAATTAACTTATTTACGTAATCCGTTAACGATGCTTGAAATAGAGTGTTCCTTGATTTACTAAATATATAATATCTTCTTTCAAAGAATTGCTTCAGGGCTGTAATTTAAAAAGAGTAAATTTGTTTTTCTTATACCTGTTATTCGGTTTCGATAAGGCCAAAGCATACTAAGGACCGGACTAGACAAAACGTCTACGCCATGCGCCAAGAGAGTAAGAGTGTGTGTGTGTGTTCTTTATTAAATCAATACTAATATTATAAACTAAATGATGCCCGCGACTTCGTCCGCGTGGACTAAGTTTTTTCGATTTCCGCGGGAATTCCTTCATTTTCCTTAATAACAGACGTATAAACAGACAGACAGACACATGTTCGCATTTATAATATTAGTATGGATGCGAAAGTATGTCTGTTTGTCTGTCTGCTACGCTTTCACGGCCCACCTGTTCAACTGATTTGGATGAAATTTGGTACAGGGATAGGTTGTATCCCGGGGAAGGATATAGGCTGCTTTTTAACCTGGATTTAGGAGTTCCCGCAACGCAATAATAATTATTATTGTTATTATTATTATGCACGTAAAAAACGAAAAGTTATAGAAATGCAATGCCCGAGTTAGTAGTTTCAAAATAATTTCAAAATTGTTGTCATAAATCATAAAATCAATACAAACAAAATCAAACGCGTCCAATTCAATTATCGGACACATGAAAGAATCGCAATTAAAATCACGATTTCGATTACCTACGAATCGCTTTCGTATTGAGGAATGCTAGCGGTTCCCGATTAAACCCGTTTCGAACGTCGCTCGTTCACAATCGATACATTGAATGGGTTTTGACATTGTATGCACTATTCGATTAGTGCTAGAGAGACATAGCTACTAAGTGTGCTATTAGTAATATGTTGCGAAAAATGAAAATTCCCCCGTTAATATTATGAAGGAATTGTAACATATTTGCATGCAGGCATGGCAGTTTGATGTTTTAGATGTTTCGTGATTTGCATGTGTTTTGTTGAGGACCTGGAGAGTGACATAGGCTACTTTTTATCCCGGAAAATCAAAGAGTAATTCCCACTGGAATTAGCAATAGCTGAAGTCCACGCTGACGAAGTCGCGGGCATCATCTAGTAGATATTATAAATGCGAAAGTGAGTTGGTCTGTCTCTCTGTTACCTTAAGAACCTTCATTCGGTGACTCGTATCTAAGAAATTCATTAGATTATTACACAATACAGATGTAAGTGGATTGCTCTAGACAGCCCCAGATGACCAATATCTAAATTCATGAAATTCCTTCAACAAGTATGTAAATTCTTAGACAATGGTTTTTTGAATAACTAGCGGGTGCTAAAAAAACATCTTCGCATTATTGCCTTTCTAATGAAACCTGTTTGGGGCACATCGGTTGGATGGTTTAAAAGTCTATAACGGACATAGGAAGGTAGAAACATTTTTTGTGTTTTATATGTACAGATTATAAAGGCAACTTTTTTACTTTTATGAAAATGGGCTCAATTATTTTTTGACTAAGACTGTCTATTCCTACGTCGAGGATTCCATGTACCTAGTTATTTTAAATGCAAAATCAAGCACACCTCCAATAAATACTATTTCTTTTCTATCCTTACACTTTACAAGAAATAGTCCAAACACAAAGCTTAAAAGGAATATTTTTCTATAGTGAAGATATAACAATAAATTCTTGCTGTTCTTATCCAAAACAAAAGTTCTTGTATTACCAAAGCATTTTTCACTAAAAGAAGAATTTATTTCTCGAGATTTTATTTTGAAATTCAAGGATACGAAAGTAAAAATGCAACCCAATAAATTATTCATCTTCTCGTATACTCCGCCCTGAAATAACTTTACAAATTCTGCTAAAATGTCAAAAGTTATTACCGTGAGAAATTAGATAAAATTGCTTCTATTGAGATTTAAAATTTTATATTTTCTTGGAAGATAACAATTTTAGGAAGCCATTAATTATAATACTATTTAATATTGTATTTATTACCAAAAACATTCGCCCAAAAATTCAAGGAATTGACTTTAAAATTAGTGACTCTCATTAAATATAATCCTTCCTAAGTTTTTAATTTAGATTTTAATTTATTTCTTAGTTTTGCAATTCACATTATCAATAATTTATAATAATATTTTGTGGCAATTAAACAAAAATTTCCTTCTCTGTCTCTTAACAACCCATTACTGGCTCACTACTGAGTACGCGTCTCCTCTCGGAATGAGAAGGGTTTTGCCATACTCCACCACGCTTTCCAAGTGCGGATTGGCAGACCTACACCCGCAGCGTTGGCCGAACCCACCGAGGTGGATAGACGACATGAAAATGAGTTCTTTTTTTATCCACTACAAGTTAGCCCTTGACTGCAATCTCGACGACTGCAATCTGCAATGGTAAGTGATGATGCAGTCTAAGGTGGTAGCGGGCTAGCCTATTAGGGGCATGGCAGTTATATTAAACCCATACCCCTAGCCGGTTTTTACACGGCATCGTACCGGATCGCTAAATCGCTTGGCGGTACGTCTTTGCCGGTAGGGTGGTAACTAGCCACGGCCGATGCCTTCCACCAGACCAGACCAGAGATAATTCAGCAATTATAAATCCCCAAATTGACCCCGAACCCGGGACGTCCGCAAGATAAGACAACAGCGCTCAACACTGCGCCCAGGAAGATCGTCAAAAGGAAGCAAAAACCGCGCTCAGCCGAGGACAGAGGGTGAAAATAAATTCACGCAAACCCTCAGTTCAATTTAACATTTGCCTACCCTCGTCGCGTGACTGTCACATCGCGCAGAATTGTCGCTGCTGTCATTAATTTTGAAAAAAATCATATCCCCTAATCGCATTCGCAGTCATGTTCGTGACGCTAATGCTCATTGTATTCCACCCGCCTATGTTATGTTTTATCTACATACTAGCTGATGCCCGCGACTTCGTCCGCGTGGATTGAGGTTTTTCGGTTCCCGCGGGAACTCTTTAATTTTCCGGGATAAAAAGTAGCCTATGTGCTATTCCAGACTATAATCTATCTCTGTGCCAAATTTCATCCAGATCCGTTCATCCGTTGGAGCGTGATTGAGTAACAAACATACATCCATACATCCATCCATCCAAACTTTCGCATTTATAATATTTATTTGATTATCATGTATCCATACAATATTACCAAGGTAATGCAGATAGTGATTTTATTTTGCATTTTCTTCTAAACTGACGTTTTTCATAATATTCCCCTGTTTGCGGAATTCCGAAGCATACAAGGATTTTAGGTATATTATTTCCTTGTTTCGCGGGATTCCGAAGCATCCAAACTAATATATAAATGCGTTACTCAATCACGCTAGAACGGCTGAACGGTTCTGGATGAAATTTGCCACAGAGATAGATAACACTTAGGCTACTATGTTAATCCCGAAAAATTAAAGAGTTCCCTTGGGAACAAGAAAACCTCAATCCACACGGACGAAGTCGCGGGCATCAGCCAGTAAAAGCATAAAAGTGAGCATAAAAGAACTCCAGAATCATTCCGGAGCAAATTGGGAGTTTATATTTTTTTAACTAAATAGGCTTGTGCTTGCCGACAATTAACTTACTGAGGAAAGTGATTTCCACGATACAGGGAATCCTAGTGTGGAAATCACTGCCCCATTAACGGATGTATCTAATTACTTCATTATAGTTCTTTTGAATTGACGCTATTTCCCCACATCATGACTCCGTTACATCTCATCGAGGACTGTACATACCTATGCATAATAGGCGATTAGGGTGTTTTTTTTATCGGTATTACATTTTAGAACATTGTGTGCGTACAAGAATTTTGATAATTTCACTTTGATAAAGTTTTAATGTGTTCTTTCCAGTTCAGGTGCAAGATAATTTAAAATTTGACACTTGTTCTATTTCATAATTATTAATTTATAGCTTTAATTCTAAAGGTAATCTTTGTTATTGATGAAAATATTGTATCATTTTTGTTTTTTCAAAGTTTATTTGTAGATTGTGGTCTGTAATCGTATTGTGATCCATAACTGAATAAAATGTACTGATGAGTCCCACAAGTTATCGCGCCTTCTTTTAAAAAAAAAGTATTATTAGTGTTCTTTTATGTATAAAATTTCCAATTTTATGTAGGTCGTGGCATGCAAAAGTTCGAAGTCGTGGTGCCTCGAGCCAAACATTTTTTCACTTGCTATTCTTAAAGATTGTTTGATGTCTTCGGACTGGCGTTTTCATTGTGCTGTTGAAAAATTCGCTGCTCCACCATTTTTTGCTACTATTCATGGTATTTGAAGCGCAAAATCTTTCGATTTCAACGTTGATGAAAGGCCTATTTAGAAAATAAGACGAAAAGCTATAATAGCCAAGTTTTTTACAAAATAAAGCTCGTTATTAATAAAAAAATTACTAGATGGTGCCCGTGATAATGTCTGTGTCAGTTTTGGTTTAAAAAAATGCTGTGGGCACATCCCAGGGATGCCATCTGCCTCTGTCGATAGGGGGATAGCATCCCTGGGACCATTTATGGACCAAATTGAGTGTTTGGCAACTAGTCTATGTGATTATTACTTGATTACTTGAATTACTTGATTTTGTATGAATTGCACTTCACCAAAGTCCAATGCACTTTTTTACATCGATAGCTTAAATGGTTAATCGACATAAAACTAATAGGGGACTTTTGGGAGATCCTCCTATATTTAATAAAAAAGAATTCGACTTTGACTATAATAGTAAAATAGGTACCCAATACTGTCAAAATACGATAAGGCCGTATAGAAATAGACAAATAGATCTAAGACTTACGACACTTTTATAATAATTGTAATTAAGGTAATTTATACTTTAACATTTTGAACTTTGAAAGCGCTTACGAACTTTTTTTGTGATGCAAAGTGACCTTTTACAAGCTGTACTATTACCTATTCTGTTTCTATCTTAGTAAATATCATAAGTTTATGGATTAGGTCTAACTTTATCTATGGGCCAAAGTCTGGTGGGAGGCTTCGACCGAGTCTACTTCATACATCCGCCCACCGATTTAGAATTCCGGTACGATGCAATCTTCTTATTTTGTTTGATAAACTTAAAACTTTTCATCTCAAGAATTCGATAACCTCTTCAAAACTGAAGACTAGAGGGGCCTTCAAAAATATTTTAGTTACAAACTACCGCTGAGTTGGGCGCTGCATAGTTTGCACAAGTTTGCCTAGTTTGTAAAGGACTTGTCTCGGCATTGTTAGTCTGTTTAGAGCGCCTTAGAGTTTATGGTTTAAGGGCCTTGAAATGTCACTAGCTTTTTTAACGTTTGTCACTAGCTTCTCCACTTGAATTTACCCATGCGAAATAGGAGGCTAATTTAACTTTTTTTTATTTTGCTAACGAAATACAGTTGTATTTGACAAAGATGCAAATTATCAAGTCAATATTATAATATTATGTAATTACGGTACATCTTTAAATCTTTTGTACAAAGATATTCCATTTAATTAAATAAAATCTGAACTGTTTGTAAAAATCACTCTTTTCTTCATTGCAACAATGAAATTGACTGAACTTAAATACCTAGTTAGGGATACCCCTAGCGGTTGAAGTGATGATGATGATGAGTTAGAAGCTCCCTACGAAGCACAGTCTCCTCTTAGATGGAGAATGGTTTAGCCATAGCTTGACCACCTTTTTCTGGCTGGCTTTTGGCTTGATCTGAACTGATTTTCATTAATTTCACTTGAGGCAAAGTCAGAATGGGTCAGCTAGTAGGTATTTCAGCAGCAAAAAACTCGGCGGTTGCTTAAAAAATTACATAAATGTTTTGCCTTAAAAAAAAACATACCTAATGACTTACTCGTACATACTGCCGCACTCAGAGACGCTTAATCATTACATAAGTAACTCCTTAGTTTAGATTTTGTAAGATTGAAATATAATAATCAAGCAACTACTAAGTATATGGATAAATACATTAAATTTTAAAAAAAAACACTAGGCATTGTCAGAGGTGGTAAAGTTAGTGTGAGCCCACAATACAATATCTGACCGCCGCGCGCGCCCGCTAGCGAAATACCATTTTGTGCGGTCGCAAATGGACCGCAAAATTGTACGTACGGAACCCGCGGCCACCGCCGCCGGCCAGTCGTTCCAACAATGGGCATTCCAGTTTAGTTTACGACTAAATCCCACTCAAATTGTGGCCTCAAATAGTTCGCGGGTCAACGGAGTCGGGATAATGAGCATTTTGTTAACTGTAATATTTGGAAGTTTGCGGTTTTTAAACACATTACATTAAACTAATTACTAGGATGATGCTCCCAACTTTGTCCACTTGGACTCAGGTTTTTTTATTACTGTGGGACTCCTGTGCTTTCTGGGATAAAAAGAAAATTCGGTCCAACTCAAATTTTTGACGACCTCCGTGGCGCAGTGTGTAGCGCTGTTGTCTTAACGTGCGGAGGTCCCGGGTTCGATCCCGGCAGGGTCAATTTAGGAATTTATAATTTCTGAATTTTCCCTGGTCTGGCCTGGTGGGAGGCTTAGGCCGTGGCTAGTTACCACCCTACCGGCAAAGACGTGCCGCCAAGCGATTTAGCGTTCCGGTACGATGCCGTGTAGAAACCGAATAGGGGTATGGGTTTAATATAACTGCCATGCCCCTAACAGGTTAGCCCGCTACCATCTTAGACTGCATCATCACTTACCATCAGGTGAGATCGCAGTCAAGGGCTAACTTGTAGTGGATAAAAAAAAAAAAAAAATCTGGCCTCAAATAGTTCGCGGGTCAACGGAGTTCGGTTAATGAGCATTTTGTTAGCTTTACTATTTGGAAGGTTATGGTTTTTAAACTCATTACACTACCCCGAGAATTTAATACTAACAGTAACAGTAATTTCGGCATCCTTTTCGGGGGTTAATTAATATTCGCCCAAGGACATTAGTTTTTTTTTGTGGTTTTTCGGAGCTATATTATGCGTTATTAGCTATTAATTACTAGATGATGCCTGCGACTTCGTCTGCGAGGGTTTAGTAAGTCTTTTTAATTATATTTTTGATATCGCTCATCCTGGGAATTTCCCGAAAGAAGTCTATGTCCTTCCCCGGAATACAACCTACCTCTGTACCAAATTGCCTCAAAATCGGTGGTAAAGATGGGCCATGAAAGCTAAGCAGACAGACAGACACACTTTCGTAATTATAATATTAGTATGGATTAATATTACTTGCGGAACGGTGAATAATTACTCTCAAAATTTTTTTATTCCTCTAAATGCGCCCAAAAATACCTTGCTTATTGCAATGCTCTATGTGGCACCACAATATTTTATGCACATGTAAAATAGCATGAACTACAACACATTATACAATTTATTATAGTGCTATAGAAAAATATGACCATAATGACTTGCCAAATGGTTTGTGAGACTATTTACCGTTTTTAAATTGCACAGAACCGGCACGTAGATTTATTACGTACATTCCAGTATTATTAATGTGGATGTTGTTTTTTTATGTTTTTCACTGAATGAAATGAACATGAAAATGTACCTCATTGTACATCAAACCTACAGAACGTAAACAAAACAAAATGTCCGCGAAATATTGATTAGACAATGTAAATGATGGATTTAGGTTTAAAAATTCCGGGGAAATGTCTTCAATTTTCCAAGATGAATATAAGATAATCCATAGTAATCCATACTATTATTTTAAATGCGAAAGTGTGTCTGTCTGTCCATCTGTCTATCTGTCTGCCTGTCTGCTAGGCTTTTACAGCCCATAAAAAGGCGTAAGCTGCTTAGTAAATTATCGGAAAATTAAGAAGTAAAAAAAAATCTACGCGGACGAAGTCGCGGGCATAATCTAGTTTTAAGATAAGAGAGAGATACATGATAATAAGTGAAAGGAGAAACGAAAGAGTAGCAAAAAAGTCTTTGGTTTATAATTCGTCGACGGTCGTCAACGTTACATAGGTCGATGGCATACGATTCATTAGCTAAGTATTTGCTCAAAAATGCACTCTTAACGTAAAAATATCGAGTCTGCCTCGTAAAATACCCGCACCGGAAGTTGTTGGGCTCTATTTTGGCAAGCGAAGCCTGAAACGAAGGCTGACACGTATGCAATAGCTCAAATAGCGACATTTAGTGGTTCAGAAACTACGTTAGCGATTTTATGTGGCGCTCGACTTTTGCTACTGCCACACCGTAGCTATTTATATACCTACATACAGTAGGTCGCCGACCAAAATACTTATGACAGACACGGCTACCACGACCTCTTTTTCGCAGTGGTGAGCGCTGTGGTCGTACAGTGGAAGGTTCCAGGTTTGATTTCAGGCAGGGTAAATTTGGGTATTTATTATTTCTGAATAATCTCTATTCTGATCTGGTGGGCGGCAAAGTCGTAACGCCAAGTGATTTGTTCCGGTACCATGCCGAAACTGATTAGGGGTATGGGTTTAATATAACTGCCGCACCCCTAACGGGTTACCCCGTTTCCATCTTAGACTGCATCATCACTTATCATCGGCTGAGATTGCAGTCAAGGGTAACATGTACTGGAATAAAAAAAAACCAGCACCTAGAGGTACAGTACCTACCTATGGATGAGAGAGGTAGGAAACTGCATACAAAATTGACATTATAGTGATAGAATTTTGTATGAAAAATTCTGCCAGTTTCCTCCGTTACGTCCTTGTCACCCCGCAACGTTGCTCTGTCTAGACGCCTCATTCGAACGACTGGTAGGAAAAAATGTATTTCCTTACACTGTGCTGCTGCTCTATTCCTTTCTTGTTCCGGCGTAATGGCCCCAGGAAATATAAGATGTGCTCGTTGAATTATAAGGAGATAAATTCGAAACGCTATAGTGCATTAGTTTTGAGCAGGAAATGACTTGAAATAGTCTAAAAATTCAAGTTGCATTTTACTTCGTTTGTACCTTAAGACGTTCCTAACTCCATGGTTGGTACAGCGTTGCGATAAAACTGACTCAAACATTATTTTTGAGATTAGGGCCTTCTTTTCAACCGATTTTGACAAAATTTGGTACAGATCTCTGTACCAAATTTCGTCAAAATCAGATTGTTGTTTCGGCGGAATAGGCCATACTAGATCTATTCGGATGAAGTCGCGGGCGTCGTATTATGGTACTTTATAATGTCCCGAACCGGGAATCAAATCCACGCTCACCACTGCGCCAAAGAGGTCATTAATCATATCCATCAAAGTCCTGTCTACGATGCACTGCTCTTATGTGTAGCAGCACCTATTCATTTAGACTAAAAAAAAAAGGCAAAAAAAAGCCATTCAGAGTATACCGACTTAGGAAAAAATACCGAGGAAAAAAGGAAGGAACACAAAAAAAATATCATATCCATCTCCGTTGACACTGCAGTTCACATTTTCACGAGTGCACGTAAAGCCATGACACGGGTACATTTAGTACGTCAAATAACTCAAATAGCTGCACTCAAGCGTCTCCGCAGTGATTCATAATTCCCACCTCCACGCTGCAATCCTATTATATATGCATGCAAGCCGGAGAGTGTGTTTGACAAAGTGCTAAGACTAGTGAAATATTATATGCAATTCAATTCAATGTTTATTTATTTAAATTAGGTACAATGTACACTTTTTGATGGCCAATCATATTAATATCATACTAATATTATAAATGCGAAAGTGTGTTTGTTTGTTGGTTTATTGGTTTGTTGTTTGCCCTTCAATCACGTCACAACAGAGCAACACATCGACGTGATTTTTGGCATGGGTATAATTGAGGACCTGGAGTGTGACATAGATTGCTTTTTATCCCGGAAAATTAAAGAGATCCTGTGGAAATTAAAAAAACTTATTCCATGCAGACGAAGTCGCGGGCATCAGCTAGTAACTTATGATCTTAAAACTAAAGCTACGAGGTTTCCAAACGCGCCCTAGTTTGAGAAGAGCTCACAAAAAACTCAGCCAGTTTTTTTAATTATCGCCATCGCACAAATCCTCTTAAACTAAAGAACTATCAGAGCCGTTACAGCAAATTATTGCCAAGCTTCCTTGCCAAGCAATCCATTAAATATGCATGCATTTTAAAGCGTATAATATGTTTGACAGAGTGTTAAGACAATTCAGAACAGCGAAATATATTCATAAAAGAGTCTATTTTATACATTTGGAATGCATTGATGTATTATTTTAGTACCTACAACCAACGACCTCAATTTACATAGACGGGCAGTCTGTCAAACAAAGAATGTGGGCGTATTTTACTAACGCCATCTAGTCTGAAAAGCGGGACAGCGCTATGGCAGGGACAAGGACAGGCTTAAAAAGGTGTGGAGCGCGCTCTACACATCGGGCATCCAAATTTTTTTCTGTGAAAGGGCCCATCTAGTACCTACATAATATAATATATCGATGCCTACAACCAATGATCTTTTATACTACTCGGTGTAAGGCGAACACTTCGAGCGCGGCGTGTGAAGTCGAGTTTGTAATTTCATAATCCTACACATATTATAAATTTTATGTGAAAGTTAGGATGTTTGTAAATTTGTTTGTTCGGATGCTTGCGAGAGAATTAAAGAGTTCCCGCATGAACCGAAATACCTCAATACACGCGGACGAAGTTGCGGGCATCAGTATTATCTAGTATCCATACTTCCATGCTAATATTATAAATGCGAAAGTGTGTCTGTCTGTCTGTTTGTCTGTCTGCTACGCTTTCTCGTCCCATCTTTTCAACCGATTTTGCTGAAATTTGGTATAGAGGTAGGTTATATCCCGGGGAAGGACATAGGCTACTTTTTATCCCGGAAAATTAAGGAGTTCCCGCGGGAATCGAAAATCCTTAATCCACGCGGACGAAGTCGCGGGCATCAGCTAGTTGTATTATATGCGAAAGTGTTTCTGTCTGACTCTGTAACCCCTTATATTACACCGATTTTAACGAAATTTGATACAGTGATAGCTTGTATCCCGGAGAAGAATTAATAGACTTCTATTAACCCCAAAAATCAAAAACTTTCACATAACTATTAAAAAACTTAAATCTGAGTTGATAAAGTCGCTCGCATCATCTAGTTTAATAGTAAAATTATCCTAGTTTAATAATAGATACTAACTAAGAAAGATTCAGTTTTCAAGATACGCTCTGCCTCTGGCAGGCTTTTGGTAAACTGTATATTATCACACTGAGTGGCCTTATCTTTGATGCTTTAACAGTTAACTATTTCACAACTCGTAACTAGGGTAGACTTAAGTCGTACTTAACCTGTTTCCAAACAATGCGGCTTAGATTAACTTTAAGTACATTCCCCAGTGTCTGATGACAGAGAACTAAGACCGTAAATATACGAATAACACATAGGAGTCGTCTGTCCCGATTGGCGTACGTGATTGTTAACAGCTTGTGTGGAATAAGGATGATGCCTATCCATCCACCCATCCATCCATCAGATTGCACGCATCCACTGCTGGATATAAGCCTTTTCGAGAGCGCTCCACCAAACACGGTCTTCTGCCTTCCTCATCCACCCGCTTCCCACCACCTTCTTTAGGTCATCAGACCAGCGAGCTGGAGGTCGTCCTATGATGCCTATATACAAAAATAAATTATTTATAACTGATTATTAAATAGAGGGTCTTCCAAAAGACCTAAAATTCACATCCTTGGTTAGTTTTAAGTTTGATAACCATTTGAAAATATAGATTAAAGAAAAAAGTGCGTTGAAATTTAATGACGTCACAACTGTGAATTTCATACAACTTCCATACTAGAAGTGCGTTTTTAAGTCTGATAAAGAGTTGCTGATTTGATTAAGTTGTCATCATTCCTATTCAGATATAAAGGCCTGTTGCAGAGGACTAGTGCAGAGGAGCTAAGAAACTCGTTGATTTTGCAGGATAAAAGTAACCTTTGTCCTTCCCCTGGATGAAACCTACCTACCAGCCAGAAACACAGACAGACGAACACACTATTACATTTATAAAATAAGCACGGATTTAAAAATCTGAGTTAAAAAAATTAAATGGAGTCCATAACAAAAACGAAGGAAAATAAATAAACAAGACAGTAAAGTACCAGTGATAATATAAATTCATCCAGTGGATGCAACAAGCTCCATTCCCTCAGCCATTAAAGTGGAAAAAGCAAGAACGGATCGTAGTCGAGTGCCACATAAAATTGCTAACGTTGTTTCGGAACCACTTAATGTCTCGGACTGAAGTATTGCCTACGTGGAGTACACATTTAAGACATTTTCTTCCTGAAGTGCACTACATGAAAGTTTTGGAAGCTCTTAGACCTTGTCTAAAGCAAGGAGCGAATTCGCTGCGTATCGTCTCAGTTATATATACTACTAGCGATCCGCCCCGGCTTCGCACGGGTAGCCCGTAGCACTAATAATCCTAATAGCCTATACCCAATATAGCTATAAAAATGGTTATTGTGAGTCAACCTTAAAAGATAGATGTATGCTATCGCGGACTTTTTTTTTGAACTTTTTGAGAGGAACAATTCCACCATAAATTGTTTTCGTGGAACTTTAACTATTTAAGCGGCGCACGCCACGTAAGCTCTCAGAAGAGAGGATTTTTCACCGACTTAGTTCACATAATTGCAATTTTCGTAAGGATCTCTAATTTTTTTGAAAATAAAATATAGCCTATGTTACTCGCTGATAATGTAGCTTTCTATAGGTGAAAGAATTTTTAAAATCGGTTAAGTAGTTTTTGAGTTTATCCATTACAAACAAACAAACAAACAAACAAATCTTTCCTCTTTATAATATTAGTTAAGATTACCCATTCTGTGGTTATATCATACTACTAGCTGATGCCCGCGACTTCGTTTTCCGGGATAAAAAGTAGTATATGAGTTATTCCAGACTATAATATATCTTTGGGCCAAATTTCATCCAGATCTGTTCAGCCGTTCTTGCGTGATTGAGTAACAAACATCCATCCATCCATCCAAACATTCGCATTTATAATATTAGTATAGACTATAGATAGTATAGATATTGGTGGGATAGTCAAAATAGGTCAAAACAGGGTACGTATCCATAGATTAAAAACAAGTCATCGCAGTAGATAAAGTGAGAAAACAAGGTAAACGAGTGATACCGGTTGTCGGCGGTATCTCGATAGGTATTAAAACGTAATCAAGCGAGCGCTCGCTCCGATACGTTGCCTTCGAACTCCCCTACCAGAGGGCTTACTACCATACCATCGCTTAAAGCAGTATTACTTCAAAATAACAGTTTCATTTCACGTACCTCCGTACGACACACGACTACCTCCGTGGCGCAGTGTTGAGCGCTGTTGCCTTAACGTGCGGAGGTCCCGGGTTCGATCCCCGAAATTTATAATTTCTGTATTTTCCCTGGTCTGGCCTGGTGGGAGGCTTCGGCTGTGGCTAGTTACCACTCTACCGGTAAAGACGTGCCGCCAAGCGATTAAGCGTTCCGGTACGTTGCTGTGTATAGAAACCGAATAGGGGTATGGGTTTAATATAACAGGTAAGCCATCCACCATGTAACAATATAACAGGTAACCATATTAGACTGCATCATCACTTACCATCAGGTAAGATCGCAGTCAAGTTAGCCCAACTTGCAGTGGATAAAAAAAACCTTGAGGTCCTAAAAATAAGCATTATAATTCTACTACAAGAACGTCAACAATATTAAAACACAACGGGTTTAAGCGATTGTAGTATGCCCCCAGGGTTAGTTTGTGGAGGGTTTTGTTGCACTTGTTTTTAAGAGCTTTCAATTTACTGTGGTGTGTTCCTTTTTGTTGAACACGCTTTACTGACGGACATTCTTATTGGTTCTTCCTTCTTTCCATTCGCACTATTTTCACAGCAAGGTCAAAGGCGAAGATTGTTAAGGTCTTTAAAAAATATATATCAGACACGACGCATGTATTTTATACCAGATACTCCCGCGGGAACTCTTTAATTTTCCGGGTTTATAAGTAGCCTGAGTCCTTCCCCGGTATACAGCCTCTCCCCAGACCAAATTTTATAAAAATCAGTTTAACAGATTGAACGTGGAAGCGTAGCAGACCGACAGACAAACACACTTTCGCATTAATAATATTAGTATGAATGCGAAAGTGTGTCTGTCTGTCTGCTACGCTTGTACGGCCCATCTGTTCGACCAATTTTGATGCAATTTGGAAAAATGGTAGGTTAGATCCCGGGGACGGAGGTAGGCTACTTTTTATCCCGGAAAAATAAATATCAATCAAAAAACCAACCACGCGCGTGGATGAAGCCGCGGGCGTCATCTTATTTCTAATATTTGTAGGGATAAAGTATTATTTATCCCTACAAAGATTACCAACCAAGTTATTACTTGGTTCAAAAACAAGCCATCAGAGCACGATAACATAGTAAAACAAGGTAAAAGAGTGGGATCGGTATCTCGGCGGCTATTAAAAAGCAATCACTGCGACGCTCCGCGCTAGTGTCAAAGTTCTGATAGCTAGGGTTATGTGCTATATTCATTTTCAATCAGCTTGTGTGGGCAGGCTTTGCAGGTGTTTACTTTTGTCGGTATTTCTTTTGATCGAGGGAGGTATGTAATATTATCATGTGTGATCTTTTTCGAAAATATGAAATTTAATTAGGAGACAGTTATTTTTGGTAGGATAAAACGCTGGCTGGAAAAATCATAAAGCTTTTTAAATACCTACCTACCCAACCGGATTGTAATGATTTTAGTTCGGTTTGAATATTTCGAACAATTCCAAGAAGGGTCGAGTAGCTCAGCGGGGAGAGAGCAATGATTTCGCAAATTCGAATCCATGGGACATAATTATTTAGGATATTAATTTTAATCTTGAAAACACGTGGGTTCCTCCGGGATATGGCATGGAAGTTTTGGTCGATTTTACTCAATAATTTAGTCAAATTTTGAACCGATTTCGACAATTTTATTTTCGTTAGAAAGTTTACTTATTCCACAGAACAATTAATGTTAGTATTAATCAGATGGGCTATTATGTCAGGTTTGTCTCTTGTAAATTTCATGAAGATAATCTGGAGATAATAACGAATAATCTGGAGATGGAAGGCGGAACTCTTCAACGGGCTACAAAATATTTTATTTGGCATCTGTATCGATAATTACATTTTCCTTAAAAGTATTTATATAAGATTCGTTTCCTCCGTGCCTTGGACAGCACGTTAAGCCGTCGGTCCCGGTTATTATCACTAATTATCTGATAATAATCGTTACAAAAACCTTAGAGTTTAAATACTCCTAGTCGAGTCGTATGCGGAAGAACGTGGGAGCCCACCACATTATCATGGCAAGAAAACTCCTACCATTTGCAATATTTGATTAATGGAAAGGGGTTACGACCCTCAGTAATGAGGAATACGACGCATAGAGAAAGAGAGAGAAGTTTATAATAAGCATAAAACATTACGGATTAAAAAACTTTGCGGCGATCATAAAACGCTGCTTCAGTTCTATACAAAACAATTTCTATCGAAACTGGCTCCAGGTAACCGCAACTTCCTTAATGAACTCCGCGTTTGACTTCAAAAGTTTAATCGCCTTCGCGTGAGGCAGGGTATTATTATTGTCAGCCGCTGACAACCGCCGGTAGACATTTATTACCCTTTTACAACTTAAAGTGAAAAAAATTAAATGGAAAACTCTTGCTCTATAAAGTTTCCCTTCTCATAATATATTTTTGGTTAAAACAATATAAGCGTTAGAGCTAACCAGGGGGCTTACAACCATCGCTTAGAATAATATTATTTTAATGTTATTGACGCTCTTGTTTCAAAATTATAATCCTTATTTTAGGGGCGTTAAGGTATAGTCACACAAACTTATCTAACCTGGTGACAGCGTCGCTAGTAAATATTAATATTTTTTTTTTCCATTACAAGTTAGCCCGTGACTGCGATCTCACCTGATGGTAAGTGATGATGCAGTCTAAGATGGTAGCGGGCTAACCTGTTAGGGGCATGGCAGTTATATTAAACCCATACCCCTATTCGGTTTCTACACGGCATCGTACCGGAACGCTAAATCGCTTGGCGGCACGTCTTTACCGGTAGGTTGGTAACTAGCCACGGCCAAAGCCGTACCAAATAATAATATAAAAAAGTACCAATTTTGGCTAAAGGGCCAGATAAGTTTCTCAAAATAATACTGCTTTACGCGATGGTATGGGCTAAGGATGGTGCGATGTAGTAGATTATTTTTTTCTCGAGCTTTTAATGTTTATGGGTTTGTTTAGGTCACGTCATCTTGCAACTGAATTATAAAAAAACCGGCCAAGTGCGAGTCGGACTCGCGCACCGAGGGTTCCGTACAAACCTGTAGTAAGTTTTACGATTTATGACGTATTAAAAACAAGACGAAATGAACCGCAAAACTAACTTTGTTTGTAGAGGTTTATTGTTAATATCAAAAAATTACGTTTGTTGTATGGGAGCCCCCCTTTAATATTTACTTTATTGATATTTAATTATTTATTTTAAAAGGTAATATACAAGTTAATATTCTGTGAAAATTTGAACCGTCTACCTGTTACCGTTTTTAATATTGAGCAAAAAAATACGAAAAAAACACGTTTATTGTATGGGGACCCCCCTTAATATATATATTTTTTTAATTTTTAGTATTTGTTGTTATAGCGGCAACGGAAATACATCATTTGTGAAAATTTCAGCTTTCTAGCTATCACGGTTTATGAGATACAGCCTGGAGACAGACAGACAGACAGACAGACAGACAGACAGACAGACAGACAGACAGACAGACAGACAGACAGACAGACAGACAGACAGACAGACAGACAGCGGAGTCTTAGTAATAGGGTCCCGTTTTTACCCTTTGGGTACGGAACCCTAAAAAGGTATCCCCAACCGACTGAACTGTAATTTTGTTTAGTTTGAATCATAATGCATGGATATCTAAGTGACGTCATTCTAAATCTAATATGGCGGACTCCACAAGATGGTGGGCTAGTTTTTTTTTATGCACCCCTTGATATAGGTATTAAATAAAAGGGTTTGCTAAGAAGAATACGAAAAATAAAATGACGTTACACCATATTAATAAAAGCTTGTTTTCAAAAATGTTTTTAATTTTTTAAGACTCATTATAATTTTGTAGGCAGGTATACTGACAGGGGTTTTTAACTACCACGGACGGTCATCTTTAAAAGTCGTTATTGCCGCTAACAATTAAACTCGTTGCACGCGGGACAGCTCAGAAATTTAATTGAAAAAGCAATCAACGATGACAGCATACTACGGTGCTCGAAATTGGCGTGACCACGCGTTCTGACTTTTATTTTTCCGATTTCATCGATACACTATTGGCTGTTAGGGGTTTTATTGCGGAAAAGTTCCGCTATAAATCGGGCGATTATTGGTGGATTTGTTGTATTCTAATTTTGATTTATGACCCATAAACTTCATCTTTATTCAAAACAACGGGCTCAAACGCCAATCCCTCACGTATTTTAGTAATAAAGAGGATAGCATCACAGATAAGATATATTATGCAGTAAAATTTGAGATTGAACAAATGCTAGGCTGTTCAGATGCTAGGCTCCAGTTCACACAGTCTTGTAGACCACGCAGCACGCAGTTGGCGAGGCGCCGCCGCATCGCGAGAACAGGCCCGTAATTGAACAAGGTTCCCGCACGTGCTAAAACTATCTATAGTCGTAAATACTCTAACTCCAAACTCACGTATATTACGTGAGTTTTTTTGTCTATTTTTATTATAAAGAAGCCCTTACCTTGTGGGCTGTGAGCTAACCTGGGTGAATCTCAGGTAAGATCCTCCGTTTGGCACGTCACCGTTGAATGGGAAACACGTTTCGTCGTGTCGCGCTTGTCTGTACTCCTTATGAAAGTACGGGCGCAGATTTTTATTCATTAACACAAATTATACATTTTGGTCCGTAGTGCAAAAAAAAATCTGTAGTGTGTTTACCTTACGGCCGCAGAGTCGCTAATCATTACAGAGGAGTCCTCCTAAGTAGGTATAGATTTTGTATTGAAATCTATACTAAGGAGTTCCTTAAGTAATGACTGAGCACTAATCATTACTTAGGTATCCTCCTATGTATAGATTTTGTATTGAAATAGAAAGAAAAAGAAATAAAGAAAGAAAAAACATTTATTTCCAAATTGTGCCACACTTATACAAGCATACCCAAAGAGGTAGCTCACCCCTGCACCTCCACGGTCTAAAGCTAAACGAAAACGAAATGAAACGAAATCTTTACTAAAGAGTTCCTTAAGTAATGATTAAGCGACTCTGAGTGCGGCACGTAGCAATAATCCGCGAAATATTGCTAAAGTATATGCACAACTTAGCTAAAAAATAGTTAGCATAAATTAAGTATAACGGTTGACTTCGCAAAGTGCCGCGGCACTTTGAACGTACCGACTAGTAACTCGTATAAGCCAGTTTAGACTTTTATGAGCGAATAATCGAGTTAGCGCTGCGTAAAATACTATGAGGACTTTTTCTAGCCCATTTATAAAGTTGAGCGATTATTATTATTTAAAAACGGTGTACAGTAAAAAGTACATAATATTATACTAATATTAGAAATGTGAAAGTCTTTGTTTGTCTTTCAATCACGCCGCAATAAAGCAACGGATCGACATGTATTTTTGCATGGGTATAGTCGCACCTGGAGAGTGACATAGAGCTTACTTTTATACTGTGGAGCTACATTTTATACGGAAAATTAAGTAGTTCCCGGGGGAATCACGGGCATCAGCTAGTGTTTTATAAATGTGAAATTGTTTCTTACTTTGACTTGTAAAGTTTTTTATAAATCTCATTTTTCTTTGCGAGGTATTCTTCGTTATTGAGGGTTTAGCAGTTTTCTTAATTAGATCCGCAGTCACGTTACACGCAGGGGTCACAAAAGATGGCTAAGTCAATGGACAAACTGTTGCGTAAGCACGAGTCAAGTATGGGACTCATTTTTCAAATCTCATAATATTATTTATTAACCCAAAAGTGTATTACATTCGTGAAACGGAACGTCTCTTCCATTAACGTAGACCCAGGCGACAGTGACTACGGACTTTTTACGGACGTTTCTGATTAATGGAAGCGTTTTAGAACATTCTGTCTCGTGCCCGTTTGAGGTCACGGACATGGCCGGCGTTATTATAAGAGCAATATTTAAATTAATTAATTAGAATTTAATTGCGGCTGTCGGTTGGCAGGTCTATTATGGAGGAATATGAATAAAATAATAAATGATGTTTTAACTAAATTACATTTGGGTATTATTTTAGAAATATCTCTAAGATTAGGACTGAAAAATATTTCGAAATAAATTATGAAGAATGAGCTTACGTGGAGCAGGGTGGGAGTTCTTAAAATCCCGCTAGTTACAAGTTAGAGACGAAAGGATAATGTGGCCGATTCTGTATAACACAATCTCTAAACTAAACTAAAATGATCTCGTTCTGTCCCTTTCCGTAGGGAGTATTATGAAAGGGTTAGCCATATTTGTAATGCTCTAATTTTAGTTTAGTTTAGAGATTGTGCACTACAGAATCAGCCCCATTAATTGGGTATTTGACAACTATTCAAATTATTTTTATTTTTTAATGATTATTCAATAGAGGATCTCACAAAAGTAATATCCACTTCCCCTGTTAGTTTTATGTATGAAAATTTAAATTAGCGTGAGTGAAGCCGTGGACATAAGCTAGTTGTAATATAAACGCTGGAAAATTAAAACTAATGCCATGATGATGTCACATTATAATAGTAGTACACCATGTAATCAATAACTGATGGCCTATAGTATGTAAAATAAAAAAAGAGTTAAAAAACATTTTAGTTTTTTTGTCTCGACAAACAAACTAATAGGTACATTTTCGATCCGAATGACTTTATAATCGACTTCGATTACTGAATAAATTATTATGGGAAGCTTTGCTTTGAAACAGAATTTGTAGGTTACATGAAAACGATATTCAGTAATTGCAGTACATCTTACAAGTCTATAATTTGTGGTGTTTCATAGTGAAAATGATGTCAAAATACTCGTCATTTAAGCATTTTGCATCTGTAAGTTTTATATTTTACAAGATGGTGCTGCTTCGTACTAGCATAATATCACAGATAATATACGAGTATGTACATAGAGTACGCTATCTCCATTTCAAATTTCAGCCAAATTGGTTCAGTCTTTATGGCGTAAAGTAGTAACAAACATACAAACTTATTTAAACATCTAAACTTTCACATTTATAATTTTAAAATGAAAAAGTATTAAAATAATGAGTACCTATTCAAACCAACGTTGAAATACATAATAATAACCCATTAAAAAGTCGCGAAGGTGTGTTTTCCGTTGTCAACCCTGTCGCTTTTCGTGGAAGTACCATTAATCAAAAATGTCTCCTGTAAAGTACTTAGCCATTGTGGTCCGATAGAGTCTCGTTAATGGGTGCGGCGTTCCGTTCAATGAACATAAGATACTTTCAGGGTAATGAACAAGTATTAAGAGGATCGTCTAGTTGTAAATTTTCATACAAAAAGCGATAACGTTTTTCTTCCCGTAAATGTTGTCCAATTTTCATAATTTTTAGAAATGTTGCAGATACAATGAAGAACTATGCTCGTACGTTTTAATTTTAAAGAAATATTGCTTATGTTAAAAGTTATTAGCGTCTAAATATCCATATTTTTGACCTAAAAACTTCCTCGAGTATTTTAATTTTTTTAAATTTAACTAAACTAAAATACTAAAAAAATAAAACGTACGAGCGTGTACTGAATCTAATGAGACCAAAATTGTCTAATTTCGTAATCGTTTGGGGGGGTAAAAAGGTTATCACCCGAAACAATATTTCAAGAATAAAATGTAGGCTATGCCTGCTGGACTTGCAACTCTCTTTAACGCACGATACGGAGAAGGCAGCGAAGCGTTGTGAAACAGATAGCATTATTGAACATACCTACTCGCGTCGCGTTTCGTCACTAGACGATCCTCTTAAGACTGTAAAGGTACAAAATTACAAAAAGTATTTGTCCTCGCTCCATAACGCGGTGTTCTGATTGGTTGCTCTTGACTTTGATTGTTATCATTTTGGATATAATAATTACTTTTTATTAGGTTTTTATTTGGTTAGGCTTGATGTCATGTCCCTTGCCTCGAAAGTCCTTAATCACGATTTCTGGCTATTCTGTGGTAGAACTGTGAAGTTGGAACAAGATTATCGCCCCCTTAACTCATCATAATATTATTATTAGTTGAATAATTTATACGATATCTTGATATTCGCATTCGAGAAAATTCGAGCCTTTTTACACGACTGCCCAAAAAATGAGTGTAATGGTATAAGGGTTCATGTATGCATGCCTGTGGGTTTCTTTATTACGCCATATTTTCTAAACGCTTGAACAGATTTGAATGTATGGGGTATCACGAACCCTAACATCCTTCCCAGTGACACTGGCTATGAATGTTTTGAAAAAAAAATTTGGCAGGGCAGTCATGTTTTTTCATATTTTTAAATTATGTTCACTTGTTGTGCATCAGAGTCACAATCAAAATTTTCTTCAAAAATAGAAATTCATTGTAACTGACCTTTGTATTAACTGCATTTTTTATTTGTAACTGTCAGAATCCAATCCACTTCGTTTGAAATTTGTACAAGAACCCTCAGATCAATATTGTATTAAAATGTCTCCTGTAGAGTAGGTACGTCATCGTAGACATTGTCCAATAGCTTGACATAAATGGGTGCGACGCGAAGCTCCATTCAATGAACACAAGACACTTTGAAGGTAATGAACAATAATTACGTAGAGCAGCAAAAAATTATAAATATTATTTGTGTTCACTCTTGCATCAATGCTGTCTTCCGCCTGATTGGTTCCTTGCTTTTAACTTTGCTTGCATCAATTCAATCAGTTGCTCCATTTAATTGTTTCTAGAGTTACTCATTTGTGCAACTCAATCACAATAATTGGGTAATTGATAACTAGTCAAATCAGCTACTTTTTTTCAAACGTCAAAACGCGTGCTTATGGGATTTTGTATGAAACATTGCATAGTGACGTCATCAAATATCAACGCACTTTTTTACTTTAATCGATAGTTTAAAATAGTTATTCGATCGGTCCAGTGGGTACGAGCTGTACGTTGATCAGTCAGTTAGTCAGTCACATTTTCCTTTTATATATTTGGACGTATTTCCTCAGTAACAGAATACTATAAAAATTACGACATTTCGGTGATCAGACAAAAATGACCTTGATTACTTTCGCAACAGTATAAAGTATTCAATGACGGCACTCCGGCAGATCCCGCGATTATAAAATAGTAAACATCAGGTATTTACCGTCACAACAATTTCTCAAAGCAAAGTAAGCGGTTGCAAATAAGCGGTGGAGCGTGAGTGTTGGGAACTTTGCGGCGTCTGACAAATGACCCGTGCAGTGACGGATGACGCGCCGGCTTGGTTATCTCATGCATTATGCCATCCGTAGATTGAAAACCTATCTGCACGAGTCGATATATCGTTTTGTAGAACTAGTTTGGAAGTATGCTTTTTTTGCGAGCCTTTAAGCGATTGCGTGCTTCAAGAGGCCAGGGTTAGTTTACGTTTGTGATAGCTAGTTTTTGATGGCTGCAAATATTATAAGCGGTTGAGCGTGAGTGTAGGGAACTTTGCGGCGTCTGACAAATGATCCGTGTAGAGACGGATGACGCGCCGGCTTGGTTATCTCATGCATTATGCCATCCGTAGATTAAAAACCTATCTACAGGAGTCGATATATCGTTTTGCAGAACTAGCTTGGATGGATTTTTAGTGAGTCTTAAAACGATTGCGCCAATCTATAAGAGGCCTGTTTAGAACTTTACGTTTTTTACGCGCTAGCATCATCATCTCATGCATTATGCTCATTTTTAGATTTAAAAATCAATCAAAAAGAATTATTGAGAACCTCCTCCTTTTTTAAAAGTCAGTTAAAAACTAGGTACGAGTACTTGTGAAAACTATAATGTTCACTCCATTACACATAAAAACCTTTGGAGTTTATGTGACAGAGTTATTTTTTTAGTTTTCTCGTCCAAGTTATCCCTTCTTTACGATCTCCGTAGCGAAGTGGTGGATGGCTCAAGATGGAAGCGGGCTAACCTGGTAGGGGTATGGCAGTTATATTAAATCCAGACCCCTTATCCTTTTGTAAGCAGCATAGCTTAAAACGCTCTAAATCGCTTGGCGGCACGTTTTTGCCGGCAGGGCGGTAACTAACCACGGCCGAAGCCTCCCACTAGATCAGACCAGAACAATGTAGAAATTATGAATTCCCAAATTGCCCTAGCTAGGAATCGAACCAGGGACCTCCCAATTAAATACTACCGCGCTTAACATTAAGCCAGGGAGTTTGAAAATCATCTTGTACTGGTGTTTTCGTGCGCGTGCGTTTGATTATGATAATATTAGGTGTGTATTGTCTGTGGATTCCATTAATAATTTCACAACTTGAATTTTGTGCTTCTATACTTATAATAAAACTGTAACAGGTCCAATTCTGTACATTGAAGATATTTTGAAAATTTTTTTTGGAGGGCACTCATTATTCGATACTGAAGCCAAATCTGTAATTTTTTTCATTTTTGTCTGTCTGTCTGTCTGTCTGTCTGTCTGTCTGTCTGTCTGTCTGTCTGTATCTTGGCCGCGCATCACGCCGAAACTACTGAATGAATTCAAACGAAACTTGGCACGATTTGAGCCCATACTACGAGGTAGGACATAGGATACTTTTTATCCCGAAATTCCACCCCTAAGGGGGTGAAATAGGGGGTGAAAGTTTGTATGAAAGTCCGTCATTTCTCAAGTTATATCGATTAAACTTGGTATACAAGCTACTGGTTGAAAATGAAGAAATAAGTATTTCACAGTTTTCGTTAATTTTACCCCCGAAGGGGTGAAACAGGGGTTGAAAGTTTGTATGAAAGCCCTTCATTTCTCAAGTTATAGCCATGAAACTTGTTATATGAGCTGCGGGTTAAAAATGAAGACATACCTGTTTCACAGTTTTTCAAAATTTCACCCTCAAAGGGGTGAAATAGTGGTTGAAAGTTTGTATGAAAGTCCTTGATTTTTCAAGTTATATCGATGAAACTTGGTATACAAGCTACCGGTTAAAAATGAAGAAATACGTGTTTCACAGTTTTCGTAAATTTTACCCCCGTAGGGATGAAATAGGGGTTGAAAGTTTGTATGAAAGTCCTTCATTTCTCAAGTTATATCCATGAAACTTGGTATATGAGCTGCGGGTTAAAAACGAAAACATACGTGTTTCACAGTTTTTCAAAATTCCACCCCCAAAGGGGTGAAATAGGGGTTGAAAGTTTGTATAAAAGTCCGTCATTTCTCAAGTTATTTCGATGAAACTTGGTATATCCACGCGGACGAAGTCGCGGGCATCAGCTAGTGGAAAATATATGTGTAAAATCTTATGTTTAAATAAAAACTTTGTACTTTCTTCTCATTTAAAACTTCCTTTTATTTAAAAAAAAAGCATTGTAATAAGGCTCCCGTTGTTTCAAAGCGGCCTTGTCGTCGGGACAAGGCGGTCAGATGGTGAAATATTATCTTCTTGCCCCGAGGGCGGCTGGAGCCGTCGCCTTAAGTCTGGTTCACACACTACGCGCAACGGAAGCGTGGCGCGAGGGGATGGAGGGGGATGGCGACTTCATAGGCGCAGTACCTAATTGACGTCATTTTATTAATTAAGAAGCTCGGTTGAAATCAACTGCAGCCGATTTTAGAATACCACAGCAAGTTAGCCCTTGACTGCAATCACACCTGGTCATGATGCTGCCTATGATGTACTTGTTATGTTTGGCAGTGAAATAAAACCATAGTACCGGAACGCTAAAAAGCTTGGCGGCACGTTTTCATTAATAATATTGTAAAATAAGTGAACATAATAAAAAAAGTTGGCAGCCATAGGGACTGCCGATAGAAGTGAAAACGAATATTTAAAATAATAATATATATATATATATATAAACCTAACTAATTAGTTTTAACTAAGGCATTAAATTTTAATTATGAACATGTTGGTGTTCGCGAGCATGTCGCTTTTCGCGAGCATGTCGGAGCGAGCATGTCGGTGTCGGTGACGCGAATCCACAAGTTTACCCCCTACCAAAAAGTGCTCAACGCGGCTAAAGAAGTTTTCACTTCAAAAATACGACTGCCGTGCCATATCGATTTATTTATCAAAAATTCTAACGATTCTAACGATACCCCCCCATACATCCACATCTGTTCAGAAGTTATGTTGAAATAAAGAAACTCACATACATTTACATACGTGAACCCAGAAAACATTGCACTCCTTTTTAGAGCAGCCGTGTGATTAAAAATTGTATTATTGAATAGTATAATTAATTAGCATGGCTTACTTACATTCTGTAGATTTTAGGATCTCGGTTAGATACGTACCGCTGTGCTGCGACGCGCTCGCGGGCTATGTGTGTTAGAGGCTTTAATTTCCCAGCCTTTTTTACGTACATCATGTTGAGACAAAGGTCCTGGATGAGGCTTTTTGTTACGTCCTGAATAACCCGGGTAAGAAAAAAATGTGCGCAGGGTAAGTACGGATGATTAAAGCGGGACCTAGGCGTTACAATTGTTGGAAGTCTAAAAAAAATGATTTTTATTTGCTAACATTGAGACTTTATTTTTTTTATCATACTAATATTATAAATGCGAAAGTGTGTTTGCTGGTTGGTTTGTTGGGTTGTCCTTCAATCACGCTGCAACGGAGCCACGGATCGACGTGATTTTTGGCTTGGATATAGTTTAAGACCTGGAGAGTGACATAGGCTTATTTTTATCCCGGAAAATTCAGGAGTTCCCGCGGGAATCATAAAACCTTAAACCACGCGGACGAAGTCGCGGGCATCAGCTAGTACTTTATAACATACATTTATCGTACTCGACCGATATAAAAACCAGTTATCTGTATATTGACGAATAGATATAGAAAAAGAAACATTAATACCCATTTTTTTAATGACTATAGCGGAATTTTAGTGTAAAAAATTCCGTTGCAAGACTGAAGAAATGTTTTTTTGTTAATATTCTCTCTGCGTCGTATTCCTCATTGCTTTCCATTAATCACATAATGGCAAGGGTTTTCTTGGGATAATAATGCGGTGGGTTCTGTATATAGTTGGAATTCCACGGACGCGAACGAAGCGATTTCCTTCCTCATTTCTAATTCAAACCGCTAGGATATGGAACGCTCTGCCGGCTTCCGTTTTTCCATCCGATTATAATTTATAATACTGATATCTTCAAATCAAGAATGCATACGAATTTTCTAGGCGAGCACGCTCCACATTAGGCTGCACCACTATTTCTAGCAAGCCTGATTGCAGCCAAGCGCTAGTCTATAAATTAAAAAAAAAACAGATCCTTCCGCATCACATTAACATTAATTATCATGTTATTTACTATTTAAATTTTGTACACAGCATTAAATTTTACAATTTACGCCTGCTTATCTCAAATGATCGATTTAAAAGTCGACGTTTAAAAAGTCTACGAAATTAAAGTCTCTAACACACATAGGGTCTGTTGTCATCATTGAATTATATGTTAGTACATAATACCTCAATGGTTGTCATATACTCGTATCTTCACTTTAATAATAATTATTATTATTGCAATTTTTTTTTTTTTTCAAAAAAGAACAACCGCCGAGTATTTTGCTGGCTCTTCTCAGTAGGAATGTTATTCCGAACCAGTGGTAGATTCACTTGACGATTCAAAATAACTTGTAAAAGTTTATTTGGATTGAATTGACGTGGTTTATCCACGGAGGACAAAATCACGGGCGTAACAGATAAAATCTTGAACAGGATGTAGATAATTGGTACGTAGAAAAATTAATTTTCTTTTTCCGAGGTTCACAGTAAAACTATTATATTTTATTTAAAAAAAACAGCTGAGATGAAAACTCCTAAGAGCGTATGTGTGGCACATTATTAACTTTGTTACAGACTTGTACCTAAGGGCAGGTTTATAATGAACTAAAAATTTTAAACTAGAAAATTACTCTAAAACTTTTGGCAGAGTGATGATAGAACTCAGTTTTATTAATAGTAAAGTTTTGCGAGAATATTATTTACCTACTTATTTTCAAAAATAAAAAAAAATGACATGATGCAAGAAGTAGGTACAGTATTCCCAAATTAATAATGCACATTCAGATCTTCGCTAATTGTCGTATTCCCGGAAACACCCGAATTATTGAATCGTTAGAGCCCTAAACAATGCACTTGCATTTTGCACCTTGTTCGAAAGAAATAGGAGTCAATATCATGTGTAAACAATCGAAAACTGTCAACTGTCGCCGGTCAGTCAATGGTAAATCAGTGGTAGTGCACGTGTTCTCTCTGTGTGGAATTATATGGAGCTGCTATTACACACCCTTCAATCAATTCAAATCAATTCTACAAAGATTGTAGCATATTCGCAATCGTGTGGTTTTTTCAAAAAAAAAATTCAAATGTTTTTTATTCAAATAAACTTTTACAAGTACTTTTGAATCGTCAAGTGAATCTACCACTGGTTCGGAATGCCATTCCTACCGAGAAGAACCAGCAAGAAACTCGGTTTTCTTCGCTATTTACTTACATGGAATTATCGAATCAAATTTTGTTACTGATAAGTCAATATTTATCTCTTTTAGCACAAAACACATAATTCTACTAAAATTTTAGTATTGTTGTTCAAGTACAGGATATAATTCAAGTAATTAATAAGTTTCAGGCTGAGCCTTTCAGAAAATTGAGAGTTCTGTGGTCAACTTTGGACGTTAGAAAATCTCCACTTTGAAAGCCCTCCATTTCGTCAATTTTAGGGGAAAAATTACAAAAAAAATATTTTTGGACTCTTTTCCTAATTATCTTTAAAATGATATATCGCAACCCTATGTAACGCTATAAAAAATATTTTACTTCGCATTCGCTTCTATGAGAGCCCCCCTGAAATAAATTTTTTTTATAACTTTTTAAGCCATATTCGGCGGGAGGCCATCGGTTTACATAATATATTTAAATTTGAAGTAATTACGTTCAGTAATTCAGAAGTTATAAGGCTCTGACGGACGGACGGACGGACGGACAAGTGCCAATTCACTCAAGTAGACTCAGAGTCCAGAGACCTTCGCTTCGCTCGGTCAATTATGTATGAAGAAAATGCACTTAACCACTCTATATACATATCGTCTTCCGATGCTCGGGGAATACGACCGTTGCCGAACAGTGACGAAGATTTCTATGCGCATTATTAATTTGGGAATACTGTATGAAAATGTAAAAGACACTATTTTTCGCATTTATAATAATATATTTATGCATAAAGTATATCTGCTAAAAGCTACGTCGCGGGTAGCATGTTTACCAAATATTTACTGTATAACTATTTACTGTTCGTTAAATCACTGCGTGCGTGCGTGCGTGTTAATAAACCTGAATAAATAAAATAAAAATAAAAGGTAAGAAACAATCAACACAATTATGTTAAAATAAAATTTGCTATTTGGAACGTATCACGAAGAAACCTGCATGCCTGAGATCTTGCATATTTGTCTCAAAGATGTGTGAAGTCTGCTAATCCGCACTTTGCCAGCGTGGCGGACTATGGCCTAACCCTTCTGATTCTGAGAGGAGACTCGTGTCCTGTAGTGGTTGATGGGTTGTAATGATGACTTGGTATACGTTAAAAACTAAACGAAAAGCAGGAATAAAGCGAAGTAAAAAAGTAGTAAAAAAAAATTCATTATAGTATTTCGTCACAAAAAAAATAATGTCCATGTATACACGCCTTTACTGAACTGTTATTAAAAAGAAACCACACGAGGGAGTTGTGAAAGGTGGCTGTAATGCAATGTGCTCGCGATTGCGGGAAATTAGGAAGTGTGATTTTATCGAGCTCGCAGAACGCGGCGCTGAGCTGTAATAGTAGATTATACACCAAGGGGATAAAGCACTGTTTTATGTCACGGGCGCTACATTGAATCCTGAACGTAACGAAGGACTCCAAATTTAACTCCCGAGCGCAGCGAGGGTGTTATAAGTTAATTCCCGACCAAAGGGAGGGAATTAAGATTGAGTCCTGAGTGCAGTGAGGGATTCAAGCGCCCAAGAAAAAAACTGCTTTATCCCGGTGGTTAGTGGATGAATTTTGTGTTTGCGGATGAATTTTGTGTTTGCGGGTGGATTTTGTGTTTACGGACGGATTTCGTGTGCTGGATAACCTTATCTGGAGTTTGTTTTACTGTTGATGACTTTAAAATTGAATTGACTTAGTTACCAGTTCTAGTTTGACATTAACGGAAACGAATTATTACCACCATATACAAACATAAGGATTAAAGACTCCAAGGAATTCGAAGGAGCCATAAAAAAGTCTTTTAGCGAAAAAATTAACTCAACACAGGGTAGCTATTTACTTAACTATTTTTATACGACCTATACGAGTAAGTGGCGTAGAGGCGTAGAATAGGTAGGTAGAAGTCTTATATAAAAGAAATCTCGGGTTCGGGAAAACTATCTCTAGGTAAATCACGTCAATCCGTTGCCCCGTGGTATTTGAAGAACAAACCAATAATCATATCAAACACACATTCATATTATAATGGAAACTAGCTGATGCCCGCGACTTCGTCTGCTTATATTTTCCGGATTATCTGTTATTCCAGACTATATTCTATCTCTGTGCCAAATTTCATCCAGATCCGTTCGGGCGTGATTGAGTTACAAACATCTATCTATCCATCCACACTTTCGCATTTATAATATTAGTATAGAAACTATTTTTAAAAGACTTCCAAAAAAGGAGGAGGTTCTCAATCACTCGATTCGGCGCGTATCTTTTTTTTTTAATGTATGTCGGTGCATATCTCCGTGGTTTCTGAACCGATTTGAAATTTTTTGTTTTCAGCGGTTAGAGGAAGCTTGCGATGTGGTTCCATAAAACATTCCGACTCCAAATTCTCAATCCGGATGCTGCAGGGTACAGAAATCCGCAAAAATAGGGAGTTATTATACTTCTATATAGTATATACTAATATTATTATAAATGCGAAAGTGTGTTTGTGTGTTTATTTATTGGTTTGTTGGTCTAATGGTTTGTTGGTTTGTCCTTCAATCACGCCGCAACGAAGCAACGGATCGACGTGATTTTTGGCATGGGTATAGTTGAAGACGGAGAGTGACATAGGCTACTTTTAATCCCGGAAAATTAAGGAGTTTCCGCGGGAATAAAAAAACTTAAACCACGCGGACGAACTCACGGGCATCAGCTAGTATATTATAATCGCAAATAGATACAATGGGTAGTTAGTAAGTCATAAACTAAAGCAGACTATCGGACCAGCTGCCCATTCGAGGATCCATACAATTGGGGAGTCCATTTGCGGTCACCGCCCGGTACTCCGGCCGCGGTCAGGAACTGGGGCTACAACTTTGCTATATTATTTTAATAATAGTCATTTCCACCTATAAATTGTGGTTTATTATTTACACATTATGGTTAAATGACATTAGTGTTTAATTTTCAGCAAGTGTTGTTAATTAAGTTTATCTGTTTGACATGTATTTCACTATCCATACTAATATTATAAACTAACTGATGCCCGCGACTTCACCCGCGTGGAATAAGTTTTTTTATTCCCACGGGAACTCCTTAATTTTCCGGGATAAAAAGTATCCTATGTCACTCTATAGGTCCTCAACTATACCTATGGCAAAAATCACGTCGATCCGTGGCTCCGTTGCGGCGTGATTGAAGGATAAACCAATAATTAACCAACAAACAAACACACTTTCGCATTTATAATATTAGTATGAAGTATGATGCGAAAGTATATGTCTGTCTGTCCGTCTGTCTGTCAGCTACTCTTTAACGGCCCATCTTTTCAACCGATTTCGATGAAATTTGGTACAGTGATAGGTTGCATCCCGGGGAAGGGGATGTAAAAAAATGTAAATTCACGCGTACGAAGTTGCAGGCATAATATAATATATATAATATATAATATAATATTATAAATGCGAAAGTGTGTCTGTCTGTCCGTCTGTCTGTCTATCTGTCTTCTGTCTGTCTGCTACGCTTTCACGGCCCATCTGTTCAACCGATTTTGATGAAATTAGGTATAGGGATAGTTTGTATCCCGGGGAAGGACATAGGCTACTTTTTATCCCGGAAAATTAAACAGTTCCCGCGGGAATCAAAAACCTTAATCCACGCAGACGAAGTCGCGGGCATCATCTAGTTATGTATAAGTGTGTGTCATCGTGGAGCTCAAAATAATACCTACACCTATTTTCATCGTCGTCAACCGGTAGACGTCCACAACTGGACATAGGACACGTCTGTACTGCGGATATTAATTGTTATTTTTTTTTGTCTAGGCTCTAGAACATCCAATTACCGTAATTGCTTTTTTTTTGGTTTTTGTCTAGACTCTAGAATATCCAATTACTATGGCAAGATAGAGATAATTTTATAGCAATTAAAGAATAAACATTGCCTTTTGTAATGGACTGTAACAGTCGCAGTAAAGTACTGGAAAATAAAATATGAATAAAGAAGGGAGCGTAACTCGAAATATTTCGACGATAAAACTGCTGCAAGCTTGGTGGGGACCAAGGGTGGTCTTTTTGATTAGGGTTTTATTTTTATTTTTTGTTAGTAGTTATATAGAATAGAATATAATAGAAAATCTTTATTGGCAGCAATAAACACTGATGCACAAAATAATTAAAAATGAGTTACAAGTACAATGTAGTATATCATAAAATATAAGTTTGTACAGCAGTGCAACGCTACCAACAGGTGAGTCACTCAGCTTGTGTTGAGGCTCCTGGCCTCTCAGACTTAAAACTGGCGATGCCATTATATAAGGACTAGCTGATGCCCGCGACTTCGTCCGCGTGGATCGAGGTTTTTCGTTTCCCGCCGGAACTCCTTAATTTTCCGGGATAAAAAGTAGCCTATGTGTTATTCCAGACTATAATCTATCTCTGTGCCAAATTTCATCCAGATCCGTTCAGTAGTTACGGCGTGAAAGCGGAACAAACATACAAACAAACTCACTTTCCCATTTATAATAATATTATTAAAGTAAGGATTTGTTTTTTTATTTTATAGTTAGTTTAATTGTTTATTATTTGGATTTTATCATTTCAATGTAATTTTAATGTTATATTTTATAATAATAAATTTAACTATATAAAACTGTTGAGGAACCAAAAATTCAAGAATATGGATGATGACATCTCAATAAAATCTGCAACTCTTTGCCAAACTTAAAAACGCGCTTCTAGTATGGAAGTTTGTATGAATTACATAGTTGTGAAGTCATCAAATTTCAACACACTTTTTTTATTTAATCGATAGTTTTAAATGATTATCATACTCAAAACTTACAGAAGACGTGAATTTTAGGTCTTTTGGAAGACCCTCTATTTAATAATCAGTAAGAAATAATTTATTTTTGACATAGCCATCATTCCTATTCCCTTAGCAGACTATTCCAGCCATTCTTTTATTCAACCCGACGTCGCCTGACTATAGTTCAAGTGATAAATTAAAGTCGGTCTTTTTCGAGCTATTTTCCTATTCAGTAGTGAATATTGTAAATCACACAATGGCCGTCAGCTATTGGCCATTGTTTGGAATGATTTTTGTATAAATATTTTGAGGATTAATTAAATTTACGACAGATTAAAGCGTGCATTTCATATACCAGTGATCTGGCTTTGTAGATATGAGATTAAACTTAATAGGCCTATTTTATAGTTTATTTATTTACTATTGGAACTTTGCCTACGTTTTTATAGTAACATCATCATATTATTTTCTGTCTGTGGGTATCGACTGCTCAACAAATTTTTTAACCACTACAAGTTAGCCTTTGACTGCGATCTCACCCGATGGTTAGTGATAATGCGGGCTAACCTGTTAGGGGTGTGGTAGTTATGTTAAATTCTTACCCCTAATCGGTTTCAACACGGCATCAATCACGGTTCAAGTTTTTTTTATTCCCGCGGGAACTCCTTTTTTGTTCGGGATAAGAAGTAGCCAATGTCCTTTCCCGGAATGTAACCTCTAATAAAAAAAAATCTCTATACCAAAAAATCTCTATACCAAATTTGATCAAAATCGGTTGAACAGATGGGCCGTGCAATTGTAGCAGACAGACATGACAGACAGACAAACACACTTTCGCATTTATAATATACGTATGGATATGGATTTTAAAATACTCGGCAAAAGTGTATACTCTCATAATGCCATTACTACGTGTAACTCCGTTAATTTTGAAGGGAACTTTGTCCACTTAAATGGGAGCACTCGGTAAAATGGTGCGACAATTTTTAAGCTAACTTTTCCGTCCGCAGCTCAGACAGGGCGTCCATTGAAAAAGTAACAAATTTCGGCAAGTCTACGGGCGGAATGCAGGAGCCATTCGAATTGAAGCCTCCATACCATTGATATGAAGATCCAAAGCTCTTAATATTATCGTCAACATTTCAACTCACCACCGGCCCACTAAATATTATGAGAATGAGTATTCCCTCAAACTGAGACTCAAACTCAAACTGGTTTTGGCCATAGTTCACACATCTTTGCAAAGGCTATGAATAACTCTGAATGTCGGTTGCCTCATTAATTCCCGGGGAAGAAAATACGTGCTTATCCCGGAAAATCTAGGATTTTGGAATTAAGTTCCATCCTTCCAAAAAAATCTTGCTGACGCGGACCAAGCCACGGCCATCATCTAGTAAATGAAATTAAATTGCGCGTTCATTAAAATAAGAAATGGTCTTTATAGATTCTACTTGAACAATTTCGGTTTTTTTTAATAATTGTTCACCAAAAGCTCGCGAAGACTCTAGGAACGTCAAATGTCAAACAAGGCTTCGTATTATGCGCCATAGACAACGACAGACTGGGGTGACGTTTGCGTTTCATTATACATACAATTTTTATCAGCCTAACAGTAGATATGTATATGGTGTTGTGCAGGTAGTATATCAATGGTGAAACCAGACAGTTATAACGAAATACCCTACGTGTCGCCTCTTAACGAAGTTGCATCGCAGCGCTCGGAGGTTCAGACTCAAATTCTTTCCACTGAATCCAGACCTAGATTTGACGATCTGGTGGTTTAGCGTTTGGTTCCCGGCAGGGGCAATTTAGGAATTTATATATTTTTTTAAACTGTCTCTGTTCTGATCTGATGAAGCATCACTTACGAACATCGCCGTCAAAGGCTAGCTTGTATAATGGAATAAAAATAAATAACTTGCTAAAACTTTACATAAAGATTAAAAAATATATCTGGTTTTAACATCTGCGGCCATACAGCTATCGCTTAAAGCCATATTGCTTAGAATAACTACCCAGTTATTTTAAGCCATATTTTTTCTTTATTGTTGACTTTCGTGTTTTACAATAATTATAATCCTTATTTCAGGAACGTCACGGTACGTGACATCAAACTATAATTTTAAGTAATACAAGCTGATGCCCGCGACTTCGTCTGCGTGAATTGAGGTTTTTCGGCTCCCGCGGGAACTCTTTAATTTTCCGGGATAAAAAGTAGCCTATGTGTTATTCCAGACTATAATCTATCTCTGTGCCAAATTTCATCCAGATCCGTTCAGCCGTTGGGGCGTGATTGAGTAACAAACATCCATCCATACATCCATCCAAACTTTCGCATTTATAATATTTATTTGATTATTGTTTTAAGCATTGGCAATATGGCCCCTGATCAAAGTCAAATTACCCGTTATTGCCTAACAAATAGAGTCGGAGGTTGCGACTGATCCTCCGCGATTGGTTTGAGATCGGGCCATCGTTCACTGACTCGTGTGTAGTGATTGAGAAAACGCGATGTTATCCCCACAATATTGGAAGTGCATTACTGAACATGTACCGGCTCGATTGAAACTAAAGTATCAAGATTACTTACGATTCAGTTTATATCCCCTCATATCAATTTACTTTGAATCCTGGGAATATTTCTCTCACATCCAGAATCCTCGGCGTTTTATTTTAAAATCTATTACGAATTATACAACGCCTTTTTTATTAGCATCTTTAATTTTAAAGACATGCTATTTTTATAATGAAAATAAGTGAAAGTATCAAGATTACTAACAACTCATTTTATGTTGCCTCATATCAATATTGTTTCTCTCACATCCAGAATCCTCGGCGTTATATTTTAAAATCTATTAAACGCTTTTATAAAAGCAACTTTAATTTTGAATAAATGCGGTTTTTAAAATAGAAAATAGGTAAAAGTATCAACATTACTCACGATTTAGTTTATATTGCCCCATATCAATATGTTACTTTGAATCCAGAAAATATTTCTCCCGCATTCCAGATCTTTAGGGTTTCATTTTAAAATCTTTAACTAATTCTACAACGCTTCTTTATGGGCAAATTCAATTTTAGAGACTTCCTTAAATAGAAAACAAGTGTATGATTTAGGAAAATTACTTAGGATTCAGTTTATATTCCTCACGAGCTTAATTGAATCCAGAAAATATTTCTCTCACATTAGGAGAGTTTTATTTTAAAATCTATTACGAATTCTACAACGCTTGTATACCATTAAATTCAATTTGAAAGACCGCTGTTATATATGTTAATTTTGTTGCTGAAGTATTTTTTGCTAGAACCTAAAATAAATGTTTTTGAAAAATTTAACTAAACCACAACGATACCAGTAACCCACTCCTAACATGTTCTATTCAAACTCGGTCACACGACTCAATCAAACTGCAACTCAGCAAAAACGCGGTACATGATATACGAGTGAAATTTCCGCAGTAAAGTGTACATCCCTCTTGAAGCCCTTACAGACTTTTCCCCCAGCCCTTCGTCACTTACTTCTATACCCGGTATAATTTAGATAATCGTTAATGTTATGACTGATGTATGTTTTCATAACCCTCTATCTCCAAAACTACTAAATACAGAGAAAAAATACTATAACATTTTGTATGGGTAATCTAATTTAGTTTTTTTTGTTGCTAGAGTATTTTTTGCTAGAACCTATAGTTTCCGAGATATCAAATGAAAACCACAACTCACATTTTATATTCAAGATAAACTCGGTCACACGACCCAATCAAACTGCAACTCAGCAAAAACGCGGTACATGATATACGAGTGTAATTTCCGCAGTAAAGTGTACATCCCTCTTGAAGCCCTCAGACTTTTCAGCCAGCCCTTATCGGCGCGCGGGCTCACGTAAGCGAGAATAAATCTAACTGACAGGGAGTGAGTTGTGAGATACCCACTTCGGAATTTAAATTAGCTCAACCTACCTGGATTTTGATGGCTCTGTTTGTGATGCGAGATTTTTATATTTTTTCGTCGGAAAAATGCGTTTCAAAAAGTCCACGAAATGTTTGCAAATTGGATACTATAAGTAGGACTCTTGTAATGCCCTAACAAGACTAAATGCGTTATTAGGGTTCCGTAACAAAATGTGAGTCCAACGATGTCTCCAATGTTGGCCACGGTTCGACTTTAAGGACGAAAATAATAAGCTGACTTCTGCTAATCGGGACATTCCCTCCATCCCCATTCCCTCCATTCCCATCTCGCCCCGTAAGGTTCTATATCAACCGACTGTATGAATTATATCGTTAGGCTGTGGTAACGTCAACAACCGAAGCCAGTTTGAAGTTGATCAACACTAGTTTTTGTGAACAAACAAGCCGAAACAGCCGAGAGTTGCGAATAGTTGGAGTGTTCACGAGAATTTTAAGGACCACTTAGTTGGGCCATCTTCGCTAAGCTAAAACTTTACTATGACAAGGAGAGACATGAAGTTTGCTTAAACTTATACTTGCTTCCTTGTAGTAAATTACTTCGCACTGTCCTTGTGAATTCGCTCATAGCTTGAATGGTCCTATAAAGAGATGTACGAAATACACTTTCAAAATGTCCTCGTGTACTGAGTCTACATAAAAGCCACAAGAAGTATTTGGTGAAATCATTGAAATTCTACATCAATGGGTGAAATGAACAAAAATTTACATCCTTTGTAGTCTGCTTTTAAAAGAAAAAAACCGAGGCTATCGTGGCTTAGAATAATCGTAGCTTATAAGTAGTAGGTAATTAAATTTTTAGTAGGTTAAGTTTCGTAAATAATTGTCATGTCAATCCATAGTCCATACTAATATTAAAAATGTGAAAGTGTGTCTGTCTGTGTGCTACGCTTTCACGGTCCATCAGTTCAACTGATTTTCATGAAATTTGCTACTGGTATCTTAGTATCCCGGGGAAGGACATAGACTTTTTATACCGGAAAATTAAAGAATTCCCGCGGGAATTAAAAAAACTTAATCCACGCGGACGAAGTCGCGGGCATCATCTAGTTTTCAATATAATTACTTAGTATAGTCTGTGGTATAGTTACTGAACAGGTGTGACAGACAAACGGATGTACGTCACACCATAAGGGTTCATAAGTTAACCATTTCGGTACGGAACCCTAAAAACATAACAATAAAATGGAGCCATTTGTTCCAAAGCTACTAGAATTTAATACGCCCACGACATGCAATGCATTTCAAAACCATTTCCTAGTCTGTGAAAATTGTGTGTCGCTTCTAAATTGTCTTAGCACTATGTCACCCCGGCGCTCCCAGAGACATGCATATTTAAGAAACTGCAGTGTTTCAGGAAATTATAAGTAGGTACTCACACTATTTTACAGTGCTGCTGGCAAAGCAACATATTATTCTGCAACTTGGAACACAGAATTCTAAATCTACACGATAAACTACAGCTATGAAATCTAAATTAAAACTAACATTACAATCACCATTAAATTAAAACTAAAATAAATTAAATAGTTAATATTATTATTATATTAAGATTTATCTAAAACCTCATCGAGACCACCGCAGCGAGGCATTGTACCCAAGATGCTGGCAGATAAAATTAAGTTTTTAATTGTTACAGGTTAAACTACGCCCTAGCCGGTCTGAGGCCGTGGTGGTGGCACACTTGCAACGTGTGCCTCCACGCGGCGTGTTGCGCGCTCGTCGCCCGCACGTGCGTCACGATCGCGCGTCTGCAACGCCCGTTTGCCGCACTCGCCGCGTTGCTGTTCGCGGTGCATCCTATACACACTGAAGCGGTTAGTTTACTTACTTTTTTTACGAAAAATGTTTCAAAAAGTCGACGAAATGTTTGCAAATTTGGTTATATAAGCAGATTTCTTGTAATGCACTATTATGACTTAATACGTTATAAGGGTTCCGTAACAAAATGTATGTCCAACGATGCCTTCAATGTTGGCCAACGGTTCGGCTTTAAGGTGACTTTTTTTTAATCCACTACAAGTTAGCCCTTGACTGCAATCTCACCTGATGGTAAGTGATGATGCAGTCTAAGATGGCAGCGGGCTAACCTGTTAGGGGCATGGCAGTTATATAATAAACCCATACCCCTATTCGGTTTCTACACGGCATCGCTGAATTGCTTGGCGGCACGTCTTTGCCGGTAGGGTGGTAACTAGCCACGGCCGAATACTTACTTTTACTTCAATAAAAAGCCATGAAGTAGTTGGATACCCCGTTAGAACATAGTTACTTAGGCGCGGGTTATACAAGAGAGGCGAATGGGCGCGGGCAAGGTGGGGGTGAGGTGTAGGCGCGCCGCTGCTTCTATCATAATATTTCATACAAAACTAGCTAATGCCTGCGACTTCGTCCGCGTGAATTTAGTTTTTGTATTCCTCTCCGCGGGAACTCTTTAATTTTACGGGATAAAAAGTAGCCTATGTGTTATTCCAGACTATAATCTATCTCTGTGCCAAATTTCATTCAGATCCGTTCAGCCGTTGGGGCGTGATTGAGTAACAAACATCCATCCATACATCCATCCATCCATCAAAACTTTTGCATTTATAATATTAGTATAGATTAGACTTATTACCGTACCTTAACTGATAAAGCAAGTGATATAATAAGTGCTTTAAACGTACATAACTCTGAAAGTTGATTCACTAAATTCTTCGCTCTCTCGCTCAAGATTATGTTACATTTTCCTTGGAAATATTTCAAAAGGAGAGCTAAATTTTTAGATGTTTCAATTAAGTTTAGTTACGAGATTGTAGACCGAATTAGCACCGACTTAAAGTTTTTTTTTCTTTTCACAGGTTACTGGCGTCGTGGGCAGAGCTGATGTACTCGCTTGTATATTTTTTCTATCTTCTCTACTAGTTTATCATAGGTAAGAAAAAAAAGTGTAATATTAAGTATCTTATAAACCTTATTCACCGAGCGAAGCGAAGGTCTCTGAATCTACTTGAGTGAATTTGCACTTGTCCGTCCGTCCGTCTGTCAGAGCTTTATAACTTCTGATAACCAAACGTAATTACTTCAAATTTAAATATATATATATATATATATATATATGTAAACCGATGGCCTCCAGCTGAATATGGCTTAAAAAGTTATAAAAATCTTTATTTCAGGGGGGCTCTCATAGAAGCGAATGCGAAGTAAAATATTTTTTATAGCGTTATATAGGGTTGCGGTATATCATTTTAAAGATAATTAGGAATAGAGTCCAAAAATATATATTTTTTTAATTTTTCCCCTAAAATTGACGAAATGGGGGGCTTTCAAAGTGGAGATTTTCTAACGTCCAAAGATGAACTCAGAACTCTCAATTTTCCGAAATGCTGTAACTTGCTTGATTATTTGAATTATATCCTGTACTTGAACAACAAATACTAAAATTAGATAAATGTTATAAGGAAACGAAATTATTTAATTTATAATGAGCTACTACTTCGGGGTCATCTCCGGTTGGCCCGTGAGGGCCAAGCGGGGGTACGGGCCTCGAGGCTGGGCCTCCTTACCCGGGTGGGGCGCGGGGCAACATTGTGCCCCGGTGAAAAACTTGAAGCCGAGTAAACCGGCCTGCCTTGTAGGCTACGGGCCCCTAGGTCGGGTGAATAATGAGCTTCAGTATTTTTAACAGAACTTCACAATGATGTCAATAGATGGCGCTCTGTAAAAGTTTATTCGTTTGTGCTTTCAAATAATATTACAACATATAGTAAAAACTATCTTATGGATACCGCGAGGTCTCAGTTCGGGGCGAACCACTAGTTCTATAAGTAAGTATATTATAAAAAAACCGGCCAAGTTCGTGTCGGGCCACGGGCCAGGGTTCCGTAGTTGCCCGTCACAATATGCGGGCATTTTATACGTTGGTCGACTAATACTCGTAAACGTGTAAGGTCTGTGCTGTGATAGTTTTTCTTTTAACTTTCTTATTATAATATATTACTACTTCCATGAATTTTTACATCTCCAGAAACAACCATTTAGCTGGCAAAGGGGGGGAACACTGGACTCAAACAAAAATTAGCACTTTTTAAAGCTTATTATTAATTTTGGCGTTGTGTTCGAGTGGTCAAAAAAGTATTAATAAAAGCTTTTTTTGACCATCCGAAATGCCGAAAGATCGGACTACTAGGCTATCATCATTATAAAGAGGTAAAGTTTGTGAGTTTGTAAGTTTGTGACGTTGTAGGGTGAAATCTCTGGATCTACAGAACCGATTTTGAAAATTCTGGGACCAAAAGAAAGCCACATTATTTATGAGTGTCATAGGCTATATATTAACCCGAAAAATTGGGAGTTCCCGTGGTAATTTAAAAAACTTATTTCACGCGGACGAAGTCGCGGGCATCTGCTTGTCACTTATAAACGTTTACTTTTAAAAACAGAAAAACAGCTCCATTCCAGAAATAACATGAAACCTGAATTGTCACTTGTGTTATGTTAAATGCTATGAATGAATTTTCTTGGCGGCAGGTGTTCCACCGCTTTGCGGAGGCAACCGCTATTTAATGGCGTAAAATATGTAAGGGAGGGTTGTACATCTATACTTATTGTTTGTTCACGTTTAACTGTAGGCTCGGGCCACACTTACTTCAAGTAAATTTAAACCCCGTACTTCACTTATACTTTAACTTACTCGCTCCCACCTAAAAATTTACTTATTTCACGTTTATCCTTGACACTTTTCTATTTTATGGAAAACTAGCTAATGCCAGCGACTTCGTCCGCGTGAATTGAGGTTTCTTGGTTCCTCTTTAATTTTCCGGGATAAAAAGCCTATGTGTTATTCCAGACTATAATCTATCTCTGTGCCAAATTTCATCTAGATCCGTTCAGCCACTCGTGCGTGATTGAGTAACAAACATCCATCCATCCAAACTTTCGCATTTATAATATCAGTAAGATATTTTTTTCGTTCGAAATTGGGGTATATTAAACGCCAGAATACCGGCTAACTTGAATGGAACAAGAGAAAGTAAAAACCTCAGATAATGAACAGGGCTCTTAATAATAAAGCTGAGTCATTCCGCAAATCGCTGCTGAAATTGGCACATTATATTTCACTCGATCAGCCTAAATATCGGGAATGTAATGGGTTTTGTTCTAGTCATCGGTAGCCTGTAATTTTGTGGTAATTTGTAAAACGTTGATGGGCGGAACGTGGAACCGTTTTAAGTGAAACGCGGTGTTCGTACGTACGTAATTACTGTTATAAACCATAGTATTTAAGAGGTTTTATGAGTTAAAATAAAAGGAGTTCTAAATTTTCTTAAATTATGTGGTTCGTTTTTCTAGTTTCTTATAATAGATGATGCCCGCCACTTCGTCCGCGTGAATTTAGTTTCTTTATTCTCGCGTGTAATCCTTAATTTTCTGGAATAAAAAGTAGCCTATGTCCTTCCCCAGGATGGAAACTATCTCTATACTAAATTTCATCAAAATCGGTTAAAAAGATGGGCCGTTAAAGAGTAGCAGACAGACAAGACAGAATTACACTTTCACATTTTTAATACTAGATGATTCCCGCGACTTCGTCCGCATGGATTAAGGTTTTTTGATTCCCGCGGGAACTCCTTAATTTTCCGGGATAAAAAGTAGCCTATGTCCTTCCCCGGGATATAACCTACCTCTGTTCCAAATTTCAGCAAAATCGGTTGAAAAGATGGGCCGGGAAAGCGTAGCAGACAGACAGACAGACACACTTTCGCATTTATAATATTAGTATGGATTAGTATGGATGTGACGTTTAACTTAAATTAACACATAGGGTATATTATTTTATCCTGTAAAATCAAACAGAAGCTGACCCTGCACGTGGCCTATGTTGTCGCGTAGATAAGTTTGTCATCCATACTAATATTATTAATGCGAAAGTCAGTGTGTCTGTCTGTCTGCTACACTTTCAACCGATTTTGTTGAAATATTTATCCCGGAAAAATAAAAATTTCCCACGGGAATCAAAAAATCTTAATCCACGCAGACGAAGTCGCCGGAATCATCTCGTTTTCTATAAAGTCGTATCGTGTCGCCTTGCGTCGCGTCGTTTTCTTTAACTTACTTGTTGTTTTTTAGACCAACAAGCAACAAGAAGTGCGTTTGGCTGAGCATCGGCCTCGGAGCTCTGAGCATGCTGGCCAAGGAGACGGGCGTGACGATACTGTTGCTCAACCTCGCTATTGACTTCTACAGATGTTGGCCGCTTGTCAAGAGGTAAGCTGGGAGGTTACTACCATCGCATCGTCGTCGTCGTCGTCGTTTCAACCTTTAAACGTCCACTGCTGGATGAAGGTCTCCTGCATGGATCGCCACAGAGCACGGTCTTGTGTCGCTTGTTTCCAGCGGCTCCCATCTGCACGCTTGAGATCGTCCGTCCACCTAGTGGAGGGTCGTTCAACGCTTCCCGATGCGAGGCCGCCATTCGAGCACTTTGGGACCCCAACGCCTATAGGTTCTACGAACTATGTGCCCCGCCCATTGCCACATGAGCTTGGCGACTCTTCGAGCTATTAAAGTATGTGTGTCGCTACCAAGTGTGTGTGTGTTTACCATCGCATATAGCAGTATTATTACAAAATGATTTATGTTACGTACCTTGACGGCCCTAAAATAAGGATTATAATTCTAAAACACGAACATCATCAATATTAGATACTTAAAATATGGCTTAAAGCGAAAGTCGTGAGCCCTACCGTTAAACACAATATGATTCTTGGGGTTTTATTGAAACAACAATGTGTATAGCTTCCAGGATGCTTCTGCAAAGCTATAAACCATAAATAAAACTGTTATAAGACCAGGGGCTTACTATCATTTGCCAACGCGTAAAGCAATACTTAAGCAATATTACTTTAAATGACAGTTCTAGAAAACACGAAAGTCAGCAATAATGAAACATAAATATGGCTTTACGTTGGCAGTATGGCCCCTGATAAACGAAAAAATTGGCAGTCATAGGGACTGCCGTTAGAAGTGAAAACTTATAAATTTGAATTTTAGATTTAAAATTTAAAAAAAAAATTAATATAAATTATTTAAAGCCATAAAACGAATGTAATAAAGTTTAATTACGAATGTAGTATAATATATAAATTTAAGACCTTTTGTCTTCGTAACAACGCGAGCATGTCGGTGACGAGCATGTCGGTAACGCGAATCCACAAGTTTACCCCCTATCAAAAAGTGCTCAACGCGGTTAAAGAAGTTTTCACTTCAATAATACAGTGTGATTCCAAAGAATATTGAACATAACAATAATAATATTATATGTTCACATAATGTAATGTGAACATTTCATAATCAAACTAGGCCCCATTTTAAGCGCATGACGGATAAAGTCTCCTTAATATTTTTTTTCAATTGATGGTGATATTTTGATTAATCAACACCGCCTTCCGTCAATACCTTATTATACCTTAAACTTTTTCCTATTTTTGTTTTAACACAATACGCGGTTTTTAAAGTTTCTCCATTTTGCATCTAGAAAAATGAATCCTAAAATTCTAACGTAACCCACAATAACGTCGTTTGCATCAGCGTTGTTTCATTAAAAATCGCTGGACTGGATTTTATCAAACTATTTATCAGCCTTCATCGATAAGTTACATTAAATATGGAAATCGGAATTAGGTATAATCAGTGTTACAAATAAATGGATTTTCACGTATGATTTCACCGTATTCGATGGGTATCAGTGATAAACACCTATTTCCATTTCTGTTTTCCGCATTCGAAATATTGAATCCTATTAAATTCGTAAATACTGGCATTCGAGCTATCCGACAATTAATGAAGTGCTATTAAAGTAAAACTAATCGAATACTATCTTATGTAAAATTATGAGATGATTGATATTTTTAATTTTTGCCTGTAATTATTTATATTTTACCATTGAAAATGGTTATCAGATGCAAATCGCATGAGACGTATTTTTGGCCATAGGTCCGAGGATTTTGGGAGGATCGAGATGGGAATAGTACCAAGAGTTGAGGAATTTACCGAGACACGTGTGAGCGTTTGAATTTTAAAAATCGGCTCGATAATTTTTGGAATTTTGAAAAATGTAAAAAAGTCAGGTTTTTTGGGGGGGTGTATTTACTAAATTGTAAATATTTCAGAAAAAACCGACTTAAGAAAAAATTAAAGAAAAAGGTCGTATATAGGTTATTCTTATACAGTTGCACGGCGCGGCGCGGCATGTAGCGGCAAATATTCTTTTCATCATACCTATTCGTAAAACGAATATTGGCTTCAGAGGATAGCGGGAGCAAAATGTAATTTTTAGGCCCATAGGACTTTTCATTTCTCTCTTCTGATTGGTCCGCGTTCGTGCTTTAGAATACTGCGTCAATAATGTCTATACATAGAAGGTTGATAGGAGTATCTTCTGGTTGGTACGCGTTCGTGCTTCTGATTGGTGCTTAAACATATAGGTAATGTCCATACATAGTAGGTTGATACTCCTAGCTTTTTCTCATATGTAATAGGTACTAAAATTCTACATCAATGTATGTAATGATGAAAAATAGTGTGTGTCACTCGGGGCCAAATTTTTTGTTTTCGGGCGGCGTATATTGAATTTCTCGCTACGCTCAGGATTCTACTTTAGAATCCCTCGCTACGGTCGGGATTCTACTATAGAATCCTTCACTTCGCTCTGAATTCAAAATAGCGCCCTAATAAAAAATTTTCTTTGGCCCCATAATATAACACAAATAACTATTGCATGAGTTTGTAGGGGGCTGGGTCCACTAGCGACGCGGCAAGTGACAAAATTTTCCACTATACGTACATAATATACGAATTCTCATTAATCGAGATATATTTTGAGAGGAGCTTAATTGGTTTTAAATTGAAATTAAACGTAATAAAATTTCCCTCGTCATTGATACTGAAGTACTAAATTATGGAACGAGAGTGCTTGAGATCAGATTGTCTCATTAATTTGGAAATAATTTGTAGGAGCGACACACATACTTTAATGCTTTTAATGTAATTTGACGCTTGTGTCACGCATGATCATTACGAACGTATATTATTAAATGAGTCAGAAATGAGCATAATAATATATGTGTTGAATTAATGGTTTTTATTTAACATATTTGTATGGTTTCAGTTAGCTTTTTGAAGTGAAAACTTCTTTGGCCGCGTTGAGCACTTTTTGGTAAGGGGTAAACTTTTGGATTCGCGTCACCGAAATGCTCCGCGTCACCGACATGCTCGCGTTGTTACGAAGACAAAAGGTCTTAAATATAAATATACTACATACATTCGTAATAATTAAACTTTAATTTATATTTTAATTATTTTAAAATATATTATTATAACTTTTTGATTTTTTTTATTATTTTATATATTAGTTTTTTTTCTATCTGCAGCCCCTATGACTGGCAATATTTTTTTTTATGCCAGTATATAAATAAAACTTAAATAAAATAATTGAAAAAAAAGCTCTCTAGTTCTGAATGATTCTGACGAAATAATTGGCAACTCGTTTGCCTGTATCCACCACTATAGCCCATTATTGTCCCACTGCTGGGCACAGGCCTCTACTCTCATAGGAGAGTGGGAATAAGAGCTTAGACCCACCACGCTGCTCCAATGCGGGTTGGCGGGTTGCCTGTATCTAATGACTATATTATTAGGTAAAAATTAATCGAATGAATTTGCTTAACAAACCCAATAGACAAACGAACATGACTTCTAATAATATTTGCCTTATTTGTGATCGGCTCAAAAGTATGATTAACTAGGTATTAAAACACAAAAGGCCGACTTGTATTAATTGTCACAGCCGGATTGCAGAATCCGCCAATAAACAATACGGCAAGGCGTATTACAAAACGGCGTAATGTAATACCACTGAATAGGTAATGCAATACGGCGGGTTTTAGGATTTGGCTGCGACATATCGATAGATATAAGTTACAATGACTATAAATTACAGTCAGCGTTTACAAATAATAATAAAAACTTTATTTCAAGTAACATTTGACTCATATTTGTTAGTAATACAAACTTATTACCTACTAGCTTTTGCCCGCGACTTCGTCCGCGTGGAATAAGTTTTTTTAAATTCCCACGGGTACTTCTTAATTTTCCGGGATAAAAAGTAGCCTATGTCACTCTCCGTCCTCAACTATACCCATGCCAATACGTCGACCCGTTGCTCCGTTGCGGCGTGATTGAAGGACAAACCAACAAACCAATAAACCAACAAAAAATTAACAAACCAACAAACAAACACTTTCGCATTTATAATATAGTATGATATGATATGATGTTAGTATTTAACCTACTTACAAACTTGTTGCATTTGTTGAGTTTTTAATATTACGTTGTTGTAGATCAATATGCTCTTTGAAGATCGAGAAGAAATGCACAGGGCTGTCAATCAGAACAACTAAAGTGCTGGTATCCCTATCTATGCTGATATGTCTCCGACTAGCGTTGCTGCAAGGAACTTGGCCAACTTTCTCGCCTCAGGACAACCCTGCGGCTTTCCATCATAGTTTTTTTGTAAGGTAAGTCAATGAAGTACTTATGGTATTAAGGCTTTGGTTATTGTAGTTGTTTGGAACAGATCTAATGAAATTCTGCGAGTTGGGAAACAGGAGTATTTTTTGCGAGTATCATAGGATAGTCTGTGAAGTGTGAACTCAGCTTTAAATTAGTGTAAAACACAAAGCGATAGTGTAGAGAGACAACCCTGCGTGTCCCGTTACAACCGGTTTATACTGCTTTAACACACTCACACACAGATGCAATGCTTAGCTTACAACTCGTGGATAGTATCGACTATAGCGCTTCCTGAACATTTCGAAATGAGAAAATGCCAAATACGTATCTAGAGTGTTCCTTTGAATTTTTAATGACTACTTGTAAATAAAAATTACCATGTTTAGTCAGTTCGAAAATCAACAAGGCTTACTAATTATTATACCTACACATGCCGCAGAAAATTTCGCTTATGTGCTCTTTAAAATAATTTTTAGAAGAAGCATTTGATGAAAGTTTATAAAATTGTTCTTTCACATAATATTTACTCTGTTGCGAGATTCAACAACAACACAACATTCAACACATTCAACAAATATAATGAGAACGTTTTATCAAATTGTGAGACATCATAGATTATATTATCAATTCCGGCAGCGTTCAGAACGTCATGTACGTCTCTTTGATATCGTTATGATGTCTCTTCGATATCGTTATGTCGTTTCGAAGTTTGTAGGAAATTAAAGATTCACAGTCAAACAATGTTCAAACAATTTAATTCGGGCTCAAATTGAAAGTTCGTGGAATTGCCTCAATCGCTCACTAATTCCAATTGGGAAAATTTTCTAATTAAAATTTTAAATACAATTACTTGGGAGCACAAATACAATTAGTGGTAAAAAGTCGCCGAATTTCTAATATTTGGAACCCCAAAATACTTTATACACCATTGTAAAAACTTTTGAGTTGGTCGCAGCGGATAATGTGAAAAATTATAGAAAAACTTGTCAATCCCCGTGACTTCGTCCGCGTGGATTAAGGTTTTCAATCCATCCTCTTTAATTTTCCGGGATAAAAAGTAGCCTATGTGTTATTCCAGACTATAATCTATCTCTGTGCCAATTTTCATCCAGATCCGTTCAGCCGTTCTGGCGTGATTGAGTGACAAACATCCATCCATCCATACATCCATCCAAACTTTCGCATTTATAATATAGCGCAGCTCCATACAACCTCATACAAAGAATACTTGCCGCTACGTGCCGCGCCGCGCCTCTGTAGTGCAGCTAGACCCTTTGACCGAAAAAATACGCATCTCCTTTCATTCCAGTGAGCCGTTTCGCGCACCTCTAATAATAATTTATGCGCCATTGTAAAGTTCCCCTACTTCGCTTGACATTAATTTACGTCCTATTGTATCGTTGCCAACTTCTAACTCGCAGTCTAATTTGTTTTCTATTGTAAGCTGGCGGGTAAACTTTAACTCGCCTGCCATTCTGCCAATGACTTTGAACGCGAATATAATATTATTTCAGCGATACACGAACTTTAACGTTCCCGGATTACACAATTCAAAGTTCTTTATCCATGATTGTCCAGACTAGATGATGCCCGCGTTTTTGTCCGCGTGGATAAAGTTTTTAAAATTCCCGCAGGAACTCCTTGATTTTCCGAGACAAAAAGTAGTACGAGTATGTCCTTCCCCCGGGTGCAAGCTAAGTATATATAGGTACAAAATTCCATAAAAATCGGATGCATTCTGGAAAACGGAATAGACTTTTTTTGTTCCAGAAAATCAAAGAGTTTTCAAGGGATTTTCTAAAAATCTTAATCTACGCAGACGAAATGACGGGCATCGTCTACTCCCACTTGGAAATGAAACCGGGTATCCATTAATCCATGAATATTGTACAATATGTTTCCTTTATTTTTAGGTAGGCTACTTCTGGGGTATTTGTCAGGTTATTTTTAGAAAAAAAGCCAGGCTTATTAAGGAAGATATAAGTACGCTGTCATGGCTTTCATTTTAAAATATATGTTGTCTTCCATTTTTTTTGTTATTATTATACCAAAATCTAAGTGTACCTAACTAACTACTATAATTTATTTACTACCCCTAAAGCCCATCAACGTGTCACTGCTGGGCACAGCCCTCCACTCTCATAGGAGAGAGGGAATTAGAGCTAAGACCCACCACGCTGCTAAAATGCGGGTTGGCGGGCTTAACAACTATTATCATGATAGTGATAATAACCGGGATCGACGGCTTAAAGTGCTCTCCGAGGCACAGGGGTGAAACATCACCAACTTCCTAACTCCAGGCTAGTACTGAGAATTTCTAGTCAGAAAAACCCATTACTTAATTATGGCCCGGCCCGGGTTCGAACCCGGAACCTCGTCAGCCGCGGTCGAACATTCCAACCACTAGACCAACGAAGCAGTTGTGTTGTATTTACTAAGTGTAACTATAATTTATTTTATTGTTATAGGTTAATGACATTTTGCTACCTGGCGGCATTTAACTGGTGGTTACTTCTGTGCCCCTGGTCGTTGAGCCACGACTGGCAGATGGGGTCCGTGCCACTCATCACCAGTGGCTGGGATCCCAGGAACTTCGTCACCTGCGCAGCCTTTGGGGCACTATTGCTACTGTGCTATAGATGTATTGTTGATTTAGAGGTATGTTATTGACCTTCTGCTACCTGGTCGCATGCAAATGTAGGATACCTCTATGCCCCTGGTCGCTGAGCCACGACTGGCAGATGGGGTCCGTGCCACTCATCACCAGTGGCTGGGATCCCAGGAACTTCGTCACCTGCGCAGCCTTTGGGGCACTATTGCTACTGTGCTATAGATGTATTGTTGATTTAGAGGTATGTTATTGACCTTCTGCTACCTGGTCGCATGCAAATGTAGGATACCTCTATGCCCCTGGTCGCTGAGCCACGACTGGCAAATGGGCTCCGTGCCATTCATCACCAGTGACTGGGATCCTTTTTTTTTTTTGTTGACGGGGGGGAAATCTTCTTAAGTACCCGACCTCCTAGGGGGGATACCGGGTTATGTGGTGATTTGTACCCACTGAAACCCCCTCGGTGACCATCCTCGGCGCATGATGAAAGGCTCCGGGAACTCTAATATAGAACTTGCGCCGGTGCCTCCCTTGCGCGTCGCCCATACTGGGCTCGTCTCTGGTCCTAGGAACTTTGTCACCTGCGCAGCCTTTGACGCACTGTTAAGGTGACTGTTAACAAGACTGTGGCATAGATGTATTGTTGATTTTGAGGTATGTTATTGACCTTCTGCTATATTATATCTTGCAATTCACGAGCGCGCGTGCACTTTACTTGTTGTTATTTGCGTAAGTGTGCGTGCCTCTCGGAGTGATCAGTCGTCCGCGCCATTACGTACACGCACACATTTACACGTATGCAGATGTATACAGATAGGACTTTGCCACAATCATGAGCCACGCGCACCCTACCGGCAAAGACGTGCCGCCAACCGATTTAGCTTTCCGGTACGATGCCGTGTAGAAACCGATTAGGTATGGGTTTGTTATAACTTCCATGCCCCCTAACAGGTTAGCCCGTTACCATCTTAGACGTACATCATCACCTACAATGAGGATAGAGTGGATAAAAAAAAATACTTACTTTTTCGCTTTGTTGCAGGTACATAAAACATTACCTACTTATTTTGTCGCTTTGTTGCAGGTACAAAGGCACACGCCAGCTGTGATCGGCCTCCTCCTGCTGGTAGTTCCATTCATGCCTGCCAGCAACCTTCTAGTTACTGTTGGATTTGTTATCGCAGAGAGGGTGTTGTACATACCAAGGTACTACATTTACATATGCGACTAAAATCATGTATTTAAATACTCAGGTGTTGTGGGATATCTTACAGTAGCGATGTCTACGGGAGCAGGTGATATGGCTCCATAACATTAAGATAATCATATTCCGAGCACAACGCTCGGGGACCACTGGTCCGACCATTCAAAATTCAAAATTCAAATGTTTTTATTCAAATAAACTTTTACAAGTACCTTTGATACATTGATCTTTGGAATAAACGCTTGTATGTGTCTTATAAGTTTTTCAGACGATTAATTATCTATTCTGTGAAGAATAGCTCCATCTAGTTTACACTATGGTAACTGCTGCAAGTCTACAGAAAATCATAAGCATGAGGCATTCGGTTTTCTTTCAACAGTGTTGGCAGCGTCATAATAACAGCATACGGCGTCCAACTGATGTGGTACTCGAAACCTGGTTCCAAAGTGTTTCTGGTAGTGGGATTAGCTGTGCTAGCCGTGAGTGGAGTAGCGAGGACGCATAGAAGAAATGCTGACTGGCGGGACCGCGCTACTTTACTGAGGTAAAGTACATGGAGACTTTTTATGTAAACATCGTCCAGGTTGAGTAAGAAATTAAATAAAATGAAAGATAAAAACTATACATTTTATTTAACAATTTAGTCACATATATTATTTTTAATAAAATAAAATTTATTAAGTGAAAATCAGTCTCCATACACGAGTAGCTCCATTTAACATGGCTGCTTTATTTTCTACTGCGATCTAATGTATGGGCTAATTAGTAATATTACGTTAACTTAAACTTCTACTTATGACTAATTTCTACGTCTAATTAATTTACAGTCCATTATCTGTCCTTCCTTCGGCCTCCTCTAAATTTTTCCAAGCATTTCTATCTTTGGCTAACCTCGTCCTCATACTACCAATCGAGTTCGTTATCGTCCTTCGCAGAGTGTAGGTACTAGCGCTGCAATAAAGGCTCATTTTATTTTATTTATTAACTGTCCTTAGTTTATTCTAATGGAGACTATCTGAAGCATTTTTTTTATTCCACTACAAGTAATTCCTTGACTGTAATCTCAATTATAAATTCTCAAATTTACTCTGCCGGAGATGGAACCCGGGACTTGTAAGCCACATCTCACCGCTGATCACTGCGCCAGGGAGGACGTAATAGTAGTTTGTGATATAAGGGCGGTAAATAGGTTTTTACATACGAGTTGACTAATGTCAGCCCGATGACGCCAGTCGAGGGCTGACCATCGTCACGAGTTTGTTAAAACCTTAACGCCCGTGTATCACACGATATTTTTCAATACATTTGTGAGAAAACTTGAAATTAAAAGTCGAGTAGGTCGTAGGTACTCACTAGAAAATGGCTTCTCACGCCCATACTTAGTCGAGATTTTCGTTGGCTATTACAAGCGCGACTTTTTTCTCACAGCTAAAATACCTTATTGATAATTTAATTTTATTATTACACATCACATAAACCACTCATCTTATTAATTATTTAATAATTTATAAGAAAAACTCAATGAAACTTTTAAAAATAGCGCGCACAGATTCAAGATTTTAGTAGTACCTATCTATTATAGCGCGTTGTTGTAATTGCTTTTTTTTTAATTGGCTTCATGGCTCTAGGTTCTAGCTCTTAACTATCAGCCTGGACTATTCAGCCTTTACTTTTTTGATTCATAAAACTTAAAACAATTTTAATTAACTAAATTAAATACAATTTTTAATTTCATGAATTAATTTCATCAATCCACATCTAAATGTTATTATTTTTTAAGTTTTCTACATACAAAGTCAATATCATTATGAACCTTCTTTCAAGAAAACTTTTTATTTAGAAGTAAAGTGGCCTTACAAAAATTAAAAATAAACTGCAAAAAAATAGCACGAGGGCAGTAAATTCTGCAAAAAAAAAGCACGAGGGCAGTAAATTTAACTTACAAGCCCTGTTTACTGCCTCTGTAAGTGCATTTTGCGAGCAAGTGTATTGAAAAAATAGTTATTTTTTATTACAATACAAGACTGCAGTCTCATCGACATTGATCATGAGGATGCCAATGCGGTTTTTTTAATTTACTACAAGTTAGCCCTTGACTGCGATCTCACCTGATGGTAAGTGATGATGCAGTCTAAGATGGTAGCGGGCTAACCTGTTAGGGGCATGTCAGATAAATTAAACCCATACCTACCCCTAATCGGTTTCTACACGGCATCGTACCGGAACGCTAAATCGCTTGGCGGCACGTCTTTGCCGATAGGGCGGTAACTAGCTCGGCCGAAGCCTCCCACCAGGTCAGACCAGGGAAAATGCAAAAATTATAAATTCCCAAATTGACCCTGCCGGGAATCGAGCCCGGGACCTCCGCACGTTAAGACAACAGCGCTCAACACTGCGCCAGGGAAGTAGTAAAAAAAGGAGGGTTTCTCACAGTTCTGTGGTAAAATATGTTTCGTTTGTTGCAGAGCGGATTTAGCGACTCTGCCGCAGAACGCTAAGCTTCACTACAACTTCGGTAACTTCCTACGCGAGAGCGAACAGCAAGAGGGTGCCATCAAACACTACAAAGAAGCCTTAAGGTATGAACACTTTCAACGCCACGTTAACTAGAGTACAGATTTAGCAGTGGCTTTAGGAGCTAGTACTTAATATTAGTCAGAGCGTTTCACAACTTTAAAGCATCCGACACGATATTCATAAAGAATACCAGCAGCAGCAGCCCTTAAATACGCAATATAGATAAACCTAAGGCCTACTGCAGATGAACGATTACTGACGGACAACGATATTTATTTATCCGATTTGTCCGATAATTGTATGTTTAATTGTCTTTGATTGGTGCGCGACTCTTCTTTTAAAAACTTTGCTACCCGAAACCAACGAATTCTATGGACTGGTACGGGTTGGCATTTTTTAGCATACTCGCAGCAGTGGTTTGTTCATCTTCCTGTAATCAACAGCGTTTTAAATAAATACAATAAATATTTAATGCAATCAATAGCGTTTTACAATAATAAAATTTTACAATTTTGTCTTTATACTAAAATAATAATTTTGGTGTGCAATTACTACGCTATTTTCTGCCTACACGCATACTCATGTTCTTTACATGCACAAGCGTACGATTTTGCTTCAATTTTACAATAGGAATGTACTTTGAGATTGTTCTTGCACGATATCGTACCGGACAGTGTAAAAAGCTATGTCACACTAATTGCAAGCTTGTTTGTCGTGTGGGATTGTTTGTGTTGTCTCGACTCGGAATGAGACAAACTGCTATATCACCCGCTACAACTTGTTAGCCCCGCTATTTCTCACAACATTGTCATTTCAGCAGGGGCTGTTTATTTATAGTAATGTATTTTGGGTCTGATGTTATTTGCCTCACTGTCTTGCTGGCGCTTCTTAGTGGAACTTTCCGAACGTGGTGCTAGACCTAATCAAAAGTTGGCCTTAAATATTTATGTCCTACTAGCTGGTGCCCGCGACTTCATCCGCGTGGTTTAGTTTTTTCGATTCCCGCAGGAACTCCTTAATTTTCCGGGATAAAAAATAGCCTATTTCACTCTCTAGGTCCTCAACTATACACATGCCAAAAATCACGTCGATCCGTTGCTCCGTTGCGGCATGGTTTAAGGACAAACCAACAAACAAACACACTTTCACATTTATAATATTAGGATGATTTTTAAAAGGTACCATGGCACGCTTCTTATATAAATAGGTACAATAAACTCGCCAAATTTTGCAGCCTCCCTCGATCTCACCAGATGATGTTGAAGCGGTGATACAGTCTTAGGTGGTAGCGGGATAACCTGTTCGGGGTATGGCAGTTAAATTAAACTCATGTCTCTAATCGTTTTGTATACGGCATCGTACAGGAACGCTAAATCACTTTGGCGACACGTCTTAGCCGGTAGGGTGGTAACCAGCCACGGCCGAAGCGTTCCACCAGGCCAGACAAGAGAAAAAAATTATAAATTCCCAAGTTGACGCTGCCGGGGATTCCGGGAACCCGGGACCTCCCACGTTAAGGCAACAGCGCTCAACACTGCGACAGGGAGGTCGTCATCTAATCTTTCTAATCTAAATATATAAAAGGCAAAGGTGACTGACTGACTGACTGACTATCAACGCACAGCTCTAACCACTGGTCGGATCGGGCTGAAATTTTGCACTCAGATAGCTATTATAACGTAGGCATCCGCTAAGAAAGGATTTTTGAAAATTCCAACCCCAAAAGGGTTAAATGGGGGTTGAAAGTTTGTATAAAAGTTAGTGATACACGAACGTCAACGAACGAATCGGGATGGACGTGATTTTTGGCATGGGTATAGTTGACGACCTGGGAGTGACATAGGCTACTTTTCATCCCGGAAAATTAAGAAGTTCCCGCGGGAATAAAAAAAACATAAAGCACGCGGACGAAGTTGCGGGCATCAGCTAGTATAATATATTCTGTGACCGTTGAGACTTGGTTGAATAGTTCTCGCTCTAGGACATAGCGCAAAGTTACATATCGTTGGCTGTTGGTAGTTGGATGTGTTCGCGTAGACTTCTTGGTATAACTCAGGGTTTATGGTAAAGAGTTTCGCAACTACAGCGCTTTGGGGAAGTTTCCCGAAGTGTTAGCGGAATATGATTTATAAAGACGGTGCTTTGCGGCATTTCGTGATATGCACGAAACAACAAGCTTACGATGTATTTTTTTTAGTTAGCTTGTTTAGTTAGCAAGTTAGCCCTTGACTGCGATCTTACCTGATTGTAAGTGATGATGCAGTCTAAGATGGTAGCAGGCTAACCTGTTAGGGGTATGGTAGTTTTATTAAACCCCTACCCCTAGATCTGTTTCTACACGGCATCGTAGCGGAACGCTAAATAATTTGATTGGTCAATATCTGGTAGGAGCGAAATAATACCCGCTGATAACCTACGTACAACTATATTATGACTAAATGGGAACTAATACCACAAGAAACCATTAGTAATTTTTTCCATGGTGTGTTGGAAAGTCTTGTTTTTAACTTCTTTTTTTATAGCAACTGATTTAAATACTTTATTACTTACTTGAAAAAGTATCGTCAATGAGGCTAATTGTATTGTACAAAATCTCTAAACTAAACTAAAATGACAGCATTAAATAACCTTTTCATAATACTCTCAGAGACAGAGCTAGATTTAGAGGTGTCATTTTAGTTTAGTATCTACAAAAGTCTTGAGATCGAATTCAATACAACAGCATGTTTTATGGGCTAAATTGTTGCTACAGTTTGTTTTCTTATTTGTGCAGGCTTTGGCCAACCTATGCCAGTGCGCACAACAACATTGGCACATTGGTTGGCGCAGACAACGCAGAGCACCACTTTCTTCAAGCGATCAAGTACAACCGTCATCACGTGAACGCGCACTATAACCTTGGCAAGCTTTACAAGTAAGTTATACCCTTAGTCACTATAAGGAATAATGTCCTGTATGATGTACTAGCAGATGACCGCGACTTCGTCCGCGTGAAATAAGTTTTTTAAATTCCCACGGGAACTCCCTAATTTTATGACACTCACAAATAATGTGGCTTTTTATTGGTACCAGAATTTTCAAAATCGGTTCTGTAGATCCAGAGATTACCCCCTACAACCTCACGAACTCGCAAACTTTACCTCTTTATAATATTGGTATAGATAAATTTTACATACAATAATTATTGCATAAACATGCGCCTAGACTAGCGCCGTCTCTATAGGGCACCACAAACAACGCCAAACCGAATACTTGAGCCAATATAAAAAAGTACCTACTAGATAAATTGCATGTTTGACTCAATTAACCACCGAACCTAGTTTTTATCTCATGATATAAAAAATATTGAACATTCAATCCACTGCGTTAATTTTCAAATAAGCCTTTCATCAAAAAGCACAAACCCAAGTGCTTCCGCAAAACAACAAAAATATTTCCACCTCCATTTTATTTAATCAAAATTTATTGTCCGAGATAGGTTTTAAACATAAATTATAATGAATATTTTATTTAATTCCTCCACTATTCATACTCTGTGTTCCAATTAAAACCAAATAAAACCCACCTACGTACAATTAACAACTGCGGAATTGAAAATTATTATTTATGGGTGGCTATATTTTGTTAAACCGTGCAATAATTATTATTATTATAATTGAATTCTTAATTAAAACTACTGCACCACAATTTTAGTACAGAAATATTTTTATCATTATAAAAGTAATTATTATAATTACATCAGGACATTGTCTTGTATACCTGAACAGAGAAAAATGGTTCCAACAATTAACAATAAATACGCTCGCTTTGCAATATAAATCGCCTTTTTTTAAGGGGTCGGTAGTAAAACAAAAAACCCTCATGTATTTTTCTATATTGTTCAGACAGACTGTCTGTCCGTCTGTAACTATACTGAATCAATCAGAGTAACATTATTAGTTAGTTAAGATGCAGTCATAAAAAGAAGTGGGCTATTGCAGTTTTATAAAAGTCATAGACGCCATAGACGTTTAGTATGTATAGTTGCTTTGGACATCGTATCGGAATGTTTGCCAGCTCGCCGTTGCAAGCAGGTCGGTAACTAGCTAAGGCCGAAGCCTCACACCAGATTGGACAAAACCTTTTTAGAATTTTTTGAGCGATTTTCATCCAAATCGCTCCTTCCACTTGAAATTCACACCACTCGCCACAGTGCCAGAAAGTTTTACGACATCCCGTCCCCGTGTTTATCTGTAAAAGCTTTAGATAAATTTCTTAAGATATATATTTTCTACGATCAAGTCCTTTACCCAGTCTATAGAAGTGTTTCCCTTGTACAGGAAAAGTGGTCGAACAAATCCAGCCATATCGATGCTCGAGCGTTGCATAGCACTCCAGCCGCGCTTCGTACAAGCTCACGTGGAACTGTTGACCCTGAAACCCGAGGTTGAGAAGCGGAGAATATTGACAAGACTAGTGGAACTGGAGCCGAACAACTGGGAGCATTATGTTTTGTACGGAAATTGGCTGAGGACTAAAGGTATGGTAGGAATTCAGTGTTGGTCTTTTAAGGTTTCGTACCAAAATGGTAGAAACATAACTCTTATCTTGGCCGGTCTATATGTCAGATTTGCTTATTTTAATAACTTATTGATGGTATTAACTTTGAAATACAAATACAATGGAAGTCATCTTTAAAAGCAGCAATAAACATTTATAGACAAAAATTTAATTTTTCGGTCCCGCATAAATGGGATTTGTTTTCGGAACGATAAAATACCTAATATACAATTTAACTAACTTACTATATATTGGGTGCATTCCGAAATACACTGCGAGCACTGTTCAGTGCTCTTACCGTGGAGAAATTCTTTCCATTATGGACTGACAGTACACTGCCGCAGTATCCTAGGGAAATATATGACGTCATTAATGGACGCCAGTTTTGTACTGTGAGCACTGGCGTTTTCGAGGTAAGGTGCTCTGTGCTGACTGCGTTCCGTTTTAAGCAGTAACCAGTATACCTAACTATAAAGGAACGGCTTCGCAGTGTACTAAATTGACGTCACACCTTACAGTGCTCGCAGTGTATTTCGGAACATACCCAATATATCATGTTAGTCTGGAAGCTATGGAGAGAAAGGGAGAGACAGAAAAAGAAGAAATTGTTTATGTATGATGATTCACGTTTTCAATAGAGGATAATTCATAGTTTGTTTTTTCAGGATTACCACTAGCAGCAACCAAATACTTCCTGGAAGCGGCGAGGCTTAGTTTTCGAAATCGAAATTTTGAGAAACCAATCAGGGGGGATTTGATATCTATCAGATCTACTGCACTAATATACAGGAGCTTGGGACAAAAGTCAAGGACACTTCAACTTCTAACAAGGTAAAATTTAAAATTGTGAAAGATCGTGGCCAATTCTGTATAACACAATCTGTAAACTACTGACTTATCTAAAATCTAGTTGTGTTCCTTTCCGCAGGGAGGATTATGAAAGGTTAAGCAATATATTTCGTGCTGTCATTTAAGTTTACAGAATGTGTGCAACAGAATAAGCCTAATTTTGAGTTAAGCCTAAATTAATGTGTGCGCAAAACAAAAAAAAGTTCATACTTCAATATTAATTACATGGCAGATGTTAGTGCTAACAAGGTATCATTTAAATTCCCCGAAAAATGTAGTTTTAATTTATAAGAATTTATTTTTATATTTTAATAAAAGGACGGTAAAAGTTGCCATTAAATTTTTCAAGAAATAAGACACTCCTTTGAAGTCAAGAATTGAATTTTTTGTATTTTCCAAGATATTTTTGTAACGAACGAAATATAAGATCAAAAGATAATGACGAGGGTAATGTTAAGGACTTTTTCGACCATAATAGATATTTTAACAGTAGATCAAAATGACAATTGATATTATGACGATTGATATTTTTTAAACAGTAGAATATTAATTCTTAATTTTTACAGTTTGAGCTTGTCCGTCTGTTATTTACGCTTTCATGGTCTACCAGTACAACCGATTTTGTCAAAATTTGGTACAGAGATAGGTTGTGATCCTGGAAAGGACATAGGCTCAAAATATACGTTGATGCACGCTAACGAAGTCGCGGGCATCATCTAGTTTATTATAATTAAAAACTAAGTTCTATTTTCCGATGGCAAATTTTGTTGATGGCAATCAATAAGTTTATCAATTTGCGTTGCTATCAAACATATTAAGTCCTACATAATGTTATGCATATTATGTAGTAATATTAAGTAGTTGGTATTCTGTGGCACACACAACCTCTCTCCCTGCGTCGTATTCCTCATAGCTGAGGATCGTGCCCCATTCCATTAGTCATAGGGGTTTTCTTGTGGATAATAATAATGCGGTGTGTTCCCAGGTCCTTCCGCATACGACTGGACTGAGAGTACTATTTCAACTCTTAAGTTATATATATAGCAATTATTATCAGACTAGATGATTCCCGCGACTTCGTCCGCGTGGACTAAGTTTTTTCGATTCCCGCGGGAACTCCTTAATTTTCCGGGATAAAAAGTAGCCTATAACCTTTCCCGGGATATAACCTACCTCTATACCAAATTTCAGCAAAATCGGTTGAAAAGATGGGCCGGGAAAGCGTAGCAGACAGACAGACAGACAGACAGACAGACACACTTTCGCATTTATAATATTAGTATGGAAGTATGGATGTTAGAGATAATAACCAGGACCGACGGCTTAACGTCCTCTCCGAGGCTCGGAGGAATCGAAAAGGCCAAATTCGGACTACCAAATTCGGTCACCCATCCAGTTACCGACTTAGGTCAACTTTGCTTAACAATCGCAATCGACTGATATGCGTTGTCGTAACTAGGCCAGTCGTCCCTCACACAACCTAGGTGGTCTTTGGAAATATATCATGAGCACTGGAAGGATTTTGGAAAATTCCAAGGTCGTTAGAAACTTAACTCCACTCAGCCAAATTTACAGGAATAAGCTATATTATGATGCAAAATTATAATAATATTATTTTGATGCAATCAAAATCAAATTATACAATGTATTTGAACATGCTGCGGTTTCAAACCATGATCGGATATAATTATGATTTTACCAAAAACAATTTGCAATTCACCTCGAATAAATAATTTATTACATAATATTATAAAGTAAAATGATTATCTATTTGCAAAACATACAGTGGTTCTATGTGAAAAGTAATACTTTACGAATCCTTTGTGTTATAATCATTTAATAATGAATGTTTTGTTAATCAAAGACTTAAAGTGTTCATAATATTACTTATGAAAATGAAAAATGAAAAATGAAAAATGAAAAATGAAAAATGAAAAATGAAAAACGAAAAATGAAAAATGAAAAATGAAAATGAAATTAAACAATTTAATAAGTGTATTACTCGACATGTACAAGGAAAAAATTATTCATCATCATCATCGTCATCACTGAAAATTCGACGACCTCCGTGGCGCAGTGTGTAGCGCTGTTGTCATGCGGAGGTCCCGGGTTCGATCCCCGGCAGGGTCAATTAGGGAATTTATAATTTCTTAATTTTCCCTGGTCTGGCCTGGTGGGAGGCTTCGGCCGTGGCTAGTTACCACCCTACCTGCAAAGACGTGCCGCCAAGCGATTTAGAGTTCCGGTACGATGCCGTGTAGAAACCGAATAGGGGTATGGGTTTAATATAACTGTCATGCCCCTGACAGGCTAGCCCGCTACCATCTTAGACTGCATCATCACTTACCATCAGGTGAGATCGCAGTCAAGGGCTAACTTGTAGTGGATAAAAAAAAAAACTGAGATTTTATTTGAACACAGATGGCATACTTGGAGACGCGGTTGGCCGAGCGCCGCAGCGGCACACATGTATCTCCGAGATTGGCGTTTGAAAATGGAGTTAGAAGGACGTGTACAAATATACTCCAGGGCCGTGAATCCCACTGTAAGTCTACGTTTCTTTTTAGCAAATATTATTTTATCGTAAACACAAAATCATTTCCTCGGTGTATCAGCCAAAAACAAACGTTTTAATATCTGCATGTGTGTCTATGTTGTGTGTATTTGTATGCCCTTATTCGTATCGGCGTCGCAATTATAACATCAAATTAATCATTGGCAGAGGATCACTTATAAATTTGACGGCACAATATTTGTGCCAAAATATTGTAAGAACAGAATCATAATGATGATTAAGTAGATTGTGTTTTACGATAGTAAAGATTTGAATAAAATAGTAATTTCTATATCATTAGAAGTCACGAAGGAAACGAAGGACCAAATTTGGACCTCAAAAGTTAGTCACCTCTAAGATTACCAACATGCGACAGCGTATCATAATTAGCTTAATCGACTAAAACGCGCAGTGGCAACAACGCCACAATTTGTCTTTTAACATCTTACAACAATGCTTTTTTTCTTTCTCATTCAATGTTTTTAGGGTTCCGTACCAAAATGGTAAAATGGAACCCTTATGGTGCGACTTTCTCCGTCTGTCTGTCCGTCTGTCCGTCTGTCACACTCGATTATTTCAGTAACTACCGAAGCTATCGACATGAAATTTGGAATAGTTGTGTATATTAGTGGCCCAAAGACACTGGAATTTAAAAAAATTGGAAATTATTTTTGTTCTTATTTAAAAAGGGGGGAAAATCGGAGGGTTGAAATTTAAAAGTGAGATAACTGTACTGTGTGGGGTATCATATGAAAGGATTTACTTTGTACATTCTAAAACAGATTTTTAATTATTTTTAGTCATGATAGTTTTTGATTTATCGGGGAAAAAGTCTAAAAAAATACCGTTCCCCCCCCCCCCCTTATCTCCGGAGTTTACCAATCGAAAAATCTGAAATAATTATGGTCAATAGGAATTTATGTATGTTTTACAGAAAAACTATAGCCAATGCTCTAACTAGCATAGTTTTTTTGATATTAACAACAAACCTCTACAAACAAAGTTAGTTTTGCGGTTCATTAACAAAGGTAATTATTACCGTTTTACATCTTTGTTTTTAATACGTCATAAATCGTAAAAGTTACTACAGGTTTGTACGGAACCCTCGGTGCGCGAGTCCGACTCGCACTTGGCCGGTTTTTTTTTTATTCTTACGTATAGTTTTAAATAAAATTTTACAAGTCATTTTGAATCCTCAAGTTAATCTACAATGGTTCATCTTACTCGTAACTTTCTTCTTAAAAATTGATAATTACCACCGCAAACATAAGCTCTCTTATTAATTAATAATCGAACTAAGAATTGTTGATTTCATTCTTACAATGTTCTAACATGAAAATTATTTTTATGTACAGAAATCGACAACATGCTTTGACCACTCTCAATTAGCAGCTGGAGTAGCAGCCACTACAAATGAAGACATAACTGTGAAAATAGAAGAAACAATCAAAACTGAAGACGCTACTCATAGTGATAAACAAACCAGTGAAAGTGACAAAATTGTGATTAACAGAAGTCCGTGTGAACAGAAATCTTGTGCGCTCAAAAAACGTAATCTCTCCATTTCAACACAAATAAAGACAACCCATAATAAATCTGAAATAGGACACAAGAAAAAGTGTACCATGCATAGGAAAGAGAAGAATGTAAAAAATAACGATATACCCAACATAGTGCCACCGTTGACTGAACACATTCTCATGAAGACATTTTAATGTACAACGCTTTACTAGAAGTTATAAGTGAAAAAGTGTGTGCTTGCGAAAGGATTTGAATTTGTATTAATTTTGGGAAACGCAGTGAGGTTAGTTGTAAAGTTGCGCTGACAATACCGCGAGGTTAACTTGTTTAAGATGAATTTCCAAAATGAGAAAATTTAAATGCTGCCAAAACTGATTCAGCAAACTATTTATGAAGTAATTGAAATTCTGGTTATAAAACATAAAAAAAATAGGTGTTCCTATCGATCATTATCCTAAGCTGATATTATCTAACAGTTTATTCTATTAATGGCCCCTTTTAAAATTCCTCATTATGAAAATGTTAGATAGGTAACTAATTCTAAAAGACAATTTTGTAGAGAAAGAAGTTATATTTTTGTCAAAGAATAAAGATTGACTGTGTTAGGGTGGTAACGCACCAAAAGTTTTTACGCTAGACTATAGGACAGGTACTGTAATACTAATGTATTAATTAATAAATAATTAATTAAAGCAGCCGTTTCTGTTATAAATTTGTCCTCAAAACATATCCAATGCACTCTTAACTTTTTTTAATCATTACATTAATTGGGCGTTTCTCTAATCAAAGCTTATGGCTGGTGCTCCCACGCAGAAATAGGAATGATGACAACTCAATCAAACTAGTAACTCACTTAAAAACGCGCTTCTACTTTATAGGTTTGTATGAAATACATAGTTGTGACGTCATCAAATATCAACGCACTTTTTTCTTTAAAAATTTAAGGTCTTTTGGAACCTGTCTTGCGCAACCTGAAGAAATATTGCATAGTTAATAATTATCTATCACGCTAATAATCACATTGATACAAAAAATGGCGATTTGAGTTTGTGTGTAAGGAAATAGTTGCTAACGTAACTATTTTAGAATCAGTACGAGAAGACACGTAAAAACACCCTAGCAGCCAGTACAAATCTGTGCGAAACAGCCGCTTTGGCGACTTGCGATGTGTTGTCCTGTCGCGCTAGTGTGTAAGCTATAATAGTGATAAACCCCAGTAAAAAAATGAGTGTAGAATATTTGTTCACCACACAATGTATTATGTCCCTTATGTGTTTGCACGCCAAAACTTTCTTACAACTACTACTTTGTAAAAAAAAAATTTGTTACAGAAACAGTTGCAAAGCACAACCACGGAGGTTTATCTACCCTGTGGCACAACTGCTAATTAATAAGACCGACATAATATATTATATGCTTTGGCCTTATATTTCTATTAGGCACAATCACATAACGAGAATATTATCCATAACCGTCGCCATATTGATATTTTATTGTTCACATTTAGGGCCAATGTATACACGATACGTTTAGTATGGGCAATTGGCAAGTTGATTGCTTTTTGGAAGGAAGTAGCTGCGATTAACCTCGAATAGTATAGAATCGCGTAAGTGCCAATAACATTTGTACAAAGCTTCAGCTCAATCGGATAAACGATGTGCGAAAGCTTAAGAATTAAGAAACGAACGATCACAAGAACTTAATTTTTTATAAAAGTATTATTTACATGTTTTACTCTACGATTCACAGTTAAAAAATACCTAAAACTTAGGTATTGTCAATCGTAGAGTTAAACATGTAAATAATACGTATATTATGTGAATTAAGGTTAATAATTTATTATTATTCATGTTGACTCATAACTGAAGCTATGAGGGTTCTCAATGCGCCCTGATCTGAGAAGAATGGAACAATGCAGTTATGTACAATGCGCTTATAATGTTCCAAATGCAAATTATTGATTTTGATGCTAAAATCGTGTGTGCATTGGCCCTTAGACTTTTTTGCAAAATATGGTGTCATATATATTATAAAGAGCTGGTGTACGATTGAATTAAGTTTTGTGAATATTTTTAGGTATTGTAAACTAAATTGTATAAAATGTATTTTGCAAGTTATTTAATTGTGAGACCGGACTACGGAGTGCCTGCTTATATTGACCCTTAGGCTGGGTTCAGTCATCCTCTCAATTATTATGTTCATACTCTCAACTCAATCATGTTGTTTTTTGTTATCCTTACTAATATTATAAATGGGAAAGTGAGTTTGTTTGTATGTTTGTTCCGCTTTAACGCCGTAACTACTGAACGGATCTGGATGAAATTTGGCACAGAGATAGATTATAGTCTGGAATAACACATAGGCTACTTTTTATCCCGGAAAATTAAGGAGTTCCCGCGGGAAACGAAAAACCTCGATCCACGCGGACGAAGTCGCGGGCATCAGCTAGTATAATATATATACAAAACAAAAAACATAACATGATGGAGTTATATAGGTATATCGTTTACCAGCTCTCAGACCATTAATTAATTGTTTTATTCATTCAAATAAGATGTACATATTAGTTCTAAGTGTAGGCTAAACACTTGGCAATGCTTTGGATGTACTGAGAATAAACCAATGAATTACTTGTTATTGTTTCATTTCCTTATACTAATCATTTACTAGACTCTGTATAGTGAAAGCAGCTATTAAAGTTTCAATTATACTTGCAGTACTGAGACTATACAAAACTACATCGAAAACCAATAATATTGGAAGTGTCTAATTCTATGAATATTGGTTAATAACCATTTGGGCCGACCTATTTGACGACCTCCCTAGCGCAGTGTGAGCGCTGTGGTCTTAGTGTGGTAGGTATGTCCTGGGTTCGATTCCCGGCAGGGTCAATTTGGCAATTTATAATTTCTGAACTTTCTCTGGCTGGGCTGGCTTCGGTCGTGGTTAGTAACCTTCCTACTGGCAAAGACGTACCGCCAAGCGATTAAGCGCTTCGGTACGATGCCGTGTAGAAACCCGATAGGGGTATGGGTTTAATATAACTGGTATACCCCTAACAAGTTAGCCCACTATCATGTTAGACTGTATTATCACTTACCAACAGGTGACTTCTGTTGAAATTGAAAATCTGCCATTTTCAATTCACTTTCAATAGACAGACCGTCTAAGCGTAGATTGGCCGATACTTCACAACCTTATAATATCTACCCTATCTATACTTCAAATAAATATTATAAATGCGAAAGTTTGGATGGATGGATGTATGGATGTATGTTTGTTACTCAATCACGCTCCAACGGATGAACGGATCTGGATGAAATTTGGCACAGAGATAGATTATAGTCTGGAATAGCACATAGGCTACTTTTTATCCCGGAAAATTAAAGAGTTCCCGCGGGAACCGAAAAACCTCAATCCACGCGGACGAAGTCGCGGGCATCAGCTAGTTATATTATAAATGCGAAAGTTTGGATAGATGGATGGATGTTTGTTACTCAATCACGCCAGAACGGCTGAACGGATCTGAATGAAATTTAGCACAGAGATAGATTATAGTGTTGAGTAACACATAGGCTACTTTTGATCCCGGAAAATTAAAGAGTTCCCGCGGGAACCAAAAAACCTCAATCCACGCATCATCATCCTCATCATCAGCCAGTATAAATACGAAAATGTGTCTTTCCGTCTATACCTCTATCTGAAACGCTTTCACGATATAGCTGTTATACCAATTTAGACAATACTGCCCTTGCTGGAAATCCATCCCAGGAGTTTCCACCCCAAACACCAAGAAATTTTTTCACTTTCGTTTCATTCTAACCGAACTTTTCGTCAAAACTTTTGACGAAATTTGGTACAGAGATAGCTAAAGGATCACGGAAATAGACATAGGCTAGTTTTTATCTTGGAAAATATAGATAGAAAAATATTATAAGAGTGAAGTAAATTCACGCGAATGAATTTGCAGGCATTGACTAGTCCTACTAATAATTATTAGTATTAATTAGTAGTTATAGTTACGAAGCCGTGGCGTCTCCTGAAGTAGGGCTTCAGGCTGCTGAAAATCAGCGCTGAATGCTCTTGTAACTTATTGCAAGGCATTCATCATTTTGCTGAGCTGATGACTTTTTCAGGCTGTGCCACACATGACAAGCGTTAATAGGGTGCCTCAAGGACTTGACCATGAGTTTAATGCTCAAGTACTGGATGCGCCATGGTAACATTGGCACAATGGTGATGAAGTAGTTTTTCTTTCTTTTCTTTTTTCTTACTATTCCACTGTAAAATTGTTAAATATACGAAACTGTGTTTGTTTGTTTATCCTTCATCAACGCAGCCATTTTATAAGATGGTCATGATTCTACGTGGGCATCATAATATGTGATAGCTTTTATACTCGGTCCAGTTTATCACAAAGAAAAGCCCTATTTCTAGCTATTTTTCGCTTCCTTTTCTTTTTAAAAAGTAGGTTCTCTCTAAAGCATTGAGAACACAAAGGATGTCAACAATCTTGATATGCAGACAGCGTTTTATATTGTGATTCAGTGGGTCGGAGGCGATTCGCTCTCGTACCATTCAATACGGTATGAATTTAGCGTAGAGAAAGAAGCTCAAAGGATATACCTTGCATAGTACCTACCTATTAAATTGAAGCTTGTTTGCAAGGTACACAGAAATTGTTCAACAAGTAGCAATATAGAAAAATTCTTCTAAAATCTTTGTAAGGATTTAATAGTACCTATAGGTACCGGAGCGGTTTGCTGCATGGAGATCCCTGCATCAAATCATCAGTTGTTGAAGCTTGGCAGGGTTGTAGTATGGTATGAACTAAAGCTTATACTAAACTAGCTGATGCCCGCAATTTTGTTTGCGTGGCTTCAGGTTTTTTGGATCCCATGGACCGTAGCGGTCTCAAAGAGACGCAGGTTCGAATCCTGCCGGTTCAGCAATTTTTGATATGTATTGATTGTTATAAGTAGAGTTATAGTCAAGAGGTGGCGAGGAGAGGTGCGGTGCACCTAGTAGTAGCTAATGCACGGTGATATGGACTAGAATTGGCTGGCTTCTGTTACCTCTGCAACCCGCACTTTGAAAGGAGCCGCTTATTAACTCAAACTTAAATGTTTTTTATTCTATGTAAGCTTTCAAGTGCTTCGAATCGTCAACACTCAACTGATTTTGACGAAAATTAGCACAGAAATAACTTACTCCCCAGAGATGGACATAAACTATACCGAATAATAATCAAATAATTTACGCGGCATTTTTACCCGACTTCAAACAATGTAGTAGCGAAATTGCCAATGCCAATGTAATAAGTTAACGTAGGAGCGATTTTCGGCACCGACTCCAAAAATACTATTTTATTAATTACATAAGTTCCTGGAATAGAAATGATGATCAGCCCACCGATTGTGTAAGAAAATCGTAATAGTAAACGTTTGTCAAACGTATATTTCGAACTATTAAAAGAGTCCATAGTTGCCTGCACGTCAAAAAGCATGTATGAACTCCTTAAACAGTTCGAGTAACACGTTTTGTGCTCTCAAATCATTACTATTTAAAGTTTTTAATTTATTGTCGCCTGATATTAACGCTTTTTTTTATAAATTAAATATTTTTTCCTTTTTAGTTTTAGTTATTAACGAAGTTGGATTTGATTTTTTTATTTACCTGCATCCACGCATACGAAGTCGGAGGCATCATCTAGTAAAGGAAAATGTGCAGCTTTGGCATACAATACCTATAAGATCAATAGTATAGGTTCTCGTATCTCGCCATAACATTCAATTTCTGGAACAACACATTAAAGTAAAATATCCAACATAAAACATTTTTATTGTACCGTACTATACAGCCCTTTACGTGGAAGGAAACATCAAATTCAACATGGTTATTTTTTATTTTGGCCATTAAGCAGACGAATAAAAGTGCAGGACCGGTTTAAGTATCGCTTTAGAACAAATAGCGAGCGTCACGCTAAGATTTGAGATAGCTTTGTTCAAATTAACAAAATAATAGTTGCTTCATTTTGTGAGAATACGGTAGTTATTCTCACAGTCTATAGTCTGTAGTTATGACTAATAGTCAAATAAATTAGGTATTTTGTAGTGATAATTGAATAGAGGATCTTCCAAAAGTCGTGATATTCACGTGCCCTGTTAGTTTTTTGTTGAATAACCTTGTAGTGGATATAAAAAAAGAAAAAAAAAAAGAATAACCATTCTGTCGATTAAAGTAAAAAAGAGTGCGTCGAACTTTGATGGCGTCACAATTCAGTATTTCACTACAAAATCAACAAAAAAATGTTACTGATTTGAGTTGTTGTCAAATAGCCAATTTCACGAATTCGTTTTTATAGAAATTGATCTTAATTTTCTGTTTTCCCGTGGATTATGATATTCTCCTGGATATATTATTATGTCTTCATGAGAAACTCTTTGCTTTAAAGATTACAGACTAAAAGCTTGCTTTTGATTTAAAGATCGCTATTGTATTATGGGATTGGACCAATTTATATATCACTAGCTGATGCCCGCGACTTCGTCCGCGTGGTTTAAGTTTTTTTGATTCCCACGGGAACTCGCTAATTTTCCGGGATAAAAAGTAGCCTATGTCAATCTCCAGGTCCTCTACTATACTCATGCCAAAATCACGTTGATCCGTTGCTCCGTTGCGGCGTGATTGAAGGACAAACTTTTTATTTCGGTTTAGATGATCCCGCGGGAATAAAAATAACTTAACCCACGCGAACGAAGTCGCGGGCATCAGCTAGTCAAATAAATATTATAAATGAGAAAGTTTGGATTGATGTATGCATGGATGTTTGTTACTCAATCCCGCCCGAACGGCTGAACGTATCTGGATGAAATTTGGCACAGAGATAGATTGTATTCTGGAATAGCACATAGGCTACTTTTTATCCCGGACAATTGAGGAGTTCCCGCGGGAATAAAAAAAAACTTAAACCACGCGAATGAAGTCGCGGGCATCAGCTAGTTACCCATATGTAGTTACAACCAAAGATATGTACAGATTATGTAATGCACGAAAAGCATACGATAAATTATCTACAAACTTTTAAAATAGGGTAGAGAAAACTAAAATGATACCGTTGCATGTTCGCAGACCATAATGCTGAGGTGCGCGGCGTCTGTCTTCGTAAACGGAAAGCATTTATCAAATACAATAACCGTTTAAAATGTTTGTGTACCTTGGGAATCCTCAAGAAAATGTTTCATACGTAAAACAACGTTGTAAAGGGTATTTGGGTTCTCCAATATTTTATTACTAGCTGATGCCCGCGACTTCGTCCGCGTGGATCGAGGTTTTTCGTTTCCCGCGGGAACTCCTTAATTTTCCGGGATATAAAGTAGCCTATGTGTTATTCCAGACTATAATCTATCTCTGTGCCAAATTACATCCAGATCCGTTCAGCCGTTGGGGCGTGATTGAGTAACAAACATCCATCCATACATCCATCCAAACTTTCGCATTTATAATATTTATATTTGATTAGATTACATAACAAGATAAGTAAGAAATAAAAATAACATTTTCATATCTAACCTGCAATGTATAATAGTTATTTGTTATACAAGAGTGAAAAGTTGTTTTTTAACCGCGTGCTCAATTTTGATGACAGAGCAAGCGAAGGATTCTAAAATTAGAATCCTGAGCGTCAGCGAGGGAATCAAAAGAGCACGAGGTGAAAAATCTTTTCACTCGAGTGCAACACGTAACTTTTCATCCCACCTCAGCGAGGAAATGACTAAATGAAAAAAAAAATCACAAGATTAAATTCAATTCTGTTAATTTCTTCGTCACTAGAATCACTCATTTTAGGTTTTTCACTTATTTTCAATTTTCTTGTTTTTAATCGGTTTTAATTTTAAACAATATGACGTGAAAGAAAATGGTGCGCGCAAAGCAAATTAAAAAAGTACACCAAGAAGGTTACGAGTGTGAGTTTTTAACAAATTAAAAACGATTGTATGGAAATTCGGCACCATAGAGGTACAAGTAAATAGGTTATAATGATGTTTTGAATTCACAAACTTCATAGACGAGTGATATTTACTAACGTGCACACGATGTTCTAAATTAAATTTACTTTATCCTCTAAGTCTAGAGGATAATAACGGCTTTTACCTTCAGATATCGAAGAGTAAAAATACTCTTTCCGAGATGGTGGGATGAAAAAAATATATCAGCGGCTTTAATTTTTTGATACGCACTGAGTTAGAGAATAGGGGGGCTGGTGGTAAGGAGCTAGAACTGTAAGAGGTATAGCAGTCATATTATTATACCCATAATACTAATCGCTTTCTACAAGGCATCGTACTGGAACGCAAAATCGCTTGGAGGCACGTCTTTGTCTGTGAGTGGTAACTAGCCACGGCTGAAGCCTCCCACTAGACAAAAGAATACCGCACAAAATATTCTTTGCTTATCTAAGACTAGCTGATGCTCGCGAGTTCGTCTGTGTGGTTTAAGTTTTTTTATTCCCGCGGGAAGTCCTTAATTTTTGGGTATAAAAGTAGCCTATGTTACTCTCCAGGTCCTCAACTATATCCATGCCAAAAATCACGTAGATCCGTTGCTCCAATGTGGCGTGATTGAAGGATAAACCAATAAACCAACAAACAAACACACTTTCGCATTTTTAATATTAGTATGAAGTATGATGGCCTAAGCACATTAATTCTGGGACGTAAGCTTTAGCTAGGTTGACGACACCAACAACAACAACAACACGAACAACAATGAGGAACGAATCACATATTGGCAGGCGTTTTCTTGTGATGATAATTATGCAGAGTTTCCAGGTCCTTCCACGTACGAATCAACTAAGATTACTTTTTCAAGTCGAGCTAAGTTTTTTTTTTCCTTTTTCAGTGCTGCAACACGGCAATCTGCTTAAAGTAAGCATTAAGCCGCTCTGTTGTGTGAAGAAACTTCTGAGTGTGGCTTGGGTTTGAGCAAATTGTCCAATGACCCTTCGCTCATGTCGTGTTGTCTGTCATCTTTAGTGGTCCAAGATGATACTTTTTCTTTTCAGTCTGGAAAACCTGCCTGCCTACCTGGCTGCCCGTTCCCGTAAGCTGTGAGGCTAGTTTGTTTGCGTGGCTTGAGAGTCTGGTTTGATACCGCCTGCTGCTGCACAAGATCTCTTGTTTAACTGTCTTCATCTGTAGGTTTTCATGGATGTATTTCGAGCTCAGTACGAACGATTATTATCGGATGTTAGGGAAAACAACCGCGACCGACGCGTTAACGTGCTTTCCGAGGCACGGAGGAAACGAATAGGCCAAATTCGGACTTCCAAATTCTGTAACCCAACGACGATACAAATCGCTAAAATTTGGAACAATTTTCTGTTCAGTTCCGTTGGCGCCCGTGTTTTCCGTCCCGTTTTAAAATACTTAAGTACCTTCTAGACAAGCATGCTAGTTGCAGAAAACTTGTGGATGAAATGTCGTTAAGTCAGCGTGCGATCTCAAAGCGTACAGATAAATCTCGCGTCGGGGAAATGGAAATGCACTTAATGCATACGTAATCAAATTATCTCGCGCGGGGTTATGCTTGCGGGCGACTGTCACACCGTACTGCTTTTAATGTAAATAATTCATTTCGTCCCAATTTACGCTCGGCATTTATTTTAAAGATTCGTTGCAATTCGGTTTATGATTTTCCTTGATATGTTCGCGATTTCATCGGCATTGTTTTACGTTTTTTAATCCATGGGAAACTGATTATCCAGCCATTTGAGTCTCCGGGATGTAAGTTATCTCTGTACTTAATTTCGTCTAAATCGGTGAATCAGAATATGAGCCACAACACACAGACAGACACGCTTAAATCGCGTTTATATTTTCGCAATAAATATTAGGTTTGCAACAATTTAGGCTTTCAAAACAAATTTAAATTAACGAAAAAGAAGCGAAATCTTTGTTAGAAAGCAATCAAATTGTATGCAGTATTATAATAATAATAATAATAATGTGAGAGTAAGTTATATATCGATAATAATAATATATTCCCTATTTCCCTATCAACAAAACGTAAAGCTTGAAATTACAAAACTGGTGTAGTACAGTTATTAGAATTTTATTAGGATTTTTTTAAACCGTTCGCTCCTTCAATGATGAGGTATTATTAAACAGATACCATATAATATAACAAGGTCTTGAAATTACAATACTGGTGTACAGTTATATATTGGATTTTTTAAGGATTTTTCAAACCGTACGCTCCTTCATCGATGAGGTATTAAAGAATAAACACCATAGAAAACAAGGTTAGACATATTACGGTGTAACACACGGCCCATTTAGATTCGTTAATACAGCGTGACATCGCGGTAGGTACAACCTGTCAGTCAATGCGAAGGGTCGTGTGAATGCGGCTTTACACTCGTTGCCTCCTACATTTTTAATGCGTCTGACTCCGAACCATTGTCTCGCGCCCCAAGAGCTTTGCAAATCCTAATGCATTTAGTATGAGTACAGTACATTAATATCATTGCGACTGTTTTAAATGCACGTACATTTTCCGTGCTTCGGAGAGCATGTAAAGCAGTTGGTCTCGGTTATTATCTATAACATCACTGATTATAATTACTAACAGTTATAACACAGAATAGGTTAGTAACTTAGTACGTGTACAGCTGGTTATAATCAGGCGTGAGCTTATAAGTATAATTATTATAGTTGTAATCGGTTTATAACTACTTATAATTAATTATTATAGTTATAATCAGAATATTGATGTTAGTATTTAAACATTATTTTTATTACAATCCTAACTAATATTATAAATTCGAAAGTATCTCTGTCGGTCTGTCTTATATCTGTCTCTATGTTACCGATTTAGCTTAGTACATGGGTGTCCTCTATCTCGAGGATATTGGATAAAGACTACTTTTTATAACGGAACCTCAAAGTGTTCCCGAGGGATTTTTCAAAAACGCAGACGACTGATTCGTCTGCGTTTTAGCATTCCGCGTGCTTATAGCATTCCGTCTCCGTAATACCTACACGTCATGTCCCACTGAGTGACCCTCGGGGGTGAGGGCATCGCTTAAAGCAGTATTGTTTTAATACTGTTAACGTTCGTGTTTTAGAATTTTAATCCTTATTTTAGGCACGTCAAGGTACGTGACATGAAACTGTAATTTTGAATTAATACTAATTTCAGTGATGCGCCCTGAGCTTTCTTATGGGGTCCATACTGTTAGCGACCAATAATATTATGTAGAACTAGCTTATGCTCGTAGCTTCGCTCACGCTAAGTTGGATTTTCATAAAAAATTCAAATCCCTATTTTACATCCTTAGGGGTTGAATTTTCAAAAATCCTTTCTTAGCGGATGCCTACGTCATAAAAGCTACACGTACGCCATATTTCAGCCTGATCGGTTCAGTGGTTTGTTAGATCTCAGCTGTGGGTTGTTAGATCTGTAAGTTAGTCACCTTTTCCTTTTATATGTTTAGACGAAGACTACAAATATGTGATGAAATTCATCGCAAATAAGTAAACGTGTAGCAAACTGTACACGTAAATCACGAAGAGAGACTATACCGTTAAATACACGCGCCACTTGACGTGCGTGCCGGCCCTTATGCTAACTGATAGTTGTTTGTTTTACCCTTTCATGAGCAGAACCACTGAAAATGATGACAATAGCTTTTATTGTATGCCTCTTGTAATAATGGATCCTCATAGGGTAGGTAGGTAATAGAAAACGTGGTGATAGCCATTGAATAAATAGTTATTTGTGTTACATGGGGCCAAAGAAAATTTTTGTTCCCCGAGGGCGCTATTTTGAATTCAGAGCGAAGTGAAGGATTCTATAGTAGAATCCCGAGCGTAGCGAGGGGTTCTAAAGTAGAATCCTGAGCGTAGCGAGGAATTCAATATTCGCCACCCGAGAACAAAAAATTTGGCCCCGAGTGACACACACTATTTTTCATCATTACGTATGAGAAAAAGCTAGGAGTATCAACCTACTATGTATGGACATTACCTATACGTTTAAGCACCAATCAGAAGATACTCCTATCAACCTTTAGACGTATATTTAAAGTTTAAATAAAATGTAAAGACGTATATCCGATCAACAAATTGATCACGTGACTTCGGACCAATCAGAACAGAGAAATGCAAAGTCGTATAATATTCGATCAACAAATTGATGACGTGACTTCGGACCAATCAGAATAGAGAAATGAAAAGTCCCATGGGCCTACAAGTGACACTTTGCTCCCGCTATCCTCTGAAGGCAATATGCGTTTCTCGAATAGGTATGCATAAAAAAACATTTAGTTTAAGGTAATTGAGGATGTATACCATGTCTTGGTCGAATGTGTCCGAAACGAGATGGAAAGATTTCATTTTAAGACTAGGTTTTGCGGGATTTGTCTGTATATATCAGTGTCCTGGCTTACCCATTATCAGAGGAGGACATAGTTCTGTACGAGATGTATAAAACATATTATGTTAAGCGTAGGCAGTGAAGTAATGATTTTGTTCCTATGAGGGTGGCGTGTTCAATATTGAACATACCCTGTTTAATAAATATAGATTTAAAAAAAATACTGTTCAAAACATTTTTATGACAGTAGATTCTCTAATCTACCTCCTATCCTATAGGAGTATTTAAAACCGGCCAAGTGCGAGTCGGACTCGCGCACCGAGGGTTCCGTACAAACCTGTAGGAAGTTTTAAATTATTAAAAAAACTACTTACTAGATCTCGTTCAAACCAATTTTCGGTGGAAGTTTGCATGGTAATGTACATCATATATTTTTTTTAGTTTTATCATTCTCTTATTTTAGAAGTTACGGGGGGGACACACATTTTACCACTTTGGAAGTGTCTCTCGCGCAAACTATTCAGTTTAGAAAAAAATGATATCAAAAACCTCAATATCATTTTTGAAGACCTATCCATAGATACCCCACACGTATGGGTTTGATGAAAAAAAAAAATTTGAGTTTCAGTTCTAAGTATGGGGACCCCCAAAATTTATTGTTTTTTTTTCTATTTTTGTGCGAAAATCTTAAAGCGGTTTACAGAATACATCTACTTACCAAGTTTCAACAGTATAGTTCTTATAGTTTCGGAAAAAAGTGGCTGTGACATACGGACGGACAGACAGACAGACAGACAGACAGACAGACAGACAGACAGACAGACAGACAGACAGACAGACAGACAGACAGACAGACATGACGAATCTATAAGGGTTCCGTTTTTGCCAAATTTGGCTACGGAACCCTAAAAACGAGGTAGTACAATCTATTCTCAGACTTCTCTCACTATAATTTATTTGATTGTACATTCCTTATAAAACGTTGAAAAGAAAGAACAAAAGAACTCATAATGTGCATAAGCTCGTGAAATTAAGTACAACTAAATGCGTGCATAATATAAGGCTGAGTGCACATTGAGGTGAGATTTCACTAATGCACGGTAAACTTGAAGCACTGGCAGTGATCTTAGTGCACTAAGCGTATTAGAATGTTTAGTCTGTAGTCTGTGGAGCTCTTAGGAGTCAGACACTGGTTCAGACGCATTATAAATGTACGAGGGTAAGGCTGTGTTCACACTGACTTAATTAGCGGGAGACAGCTAGAAAGGGGATTGAATATTTTGGCCTACCTACCGTTCCTTCTTAATTGATATAGCATGCTATGACGCACGATCACGTGATACCGAAGATAGAGTTTTTAGGTACTACATCTGTGTTTTAGAGGATTTAAAAGGATTTAAATTTCGTGTACCTATAGGCTGTCATACTTTAATATTATTATAAATGGGAAAGTGTGTTTGTTTGTTGGTTTGTTGGTTTGTCCTTCAATCACGCCGCAACGGAGCAACGGATCGACGTGATTTTTGGCATGGGTATAGTTGAGGACCGGAGAGTGACATAGGCTACTTTTTATCCCGGAAAATTAGGCAGTTCCCGAGGGCATAAAAAAAACTTACAACACGCGCAAGAAGTCGCGGGCATCAGCTAGTTAGGTATAGTCCTAGGTAGAACAGAAGTAGATATATTAAAAAGTATGTACGAGTATGTAACCGACTAGTCACAGATTCCAACATTTTAACAAAAGTTCCCTAAAAATTCGGCTACAGCGAGGGTTTTTTGTAATCAAAAATGCAAATCAAATGTTAAAATTATACTTATTTGCAAGTCTGCTCTTTTGTCGACGATTTTTCATTCCCAACAGTTTGTTGCCTTTTCCATGATGCCAGCAGATTTTAAAAAATGATATTCCCTGGAGATTTTGTGGAGCTCTCTATATTTGCTATTTTTTTGTTTTTAAAACTTAAATAATATATTTTGCAAAATGCGAATGAAAGCTACCTATTTTTTTACCTATTTATCTATTTGCCGTAGTTAAGCTTTTTCAAGAACCGTTGCTAATTTGAGTTATTTTATATGGTTACTAGGTGAAGCCCGCGATTTCGTCCGCGTGCTTTGAGATATTTTGATTCCCGCGGGAACTTGTTAATTTTCCGGGAGAAAATAAGTCTATGTCACTCTCCCTGGTCTTTGGTCCCTGGTCATGATTTATACCCATTCCAAAAATCACGACCATCCGAAGCTCCGCTGCGGCGTGATTAAAGGACAAACCGACAAACAAACACCCTTTCGCATTTATAATTTTAGTAAATATAAAATATGATTTTAATATAGAAGTAAATAAGTACATTTTTTTTTAAAAAACTATTTTTTCACAACTTACTTAAAATAACTCCCACAAATAAATGTACATTTTTATGTTCAGAAGCACAATAATTATTTTATCCGCATCACGTTTTAAGAATTGCTAAAAATGTTGCTTGAATTCCGTTGGTAACATTATTTAGTTACACAAAAAAAGGAACTTCATTTTATTTACGTTTTAAGATGTATTAAATAAATATAAATTATCTACTACCAACGACCTCAATTTACATAAACGGGCCCTGTCAAACAAAGAATGTGGACCTATTTTACTAACGCCATCTAGTCTGAAAAGCGGGACAGCGCTATGGCGGGGACAAGGACAGGCTTATACAGGTGAGGGGCATGCACCACAGGTCGGATACAACTTTTTTCTATGAAAGGGCCCATCTAGTACCAACATAAGTATATGTCTACTACTTTACTCATACGATACGATATTACTCATGTGAATAGCACAGATCCAGGCTTAGTCAAATCAGCATCCGTGAACCGCATGTACGATTCCACATATTTATAGTCAAATCAGCAACTATTCCTCATACATGTTATTACATAAAAATACGATTTTCCGTTCGCGTGTTTATGTTATTCTAGGATGTTAGCAAGGCAGTATGAAATCACATTTTTTCACCTGTTTCATATGGAAATAATGTCAGCGGTTTTGTCATCTCGGTTATTTATGTTTCGCAACACTTTCTATTTATGCGGTGTTTACTATTTGCAGAATAATCTTAGAGCTGGTGTACGATTTTTACATGATCATAATAAAGCTCTTGAAGTTTTGTGATTTGATTTATTTATTTATTTCATTTAGGACAACTTGACTGTCTCGTTGGTCTAGTGGTTGGCATGTTCAACTGCGGCCGACGAGGTCCCGGGTTCGAGTCCCGGGTCGGGCCATAATTAAGTATTGGGTTTTTCTGTCTAGAAATTCTCAGTACTAGCCCGGAGTTAGGAAGTTGGTGGTGTTACACCCCCGTGCCTCGGAGAGCACGTTAAGCCGTCGGTCCCGGTTATTATCACTAACATGATAATAGTCGTTAAAGCCCGCCAACCCGCATTGGAGCAGCGTGGTGGGTCTAAGCTCTAATTCCCACTTTCCTATGAAAGTGGAGGCCTGTGTCCAGCAGTAGGACGTTAATGGGCTGTAGTGGTGGTGGTGGTGGTAGGACAACTTGTGTCACTTGTGTCCCCGAAAATTAAAAAGTTCCCGCGGGAACCAAAAAACCTCAATCCATGTGGCCGAAATCGCGGGCATCAGCTAGTGAGACATAATATTTTGTACAAAAAAAAAAAAGTTTCTATGAGAATTTTTCAAAAACCTTAATGCGCGCGGTCGTCTGGTGGTCTATAATAGAAGAAACACTTCGAGAATATCGCAAGTCTAAAATTTAAATTCATCTTAATTAAAGGAAAAAATACGTGAAGTTTGCAAATAAGCCCAATAAAACGGTGAAATTGTCCCCGAGTCCCGGATTTCTCTTTTAATTTACCCGTCACAAAGCTCTTTATATTCCTTCATTATGAAAAAGGATGCTAATTATTTCACTTGATCTTTGCAGATTTCGTATTTTTCGCCCCCCACCCTCTTCCAGTTCGTATAAATCATCATTAAAACTTCTCTTTGTGTAATTTCGCTTTACTATTGGGATTATATCAAAACTTCCGAGCGGATTTCGTAAACTTATTTTAATTTTCGGACAATTCCAAATGAGGCTGAGGGTTTTGGATACTTTTGCTTTAATCTAACGGTGATTATACCTTTGTTATTATAAACTAGTTGATGACCGCGTGACTGCATGGATTGAGGTTTTTCAGTTTCCGCGGGATCTCTTTAATTTTCCGGGATTAAAAGTAGCCTATGTGTTATTCCAGAATGTAATCTATCTCTGTTTCCAATTTCATCCAGATCTGTTAAGCCTTTCTGGCGTGATTGAGTAACAAACGTCCATCCAAACTTTCGTATTTATAATATTAGTATAGAAGTATAGATGCTTGTATTGTAATGAAAAGTTAATTAGTTTGGTGGTTTATTCTTCAAGTACGTCACAACCATCCAATTGGCATGATTTTTGTCATAAATGTAGTTATGATACTTTTTATCCTGAGAAATGTAAGAGTTCCCACTGGATTTAAAAAAAAAAGCCACGTGGATGGAAAATCACACGTGTAATAACAAATCTTCAAAGTCTGCCAGGGTGGCCAGCGTGGTGGAATATGGCCTAATTAATCTTCTCACTTTGATAGTAAACCCGTTCTCAATTCTGTAAGCAAAGTGTTGAAAGATGATAAAAATTTTACCATAACTAGGTATATACTCGAATAGTATTCAAGATACTTTACTGTATATTGATTCTTTCTTGGGATTTGGATTGAACTTTTGGTCGTCCGGATTTTAATACGCCTCTGGCGAGAGAAAAATTGCTAGGACTGTTTGAAATTTGAATATTATGTAGAACCAAACTTGTTTTTACATATTTTAAAACGCTTGGTTCTACATATTTTTTATGGTTTGTCAATTTTCGCGTTGTATTCTACGAAAAATAAACATCAATTTACAATACCCGTACCTTTTGGAATTTTTTAGTTCATCAATCTAAAAGTTTATGAAAATATATGCAGGCCGACGTGGTGTGTCGGATTTTGGTTGCGGTCGGAAAAAGTTCCGAACGTTTGTGATGTAGATGAAGGCAGACTTTCCTTTTTGTAGCAAACATTTTTCGAAACCGTTCTAAAAATTATAGTAAGTGATCGTATTAGGTTATAGGCCTCCCTGACGCAGTGGTCATGGAAGGTACAGGGATCGATTCCTGGCATGAACACTTTGGGGATTGATAATTTCACTATCAGCTGCCCCCCGATTATGTAAGAATGGCCGATCAAATCGTCAAAGTTCGGCGTCGAAGTAAAATAAACCATAACAGCATTAAATTAGAGCTCAATTTCGTGTATACAATCTCATACGTTTAGGGTATCGTACATACCTAAACGTATGAGAATGGGTACACGAAATTGAGCTCTAATTCAATGATGGTATCATCATAAAACCAGGGCACGTAACTCTGTTCAGTCGCGCACTCGGTACAAGATTCCTTGGGTGCGGTTTTTTTGCAACTTTATGCTTTTTGTTACACAACAGTATGGATTTGGAGCTAATTGCTGGCATTGGGCCAAGTTTATGCGACTTAAGATATTAATCGTACACCGATATTAAAGGATTTCTTTCATTTATTTCAGAAGTTGAGGTATTTCTCAAGTGAGGTGTTTTTAAATGTAACAATCTATACCTACTTATAATAAAACTGTAACTGGACGATTTTTTGTGAGGTAGCGATACAGAGCAAAAAATATTTTGTTTACTATTTTTTGTCAGTCTGTAATAGGAACAGGATTTTCTAGTGTTAGAATGGTTAGGTAAGTAATCTCAGGTAAAGTTTATAGGTAAATTAAATATCACTTACTTCCAACGGTGTAGGAAACATCGTGGGGAAATCTGCATGCCGGAGAGTTTTCGTAATGTTCTGGCCAGCGTGGTGGACTATGGCTAAACCTTTCTCATTCCGAAACAAGACTCGTGCTCAGTAGTGTATTTTATATGAAGATGAGTGTCTTTTATGAACTTAATATTAGGGATGATGCCTATGTTGTCAATAAAAAAATACGCGCCGAATTGAGAACCTCCTCCTTTTTTGGAAGTCGGTTAAAAATAAATTATTTCTTACTGAATATTAAATAGAGGGTCTTCCAATGGACCTTAAATTTACATTCTCGGTTAGTATTTAGGTTGTTAATTAGCACCATTAACTCTTGTTCTTTGTAAACATGACGTTCAGAATGTGTACTTTGTAGGAACCAATTTTGAATAAACATGATTTGAGTTTGAGAGTTTGAGTATTAGGTTTGATTTCTCGCCACCATTCCACGTGGGCATGATTTGTATAGTAGTTAGGTTAGGCTACCTAGCTTTAATTTCTATTGTATTGTTTTTTAATAAAAAAAAAAAAAAAAAAAAAAAAAAAAAAAAAAAAAAAAAAAAAGGTTTGATTTAGGTGTATTTTAAACTATAGAATAAAGAAAAAAATGCATTGAAATTTTAATTCACAACTATTTATTTTATACAAACTTCCATACTAGAAGCGCGTTTTTAAGTTTGATAAAGAGTTGCTGATTTGATAGAGTTGACATCATCCCTATTAAGAGTAAAATTTTGTTGCCTTTGGAGATGGTAGTTAAGCCCTCTCAGCAATATTATAATTACAATCGGGTTAACAGTTAAACGTTAATCAGTTCCGAATCAACTTGATGATAATAATTAGCAAGTAGCATAATTAACACAGTAATTGGTTCGTCAGGCTGAGCTAATAGATGTACCGCGTCGTGTACACAATTCAGGGGCCGTACTGCGAACGGTTTAAGGTAGGTTTAAATCCCGGGGGATTGTTTTGATTTTTTAGCATAATGTAGTCTATGTAAAAATAAATATAATATGATGTTATGATAGTGTGTGGTAAGATTATAAGATTTGCAGAAAAAGCATCTGATAATTTTCATTCCGCGCCTCACGTTTTCGCCCACAATCGTGTGATTGCGAGTATTTTCTGCAAGTGTCGCCTTTCGCTCCACAATGTGCCATGCAGTGCTAATTGCTGGCAGCTCTCCAGATTGCTTTGACGGCGGCACGACACTGAGAAATAATACAAAAAAGAATCCCAAAATTAACCAAATTGTAGAAAAGAGTTTCAATTTCGAACATGTAATTTGTTTTATGAAGCGGTGATAGTAATAGCCACTGGTATAGACGTCTGAATTCGTATTTGGGTGGTCACGAGTCCAAGGAAGCATCTATAACTTTTCAAAGTTCAGTTTGTGAATTTTACAAATTAAATATCACTTCTTATTTAATATGGTGCAGAAAAACATCCTAAGGAAACCTGCGTGCCCTTCTTCATAATGTTCTCGAATGTGTCTAAACTCTGACAATCTGCACTTAGCCACCGTGGTGGACTATGGTCAAACCCTTCTCATTCTGAAAGGAGACTTGTGCTTAGTAGGGAGCTGCCAATATATTTCAAGATTATGAGTAAGATTTTGTAGAAAAAGCATCTGATAATTTTAATTCCGCGCCTCACGTTTTCGCCCACAACCGTGTGATTGCGAGTATTTTCTGCAAGTGTCGCCTTTCGCTCCACAATGTGCCATGCAGTGCTAATTGCTGGCAGCTCTCCAGATTGCTTTGACGGCGGCACGACACTGAGAAATAATACAAAAAAGAATCCCAAAATTAACCAAATTGTAGAAAAGTGTTTAAATTTTGAACATGTAAGTTGTCTTACCTTCTCTCTTTAACCCGACGCAAACAGAGGGGTGTTACAAGATTGAAATGTAATGATTTGAAATGGAATGAGCGTCATATTTCCCTAGTGGATGAACCAATTTTGATATAGTTTTTTTTGGTATGAAAGGTGACTTTCGACAGTGTTCTTGTCAAGAAAATCTATTCAGCCGTTTGAAGATTAGAAAATCTTTCATTTTCTGGGATAAAAAGTCCTTCTCCGGGATGTGACCTTCCTCTGTACAAATTTCATCAAAATCGGTTGAAAACATGGGCCGTGAAAGCGTAGCAGACAGACAGACAGACACACTTTTGCATTTATAATATTAAGTTTGGATAAGTAGCTATAGATTGCCAAGATTTAGAACAGGTAACACACGTGAACGGTAGTAAAATATCTACACATTTTCGATTGAAAATACCATTTTACTAGCACCCTCCTGAAAATTAATATACGTTAATGTAACGAAAAAAGTTGTCGAGTTCGAAAACGTTAAAGATGGCCGTCGGGAAACAATTTATATGTTTGTCGCGTTACAAAGTTTTGGGGACGACGTTTATAGGAGTTTTTCTTTTCGAGCAACAATAATGTTATTTAGTGGTCACACTTAGGTCAAATTACTTAGTGGTATATTTTATTTCCTTGGTCATAAAGTAAAGTAAAGTAAAGTAATCATAGTGACAGACTTTACATAAAGGTACTACCACACAGGTACAAAGGTACAACAGGTACATTCGATATACACAAGCTTTATCTATAATAGAATTATACTATACTAAACTAATATTATACTATACTAATATTATAAATGCGAAAGTTTGGATGGATGGGTGTTTGTTACTCAAACACGCCAGAACGGCGCGGCGGATCTGAAAATTTTTACAGAAATAGATTATAGTCTAGAATAACACATAGGCTACTTTTTATCCCGGAAAATTAAACTTCCCGCGGGAACTGAAAAACTACAATCGTCGCGGGCATCAGCTATAGTGTACCATAGTAATCATATTTTAGTTGGTAACAGGTTTCTGAATTATGCCTGGTCTGGCTGGGTGGGAGGCTTCGGCCGTGGCTAGTTACCAACCTACCGGCAAAGACGTGCCGCCAAGCGATTTAGCGTTCCGGTACGATTCCGTGTAGAAACCGAATAGGGGTATGGGTTTAATATAACTCCCATGCCTCTAACAGACTAGACTAGACTGCATCATCACTTACCATCAGGTGAGATCGCTAAGGGCTAACTTGTAGTGGATAATAAAAAGGTGAAGCAATTAAATAAATAACAAAATGTGTTCATAAAAAAACAAAAACTCAAACAAGGGAACTATTACCAAGTTTAGAAAAGCTATCTATTTTTATATAAGGAAATTCACCTTTGCACCGGCGCCGAGGCTTTGTACCCCAATAGTTGTAAACTGAAGCCGTCTACCTCGGAAGCCTTTTAGCGTTCAGTTCGACTAAGTTAAACAGTTAGCGCATACAGAATATGCTCGCACGGAAATTGAATCTCCAAACTTGGTACCTGAGCTCTTTGCGTCCACTGCGCCGTCACTTCGATTACTCTAGATAATGGATTTATATTGTCAACTCAATGTAAGCGTGAATATACTTTGGTAAATTCAAATTGATACGTAGCTAAGGTATCAATTCGGGTATCAATTTGACTCACTGCACGTATCATTCGTTTCGATCTGCGTGTAGGTACTCCAACGCCATTTTGAAATTTAATTATTAGTCCGTCAAAAGAATTGTTCATCAAACGTTAAAGATTTTTGTCAAAGTAAAATAAACCATAATCGCATTGAATTAGAGCTCAATTTCGTCTGCCCATTCTTATACGTTTAGGTATGAACGATACTCGAACATATAAGAATGGATACACGAAATTGAGCTCTAATTGAATGATGTTATGGTTTATAAACTTTGACGTCGAACTTTAACGTTTTGATCGGACATTCTTACATGATAAGGGGGCTGGGGACAACGTCGCTATAGTATCTTTTTTGATAATAAAATTAAAATAAAAAATCAGGCATAAAAATTCGTTCGTTATTTTTAATTAGTAGGTATATAATTAATTAGTTTTATTTGAAATATTTGCTTTCATTTCATTTGACGACGAGGTTTTTGACATTTGAAAGGCGGTCTCGTATGAGAATCGGCGAATCTATCTTCTATATTTATAAATTAAAATCAAGTGCCGAAATGTATGTTCTCGCATCACTTCAGAACGGCTGGACTGACTCTGACCGTTTTTTTGTGTGTGTATGAGTGGATTCCGGGATGGTTTATACCCACAATTGGACACGGTAGGTGGTGCTGCAATCGGATTATTGGTTGGTGGTTGGTTGGTTAGGGGTTGGTTGGGTTCGGGAGGTTGTTTCAGGGCAGGACAACGTCTGCCGGGGCCGCTAGTTTTGAATACTGCTGACTTAGTTTATGTAGTATAGCTTTGCGGATTATATGATGATGATACGGCTAATACCTTCACCGTTTATAGCAAGTGATACTAAATAATTGATTTAAACGCACATATTTACTTACAAAAGTTAGAGTTGTAAGTCTTTTGAAATAATAATTTTATGCTTCTCTGAGAAACTATACGTAACTGCTGGCAGCTGTGTCCAAAAACTTTGTTTTAAAATACACAAAAACTTCAGCAAACTGTATCTGCCGTGCCACTGAATACAGGAAGTTTAAAGTAGCTTAACCAGTGTGTATTTTAAAAAAATTGCATTAAGCCGGGTGTAAAATTGTAAAACCGCTTTATGCGCTGAAGCCTAGCCGCTTTGAAAGTTGAGCAGAATAAAGCTTGTAACTCACTGCAAGCTAAGCCTGAAAGCCAGATTTAGAACTGAATTACTTTAGTATACCATACCCATTGAATGAGTTATTTTTAGAAGGCAAAATGTTAAGTTAGCAATATTATAAACATAAACTATATGATACACGTGGATTTAGGTTTTAAAAAATCCGACTTTTCTCAAATGTAAGATTTTTTGTAATCTGCTATAATCATGTCCTCGCAAGTAGGGATAATGAATCCTGACTGACTGACAATCAATGGACAGGCTACCGGTGGGTCTAGAACTTAGAAGCATGAAATTTCGTAGGTACAGAAATTTTTAAATTATGCCGTTTTCAAACGAATAAATGCGAATAAAATACAGAGTCGCAAGTAAAATCTGCTTACCAAACCAGTGGAAGAATCTGGTAAGTATAAGTAGCATTGTGATTAGCCATTTATTACCGTAGGAACTCCTTAATTTTCCGGGATAAAATATAACCGGGATAACCTGTGTCTTTCCTCGTGATGCAACCTATCTCTCTACCATTCGTCAAAATTGGTTGAAAAGATGGGCTAGACACATACACTTTCGCATTTATAATATTAGTATGGATGTTGATGAAGATTTGAGCCTCATTATCTATCGACGCCATTATCTTTCCAATGCTATAACAACCGTGCGTTAATTCGCTCGATGTGAAAGCGAGTCTTAAGCTACAAAGTTTTATAACTGTTCCTTAACAACCTCTTGATCTCAACATAATTTGAGCAGAATTTAATACAGCTCCGTACCTTTGTGCGAAATAGTAATAAGCTTTCTTGTTAAACCACCAAGTAAACCGCGTTATACGATAAGGTCTACTTTATAATGTATTTAACGTAGATAAGTGCGTGCGTATGTAAGTTAGCGTCTACATAAAAGGGGGAGAGTTGAGCAATAACGTTAACTTAGGATGAAAACATACCTACTAAGGACCAACAAGTGAATATAACTCAAAGAATTAAAAAATACGACTGCCATAGTTAAATGATATTTTTTTGTGAATCACTGAATATTGAAATATAGTCCATACTTAATATTATAAATGCGAAAGTGTGTCTGTCTGTCTGTCTGTCTGTCTGTCTGCTACGCTTTCCCGGCCCATCTTTTCAACCGATTTTGCTGAAATTTAGTATAGAGATAGGTTATATATATTTATCCCGGAAAATGAAGGAGTTCCCGCGGGAATCAAAAAACATTAGTCCACGCGGACGAAGTCGCGGGCATCATCTAGTCTTATATATTTTTGGAATCTACTCATCATTTTTTTGATGATGACAATATTGTTAATCTCATTTTGGAAAAAAATAAATCAACTTTAGGCTTTGATGCGGGACCATGGTCACCCTATCAATTTTTTTTAAATTTTACTAGCCTATGTCACCCGGAATAAGCTAAGGATTCTAACGATACATCATTCATCAAGATCCGTTCAGGCGTATAGAAGTTATGGTGGAATATACAAACTCACATACATACATGAACCCTGACAACAATATACTCCTTTTTTCAGGCAGTCGTATAAAAAAAATATGTTTGGCTTTCAAAAAATCTGCGTGTACACTTTAAGATGGCACTGCACGGACTAGCGCGTCAGGACGAAACTTGTTTCCCATACGAAGGCGACGTTTTGTGCAAACGTTTTGTCATATCTTCTCCGTAGTGTATTCCTAGTGTAGTTTTTGACGATTTCCCTGGCGCAGTGTTGAGCGCTGTTGTCTTAATGTGGGAGGTACCGGGTTCGATTCCAGACATGGTCAATTTGGGAATTTATAATTTCTGAATTTTCTCTGGTCTGGTTTGGTTTCGGCGGTGGCTAGTTACCACCCTACCGGCAAAGACGTACCGTCAAGCCATATAGTGTTCCGGTACGATGCCGTATAGAAATCGATTAGGGGTAGGTATGGGTTTAATATAAGTGCCGTAACCATAACAAGTTAACCCGCTAACATTGTAGACTGCATCATCATTTACCATCAGGTAAGATTGCAGTCAAGGGCTAACTTGTAGTGGCGTAAAAAAAAAAGTTCGTACGGTGCATATGCATTGCTCTGAAACCAGCCTAAAGCTAATATCCAAAGGGGCTTGTACCAAGTGATCCAGCGCATTCGGTCAGCGTGTTCTACTTAGCGGAATTGTCATCATCATTTCAACCAATCACCGGGGCACTAAGCATGGTTCTCCTCAAAATGTTAGGGGTTTAGGCTATAGTCTATGGCTGGCCGAAAATATGAATTAGCAAACTAGACAAACCTTTCAGAGCATTTTGAAAAACTATCATAAGAGCAGGATTCGCGTTTTTTTAAATCATAAAACTGCAAAACAAAACATCCGTGGTATCCATTTCTTTATTATTTTTAAGCCGATAAAAGTATGTCCCTCATCAATTGACCGAAAAAGCTTTCTGCCAAATCTGTCATTATCCGGTCAAGATAATAATACGGGGCAGGGCGAAAGGGACCGAGAGCGTATGAATTTATAATAAATTGGACGCTAAGCCTCCTCCCCGAGGATTTCGGAGGCTGATTTTATTCGCTAATATTATGTAACTTGTATGAGGGGAAAACACAGATACATAATATCTAGAACAGATATTTGTTACTATTAGTTGTTAGGGATTGATAAATTATAAATGATAAATTTGAAGGGATAGGCCGTGGAAATCAAACAAGAAAGGAGGATTCATTTAGATTATATTTTGGGAGCACAAGAAATTACATGTTAGCCGGTCTGTCAGTCTAGGCAAAAGAGAAAGAAAAATTCTATGTGACGTTTGACAAGTACAAACCACAGACTATACAGACCGATACAATAATGGTTCGTTTACACTTCTGACAAAATTATTTATTTATTTCACGTAGGACAACTTGTGCCACTTATGAATGAATGAATGAAATATTCTTTATTGTACACCAAAACATAAAATAAATGATTAGAAACTACGAAATTATGAAATGGCATGATTATATCACCGGTTCGGAAAATAGATTCTAGTGAGATAAATTGTTTCCTCACAAATTAGAGAAAAGTACAAGCCAGTCTCGGCCATAGTAGAAATTCACAGCCTGGCGCTTTTACTTAAAGGCCTCGTCCTTTTAAAATCACTTGGGAAGTCCCTCGGCTTCGCCTCGTCCTTCCTATATTACTCAGCCCTAAATTGGTTTATTTCCGGCCTGGCCAGAAATGTACTATACAGTCTTGTATTGTCAAAGGTTCTCGGTAGGAATGGCATTCCGAACCAGTGGTAGATTCATTTGACGATTCGAAAGCACTTGTAAAAGTTTATTTGAATAAAAACGTTTGAATTTTGAATTTTGAAAAGCGTACAGCATTATGCTGAGTTGGAGTCTTTTTTCGGGTTGTGCCTCACATGACTCCTATTGTCCCGGCACTTCTGTCACTTGGGCAGTTTAGCTCATTGCTGTTGGTGGTGGTGGTGGAGGCGCCGGGGTAGCATACCTACCCTTGAGGTAAAGTAATGTGTGGCAGAACTAGTAAATTAGAGCCAGTCTACACGGCGCGTTGCGTTGCGATGCGTCGTCGCAACGCAAATATTTTGACAGCCGGCCACACATGCGCTTCGCCATCACAGCGTTACTACGACGCAGTCGTAACGTTCCGTCGTCGCAGCGGCAACGCACAGTTGCGGCGAGCATTTCAATGAGCTTGCGTGTGTCCTCCCTATCAACGCACAAACAACTGAGCACATAGTACTTTGTCTATGCAACTGAGCGCTGCCGTTTCGGCGTCGCATTGAGTACACCCCCGCCCGCTTCGTCTCGGGGGCTGCATTTCAGTCGTGTGTGCGTTGCGTCGACGCAGCGCACCGTGCGTACACTATGATTAAGTGTGTAAAACGACGCAGCGACAGCGCTACGTCAACGCAACGCTGACGCAACGCGCCGTGTGGACCGGCTCTTAATGTTTTTCTTTTAAAAAATATTAAAGAAATTAAAATTGCTTTAATGACAACAACGCATCCAGTACTTCTACACCCACGGCGTTCCCTGAAACCCATCGTTAACGAGGAAACAATGCAGGTAAGGGGCCCGTAAAATTGCTGCACCACTTACCACTGCTCGTAAAAAACCACAAACGACTTAATGGATTCGGTCCTCCAGTGGATGACTTACACGACCCCTCCTAGGTCGCGTACCCTTCTACGGTACCCTTCTACGGTACCCTTGTCTCGATTTGAAGCCTCCATTACACATTGGTTCAATGTATTCGGCAAGCGCTGACCAATGTGATTACTTTTTGTTGATTTTATTGCAGGTACATGGTTTGGTGGGAGGCTACGGCCGTGGCTAGTTACCACTCTACCGGCAAAGACGTACCGCCAAGCGATTTAGCATTCATTAAATGCCGTGTAGAAACCGACTAGGCGTATAGGTTTAATATAACTGCCACATTCCAGATAATCACTTACCATCAGTTGAGATCGCAGTCAAGAGCTAATTATTGTAGTGAACTATAATTAATGATTAAACGAACTTACCTGTAAGTGAAGTTCGATCATAATTATACGAGGATTCGTCCGAAGAGATTAGCATGATATACTTGTAGTACCGTGTACGTACGGCCACTTTCACACGTTAGTTGAGGTAGCTGAAAATAAAAACAAACGCTCCCTCTTACCGGCCGATAGCAGGCCGCTATATATAGGCCCTACTCCTGCACAACTAGTCATTTCGTTCGGAGCATGACCTTTTTTTTTTTTTTTTACACTTTCATAAACACATATATATTACAAATTTAACCTTGAATTTGAAATTTGACCTTTTCATGACACTGGGGTAACTCGTGGGAGGGTGGGATGCTAATCTCTTCGGACGAATCCTCGTATAATTATGATCGAACTTCACTTACAGGTAAGTTCGTTTAATCATTAATTATACTTCGTATTCGTCCTCCGAGATTAGCATGATATACTTGTAGATATTGAGAGACTTGTCATGAAAACAGGTCTTACTCGTAGTTATTATGCGAAAAACGCACTTTAACCATCAGGTATATCATATTTAAAACATAATAATGATTATGTTCTTATTTAATGAACAATTTTATTTATTTTGATAGATATTTACGAGGTACTGTATAACTTTGTTTTTTATAATGCTTGATTTTATTATTACAGGATCATAGTATTTGTAAGAAATGAGTCAACTCAACAATCTGAATTTTCGATAAGGAAAATTATAATTTCAAAAGTATTCGAGCAACTACTTAGTGTCGTGTATGTTGGGCAAAAACAAGGACCAGTCTGTGGATATGCCAAGTGACTGCAACTAAAATATTCTTGTGGATATGGCGGGCTCTTGAGGCCGCGCTGTATTGAGGAACAGATAAGTCCGATATTGTGTCGAAGGTGTTTAATTTTGTCAAGATAACTATTAAGGGTTACACTTACGATAATGTAAAAATTGTATTATATACGGAAAAAACCTGTTCAGAAAGTTTTAATTAAAAATTAAAAATTTTGATTGACGAGAAATTTCGAAGGAAAGTTCTATGTTATATATTATTATTATTACAATTTTGAAAAACTTTTGCATTCTATGTAATGTTCTTGAAGCTCATAAAATTATTTAATGCTTCAAAAGTTCTTTTATAGTTGAAATTTCATCAGATCATTGATTGAGAAAAACAAAACACAAAAAAAAAAATTAATGCATTTCAAGGATCTCAAGTGATGTTACATTTTAGCATAGAATGTCAGTATGATTTTGAAAAAAAAAATTTAGAAAATCTATTTATAGTACCTATGTTCAATTTTTTCAATGAAACTGCATATTATACTTAGAGATCACTTATCTCTAATATTACGAGATCTACAACTATTGGTAAAGTTGTGATAAATTTCAACAACTCAAATTCAATTGAATTAATGCTTGCTGAAGACATCCATGTAAGAGATGTATAGTATTGATTGCCGAATTGAAACAACTTAATTGATCAACTATCGTGTTGTTTAAATGAATTTATAGAAGGACAGAAATAAAACTGACTGAAAGGTATTCATCATTTCTATAGATGAGAGTGGGAAATCTCTTATCAATAAGGACTACCGGCGAGCAGCCAGCAGTAGTTCCAACCAGGGTATGTGAGGTGTAATTTGCGGCTGCAGGAACGAGAGAGAAAGAAAGAAATAAATAAATAAAAATAAAAATAAAAATATATATATACTTATGTATATATATCAGACGTCAGATGGTTCAAAGACCAGTGGACCAGTGGGTCCGAAGACAAATTACAGCAAGTAAACCATTAAATATGCGATATGATGGTAGGCTTTAAAGGAACAAAAATTATGAACTTTACTTGTGTTTTCTTGATAATACCGAAGAGTGGAAACCCAAGAGATTGAAACCCATGAACGCATTAATGGCGTACGCATCTGAGTCATTCTTACACGAAATATATTAATTTTTATAATTGGTATAACATTGGGACGCAAAAAGGAGAATTTTCGAATTATTTGGACAGTTCCCACTAAATACCTTTGAACGGATTCGTCTTGATTCTCTAATAGCTTTAGTATCGTGACTAGAGCGTTTATATGTAATACAAACATCTTTGTAATCGCATCTATTCAATATATATCTCGTGGGCTCATCTCAAGAGGGGAAATACCTACCAGCCATGCAGGTTATGAAACCAACTGCAATGGTATTGGCGATCTTGAAAAGATTTTGAAAAAATGTGTAAGTATTCAACAAATACTTGAAACCGAATTAAGCTGGCAGAATTTCCAACTGGTTAATGTGAAATGCCTCATTTCGTTGGGTGCTAGCAGTTTCCTCACCACAAGCGGCCCCCAACCCCGCAGTTGAGAATCCTATGACAATTTCTACATCATTTCAATTTTGTTTACAGAATTAAGCCGCTCAAAATCTGAAGGACAACAGGATATAGATGCGTTGTTTCTTAATTACCATTTTTTAAATTCAAAACATTTACACCTTCTAAAACTTGGTTGTTTTAGCCGGCCACGATGAAGTAATAAGGCCAACTAATGTAGCAAAGTTCAAAAAAAAAAATATTATTATGTATATAAGAATAAATTACGTATTCCAAAAAATAAAGTTGCAGGAGCTCGGTGGCAACTTATTGTTTCTTTTCATTGAAATATTATTTTATAGAGACGTTCGTTTTGTGATTTCTTTTTAAAAAGAGAATCAATCATCATCGAATAATAACTATAGGTAGTGTCGGAACTCCTTATACGGAAGTTATTTACTTGTTTTAAAATTAATTATAAAATAAAACTGTTAAGTTGCCAAACTGTAAAGATTATTAAAGAATTATTATGATTAAAAGGAGTAACATTAATTTCTTAGCCTCGAGAAAATTTTGAGATAGGTTCCACGAGCGAAAAAATACAAAAAATATTGCAGTTTGGTTTAAATAAACCAAATAACTGTGGAACGTATATTTGGAAAACTATATTCAAACAAAAGCGCAATTAATTTAGTTGCCTTTCTGGTCTGCATGTATTAGGACCGAAAACTAAGCATCTTTTTGATTGGTTGTGGTCATTTAGCAGTTCTCACTAATACAATTATTGTTCTAAATTCTTCAAATAAAGAAAAAATATTGAAATGTTTTTTATTGTTTTATATAAAAGTAAATATGTTCTTGCCGTATGACTCGGAAAAAGAGTACTGCAGTCAAAAATTAATGTACTGCAGGTTCACTTTGTGATATAGCTCCTATAGCTAAGGGACCATCGACTGCCTTTTGAATGAATTTCGAGGCAAAACAAGAAACACTTAAAATAGGAAGACTATAGGAAAAAACAACTAACCACTGTAGGGTCATCGGTTATGGATGACCACTGCTTTTTTTAAAATTTTGCCAAATTTTTTAAAAAAAATTACCAGTGTTCCTAATCTCGGACAACGATGGCTGCGATGAGAAGTCCTTAGCCGAAATGCTCGCATAACAGGTCTGTTGATTTAAAACTTCCTTTGCGGTTTGGGCTTGAGGCTGTTTCGACTCTGCGCTCTATTTAATTATCGCCTTAGCATCTTTGTAAGTTTCTGAAAGATTCTTGCTAAATAATAAGAATTAGTTTTAATATGCAATAACTAATTCTGAGGACAATTAAACGTCTTGTTAAAGAATCGCTGTATGTCGTAATTAAAGCGTCGTGCGTCCATTAATAGATGCTGTATCCGACGATCCGTATCGTTTTATAAAGCTCTGCTGTAGTAGCTATGCTCAAAACATCATAACAAAAAACTCGAAGGCGTCTTGCTGTCGGGATTCGGGAGTGAAGGCGGGACTTGCGCCTGCGTCATCATGACTTCTCCCAGGGCAGGTAAGATCGTTGGTCTTCATGACATTAGTCATTCATTATTGTTCATTAGAACGCAGTCCCAATAGTGAAGCATATTATGGCAACATGAATGCTTGGATAAGTTTTCGCACCTGATCGAAGATGCTTTGAGATTCAAGCACGTGCGCGCGCACTTTCGTCGTACGAAAAAAGGTGTGCCAATAAAGTGCGTAAAAGGACGCACTTCTCAAAAATAGATTTTGCAATAGTTAGTTCAAACAATCAACGCAATACAGGCATAATTTCATAGGCATGAAATCGTGTACGAAAAAAAACACTTCAAAATTGAACAACGCCTGAGAGCCCCCGCTCATGACCCATTGCCAGTCCATTACTTTGTAGGCATGAGATTGCACGCGAAAATATACTTCAAAATTGAGCAATGCCTGAGGGCTTTCGCCCACGACTCATTGCAAGTCTATTACTTTGTAGGCATGTGATTGCACGCGAAAACGTACTCCAAATTGAAACGTACTTCAAATTTGAGAAATGCCTGAGGGCTTTCGCCCACGACTCATTGCAAGTCTATTACTTTGAAGGCATGAGATTGCACGCGAAAACGTACTCCAAATTGAAACGTACTTCAAATTGAGCAATGCCTGAGGGCCCCCGCCTACGACTCATTGTAAGTCTATCATTTTGTAGGCATGAGTTTGCACGCGAAAACGTACTCCGACTTATTGTAAGTCTATTAGGCATGAGATTGCACGCGAAAACGTACTTCAAATTGAGCAATGCCTGAGGGCTTTCGCCCACGACTCATTGTAAGTCTATCATTTTGTAGGCATGAGATTGCACGCGAAAACGTACTTCAAATTGAGCAATGCCTGAGGGCTTTCGCCCACGACTTATTGTAAGTCTATTATTTTGTAGGCATTAAATTGCACGCGAAAACGTACTTCAAATTTGAGCAATGCCTGGGGGGCCTCGCCTACGACTTATTGTAAGTCTATTATTTTGTAGGCAAGAGATTGCATGCGAAAACACACTTCAATTAACAAAAGCTCGATGACAAAACAGTGTAGAAGACTCCAAAAAACTCGATGACAAACTTATTCGGTGATAACGTTTACGTGATCGGTTTAATTTCAAATTTCCGAAATCACTTTTACGTTTTTATCACAAAAATAAATAATAAAAATATTAATTTTTAATTTAATAATTTAAAAATAAAATAAAAACTCACCGAATTTGCGGACGTGCGAAGTGGCTGAGCACGAAAACACGAAATGACTAGTTGTGCAGGAGTAGGGCCTATATATAGCGGCCTGCTATCGGCCGGTAAGAGGGAGCGTTTGTTTTTATTTTCAGCTACCTCAACTAACGTGTGAAAGTGGCCGTACGTACACGGTACTACAAGTATATCATGCTAATCTCGGAGGACGAATACGAAGTATAATGTACTGTATACGATGCCGTGTAAAAAGCGATTCCCCTAATCGGTTTCTACACGACATCGTACCGTAACGCACATAACAGAAAGGGCCATACGCTTAAAAAGCAATGCTTAAGCAATATTACCAATTACCATGACGTTCCCAAACTTATAAGGGTTATAATTCTTAACCACGAAAGTCAACATTAATGAAACAATATGGCTTTAAGCATTGGCAGTATGGCCACAGAATAGGTAATCCCTAGATTTTTGCCAGTTGGGTAGAAAAAAGGAAAAGGCAAAATATTTCACCAGACCAGACCAGAAAAAATACTGTTTATTCGTTCATCCCCAGATTTTTGCCAGTTGGGTAGAAACGGTACTGGAAAGGTCAAAATATTTCACCAGACCAGACCAGAAAAAATACTGTTTATTCAGTCATTTTAAACTCCCGCCGTTTTGCACTCTCGGATTTCACTAGACAGTCTAGTTAGTAAACGTGCTCTAAATTAAATTAGTCACGGTTAGAGAGCGTATTATAGTGGCTATAAGTTAATGATAAGTGACGGCATTTCGCCGGTAATCGGTTGGATTTTGGAGCCTTAATCGAGCTAGTCGGCTTTCAGCGAGAGTTTAAAGTGAATTTACGCGACAGTACAGGTTGGTTATTAGAATCCACGCTTCTACAAACCTGCCCCCCAATTATGTAAGAATGGCCGATCAATGGCCATTCTTACATAATCGGGGGGCTGGTTTATATTATGAATTTATGCGCTATTGATTTAAAACAAAATATCATACTAATATTATAAATGCGATATTGTCCTTCAATCGCGCCACAACAAAGCAACGGATCGACGTGATTTTGGGCATGGGTATAGTTGAAGACCTGGAGAGTGACATAGGCTACTTTTAATCCCGGAAAATTAAGAGTTCCCGTGGGAATTAAATAAACTTATTCCACGTGGACAAAGTCGCGGGCATCAGCTAGTAAACTATAAGTCTGTTTTGACGACCTCCCTGGCGCAGTGGTGAGGTCCCGGGTTTGATCATCAGCAAGGTCAGTTCGAGAATTTATACTCGCGCGCTACGACTCTACTTACCGCCGTCGACGGATATAAACTCTTACTATATACCTTATAACTTTAAACAATCTTTTAAGTATTTCTTTCATCTAAAGAAGAAAACACTTATTTATTGTTTCCAACAAGTTCCACTACAGTTTAAAGTAACGGAAATAAAACTTTCCTACTTTTGTACATGACAATTTACTCGGTGATTTCTGCAAACTCAATTCCATAGGATAAGTACATAAAAGAGCGCGATATTTAGTTTGCCTTTTTCAAAAATGGTTTAACGTTTAGCTGCTACGGTAAGGTAAAGATACGCGATGTGAGGCGTCTTGTACAAGATATGTACTCGATGATAGAGAGGACATTCAAACGATTTTATAAGTAAAACATTGCATCATGTTACGTGAAGGAGAGATTCTAAGGAGAGTTTAGTACCTCTACATAGCAGCTGTAATGTACTGTATCTCATTAAAACCTTTGCCTATTGATATAAAAATATGGTATCAAACAACGCTCCGCACAAACACTACATTCCTATACCTAGATCCAGTGAATTTCTGCAGATATGAACTAGTGGTTAAGGAATGTTGATACCTATTAAGGCCTGCATGTTTAACTCTTAACCAGCCGTTTTTTTGGAACCCTATATTATGACAATAATGGCAAAGTTTAGGTTAAATGTGTTGTACTAGAATACGCCTTTTCACACTTGCCTCGAAGTCACTGAAAGCTACGCAAGTTAAAAGTTATTAGAATTTTCATTAATCCATTAGGTACGCATTTTTCGCCAGTGCTGACGATCAATGTAAAAATCAACACCAGCTTGGAGACAGATAATAAACTGACGTTCTTTTAAAAAGATTTTTATTATTTTTCAGCAGCGTACAAGTATTAAAAGATGTCAGTTACAACGAACGACGAAATTTACCAAATGTCTTCTTATCTTACTATGTTTGTCGTATCTATCACTAATATAAACTTTTAAATATCTCTGAATCTGATAGCATTTAACTTAGACAAATGTTCTAAAGGAAATTGCATACACATTTTCAATTTAGCTCCCTTTGTACGGGGTTCTGAAACCTGCCAGTGCTAGTACATACTGCTTCATCAGCGTGTAAGAGGACGTGCTGTGGGTTCCGGATGTATTCGTAACATCCATACTAATATTATAAAAGCGAAAGTGTGTCTGTTTGTCTGTCTATCTGTCTGTCTGCTACGATTCCACGGCCTATCTTTTCAACCGATTTGGATGAAATTTGGTAAAGAGATTAATAGATTAATAGACATAGATTTATCCACGTGGACATAGACTCGGGCATCATATTATAGTAAATAGTATAGGTAATTTTAGGAATAAAAATACTCTGAGTAATAGTTTTGTTAATTCGAGTCCCGCGCTTAGAATACTTACTCCTGTGATGTGAAAAAAACAAATTTCGCGAATATACCTACGTCAAAAGATAAATTTATTTTCATAACAATATTATGATATGAAAATCAACTCTGTCTGTGCTCACGTATTTATAAGTAGATATCTCATATTTTTCTAAACGTACCCAACAATAATTATTGACCGAGCGAAGCGAAGGTCTCTGAGTCTACTTGAGTGAATTGGCGCTTGTCCGTCCGTCCGTGCGTCCGTCGGTCTGTCCGTCGTCTGTCAGAGCCTTATAACTTCTGAATTACTGAACGTAATTACTTAGAATTTAAATATAATATGTAAACCGATGGCCTCCCGCCGAATATGGCTTAAAAAATTATAAAAATCTTTATTTCAGGGGGGCTCTCATAGAAGCGAATGCGAAGTAAAATATTTTTTATTGCGTTACATAGGGTTGCAGTATATCATTTTATAGATAATTATTAGGAATAGACTCCAAAAATATTTTTGTTTTAATTTTTCCCCTAAATTAGACGAAATGGAGGGCTTTCAAAGTGGAGATTTTCTAACGTCCAAAGTTGACCTCAGAACTCTCAATTTTCTGAAAGGCTGAGCCTGAAACTTGATCAATTATTAGAATTATATCCTGTACTTGAACAACAAATACTTAAATTAGATAAATATAATAAGGAAACGAAATTATTTAATTTTTAATGTGCTTCAGTACTTTTAACAGAACTTCACAATTATGTCAATAGATGGCGCTCTGTGATACCGCGAGGTCTCAGTTCGGGGCGAACCACTAGTTATCTAGAAAATTAAGGTATATTTCCTCACGATGTTTTTTAAACCGCTAACCAAGTATTATATATATAAAGAAAAGTTATTTCAGATTATCTATCGCACAAAGCATAACAGGAAATGATCACTAAACATTTCATTTTTTATGAATTATTATGGAAACGCCAGAATCCGTTACCCATTCAAGTGGAAACAGTCGGAAACAGTCGATTTACTATTATTTCTTCTGAAAGTAAAATAATATTTTAATGGACATTTTAAAATATTCGCTTTGTTACAGTTCCATTATCTACAAAACGTGAATAGAAGTCAACCAGCCTTACATTTAATATTTACGCCCGATATATATTATGGTAGTATCAACTGGCTCCAAGTTTAAGACATGTTTCCTAGGTTTAGATAAGGTCCCTACGCGAGGGACAAATATGACACTGCGACTCGATACAACGCGAAGCGACAGTATCCATCAGTACCTAGCTGACCCTTCAGGTGGCCTACGTTGTCGCGTAGACAAGTTTGTCATTTTCTATGGCGTCGTATCGCGTCGCGTCGCTTCTGTCGCTCACCTAGGATAGCGGTATAGCACCCTACCGGCCGATCGTAAATTTTACAAAATTCAAAATTCCAATGTTTTTCATTTAAATAAACTTTTACAAGTACTTTTGAATCGTCAAGTGAATCTACCACTGGTTCGGAATGCCATTCCTACCGAGAAGAACCAGCAAGAAACTCGGTGGAACCAGCAAGAAACTCGGTGGTACACTCAAGATTAAAAATTTTCGTTAAGTGTTAACATGGTAATTATTTTATGCATAGTTGTACACTTCATGAAAAGCATGTTCACAATATAAATGCTCGGAAAAAGCTGCGAAAAAAAGAAAAAAATATTTAACACTCAGAACTCTAACAAAAGTACCAAAAATCGCTGAACATGGAGTATTTTTTGATAGGTCTAGGTACGAGGACGTCACTATTTGGACCAACCAGAGGCTCAATAGTCTAAGCAAATCGTAATCATTTGACAGCTTGAAACGTATTACTCGAACTGTTTAAAGAGTTCATACATGCTTTATGACGTGCAGGCAACTATGAACTCCTCAAACAGGTCGAATTATACGTTTGAAAAACGATTACGTTAACGATTTCTCACACAATCGGGGGGTTGTATAGGTATTACTGGCTCCGTGTAAATGTGCCGTGAAAAAGTTCTACGGAATGCGTCACAGAAACGGCGCAAGCTGCATTTCCTTATTGTCGTCGCAAAAAGGGATGTTGATGGAAATAAAATAGAATAAGACATTACGAAACACTTCCTTGCGCTATTATTTCCGCGACAATTCCGCGAACTCTAAAACTAGAAGCTAATATCCTGGCGCGGATGGAATATAAGCTTCTATTTTCTTTTTAAGAGTAGGTATATTATCAAATGCCCGTGAATTCATTCATTATTTTCAGTCATCATATTTTTTTGACGGCCTCCCTGCCCCCCTAGCATGGGCCGAGACAATTTTCTCCCCGAGGAAAAGATAAAATTTTTATTCCTAAATAAATAAATAAAACCGCTAAATAACGGGGGATAAATATAGTCCCCCGAGTCCCCGTGAAGTGTCAAAGGGGGATAAACTTCTCCTCTCCCCTGTTGCCGTGCTCTGAGAAGTGGATAAGTTAATTGTATCTCTTGTCAGTGGATAAAATCGGGGGATAACATTTTTATCTCCGGCCCATGCTAGCCCTGCTGGCGCATGTTGAGCGCTGTTGTCTTAATGTGGGTTGTCCCGGGGTCGATTCCCGGCAGGGTCAGTTATGAAATTTATAATTTCTGAATTTTCTCTGGTCTGGTCTGGTGGGAGGCTTCGCAACATTATCATACTGTCGTGCCTAATAATATCACAGAATATGTAGTACTACATATAATACCTATGCTTGTTTGTGACACCAACCAGAAAGGGTGTACAGGTCAGCCTTATCTAGTAGAATAACATTATTATATAGAGAGCAGAAATAGGAAGGAAAAGGAGATGAGAATTATACCGAAATCTATTTTTTTTTATTCCACTACAAGTTAGCCCTTGACTGCGATCTCACCTGATGGTAAGTGACGATGCAGTCTAAGATGGTAGCGGGCTAACCTGTTAGGGATATGGCAGTTATATTTAATCCATCCCCTTAGTCGGTTTCTACACGGCATCGGACCGGAACGCTAATTCGCTTGGCGGTACGTCTTTGCCGGTAGGGTGGTAACCACGACCGAAGCCTCTGACCAGGCAAGACCAGAAAATTCTTATATAATAAATTCCCAAATTGACCCCGCCGGAAATCGAACCGTCAAAATCAAATGGGACCAGCGTTATATTATAAAGTTTGCAAAATAAAATAGTCAAAACTACTTTAAGCATGGAAGCAAGGGAGGTAAGCTTTTCGCAACAATGTAGTGTATGAGCCGGCAAAGCTTATTGGAGTGGAATGCTAACGCAAATATTTGCGTTCACTCCGACGTATGCAATCGCGGGCAAACAACGAACGGGGTTCTTCTATACCTTCGAACAAAGCGTCCTATCACCCGGTGCGATATCGAAAATAAACACGGCTTCGGGTTTTTTCATGCGGGGGATTGATATGAAAATATTGGATTCCAAAGGTATATTTATTCGTGATTTTTTTCTGACGGAAATAAACGCTGAATGATTGAAGGATCTTTGCTTTTTATTAACTGATCAATTGTTGATGTTTCACGTCCAATGATAGAATATAAAATAGTATTATTATGAACGTGTTAGTCTTTAGACTACCCCCTGGCGATTATTTTAGACGCCCTCCCTGGCGCAGTGTTGAGCGCTGTTGTCTAAACGTGCGAAGGTCCCGGGTTCGATTCCCGGCAGGGTCAATTTGGGAATTTATCCTGGACTGACCTTGTGGGAGGCTTCGGCCGTGGCTAGTTACCACCCTACCGGCAAAGACGTGCCGCTAAGTGATTTTGTCCGGTGCGATTACGTCAAGAAACTAGGGGTATGGGTTTAATATAACTGCCATGCCTCGAACAGGTTAGCCTGCTGCCATCTTAGATTGCATCATCACTTACCATCAGGTGAGATCGCAGTCAAGGGCTAACTTATAGTGGATTTTTATAAAAAACCCGTATAACTGTTAATGCGATAGATTGTCTCGACCGAATAGTAAATTCGAATTGTAATCATATAATTCTAAAACACGAAAGTCAACAAAAATGAAACAACATGGCTTTAAGAGTTGGCAGCGTAGACTGAGTAAGATATATAGACGCCACCATATCTCCTTTTCACTCCCACATGAAAGAGATGCAGTGTTGGGATGTTACACAAGACAGAATGAGAAAAAAATATGTGTTTTTCTCTCCCTTTCTGCGTGTCACGGATTTTGTGCCTATTGCATACAAACAAACCATATCTTGTGCCGACGTTTGTATGACGTTTGGGAGGTGTTTCATAGTATTACCTATCCCTTTCGGTTACACGCTGACCCTGATTCTAGAGATTCCTTCTTCTATGGTTGGCAGTATGGCCCTTGCTCGACGTCCCACCGAACAAGCCCTTAGCCAAGACGAATCTAAAGTTACAGGCCAACGACCTCTACGTACTTAATAATAAAATAACAAGGTTGCTGCTTTAGAACTAAACACCTGACGCTTAAATGACCTTTAGTTTCATTAAGCGCAATTTAGGAGCCATTCTGCACGTTCTAATTGTTTAGGCGCTCGTTGTGAGGAAAACCAATAGAGCTGAATTTCTAAGTCTTACTAACAAAAGATTAAATGTAAATTGTAATTTAAATTGTTGGCAATAACACCTGTTATTGCCAACAATTTACATTTACTTTATTAGAAGGTTAAATTAGATTAAAATAGTTAATGACCAAATGGGGCTCTTTTCCAAATTAAAGTAATTACTTAATGTTTTAGTAATTACTTAAGTACCAGACACAGGCCCAGCGCTTACTTCTAACCTTGCTTGACTTACTAACCTTTTCTTTACTTTAAAAACAAACCTTATTTAGGGCGCAAACACAAAACTGCGAATCAGCACGATGCGTATTCGCAACGCAGAAAAGTGCGACGCGAATTGCTGTGATGCTATTTCGTGCGGCAAAGCGTCTTCCTTCCAAGGTTCGGGTGACCATTCCCTCGACGATTGTCAACCTCCGGTTTTGACGACCTCCGTGGCGCAGTGTGTAGCTAGACGGCAGTCGTAATTCCTTCTTCCATGTGTGTAGCGCTGTTGTCTTAACGTGTGGAGGTCCCGGGTTCGATCCCCGGCAAGGTCGATTTGGGAATTAATAATTTCAGAATTTTCCCTGGCTTCGGCCGTGGCTAGTTACCACTCTACCGGCAAAGACGTGCCGCCAAGCGATTTAGAGTTCCAGTACGATGCCGTGTAGAAACCGAATAGTGGTATGGGTTTAATATGCCATGCCCCTAACAGGTTAGCCCGCTACCATCTTAGACTGCATCATCACTTACCATCAGGTGAGATCGCAGTCAAGGGCTAACTTGTAGTGGATAAAAAAAAAAAGTAGCGACATGGATCGTAAAAAGATTTGCGCACTGCTGTTATTTTAATAAAAAAAGTGTGTGTGTGCACTCACGGCAGAAATGAAACTTCAGAAAAGTAGCAGAGAGAATGAGACAAACATAACTTGTATTCTATCTCATTATCTCGCAGGCTAATCCTATTATGAATATGCTTATCTCTTTTTAGTGTTGCTTTTTCGTTTCATCGAAGTTTCAAACTTAACGATTCTAAAGAAGTTTCACTTCATTATGCGTGACGTGAATCAATTCGCAAGTTCTTGCGATGCGTCTTATAATAAAGGATATAGTAGTATAGTACCTATTAGTAGTATAATAGTTAATTTTATTGGATAGATATGAGAATTGTATGTAGTACTAATGAACATTTGTTGTTCGTTGTTGTTTAGATACTAGATCTTGTTTATATCGTTGAGGTGCAGGGGTGATCTTCCTCTTTAGGTATGTTTGTTATGTGTGGCACAATTTGGCAATAAATGTTTTTCGTCCTTTCTTTCTTCTTTCTTTCTTTCTTCTTTCTTTCTTTCTTCTTTCTTTCTTTCTTGCGAGAACGTATTCTACGACGCGACGTCGCATCGCAGTTGTGTGTTTGCACCCTTAGTAATGCACAAAACAAATTATTGCTCCTAAAATTTACAGAATCGTTACATTTAATGAGTAAACAAGGTACTTATGTTGGATATCCGAAAATAATCGCAGCCCACGATATTTATCTTCAACGAGAACACAAATACTTTCCAAATTAGAATGGGCACTATCCATCCTGCTCTCCAAACAACCAAACTTTTAAATTAAAGCCCATTTCGCAGGAATCCCTAAAGAATTACACAGAATTTAAGTGAGAACGATCTCGAACGAAAACCCGTGTCTTAACTTGTATCAGCAACACTGGGTGTGGTTGGAGCTCCATCTATTACCACAACTTAGGTCAAGTACAGTAAATTTACGTTCAGCCTTTGAGCATCTTTGCACCACACGACTTGCGGTCACGATATACGACATACGACACACTGTACACGACGCGATGTGACGTTCGGACGTTTTTCGACGAGTGACGATTCTGCAGCCAAATTGGTGGAATATCTGTGGTACAGGGTGGTACAGATATCGTGAGTCGTGTGATGCTTCGTCAGCTAGCTCGTATTTGTTTCGTACAGCCGCTTTACTCGTATCATCACTCTTAAAAACTCGTAATACAAATAAAAAAGTTATTTATTCAAATAAACTTTTGCAAGTGCTTTTGCATCTACCACTCACTACGAATCCATGAATCTACCACTGTTTTGGTATGCCATTCCTACCGCGAATAATTAGCAAAAAACACGGCGGCTTCTATTTAAATTAAAAAAAATAAAAAATTTGGGAGTCATAGGGACTGCCGATAGAAGTGAAAACTTATAACTTAGAATTTTAGTATCAAAATTTAAAAAAAAAATTATAAACCTTAAAACTAAGGATTAAAGTTTAATTACGAATGTAGTATATTTATATTTAAGACCTTTTGCCTTCGTAACAACGCGAGCATGTCGGTGACGCGAATCCACAAGCGACCCCATACCAAAAAGTGCACGCCGCGGCTAAAGAAGTTTTCACCTCAAAAAATAACAATAAAAAAGTATGTAACTATAAATAGCGGCGACAGTCAAAAAGTCGCAGCTAAACATGCATCGTGGTTGGTGCCGTTAAAGGTGTAGTCCCACTTGAGATTCACCAAGCGGCGCGGCACGTAGCGGCAAATGAGTTTGTTCGGGGCCGCCACAGACTACAGTGTGGGGGCCGCGTCGCTGAGTGTATCTACGTGCCGCGTAGTTTTATACAACCTCATACAAATAATACTTGACGCTACATAACGCGCCGCGCCGCGCCTTTGTAGCCGAGCGACTTACGAGTATAATGAGTAAACTATCCATAGAAATATGCCGCTCGGAGTCGTCACCGTATCGTACGGTGCCTCTTGCAAAAACGCCCTTTGGGGTTAGGAATAGGACCGCCCACCGGCATAGATTACGTGGATTCTCTTCAGAATCCTCAAGCTTTGTTTATAATGGCCGTGGAAATTGATTTAGATGCGCTGGAGACTTAATTTTAAGAACTTTGGCCTGGGGCTCCTTTGTACTCTTGGATTAAGTAGGTATATCAAGGGATTTTGAGAATCTCTCATTTATCGCTTAAGTAGGTGAGATATGAAACTTGTTTGTGGTTTCATATGGATTATAATGAGATATGTTGTTCGTTGTATGTATTATGTTTGAACTTATAGCGTAGGCTGTTTCGTAGAACCTCTTCTGTTTGTTTAATTTGTAAGTAATAAGATTAGGAGGAAGTTTTAGACATTAATATCGAATGAACAAATATCCTGAAGAAGAAACAAATGAAGATCATTTACACCATAAGGTTTCAGTAGTAGGTATATTTTGCAGATAGAATGGTTCTCTAAGTATTTTTCCACTTAGTGAAAGTACTTTGCAAAAAAAACATTAAGATAAGTGTTTCTTTAACCCACATCTCATCTGTATGTGGTTCACAGCTTTATTAAAGAGATTAGAATAATTAATATATTATGAAGGAACTTGAAATTTAATTGGCTATAATCCGCAACAATAGGCAAATATATGTGGTACAGTGTATCTTGCACTTGCAGCTTGCAATATTCACCACACCACATAAATCTTCCAAATTATTCTCAACGTACGTTTCATTCGTTACGTTTCACTCCGACACCGGAGGATCTTCAGGAGATGTTGACTCGACAATGCACGATTGTAAAGATAAGATAAGATAAGATTGCATTGTCGAGTCAACATCTCCTGAAGATCCTCCGGTGTCGGAGTGAAACGTAACGAAAGAAACGTACGTTGAGAATAATTTGGAAGATTTATGTGGTGTGGTGAATATTGCAAGCTGCAAGTGCAAGATACACTGTACCACATATATTTGCCTATTGTTGCGGATTATAGCAAATTAAATTTCAAGTTCCTTCATAATCATGGACTTCCGCAAAGTAACGCCTGCTTCTATCCAATAATTAATATATTACCTAATAGTGCTCATAAAAGCCCGCCAACCCGCATTGGAGCACCGCTAAGCTCTAATTCCCTCTTTCCTATGAGAGTGGAGGTCTGTGCCCAGCATTGGGACGTTAATGGGCTACAGTGGTGGTGGTGGTGGCTCATAAAAAAACTTTGACAAAATATTTTAGAGAGGCATTTTGCCAAGTCAAAAATTACCAAAGGGTCGATTTTAATTCACCAAATAATTTTTAATGCGGAATAGATTTTTGATTACTTTTATGAAGCAAATCTGCTAAATCTATTCTTCATTTAATCGACCGTGTGTAACTAACGTTCAATCCATCTCTAATTATAATAAAATAAAACAAATTCACAGTCGATTAAATATTTCTCATTAGAACGTAGCACGAAGACTCAATACGGCCGTTGCGAAAGTAAATTTTTGAACAAAGCATTTTCTTATTTGCCACTTATTGCTCCAACTTTGCCGAAGCCAGTATTGTGGTAATAAAAACTTTTTTCATTACAAGAGCTTATTGAAAATAACAATGTCACAAGAGAGCATATTTTATGGCATTTCTCTTAAGCCGAACGGTTCGAGGAAAAAACTCTCCTATGCGATATTTTATTCGTTAACTTGAACTAAGGAAACGGACAAAGAAAACAAATAGCTAATACTGTTAATGTTTTATTTTTGGCTAATCGCGTATACAATACTAGTACTGGGCTACAGTGGGTGGGATTTTTGAAAATCCCTTGTTTGGAATTTCCAAAAATCTAACAACACGTGTATCTTAATTTTTATCGTTACAAGTCGAAAAATAACGGGCTTACAAACAAACTTTTATTAATTTATAGATCTGTTAGGAATTTTCGTTATTTGTGTTGTGTTGTTTCTAATTTGTGTACTTGGAATCTATCCATCAAAATAAATGAATAAATGTCTATTACAAAAAAATTAAATTAAAAAACTTTCATCCTCGATTTAACAAATATTTTTCAAAAAAAAAACTTATCGAGTATCGCCGTAAAAGAAGGAACCTAATTTCAAAAACCAGTGCTTTTGGTTGTTGAGGTTGGATCGGTCAGAAGGTACTCAAGTCAGGACAAGATATTTTATGTGATAGATTGGATACCAGTCATCAGTACTTATTCAGTGCTTGTTGTAGCATTGTTAGGTGAAATTTCAACATTCTCCATTGGATGTGACTTTCTGCGGGTCAATGTTTTTGTTTCCTCAAGCGAGGATGGAAGCTCAATATTTTTAGTTTCTGGTAGTAAATAACAAAATATCGTTCCGACTAACGCTAATACGCCAAAGACAATCCCTGAAGCGTTTTCTGACAAAGCGTTTATAAGCGGTGCTGTTATTTGACCAACTCTAGATAGAACAGACAATATTCCCAGAACAGAGTTCCTGATGGACGTTGGAAATAATTCGACACCGAACAGAAAAACAATGATGAATGACACAAAAAAGAAACAGTTACAAACACATGCGATCAGAACTCTTATCCAGTTGTAATGAAATGGGACAGAAATAGAAATAATCATGAACACACCTGACAGAAAAATTGTAAACATTAAAAATGTTCTTCTTGTTAACAGTTTGAGTAAGAATATGGAGGCTATAGTACCAGGGATTAGCAAAGCACCAGATATGGCAACATTGACATGGATGTTACCACTCATTTTACCGATGTATTGCGAAACGCCATAGTAACCCATGCCGCAAAGAAAGTATATCACCGACATATAGAAAAAGTTGAAAGCGAGTTTTTTGTGGTAGAATAAATGCCAGATTTTCATCTTTTTCCGATCTAAGCTTGAATGATGACTGCGGTACTCCTGTATTTGGTTCCTGATATCCTCTCGTGAAATTCTTGTGCTGAAAACAAATTATAACCGCATAACCACAATGTTCTAATGCAGACAAAACCAAGGCAAAACAAATGAGTTAGGGCTGACAAGTGTACTTTTGTTCGGCATCTTCTCAATTCTATATTTATACTAAAATAATTTTCCGGGATAAAGCCTATGTCCTCCCCCTATGTAACATACCAAATTTTATCAAAATCGGTTGAACAGATATATACGATACGGTTGGTTGGTGTATGCGTAGCAGACATACAGACAGTCAGACAGACACACTTCCGCATTTATATTACTTCCAAATTACTTCTAATACGTTTCTACCTACCTTATTCCGTATCTTTCATACACTAATAAGGTACTTTTAAAGTAATTTATTTATAAGTTTACATTATTAAACTAACAAAGAAGAAAATTTCTCCATGGCAGCCACAGTCTCTTCAATATGATCGCTGTCCATGAGCCATTTTGGGGATTCCATAACCATCCATCGCATTCCAACGTAAAAGAACACTGGTATTGATAGAGCTAGCTGGAACTCATCGCAGTTACGTAGCAAATACGATATACCAGCTAATGTCAAATGGCTTATGTTGAGAGGTATATGAAAAAGTGCCGTTACTATCTCTCGATGTTTCACTCCGGTGTATTCAATGCAGAGTACGTAAGATGTTATTATGGCACCACCTGAAAAATTACAGATTTACAAAAGCAAACTATACCAGTATATGCCATACTAAATTTCATTCAACTCTATACGAGGTAATTCCATAACTTTTAATTTTTTACTCAGAAAACCTTCCCTATGTATACTTTTTGTATAGATATTTTAATTGTATGTATGTTGGTTTCTAAGATACTGAAATGGCGAGGTTATATCGGAAAAGTAAGATTCTCGTAGACTCGTATAAGTAGATGGACAGAAGACAAACGGTAGAAACCTTTAACGGTAACCTTTAACCTTTAACCTAGAACGGTAGAAAACTACATGTAGTGATCAAATAGAAACACATTTTATTTCTTTCTTTCTTTCTTTCTTTCTTTACAGTTCACAAATTCCAACAAGATCCCTATCTCTAACAGTGGACGTCCATCGGTTTCAATCAACTCTGAGGATCATTTTTTTTTAAAGTTCAGGCTTATGGGGTTTCGTATCATCATGTGAAAACATTTCTTGCTCAGAATGTCTTTGTTATCCAGATCACAGAGAAACAGATCTTTAAATATATTAAAGGAAAAGGTGACTGACTGATTGACTGACTGACTGACTGATCTATCAACACACAGCTCAAACCACTGGACGGATCGGGCTGAAATTTAGCTTATAGATAGCATTTATGACCTACTAAAGGATTTTTGAAAAGTGAAACCCCAAAAGGGGTAAAATACGGGTTTGAAATTTGTATGAAAATCAAACTTAACGTGAGCGAAGCTGCGGGTAATAGCTAGTTACTATTATACCTGTACCGATTCCTTCTATGTGACGCATGAGCGTGTACGCCGCAGCCGAAGGCATGGCACTGACCAGGCATCCAGCCACTGCTAATATGAGACAGCTCATCGTGAACATAGATAAACGTCCGTACCTGCAATCCATATCCATACTAATATTAAAAATGCGAAAGTGTGTCTGTCTGTCTTTCTGTCTGCTACGCTTTCCCGGCCCATCTTTTCAATCGATTTTGCTGAAATTTGGTATAGAGGTAGGTTATATCCCGGGGAAGGACATAGGCTACTTTTTGTCCCGGAAAAAACCTTAATCCACGCGGATGAAGTTGCGGGCATCATCTAGTAGAGAATAAATTAACATTGATTCTTTAGCTCAACGACTCCGCCAATTTCAAAGAAATGTGATACAAAGCCTTGAAGCATAATATAAATTATTTATTTTATTCCGAGAATTATTCTTTCGGAATTAAAAATCTTCAAGCCCTTGGGAAAGAGGAAATGTTGAGTTTATAATATAAGTTAGGATTAAGCTTTTTGTTCCTTGGCTAACTTGGACTTCCGCAAAATAACGCCTGCTTCAATGATCCAATATCAAAAGTTAAGAACTGAAATGATAATATACCTATCAGACAAGAATCCAAACACCAGCGCTCCGACCAACAGTCCCACATACGTCATACTTTGAGAGAAACTTATCAACCAAATTCTGTCGCAGTATAATCCAAACTTCGTCTGCATAGTTTCCGTAAACACGCTTCTATCCCAAAACGGATCCTCGCATGGACACAAATTCTTTGTCGAATTCACTAAATTCACACTAGATACATTACAATGATAGTCCATCGGCGGAGACAAAAATATTAGGTTCAGAACGTGCCAGAAAATTGGAATTTTACTCGTAAATAACAAGAAGTATACGTAATAGTGATATCTTGTGATTTCATTGAATTGTTTCTCAATTGGGTTCTGGAGTTTTATATTTGGGACTTTCGTCATAACTATTGTTGTTAGGAAGTGCTTTAGGTGAATCAGGTTGGTTCCGGATTGTACGCTATATAAAGGTTATAGTTTATGGTGAAAAACATCATACTAATATTATAAATACGAAAGTGTGTTTGTTTGTTGGATTGTTGGTTTGTTGGTTTGTTGATTTGTCCTTCAATCAGACCTTCAAACAGTAGACGTTGGTTAGGCGACATTTAATTCTGTAAGGCCTGCTTACAGAATCGCTGGGTTTTTTTAATTCCAGAGTTGTTAATACACTTTGACAGAATAATTGGGTATTTGACTACTATTCATATATATATAGACCTAGCCTTATCCCATGTTAATTGGGGTCGGCTCTCCTAACCATTTTTCTCCAAGCTGTTCGGTCTTGGGTCGTCATTGTATCAATTTGGGCTGTTTTCAGGTCGTTCATTATAACTGCCATCCAGCTTTGTCTGGGTCTACCCCGTCGTCTGGGTCCAGCGCTAACATTGATTACAGTTCTGGTCATGTGATTTTCAGGTCTTCTCATAACATGACCATACCACCGCAGACGTCTCTCTAAGAGTTTATCCTCGATCTGCGCTACTTTAAAGGTGCCCAGAATATGCCTATTTTGTACCCTATCAAGTAAAGTAACTCCCCCCGCCCATCTCAACATTTTCAATTCCGCTACGTGAAGCCTAGAAACCTGGTTTTTAGGGTTCCGTACCCAAAGGGTAAAAACGGGACCCTATTACTAAGACTCCGCTGTCTGTCTGTCTGTCTGTCTGTTTGTCTGTCTGTCTGTCTGTCTGTCTGTCTGTCTGTCTGTCTGTCTGTCTGTCTGTCTGTCTGTCTGTCTGTCTCCAGGCTGTATCTCATAAACCGTGATAGCTAGAAAGCTGAAATTTTCACAAATGATGTATTTCCGTTGCCGCTATAACAACAAATACTAAAAATTAAAAAAATATATATATTAAGGGGGGTCCCCATACAATAAACGTGTTTTTTTCGTATTTTTTTGCTCAATATTAAAAACGGTAACAGGTAGACGGTTCAAATTTTCACAGAATATTAACTTGTATATTACCTTTCAAAATAAATAATTAAATATCAATAAAGTAAATATTAAAGGGGGGCTCCCATACAACAAACGTAATTTTTATTTTTAATACGTCATAAATCGTAAAACTTACTACAGGTTTGTACGGAACCCTCGGTGCGCGAGTCCGACTCGCACTTGGCCGGTTTTTTTTTAGAGGCCAGCATTCGGAGCCGTATATTAGAGCCGGACGTATAGCGGTCTTATAAACTTTACCTTTGATAGGGACAGGCATCCGTTGGTCGCACATCAATCCAGAAAGTTCCCTCCATTTCATCCATCCTGTGTTTATTCTGTGTGTGATGTCAGCATCAATAGTACCATTATGTGATACCATTGAGCCTAGGTATTTAAACATTTCAACCTTCTTTAATGGATTCCCTTGCAGATGTATGGTAGCGCCTCTGTCAATGCCACCAAAGTTACAGCACATATATTCAGTCTTGCTTCGGCTCACTCTTAGGCCGGAATTCTCGAGAGCTGCCCTCCATGTTTCAAGGGCATTTTGAAGATCACTCGGGGTTTCTCTTATGAGTGCTAAGTCGTCAGCATAGAGAAGATCCCAAGGTGGCTGCTTTTGTATATTTGCTGTAAGATGGTTCATTACAAGATTAAAAAGAAGAGGACTCAGTGCTGAACCCTGGTGTACACCAACTTCGACTTTAAACTCATCACTAATCCCAGCCGGGCCTCGGACTTTGGTACTTATATTATGGTACATTTATTTATTTATTTATTTATTAGGATAGCCAACAGTTGTTACACTAAATACATTATATTATTGATTATACGCATACAAATATATGATAAATGTACAACCTATTATAGGCTACCACAACATGCATATACCTATAATAAATACTAAATTGGACTGATAACATAGAATTTTATAAACCTAATTATTTACATTGCAGTAGGTATGTCAATCTTTTCGAAAAATAAAAAAAAAAATTATTCAAAGCATCGGTCATGATATACATATTACATTTTAAACTATTATAAATTAGATTAGGTACAAATTCACAAATTATATTTTATTATCAATCACAAAAAAAAACAGTCAAAGGAAAACCTAGTCACTTACTAAACCTAGTCACGACTAGTTTATTACAAAATATGATACAAGAATATAATATTATGTCTAATTTAATTTATTAATTACTTAGGTACTGTTAGCAGAAAATAAATCAATAAATCTTCGCCTAAATTCAGCGTAACTGTTATGGAATAAATCTATTTCATTATGTTTCCTTACAGAATTGTTATAAAGATCTGACATTCTTGGTATGGGTGAATATTTACCTAGTTTAGTTCGACAAGATCTAACATGCAACAATTTACAAGGGTGCCTTGGATTATTCATGCGAGGTGCTTTAATCGCAAATCTCGAGAGCAATTCGGGACAATCAACTTTGCCGCTATATAGTTTGAATAAGAACGTCATCGACATTAGATCTCTCCTATCCTCAAGCCTGTTCCTCTTGAAAAATTTAAGTCTGTCTTCATAATTACTAAGATTTTTCTTAAATCTATATGCGAGTTGGCGCAGAAATCGCCTCTGTACTCTTTCAATTCTTTGAACGTGAACTTTGGCAAACGGAGACCAGACCGTGCAGCAATATTCTAGTTTGCTACGTACGAAACAATCAAAAAGACGAATTACAGTAGCACTTTGCTTAAAGTTTTTGGAACATCTGAGGACAAAACCAAGAGATCTATTAGCCAGGTCAAGTGTTTTGTCTATGTGTGGGATGTAACTTAATTTGCTATCCATAATAATACCTAAGTCACGAATTGTGTTTACCTCAGCCAGTCGCCTTTCATTTATATAATATGAAGATGGTAACTTATTCTTTTTACGTGTGAATTTAAGGTGATGACATTTTTCTATATTTAGGCACATTTTATTCGCTTTGCACCATTCACCCAACCTGCACAGGTCCTCCTGCAATAATTGCACATCGCTTTCATCCTTGATAACTCGTGTCAATTTTAAGTCGTCAGCAAAAAGGCTCGCGTTGCTGTTTTTAAAAATCTTAGTTATGTCGTTAATGAATACGTTGAAAAAAAGCGGTCCTAAATTAGATCCTTGAGGGACTCCTGATTGTGCTATAAATACATTCGACTGATGACCATTTATTACAACTATTGACTTCCTATTCTCTAGATATGATTTACTCCACATTAACAATGTGCCAGAGACACCGAGCTCTTTCAGTTTGACCAGCAATAAACGATGATTAACCTTATCAAAAGCCTTTGAAAAATCAGTATATATGACATCCATTTGCTGCCCGTCATCAATGCATTCAGATATATTTGACGCGTGAAGTAACAGATTGCTATTGGTAGAACGTTTGCTCATGAATCCATGTTGCTTATCACTGATATAGTTTTTTAAATGATTATGCATATGCTGGTACACTAAAGATTCAAAAACCTTTGCCATAGAAGATATAATAGATATAGGGCGATAGTTTTTAATTTCTTTCTGCTTGCCAGACTTAAAGATAGGAACTATTCTAGTCTCCTTCCAAGCGTCAGGAAACTGCCCATCTTTTAAAGATCTGTTAAAAATCATAGTAAGTGGTAATGATATGGGCCAAGCACATTTTATTAGAAAGATCGGGGGTATATTGTCAGGACCAGCTCCCTTACATTTGGCAAGTCTTTTTAATTTTTTAAATACAGTTGATCGAGAAAGTACAAGATAATCTATTTCATCATATAAATTTGAAATTTTAGAGCTTAGTTCATTTAGGTCATCATTATCCATTTCATATACCGAAGCAAAGTGAGTCGCAAATAAATCACAAAGAGCCTTAGTGTCTGAGGCCTTTTTATCATTGAGAGTCATAACGGGAGGATACGCATTACTTTTGTTACGAATATTCTTTAAATGGGTCCAGAAGTATCTAGGATTTTCTCCTATTTCCTTCTCTATTTTACTTATGTATTTATTGTAGCATATCAGAATTAATTTATCACAATCTTTACGTAAATATTGAAACTCAATTAAATCTAATGGGTTATTATATTTTTTAAATTTTTCATGATATTTATGTTTTAATCTTAGTAATTTAGTCAATTGAGGAGAAAACCAGACTGGATGATTTTTGTTTTTGGGTTTGTTCATGGGAACATGTTTACGGATAATTTTTTGCAATATATAATAAAATTTTGATACTATGGCATTAATATCACTACACTCAGAAAACTCATTCATCCAGCATACACAGTTTAGATCATGAATGACTTTATCGTAATCAGCTTTGAAGAAGTTATGTGTATTTCTAGATTCATTCCTGTTGTCTACTACAGTTTCAGGCTGGGGAATTAGAAACTCCAAAGGTGGATGATAATTGTCAATTTTTCTTATAGGATTATAGCATTCACTGACGGTGACATCAATATTTGATAACACTAAATCGAGAATCTTATTTTTATGGTTGTTTATAAGATTATATTGTTTTAAGTTACTAATACACATAAAATCAACAAGAGAACTTTTCAGTGCACAGTTATTGTAATTGGATGGCAAGGCGTCAGTACCTTCATCAGAAGCAGACCAAATTATTCCACTTAAATTAAAATCACCTACTATCAACGTGGGTCCATTAATGCCACTTAAAATTTTACTAGTGTTATCGAGGAATTTTTCAAGTAAAGTGGCATTAATGGGTGGAGCCAAGTACACACCACAGATATGCAATGATTGTCTGCCATGGTGAGTAAGGAAATCAATAGTGATCCAAATATCCTCACAATTACTCTCCCAGTCCGAATCGCGCCGTGAAACTAGATGATTTGCGACAGCAACTAGCACACCACCCCCAGTTTTTTTATGGCCATTAAAAGAAGAACTGTCTCTATCTCGTCTGTATACTTGGTACCGATTATCAAAAATTTCCCTGTCACAAATACTGTCATTAAGCCATGTCTCTGTTAATATAATAATATCAAAATCATTGCTTAGGATTTCACGATAAATCTCATTTGTGCTTGAACGAAGTCCTCTAACATTTTGGTAATAACACTTAATCGGCATAAATTTTACAAGATAAAGTTAAGATTATCATGCATTAACATACTTCAACTTACATCTATTTAAGATTATTTAAAGCGTCCATATTTCTAATAAACTTATATTCGGTTGTCTCACTTTTGCGCATGTATATAAATCCACGTTTAACCCAAACAAATTTATAATTTAATTCCTTAGCTTTAAGTCGAGCAGCAGCATGCAAAGCTTTTTGAACAGGCGACATGTCCATCACCAATCTGATGTAATGTTCAGGGACCTGTTGTGATCGTAAGGCCTCCCATATTAGTTTTCGGGGGACTCGATCAAAAGCTTTCTCGAGGTCTACGAAAGCCATGTGCAGGTCTTTTTGGCCATCCCTGTACTTTTCCATTAGTAACCTGACTGTATGTATGGCGTCAGTGGTGGACTTTCCAGAAACGAAACCACACTGGTTTTCTGTCACGGCCGTAAGTTGTTTCAGTCGATGATTTATTACTCTCTCCCAGATCTTAAAGGTATGTGAAAGTAATTTTATGGCCCTGTAATTTTCGCATAACCTAACATCCCCCTTATTCTTGTAGAATGGTACTAAGAAACTTGTTCTCCAGTCGTCAGGTATGCCGTATATAAGTATTTTATTAAAAAGTTTTGTTAGAAAATTTATGCCTGCAATACCTAGCCTTTTCCATAGTTCTGCTGGGATGTTATCAGGACCAGTAGCTTTGTTATTTGCCATCAGACTTATCGCTACCTTTACCTCCCCGGGGGTAATGTTTATTATGGGCCCTTCTACGGCAGCTGACTGTACTATTTCTGCGCATGGAAAAGTCTCATTTAGCAAGTGAGAATAGTACTCTTTCCACCTGTTTCTTATGTCTTCATTTGAAGTGAGTAGTAAATCATGTTTATTTTTAATGTATTTATTATTTTTAATGTCTTTGCTATTGTTGTGTCTCTGTCTAGCAATTCTAAAAAGCTCCCTGTCGTCTTCAGCTAAAATTAGTTTACTGTAGAAGTTTTCATCACTCTTCGCTCTAGCCTGAGCCACTGCTCTTTTTGCTTCCTTCTTTGCATTACGGTACTGACCACGATCTTCCTCCTCACCACTTTGTTGCCATGTTCTGAAATTTGACTTTTTCCTGTGTAGTTTGTCCTTTACCTCAGTCTGCCACCAAGTTGGTTCCTTATTTGATTTTAATGGGCCTCTAGATAAGCCGAATATCTCTGACGCTTTCTGTAAACAATGGTTTTGAAAATCCGACCACATTTTATTTGATGTTTGGCCTTGAAGCTGTTCGACTTTAGCGATGTATTCACTGAGGTTCTTACACAGGTCTTGGCCTTCCTGTTGTTCTAGTTTGTACCATTTTATTCGTGGTTCTTTACTACGAAGTATTTTTGTGGGTTTAGGCATCCTGAAGTCAGCTACAAGCAGTCGATGTTGTGTTGTTAAAGGCTCACCAGGGATAACTTTACAATCCTTAAAAGACTTAAGTCGAGCGCGGTCTGCCAGTATATAGTCTATTTGTGTTTTGTTGTTCCCACTTTTAAAAGTTATTAAATGTTCCGGTGATTTCGTGAAAAATGTGTTCACAATGGCGAGATCGTATGATGATGCAAATTGCATTATATCTTCACCTTGAGGGTTCTTAGTTCCATATCCCAAACCACCATGAATCCTATGGTACTCTTCGGCGCTCGCTCCAACATGTCCATTAAAATCTCCCACTACGTATTTAGTCTCCGCAATAGGTATAGTTTGCATTAGATTATTCAAGTCATCCCAGAATGCTTGCCTCTCTGATACGGTGCAGCCCGTTTGAGGGGCGTAGACAGAGATCACATTCATTGGTTGAGGCAAATTTGATATAAATTATGCGGTCACTAATCCGCTTGATTTCAATGATACGGTCTTGAAAATCACTGTCTACTACTATACCCACCCCATTATGTTTATTAGTTATGCCGTGGTAAAGTAATTTGTAACCATAACCGATGTTTCGCGCTTTGGACCCTTTCCATTTCGTCTCCTGAATGCAGCATATATTGACTCGTCTTCTGTTCAGAACTTCAGCAAGTTCTGCACCTCGTCCAGTCATTGACCCCACATTCCAACTCGCTATTCTTAGTTTTGGTACATTCGGGTGGGTCACAGCAGCGTTTATGTCGTCGCTTTGGGGGGACGCCCTAGTATTGGTTGCATTCGAAACAGCCTTATTCGCACTTCCGTCGCTTACGGGGGACGCCCTAGTAGTTATATTGCTTTCTTTATTTGTGTCTTTCATGGTTAGGAGTAGAAAAATGGCTATATGTTTTACGGCCGGTTGCCACCAGACGCCAAGACTGTCACCTTGCTGGCAAGCCAGCAAGATGCGGGAGCCACCGTTGGCCTATGAAGGCTCGTCCGCTGACGACCCTACTGTGTACTCCAGCCAGCACACAGCACTGCAGAACCCTTTACTCCAAATATGTCGGAGGAGCGCGCTGCAGGGGTTTTTTATGGAGTTTCCTTCTCCAGCCTATTTGGTCCGCGGGGGCTATTTTATTTCACCCCTTCCCTTCAGATACCACGAGTGATATCTGACGAGAGTTCCCCTATCCGCCACCTGGGGACGCGTCCCTTTGGGGTTAGGCTTCCCCGGGGGGACTACTACTACTACTACTATTTGACTACTATTCAAATAAATTATTTTTTAGTGATGGCGTTCAGGCGCTTTAACCATTGTTTAGGTTGTGGTGAGCAATAAAAAGCATTTAATCAGTCGCTTATCTGATAATCAGCCGATTTAAAAGTCGGTGAACTCCACCCTAAGTATTTAAATATCAGATTAAATATAAAATAAGAAAATGAAAATATCAAATTGGTAATCCTCTGAAAAGTTTCGTTGATCTTGACCACATTAGCTTCTCTTTCAACTTATGAAAATTGTAAGCGTTTGTTTTGTTTTTGTTTTACAAGCTTTACTCTTAACCGCTAATACAAAAACTCCGACGTGGAGTTCTTGCGAAAGCCTCTTAAATAATCAAACTTTGTTACCAACAAAAACTTTGATTTTAAAACTTGGCCGTGGCCCTTAGGTCGGTAAATAGCTTTTGATAGAATGAGCCTTAATTTATTTATCATTTAATCACAATTCGTTTTTTTCTCCCTCGAATTCTTTCAGTATTTGCCCTTAGCAATAATCTACGAAGGCCTCGTATACCGAAATCGAATTTTTGAATGCTTAAAGCTGGATGCTTTGCTGCTTATTACTATGCTATCCTAAAGGGCTATATATTAGCTACAAGCATAGAATAGTGAATTGCTCGTATAGAATAGAGTTCGTTAATGTATTTATTTACTTTTCGTCTTGGCCATTACTAAAAGACTTTTAATTGCTAAAATCTGGTTTACATAGTAAAAAACCTTTAAGTAAAATAAAACAACAAATTAGTAGGTACATTGAAAAGCACAGCTACAAAAGCGAAACTCAGTAGATTGCCTTTCCTGGGGCTAGGGGGCAAAGAATTTTAATTACTAAAATCTGGTTTACATAATAAAAGACCATAAAGTGAAAAAAACAATAAATGAATACATAGAAAAGCACCTAAAAAAGTGAAGCTCGGCAGAGTCTTTAGTAAGTCTCTTTCTTTGTTTCACTCTCTATTACTGAGGGTCGAGGATTTGTTAAGGTTTTTTCAGACAAGACTGACTTTTACATAGGATCTAGATAAAAAGATAATCCCAAAAAAGGTCGAGGACCGTTTTTATTTGAATTCAGAAAATTGGATTTGAGTCGTGAGTCAGAGGTATGAATGAAAAATCTGGACAATATAAGAAAAGGCCAAAGGTCAATTTACAAGATTAGGCTAGCGATCCCATCCTATTAGAAAAAATATAAAACAAAATTCTTTATTGGCTCAATAAAAGAATTAACTACAATCTACATTGGTTATTTATGTTCACCTTTGTAACACCTACTTCAAAACTATAATAGCTTTTGACTTTTAACTCGTGTCCGAGTTATACACAAACAAACGTGGATACGAATTTTTATACCTTTTTGAAAAGAATTTAAGCGATTAGCAGCAGCTCCTTTGGAAACCAATAACACAGAATATGTAATAGTACATGTACCTACCAATAATAACATTGCCCTTTTGGTAGAATTTTAACCGCGGCGGCCAAATTCAAAGAACACTTAGCCATATTAACGAAATGTATGCGCAATCAGGTACAATGTCTATTCCCTAACTTTTACATAGTCCGGTTGAACAGCAATCCGATACGACCGGAGAAACTTTTTTCACTTGCGACTTTATGTGCTTCCGAGACACAAGACACACCATCTATTGAATTCTCTAGATGTATAATATAGCCTAGTATTCTTTGTATAATTATAACACAGTGCATCTCCGTGAAGCGTCGCTTAAGTGGGCCCAACTCCCTGCAAACTCATACAAAGAATATTTGCCTCTTAGAATAACTACCTATAGAAACCTAGTACACTAGCGAAATGTAAGCCGTTCAATTGGTGCCATAAGTGGCATCGTACGACGCTCGCGCAGTCCGAAAAAAGCTGGTTAACTTAGTTTTAGAAGCTACAATGCTACAAACAAACTAACCAATTACTTACCCAACTTTTAGGGGAAAAACATTTAAACTGGCAACATTTGTTTGCGTTTACGAGGCAAGTAAACACAGCACACATAGCGAATTTGTAGCTTGCGTTTTGAGAAGGCGTTGTTTGGAAACATACCTTCTATGGGTAGTTATTCTAGTACTAGATGATGCCCGCGACTTCGTACGCGTGGATTGATGTTTTTTAATTCCCGCAGGAACTCTTTAATTTTCCGGGATAAAAAGTAGCCTATGTCCTTCCCCGGGAGGTTACCTACCTCTATACCAAATTCCAGCAAAATCGGTTGAAAAGATGGGCCGGGAAAGCGTAGCAGACAGACAGACAGACAGACAGACAGACAGATAGACAGACAGACAGACAAACTTTCGCATTTATAATATTAGTATGGATTTGCCTTTAATATTATGTGCCATGCCGCGCCGTCCATCAGTGGGGCTAGAACTTATACAAATCCCGAGTTTTAACTATTAAACATTTTTTTTTAGGTTCCAGCAGGTACTGGAACCTAGTGATCCCGTCAGATATTTTATGATGATGATGGTTTGTAAAACTTTACATATATTAACAGAGGGTAAAGATAGTAAGAAAGTAATCTTATCCAGCTCCAAGTGAAGTTTAAAACGCTTGATCGCTCAGGAGCGAAACATAAATTACTGGAAACTGACGATTCACTCATGTTCTACGTTATTAATCGTGTGTTCTTATGTAGCACTTTAGGGGGATTTTACAATGCATACAATCACTATTTAGGTGAGGGTACCAAACGCGCCCTAGTCTGAGCCCACGGAAAACACAGCCGGGGTTTTTATAGGCTTCTACGGATTACTCCGTGCTAGTTTCGTACCTGTGTGTAGCACAGTTAAAAGGTATTTTTAAGTGTTAGAGTACCTAAAAACACAACAGATAAAATTGATAAGAATATAATAGAATAGAATTCTTTAATTGCATAAGACCATGATCAAACCCAAAATCTTGCGATCCTACTACTATTATTAGAGGAATACGAGGAAAAAAACTCTTTAAAAGGCGTTTATGTAGGCTCCTTTATATTTTGTAATAAACATGCTCATATCAGTTCATGCATATGTACGGTGATACAGATATAAGTTCTGGCACTTTTAGATTGAGATGAATAGATTGGTTTAGGTAAGGCTCCTGCTACACCAAAGTACCTACTATCTAATACCTAATCCATATCCATACTAATTCCATACTATTCCATACTTAATATTATAAATGCGAAAGTGTGTCTGTCTGTCTGTCTGTCTGTCTGTCTGCTACGCTTTCCCGGCCCATCTTTTCAACCGATTTTGCTGAAATTTGGTACATGGGTAGATTATATCCCGGGGACGGATATAGGCTAATTTTTATCCCGGAAAATTAAGGAGTTCCCGCAGGAATTAAAAAACCTTAATCCACGCGGACGAAGTCGCGGGCATCATCTAGTAGATAATATTTTAACCGAACTTTTTGATCTAGTCGTTTTAACAGCATGTTTCTCATTCATCTAGTTTAGTTAAAGGCTAGATGTGAAACTAACCAATGTTCGATCGATACGAGAAGCTATACCTCTATACTAATATTATAAATGCGAACGTTTGGATGGATGGATGGATGTTACTCAATCACGCCAGAACGGCTGAACAGATCTGGAAGAAATTTGGCACAGAGATAGATTAAAGTCTGGAATAACACATAGGCTACTTTTTATTCCGGTAAATTATAGAGTTCCTGCGGGAACCAAAAAACCTCAATCCGGGCAGTCGCGGGCATCAGGTCGTACATTATAAATGCAAAAGTTTGGATGGATGGATATTTGTTACCCAATCACGCCAGAACGGCTGAACGGATCTAGATAAAATTTGGCACAGAGATAGGTTATAGTCTGGAATAACACTACTTTTTACCTGTACTTACTTTACTTTTACTTTTTTTGTTTTTTTAATTCTATTTTCTGGCTTCTTTTTATCCTTAAAGCTATTAAAGAATTCCCGCGGGAACCAAAAAACCTCAATCCACGTGGATGAAGTCGCGGGCATCAGCGAGTGGTTAATATTTTCGTCTCAAAGCGATTTATATTCCAGTATTATAATGTATGATACTGGAATATAAATATTGGCACCATATTGGCACTGATTATATTATTAAAACTAGCATTTGCCCGCGACTTCGTCCGCGTAGACTTTTCTAGTTTCAAACCTCAGTTTACCCCCTCAGGGGTTGAATTTTCCTTCGTTAGCGGATACCTACCTCACAATATCTATCTGCATACCAAATTTCAGCCCGATTCGTCCAGTGGTTTGAGCTGTGCGTTGATAGATCAGTCAGTTAGTCAACTTTTCATTATAGTACGGATCCAGGTTTGCTACCTTCCGTCATAAATGCGTCACCACCCTGCCGGGAATCAGACACGTGTCAGGAGCCTCGAACCCGGGGCCTCCCATAATAAGACCACAGCGCTTACCGTAGCCAGGGAGGTCGTCGAGTAGGCTCTGTGACAGAAGCTGCCTTCCTTTCTTCTCGTTACTTACTTTCTCTGGTTTTTAGTCTTTAAATGACTTACAAATTGCTTCTGAAATTGCGCACGTTACCACATGGCTCCAACCGGCTTGCGGTTAGAATAATATTCATATGCTTTATATTCAAGTGGGATTTCAGTATTAATATATATATAGCTGCTCGTGCTGACTCATTGATCACCTCTCCTGTAAAATTTTGTATGAAAAATTTTTTTTTCACTCATCGTTTCGTATAGAAGGCAAAAATTCATTCGGAGGAAAAATACGGAGAGAGCTGATGATTGAGGATTTCGAAGATGGAGGAAGAGCACCAGCCAGGGTATCGAAGATAGTTGGGGGGTGCTCGACCAAATGTCACTCGAAACTTCATCCAATTGACAGTGAGCTAAAAAAAAATTCAAAATGGCGGATTTAAGATGGCCGCCATACAAATTTCGTCGGTGTTTATCTCGGAGAGTATAAAAGATGGAAGAGTGGTTTCTTGGCAAAAGATGATCAGGACATGAAGGTCTACTTGATGAACAGGAAAACAATTCAAGATGGCGGAATTTATTTTTCCATAGTTAATGTATGGCGAATATTGAAGAGGCTACAAGTGTAGAACTATGCAAGACTACGGTTTCTTTTCAAGATTTGTTTTTATGGAAGAATTCTCATTTTGACGAGTGTTTTGGAGAAAAAATATGGAGAGAGATGATGATCGAAGGTTCAGATGATGGGTGAGGAGCACGGTCAGGGTATTAAAGATAGGTACCTACTTAGGGGCTGCTCAAACAAAAAGGGAGGGGCGGGGGGTTGGTGGTCTTTGTTTTATGTTTTTCCTTTATGAGAATTTTCTTTTACGTCGGACGCTTGGCGTGCTGGCGCTTCCACTGTGCTCACTAGCATATCAGTGTGTTGTTCAGATCAGAACACGTAGACAGTAAACCAGCTGCCCGATTATGTAAGAATTGTCGATCAAATCGTAAAAGTTCGGCGTCAAAGTAAAATAAACCATAACAGCATTGAATTAGAGCTCAATTTCGTGTTTCGAAATTGAGCTCTAATTTAATGCTGTTATGGTTTATTTTACTTTGACGCCGAACTTTGACGATTTGATCGGCCATTCTTACATAATCGGGGGGCAGGATAGTAGGACAGCGAGTAAGTAGACAGTGGACCACGCGGTCCACTACGCGGTCCGCTGCAGCGGGCCGCGCAACCACGCGCCATACTAGTTTGTAAATATACCTACTTGTTCATGTTTGCGACTTCAAAGAATCATCGTTTATTTGCTTGAAACATTGTATAATTATGATGACAGTCCAAAAGTAGTCCACACATGTTTCGGCAATGCTGACGTGCAAATTTTAGAATTTGGTAAGCACTTAATTATTACTTACAATATTTATATCCTTAATCAATCATAACAATTAATATAATTCACCACAACCTTAAATACTTACATAGCTTAAATAAAATAATATAATGTCAAAGTAATACAAAAAAAACGTTTCGTCCGCATAGACCGATCACTGAGAATACTTACGAGTAGATGTCTAATGAATAATAATAAGTCCTTCTGTCCATATGTTTGTTGTTTGTGTGTTTAATACTGTCGCGTCACGTCGTATCGAGTCGCGTTTCCACGTTTACCCGTTGTCCTAGGTGAGCGACGAAAGCGACGTGACGCGTTATGACTAGGACATTACAAACCATATACCTACGCAACAACGTAGGCCACGTGGAGGGTCAGCTACTGTTTGATACTGACGCATTGCGTCGCATTACCGCGTTTTTCTTCACCTAGGTCCTAGGACAACGGGAGGATGAATATTATGGCTTAGTTGTGACAACGCATATCAGTCGATTGCGATTGTTATGCAACGTTGACGGTAACTGGATGGGTGACCGAATTTGGAAGTCCAAAATTCTTCTCGTTTCCTTCGTGCTTCGGATAGCACGATAAGCCATCGGTCCCGGTTATTATCACTAACATTTGATAATAATCGTTAGAAACCTAAGGGTTGAAATACTACTCTGAAGAACCTGGGCACCCATCGTTTTATTTTCCCAAGAAAACCCCCTACGTTTGTACGTTTACTACGAAAGGGGGTATGACCCTCAGCAATGGGGAATACGACGCAAAGAGAGCCAGGACAACGGGTTATCGCTAACGTAGGAGAGGGCCGCAAGTCGACACTGTGTTTACATCTATACAAGCCCTCGATAATGTTTGCGGTAAGCGCTGTGCAGTCAGCTATTCCTATAGCTCCGGATATTATGCGTGGAATTGACCGATGAAATTCCTCGCGTTGCGGTTTTGAATGCTTCCGTTCGGTAGTGGGAGGACTATGTTCCTCTGGCATATTTTGTCTTTCAAATATTAATTATGAACGACTAAATAGTCGAAGATTATTTTTAAATACTTAGGGGAATAATAAATTTTATGCTGCCATTTTAGTTTAGTTTAGAGATTGTGTTATACAGAATCGGCCACACTGTGTTTACATCTATACAAGCCCTCGATAATGTTTGCGGTAAGCGCTGTGCAGTCAGCTATTCCTATAGTTCCGGATATTATGCGTGGAATTGACCGATGAAACACCTGACGTTGCGGTTTTGAATGCCGCCATAGTGGGAATGTGTTACGTGACATATTAGTATGATTATACTATTAGTATGATTGTGAACAACAGAAGTTGTTGTCCTTCAATCACGCCGCAACGGAGCAATGGATCGACGTGATTTTTGGCATGGGTACAGCTGAGGACCTGGAGAATGACATAGGATACTTTTTATCCCGGAAAATTAAGGAGTTCTCGTGGGGATTGAAAAAAACTTATTCCACGCGGACAACGTCGCGGGCATCAGCTAGTCTATCTATTATCCATATTAATATTATTATAAACTAGATGCCCGCGACTTCGTCTTGTAGCAGACAGACACTCTCGCATTCATACCAATATTATAAAAGCAAAAGTGTGTCTGTCTAGAACGCTTTCCTGGCCCATCTTTTCAACCGATTTTAATGTTTGGTACAGAGGTTGGTTGGATCCCAGGGAAAATTAAGAAGTTCCCCCGGAAATGTTAAAAAACTTATTCCACGTGGACAAAGTCACGGGCATCATCTAGTAATCTATAAAATAACCTTCTAATAAAACTGTTACAGGGCAACAAAATATTTCCTGAGTCGTAACCTGTTTGCTGGCGACTTTTCATGAATTTTGGTTTTAAATTTTTTAAATTTTTGTTGGAAATAAAAGTAGCCCTGGATGTGGCCTTTGTCTTAGGGCAACAAAAGCCACGCGCTTACGTAATGTGAATGTGTTCTGTAAATCTTCTGTTGTTCGCAATCTATCTTTATCTATATTAATTTAACTATATTTACTTAAAGTACTAAGAAACTAGAAGCTATCGGTACTGAAGATACTACTATCGATGTAGATACTATTATATTAATATCGGTACTGAACCTAAAACAATTGTTTTAGCTTTGTCTGGCTATAAAAAGATTTTAACCAATAATACTTTCCAGAGGTGTTTTCCGTATTCGAAAAGTAAAATGTTACACAAAGCCCTTTTACAGCAACAATGGGACGACAGCAGCTGCTAGCTAAAGGGCTCTACTCACACATCTGCCGCAGGGGCAATCTAGGGTGTAGGAGTGGGGATGACCCTTAATTGCATCCTTAATTGTGATGTGTGTAGGCATGCAGGGGCAATTTGGAGGATTGGCCCTGCGGCAGGGCGGCAGGGGCGCGAGACCATCCTTGATCCCTAAGTCGTCCCTGCCGTCGCTGCGTGTGTAGCGCGATTGGGGCAATTTATCAGTCAGTTTGTCAGTATCTGTCACACGGAGTGCACGTATACATAGCGTACAATCAAAATGGCGGCCGACAACGAACACGAAGTTTGGACGCGAATTATAGAAGTTTATCAAGACCGACCTCACATGTGGGATAAAAATCATAAACATTATTGACCGAGCGAAGCGAAGGTCTCTGAGTCTACTTGGGTGAATTGGCACTTGTCCGTCCGTCCGTCCGTCCGTCTGTCAGAGCCTTATAACTTCTGAATTACTGAACGTAATTACTTCAAATTTAAATATAATATGTAAACCGATGGCCTCCCGCCGAATATGGCTTAAAAAGTTATAAAAATCTTTATTTCAGGGGGGCTCTCATAGGAGCGAATGCGAAGTAAAATATTTTTTATAGCGTTACATAGGGTTGCAGTATATCATTTTAAAGATAATTAGGAATAGAGTCCAAAAATATTTTTTTTTTAATTTTTCCCCTAAAATTGACGAAATGGGGGGCTTTCAAAGTGCCGATTTTCTAACGTCCAAAGTTGACCTTAGAACTCTCAATTTTTTGAACTCTCAAGCCTGAAACTTGATCAATTATTTGAACTATATCCTGTACTTGAACAACAAATACTAAAATTAGATAAATGTTTTAAGGAAACGAAATTATTTAATTTTTAATGATGATGATATTTTTACCAAAACTTCACACTGATGTCAATAGATGGCGCTCTGTGAAACCGCGAGGTCTCAGTTCGGGGCGAACCACTAGTTTTAACCGCGACATGAGGCAGCAAACATTCACACTAATGTTTAAAATTTTTGGGGAACTCAAAACCAACATGGATCTGCCGGCTTTCAAAAAAAAAATTGAAAATATGCGTCTCCTTCTCCTTCTACCCTCCTCCTTTTCCTTTTTTTTTGAGGTAGCACCACAGAAAGCGCCAAGGCTACTCCAATCTTTTGATTGGTCGATAATACGGTTGCCATTCTCAATACGTGTGCTCAGCTCAGCTTACTCGGAAACACTGCACGGCAGGCAAGTGTGTAGAGATACTCCCGATATCGCCACAACCGCCATGCACCCTAGATTGCCCCTGCGGCAGATGTGTGAGTAGAGCCTTTAAATCAAGATAGTTGCCGTGCACGAGAGACAACTCATGCAGAGCTATGAACTTATAGACAAGCCAAGATTATTTCATTCCCCTTTTAAAACTTTGTCAGTATACCGCTCTGGGACGAAAGATAAAAAGATTATATGCAGTAAGACTTTCCTTAGGTGTTTTCCGTATTCAAACAGTAAAATGTTACACAAAATCCTTTTACAACAACAATGAGACGACAGCGGCTGCTGGCTAAATCACGATAGTTGCCGTGCTCGAGAGACAGCCCTACATGCAGAGCTATGAACTTATAGACAGGCCAAGATTATTTCATTCCCCTTTTAAAACGCTGTCAGTATATATACCCCTATCGGGCGAAAGATAAAAAGATGTTATGCAGTAAGACTTTCCTGAGGTGTTTTCCGTATTCAATAAGTAAAATGTTACACAAAATCCTTTTACAGCAACAATGAGACGACAGCGGCTGCTGGCTAAATCAAGATAGTTGCCGTGCTCGAGAGACAGCCCTACATGCAGAGCTATGAACTTAAAGACAGGTCAAGATTATTTCATTCCCCTTTTAAAACTCTGTCAGTATATATACCCCTATCGGGCGAAAGATAAGAAGATTTTATGCAGTAAGACTTTCCTGAGGTGATTTCCGTATTCGAAAAGTAAAATGTTACACAAATCCGTTCTACAGCAACAATGGGACGACAGCAGCTGCTGGCTAAATCAAGATAGTTGCTGTGCACGAGAGACAGCACTGCATGCAGAGCTATGAACTTATAGACAGGCCAAGATTATTTCATTAGCCTTTTAAATCTCCGTCAGTATACCGTTTTGGGACGAAAGATAAAAAGGTTTTATGCAGTAAGACTTTCCTGAGGTGTTTTCCGTATTCGAAAAGTAAAATGCTACACAAATCCGTTTTACAGCAACAATGGGACGACAGTAGCTGCTGGCTAAATCAAGATAGTTGCCGTGCACGAGAGACAACACGTGCAGAGCTAAGCACTTATAGACATGCTATGACTGTGTTTCTTGCACCGATTGCACAGAATTTCGTGCTTCTTCTCATAATCATAACCATTTATTTATTTTGACAGAATATGGTACATGCAACGCTCGGTAGGAATGGCATTCCGAACAAGTGATAAATTCACTCGACGAGTCAAAGGCACTTTTAATAAGTATATTTGAATAAAAAATATGAGTTTGAGTGTGTTTAAAGCTAGTTACTAACAAAAGTTCCGAATGACCAAGTGGTACCTACTATGGAATGTGGGTAAATGATTCTAATAACAATATCCTCTATTTGTTAAATCGATCAATGCAGGATACCTAATATGGTATCCTGCATTGATCGATTGTCCAGTGGCCTGATTATTATTACATTTAATTCCTTTTTAGGGCCGATTTTTCCAACTCTGAGTTACGTTTACCCACGAAGATGTTTTGACAGATTTTGTCTATGGAATCCTATCAAAATTTCAAATTTCGTATGTTAAAAAAGAGTTGGAGAAAGCGGTCAGCAAGAAAATATATTTAAATACTAGCTGATGCCCGTGCCAATGTTTTTGGTTCCCGCGGGACCTCCTTAATTTTTAGGGATAAGAAGTAGCCTATGTGTTATTCCTATTGATAATATTCGTTAAAGCCCGCCAACCCGCATTGGAGCAGCGTGGTGGGTCTACGCTCTAACTCCCTCTTGCTTATGAGAGTGGAGGCCTGTGCCCAGCAGTGGAACGTTAATGGGTTGCAGTGGTATGTGTTTTTCCATACTATAATCTATCTCTGTGCCAAATTTGATCCAGATCCGTTCAGCCGTTCTGGCGTGATTAAGTAACAAAGATCCATCCATACATCAATCCAAACTTTCGCATTTATAATATTAGTATAGATTATAATAATATTATCATCGGTCCAAAACTCTCCTGTTAGTAACAAGTTTTAATATTTGAGGTGTTTTGCCAAATATAATGAATTTTATAAAATTGGATGGCCCTTAAAATAATTTAAATTTGAGTTTCGAGCGTTTTAACGCTCTCATGATACGCGCAGTGTATATTATTATTTCAGTGCACTGTCCAAAACACACACGCTCTATGCACTCAGGCCGAGGGGTCAAGAGACAAGCAATTAATTATGTAGCGTCGAGTGTGCACCGCCCGCGCTTTCAATAGCGATAATGCTAGTGTGCACCCGCCTTAAGTACGATGCACATCACACGCGCCGCATCTAATCGCACCGCAGCGCATTTTAAATGCGGTAAAGGAAATTAAAGCATCTACACATACGTATTAAAGTCCATATTTGCATACCAGGTCATTTCTACCACGTACCTGCAAATTATGGAACCAGCTTCCATCTTCTGTCTTCCTTCATGATTATATGTATTAAGGGGCTCTTCAAAGGGCGGATAAACAAATTCTTCCAAAGCCGGCAACGCATTGGCGGTTCCTCTGGTGCTGCAAATGTATATGGGTGGCGGTAATCACATAACATCAAGAAAAAATATCAAGGAACACGTTTGGCTGTATGCCGCCGCATGTCCATACAAATATGGACTTTAACACGTATGTGTAGACAGTTTCATCAATAATAAATAAATATTTAATAAATATTTAGCTTAAATAAATAATTATATAAAAAAAAAATATAAATTATTAAAAATAAATTATTAAATATTAAATAAATAATTATTATATTATCAGCAAATAAATATTATGATTATGATTATGATTATGATTTTTGATTGATAATTTCCTTTACCGCGTGTAAAATGCGCTGTGGTGCGATTCGATGCGGCGACTTTGATGTGAATCGCCCCTTATGCAATCACGGCGTAATCACATTGAGTGCTAAAGGCGCTTTCACAGCGATTTATGTATTGTTGCTAAACCTTCAAAGTGATAACGGCTTTATAAAAGGAGTTTACTTCGACGTCTACCAAGTTTCAAATGTCCTTAAGTTCATGTTGTATTGTGTTGTTTGATTGTTTGGAACATTTTGATATAAATAACACACAATATGTATCTACCTACTAGTTTACTCGCGTAAGTAGTTTACGTGAGAGAATTTACCTATAACTGTAATTGCGGCCTATAAATAACTTTTATTACTAAGTAAGTATCTACTAGCTTTGGTTCGTGGTTTTATGTTTTGAAAGATCCCATTGGAATTCCTCTGTTATAAAGAAATACATCAAAGCCTTGATTAGGGGGGGGATGTTGTACTAATAAAAATAATGTCCTCCCGACCGAATTTCAGCTACAGTGGCCTATCTCCAGAGAGATTAGCCATCTGCGCAGGAGATATTATAGTGTAGTATAGCAACAGCTAGTTACTTATAATTCTGTAGTACACAGTCTCTAAATTAAACTATAATGACAGCATTAAAAATATTGCTAACCCTTTTATTTTCATGCGGAGAGGGACCGAACTAGATTTAAAGCTGTCATTTTTAGTTTAGCTTAGAGATTGTGTTATACAGAATTGGCCACATTTTCTTTAAATGCGCAATAGGCCTTACACTTGTGCAGTGGCGGCCTTAGGGGGTGGCAAAGCAGGGCAACCGCCCGGGCCTCGCTCTTGCAGGAGCCTCGCACCCTCGCGCTACAGCCCAAGTAGAAAAAGTCCCACCTATCAACAGGAAGTGAGCTACGAAGATCCAAACTAGTGACAAACTACAATCCACTATCTATTATATTTATTGATCTGAGATGCCAGTGCTGTCAACTGCGAAAGGTAAAAGAAAAGTAGACGAAAAAGATATGAAAAAGATGGACTATACTCCACAAATATCTACCGCCCAGAGCCTCGCAATGGCTAAGGCCGCCCCTGCACTTGTGGCACTGTACTAGCCCCGAATCTGTGAAATTGGAACGAGAAAACCTTGAAGAAAGATTTTACAACTGCATCACTAAAGAGATCCGTAATTAACAAACAACAAAAGATATCGCTACATGCAACACTAAGCTTCAGTTGTGCGGCTTATAAAGTGCAATAACCACATCCGCACGTTCCCTCGCATAATATTTTCTTATACAAAGTATTCCGAGGCAAATTAAACCGGTTTACATTTTCCGTTGAAGTTATTCTAGTTTACAACGCCTGCGGCTCGCTGGTGGGGCGAACTTGGTTAGAATATTTAATGAAAATTATTAAAGGAACACTCTTTTGGTTTGTACGGGAATGAGAAGAGTCCAGGTTAACTATTCTTTGTTGTATAAATAAAAGTAGAGTATTATGACTTGAAATTCTCTACTTTATTTTATTTTATTATTTTTAACAATATAGAGCCAAGTTCAACCATTCTTTACTTTTAATTATTTTATTATTTTAGGGGTTTTGTCAATATTGACCATGTCACCCTTCATACAAACATTTACAAACATTTTTTTACAAACAAACTGGACACAAAATATAGAAAACTAGCTGATGCCCGCGACTTCGTCCGCGTGGATTGAGGTTTTTCGGTTCCCGCGGGAACTCTTTAATTTTCCGGGATAAAAAGTAGCCCATGTGCTATTCCAGACTATAATCTATCTCTGTGCCAAATTTCATCCAGATCCGTTCATCCGTTGGAGCGTGATTGAGTAACAAACATACATCCATACATCCAAACTTTCGCATTTATAATATTTATTTGATTTGATAGCAAAAAATTAAACATTAACACATCCTAGTGATTGACACAATGACATGATTTGCACAATACCCACACTTTTATAATCTAGGGATGATGCCTATGTCAAAAACAAATTATTTCTTACTGATTATTAAATTATAGAGGGTCATCCAAAAGACTTTAAATTCACATCCTCAGTTAGTTTTAAGTTTGTTAACCGGTTTAAACTATAGATTAAAGAAAAAAGTGTGTTGAAATTTAATGACATCACAACTATGTATTTCATACAAACTTCCATACTAAACGCGCGTTTTTAAGTTTCATAAAGAGTTGCTGTTTTGATTGAGTTGTCATCATCTCTATTGTTCTTATTGTATTCTCTTCTTCGGTTTCACTATGTAACTTCTCAACTATAGTCCCACAAACATATCTGGGCCATTGACAGCGTCGCTTTAAAGTATAATATATTAAAAACTAGCTTTTGCCCGCAACTTTGTCCGCGTGGACGACACAAATTTTTAAACCCCTATTTTACCCCTTTTGAGGTTGATTTTTTTTAAATCGTTTTTTAGCGGATGCCTACGTCATAAAAGCTATCTTGGCATACCAAATTTCAGCCCGATCTGTCCAGCTGTGCGTTGATAAATCAGTCAGTCAATCACATTTTCCTTATATTTAGATAAAATTAAAATAGAAACAAAATAGGCATAAAAATTAGTTCCAATTTTGGCCACCGGGTCAGCTAAGTTTGTGGTGCTTTATCTTGAGACGGGATTGCGGGAGTCACTGATAGTATATAAAGGCAGCGGTCAGAATGTTCAGGAGCCGGCATTGTCTGCACTCGGCCAAGCTTTGTGCGCCAACTTCCGACATTATTCAATACAGATAGCAGCGCTGTAAATTGGAAGAGTATAGCGATTAGCTGTTACGGATCGTACTAATATTATACATGCGAAAGTGTGTTTGTTTGTTGGTTTGCCCTTCAATCACGCCGCAACGGAGCAACGGATCGACGTGATTTTTTGCATGGGTTTTTGACCCATGCCAAAAATCACGTCGACTCAACCTCAACCAGGTCCTCAACTATTTGAGGACCTGGAGAGTGACATAGACTACTTTTTATCCCGGAAAATTAAGGAGTTCCTGCGGGAATGAAAAAAAATTAAACCACACGGACGAAGTCGCGGGCATCAGGTAGTGAACAGTTAAATTAAGAAAAGATATAACCGTAGTACAGTAGCGTGGTTCTGTCACTCCGAATATTATATATTGTGTGCCTAAAAATTCATAATAATTCTTGAGAGAAAAATTTTTAATCGTTGAATTTCAAAGTGCCAATCTGTGACAAAGATGACGAAGATCCTATTGATACTGTCGCGGTCGGTAAAAAATAAGCAGATCCGTTTTTTATGTGGGTTTTATAGAGCGTGTAACCTGGGCGTGTAACCTTTACGCGCACCCCTTTGTCTTTGTGTGCGCGATTCCATTTTAGAAAATATGTCAATGAAAGATCAAGTTAGTGTGAACCTCAAAACTAAAAAGACAAAAAATAAAAACAGGCACTATTTATATGGGCGTAGGTAGTCTTTTTTTATGCACACTAACTATAAAGAAGTTTCACATGGACGTTATCCTCTCGTTACTTGAACCGTCCCTGTTGCAACTGCACTGAAGTCAGATATCCCTTTATACGTGAAATACTCGTATGCCTGAGCGTTCGTGGGGAAGCCATTATTACACGTATCGCCTCGGATAGGCCTCGGCGTGGCAGCCAAACGGAGTGTAAAAGCTTTAGCCATTTTGTGTGTACTTGTACACACACTCAGTAACTATAAGGGTGTTTCAATTGCTTGTTTACCCGTTGTCCTAGGTGAGCGACAGAAGCGATGCCACGCGACGCGACGCGATACGACGCCATAGAAAATGACAGACGTATCTATACGCGACAACGTAGGCCACGTGAAGGGTCAGCTACTGTTTGATACTGTCGCGTCACTGCGTTACCCGTAATGTCCTAGGTGAACGACAGAAGCGACACCACGCGATGCGACGCCATAGAAAACTGGCGTATCTACGCGTCATTTGATTCGTCATTGTTGATTTCTCGAGTTCCGATCAATAGTAAAGATTCAAAAAAAATAGTAATAAAGTCATTTAAAATTTAAAGACAATTTTAGTAAAACTGAGTAAGCAAATTTTACTACATGGCGGATCCATAATGTGTATGAAACCCACCATCATGCCGGAGAATACAAACAAGAATAACGAATAACGTCGCAATTATTACTAGAGCTTATATTATTAGTATCGTTTCCGCTACAAACAACCCGCCTCAGGTTGTTGTTATCTCGCCCAGCAGCATCGGCCGCGATGAATGACGATTTCCGCCACAGCTTTATGTATGCTCATAAGGTGTAGTTTATAGAGACGAGCAAAGCGTGATGCGTTGAAGGCGCGCTTATTTTAAACCTGGCAGTTTTCCCAAATATTATGACAAAAGGACTCTGTAATAGATTACTAATAGAAGTATAATTATCATATTTTCACTAAGGTGGGTACTTTAGACATCAGTTACGATTTTGTGATAAAGCCTTGTACCAAAAATTAAAAAAAGGAAAATTATATCTCCCTCGTAATGTAATGGTAGAAAGTAATGTATCACACAGTCCGTCAATTTATCTTGCCCGGTGACAGCGCCGCTAGTATCTAATATAAATAAAATAATAACCAAAACTAAATAGGCCTAAAAATTAGTTCCAACTAGCTGATACCCGCGACTTCGTCGGCGTGGTTTAAGTTTTTTTGATTCCCTCGGGAACTCCTTAATTTTCCGGGATAAAAAGTAGCCTATGTCACTCTCCAGGTTCTCAACTATACCCATGCCAAAAATCAGGCCGATCCCTTGCTCTGTTGCGGCGTGAATGAAGGACAAACCAACAAACCAATAAACCAACAAACCAACAAACAAACACACTTTCGCATTTATAATATTTGTATGAAGTATAATTTTGGCCACCGAGGCAGATAGGTTTGACGGACTATAACTGAACACTGCAACACGTGTCAATCCAATAAGAAAAGCTAAAAAATTTACGTTGTTACATAGGAAGTTTTTACAGTGCCGTTCCGTACTGCTCGCTATAATATTTGGAGTATTGTCATCGTTATTTCAAAATACTAGAGCTTTAGAAACTCATCTGCTTATCGACCATGAATGTGAGCGCGCGTCTCTATTTCATTGTGGTAGCGGAAACATAATATTATCCTGGTAGAGATTGAGGGCCATTGTGCCGGCCTCATCTTATGCTGAGATGTGGCTGAGAAATATAGAGCGTACTTTGACTTGGCTCAGACTTTACTTAGAGTTAGAACGAGATGCACTTATGTGAGTAACATAAATCTGTCTCATTTTAACCATGTCTTAAGTCTAAGCAAAGTCAAAGTTCGCTCTTCATATCTCACGCTTAGGGATATTATAGTTTACTGCACAAGAACAGATTAAATGTAAGATAATTATTCTCCTTCACTTCTTTAAGAGTGGTAGAAAGTTTTGCATCCTTTCTGCACCACACAAACCGGTAATGCAGGTGCAGGTGTCAACCCTATCAGTATAGCTAAAAAAAATTGGTTGTCTGTAAAGTCGGTTTACGGATGATAGTTTTACGTGATAACTAGAAGTTCTCGAAGAAGCTCGCGTGGCGGCGTTCCAGTAGCAGAACTATTCGAACTGCTAGCTCTGACGTCACGCGAGAAGAGAGGTAAATGTGTCACAAGCCAACGCTTGGGCCGATCGTGCCTCTCTATCGCTTGTTCCGCGCTCTCACTTGCACGCTCAGGCTCAGACGGAACGTGACACGTTATCGTGCGTACAGCTGGTGTTCATCGATATAAATTTTATCACGTCAAAAAAATACGTTGTAATAGTAAGCTTCTACTCGGTACCGCTAAGATATTAGCGTTTTAGAAGTCACCCGCATATCGACCAATAATGTGAGCGCGCGTCTCTATTTCATTGTGGTAGCGGAAACTTAATATCCTAGTAGAGATTGAGGGCCATTGTGCCGGCCTCGTCACAGGGATATTACAGTTTACTGCACGGGGACAGATTAAATGCTCATAGAGGATATCATGTTCATTATTGTAGATGGTGAGATTTTTTCCATCTTTATCATACCATATCATACTAATATTACTAATGCAAAAGTGTGTTTGTTTGTTGGTTTCTGCTTCAATTTAACGCCACAACAGAGCAACGGATCGACGTGATTTCTTGCATGGGTATAGTTGAGGATCTGAAGAGCGATATTGGCTACTTTTATCCCGGAAAATTAAGAAGTTCCCGCAGGAATTCAAAAAACTAAAACCACGCGGACGAACTCGCGAGCATCAGTTTAATAACTAACTGCAATCTCATCAGCGGCGATAAGTGATGATGGATAGATTTTACATTTGGCAATTCATCGGAATTTCATAGAAATCCTGATTAGTTCCAAGTGTATTTTCACTTTTAGGTCAGCCGCCATCTTGAGATTGTACTTTTAAATAGTTGTTCCACATTAACGATTAGTCTCGCTCTCTAGCAAACTTACCGTCGTACAACATGTGTAAGCTTCGCGGGAAGTGTGGAATAAGTAGCAAACTGCCCGTTTGGACGCCCACAACGACTGTACTTTTTTCATTACCTACGCAATTTTCGAGTGGCTATGAGAAACGCGTATTTTTTATTCATAGATCATTACTAATAAAAATATTTATTTTTTAAAAAAGAAGAATAAAAATTAGATTATAATTACGACTTCAGTGTAATGCACATCTATATGTAGTCCATTTACGTACATCTATGTAGTATGATTTCCAGCGTTGTTTTTATTATGATTACTCAAACTAAGCTTTTTTTACAGCTGCCACTACACTCTTGTACGAGTCTTTGCATTACAATAACTCCAACCGTTTAGAACAATAAATAAAGCTCAGTTTTACTTGTACAAAAAACAATACTCTCGCTATATTTATCTCTCCCATATTCTCTTCTTACTGCCAATCAGTTGCGCTGGGCAGTTGTTGGTCAGGGACACCCAAAATAGTCAGTTTTCTAAACTATGAATCAATGTCGAAGATTCAACACCGTTATGCCATTACAACGTGAAGGACTATATAGTCCATACTATTATTATAAATGCGAAAGTGTGTCTGTCTGTCTGTCTGCTACGCTTTCCCGGCCCATCTTTTCTACCGATTTTGCTGAAATTTGGTATAGAGGTAGGTTATGTCCCAGGGAAGGACATAGGCTACTTTTTATCCCGGAAAATTAAGGAGTTCCCGCAGGAATAAAAAAAACTTAATCCACGCGGACGAAGTCGCGGGAATCATCTAGTTAATTATATGTGTAGGCCCATAGAATAAAACGATCTCGTAACAATATATAATAGGTAACATATTGCAAGCGTGCGTGGAAATTGAAGCCAAATTCCGCCATTTTCGTAGCCGCACCGTAAGTGCTAAACTGTCACCCGGTTTTATTGTTCTGCACCGCCGCGACTTAACAGCCTTGTTATTGTAACGAGTTACGTTCTCTTTTCGCTTTTTGTTGCTAGCAATTTGTGGGCTTTGTTTCGAATCGGCGGGCCTCATAAGGCTTTTGGAAGACGACACGAGAATATTCGTGTGGTCGCCGCGCAGTGGACGCACGTTTAAACCTATTTCGCGTTTTATTATTGACGTTTGTTTTAATATTATCGGGGGATGCCCCGTCGCTCACGTCCGCTGAAACTACCCTCTACCTCCCTGCACGTGTCCCCTGGGTGGTGCTAAACGAGCGACGAACTTTCAGGCGAAATAAGCGTTCTTTTTATAAAAACGCCTATATTATGTAAACGCCATACGATTGAATAAATTGACGTTTGAACTCATAATTATTACCATATTATGTGGACGTTCACCGTTGCCTTCTGCCTTCCATAGTAAAGTAAAGTAAGCAATGTAAATATTTATTTGGGAAAATATGGTAAGTACAGACAATATTATCTAGATGTTATTAGATTAATTTTTAAGTATGTGCGTATTTTATCGTTACCGACGTCCAAATAGAGTTAAGTTTAATTTTATTTAAGAATTCAAGAGTTCTTGTACTGAATAAAAACAATAATCTAAAAGATGTTTGAAATCTTAGAATATAATCTTAGAATACAGAGCTACTTAATGAAGACTAAATCAGATTCCTATTTCTATGGTAATACCCCTGCCTTATCCAGCCACTCGTAATATAAATAAGGCTCATCGAGATATCGTCAGTCTGTCATGACACGCTACACTTACTACGCTACGCTTGCAGCGCTACGCTTGCAGCGCTACGCGTACAGCGCTACGATTATACGCTGCTAAAGAAACTGCGCGGTTGCTGTACATTCTTCATGCTGTCGCTGTGATACAATCCCACTCTCCGTTAATTTCCTCTTTCGTTCCAGTCAGTACAAATATCATCATCGTTCCCAGTTCATTCATACATTGGGTAGCACGTGCTCTATCTCCATGCATGTGTCCTAGGGGGTGACTTACGCTTCCTTCGACAAGACGCGGTCTCTAGTCGAAGACCTTTTGACTTAAATGTCCATCGATTCTTCGTCACACATGATCAGCTTACTTTCTACCGCCTGCTGCCTTTAGAAAATATATCGGCAGAAATCCTTCTTCAGGTCGAGTGTACGCTTTTATAGCATGGTTCCAAAAGAGTTTCAATTTAAAGACTGTTGAACAGAATTTGTTTAGTCAAGACTATTATACTATTGATGATCTTCTTGATGACAAAGTTCGCATCCAGCAAACAGCCAGTGTAATACTTGTTAAGCAGATTGCAGACGTCGCGCGCGAAAAAAAACGTGTCGAATGTAAGTGCCCTTAACACACAGAATGATATTAAGGAAGTTTCCTTCGTAATTCTTGTTCTGTAATTCTCTGGATTGCGGAGGCCGTAAACAATGTTTCAAATGTAATTTTTGGGCTCGCTCCGTAATCCGATGTGTCAAAAGTTCGTAACTTCGTATGGATTGCTCAAACAATTTGCGGTGTTTCATTTCGCCAATTTCTGCGGGCTATTGGGAAATGGGAGCTATTTACAGAAGAATAATGTATTAGGTAAAATTTTCTAAGATTCTTGACACACAGTTATATGGTTTGCATAAAGGTTATGGTAATCTTGTACTTGATCATCCAGTTGAGATCGCAATCAGGGCTGATTTGTAGTGGAATAAAAAAACAGAACCGGAGTAACAGATAACTATACAAAAGAGAGAAACGAAATAATTGAGAAGATCCATAGAAGCAGATCTAATTTCTGATTTTTTCACTTTTAGCCACTCACTTTATAAAACAAGTTTGTAATACTTAGTGAACATTATTACGTACTAGATGATGCCCGCGACTTCGTCCGCGTGGACAAAGTTTTTCCTATTTCCGCGGTAACTCCTTAATTTTCCTTGATAAAAAGTAGATGTACTTCCCCGAGTTCGAACCTATCCTTGTACCAAATTTCAGCAAAATCGGTTGAACAGATGGGCCGTGAAAGCGTAGCAGACAGACAGACACATTTTCGCATTTATAATATTAGTATGGATGATTGCGATATGACGATTGTGCCTGTGCCTCATTTTGTTAATTGGCAGGGCTAAAAATTGAACTGGGTTTATATTTATATAAAATACTATTAAGTAAAGGGGATTTGTTTAGTAATTTATGGGTAGAACAATAAATCCACGTAACGTCGAAAAATTCCAACAATAAATACTGTTTGGTTTCCAGCTCACATATTTTGGGAGGCTGCAAAACTTTTTACCCATTTTTAAGCGCGCAAAACCGCGCAAACACTTTCCAATCCGACACAGGAAGTCAACCTCTGAATACAAAATGTATCGCCGACGAACGTTGATATACTAACCCGTAGATATTATAATAACAAGTCGCGTGTGAAACCGTAGAGTAACTGCCAAGCACGTTAAGCCGTCGGTCCTGCGCCTGATCTCTCTCCAGTCGTGTCGGTTTTTCCGTCCCATCGGGCTATGAGTGTAAAGGAACAGAGAGTGCACCTATGTACACTCTTGTGCACTCCGCCGCCGTGGCTGAAATTCGGTCAGGAAGACATTATTATTTATTATTAGATAAATAGATACTAGAGGATGCCCGCGACTTCGTCCACGTGGATTTATGTTTTTTTTAATCCCGCGGGAACTCTTAAATTTTCCGGGATAACAAGTAGCCTATATCCTTCCCCGGGATGTGACCTATCTCTGTACCAAATTTCATCAAAATTGGTTGAGCAGTTAGGCCGTGAAAGCGTAGCAGATATTTATATCATATATCTATATCGTATAGATATTTTTATTTTGTCTTTAGACAGACAGACAGACAGAAACACTTTCGCATTTATAATATTAGTATGGAAGTATGGATTATAAAATATCCGCGTCCACACCAAAAAATAAATTGCGTGAGAGTTCTCGATGAAAATAAAGCGTCGTTGCGTTACTTTTTAGCGCAGTTTTTTACGCATCTCAACAATTTTCCCAAAACTTATACCTACATAAAGCACAATACACTTGTATCCTATACAAAAAGTAAATTCTATGTTGAACCACCTACCGTAAGCACCACTTTCATTTACTCATAAACTTAATCATGAATCTGTGTATCGTTGGATGTTAAATCAATACCATGGAATGAAAATGGGGAAAAAATATACAAACTCATCTCCGCCAAGAAAAAGCAACGCTTACGAGTACCAACAAAATGCATAGTTATGACAAAGTGAAGCAAAAAAATGTTTCTAGGACAGCGAACCTGCTTCTAATGGTCGCTTTAGGACATTTCGGTGAAAGCTGGAATTATTTCACGAATTATACTTAGAGTGCTCTGTCGTTAAAACGTGGATTGTGGAATACATTTTCATAATGAATCGCGTTTATGATTTTTTTTATGGGAGAGACATTCTTAGGGCTGCGTGCTTTGCTTTGTTCATCACAGAGTCTATTCCTTTCGTACACGATCACAGAGTACATGATGCACACGATGCTAGGTGAAACAACAAGCATCGAAGCCACGTACACTCGCGATTTTCTCTCTCTCTCTTACACTCTTAGGCACTCTTAGGCATGCAGTTTTCCTGACGATGTTTTTCTTCTAAGTTGACCACAATTGCTTACAACGCAGATAACTATAAATTTTTAGAAGTGCATGTCAGGATTTAACCTCCGGACCCTCTCAATATAGGCAAAAGTCAATAGGCTATCAAAACTAGTACACAATGTTATTGCTGAAGCATTCAGAGAGGCAGAATGGTTTGTTTCGCACGATATTAAAATAAACAGGTGTTATAGCGTTTGAGTGGGAATATGGAATATTATACAAAATTCCGACGACGCCATATTGCTCCGGAAAAGGAAATAATAATATGTAAACGTAACATTTGCAGCTCCGTGCTGCGTTTACGTCCACAGGAGAGTGAAAATCAAAAAAATATAAATATTGGCTCAAAACTCATATTTTATTCACGACTACCAATCGTGTGGTATTGTACTGATAAACAATTTCAAACTAAATAATATTTTTTGAGTTTAACAACTAGAAAATACGTGATGGTGACTCCATTCGTCATAAAATAATAATAATTAATATGGAAATAAAGCGCTGTTTTACACCATAAAGGTAATTCTGGTAGAAACGACGAACAATAAAAACTTTACACTTTTTTTCCATTTTTTTCATTATAAAATTATAAAAATTAACCACTATCACCACCCATGGTGGGTATAAAACGATACAAAAAGATAATTTTTTGACAACGATCATAACCAATTTAACCAAACACTGAACGAAAATAAACCAAATCAAGGTCAAAAAAAATATAAAGAGACCTGAACCTGGAAAATGAACCTCGGGTATTCCTAGAGGGTTCTCAAAAACTATCAATCGGGGTGGTATGTTCAAGAAACAAAAGCGACCTTACAATATGTTTCGACTTTCAAGTACTAAACCGATTCAAACGAGCATCATAAGTACAAAGTTATATTCTTGCCCGCCACTGCGCTCATTCCTTATGGCACCGAATGAGTTCTTGTTTCGGTTTTTGCCTATTTGTTTTGTAGTAATAGCGTACCGCGGGGCATTGTCTTTATCTTCTGCAATATTTATCTCTGATTAAACCTTTATATTCAGCTTAGCGTTAATATTTCTCACGATGAAACGGCGATTAACGTTTTGTTTAACAAAGGTTCTCTTAAGGTTGATACACATTGTGTGATATTTTACTCGTTTTGCACTAAGCTAGAATACCTTCACCATCTTTATGAGCAGATTTGGTGAAAGTGGTGACCCAGATAACTGTGATGGAGTGTTCCTGCAATGCTACTCGCCGTCAAAAGTGGAGGACCCTCGCATGGAAGGCGATGCGATCCAAAGTAAGGAAGCCAACGCTGACTCCATCCTCCCAACAGACACTGTTAGAGTGCACGATTGAGAAAAACAAATATGTTCTAGGTTAAAAAAAATTGCGACTCATAGCGACTGCCGATAGAAGTGAAAACTTGTAACTTAATTTTAGTATTAAAATTTGGAAAAAAAATTATATTAAAATAATTAAAATATAAACCATAAAACTAAGGCATTAAAGTTTAATTACGAATGTAGTATAATTTATATTTAAGACCTTTTGTCTTCGTAACAACGCGAGCATGTCGGTGACGAGCATGTCGGTGACGCGAACCCCCAAGTTTACCCCCTACCAAAAAGTGCTCAACGCGGCTAAAGAAGTTTTCACTTCAAAAATTATATTTTAAGTAAAACATTAGGAAACCAGCAGTCATATAGTAACTAACTAGTAGTAATCTAAATAATTATTAATTTCTAAAATAACCCAAATATTAGTTTACTCTGGTTCTTCTCCTGTATTAACCCATGTTCCTATTTATAAGCTTTTTATATTTTAATTAAGTGCTTCCTATGTAGCATATATATTAATATTTACTTTTTCCACCTTTGCGAGCTATTTCTATCTCACGTAAATTCTATCTGTGAAAACTTGTAATTGGCGTGTTACTTATTCTCTATTTATCTATCCACTTTTTGTTGTAGCTGTAAGTTTTCTGTACAAAATAAAATAAAATAAAATAAAGTTAAGCCAGCAAGTAAGCAAGCAAGATAAACAGATAAGGAATTTACACCGAGCAATCAAAACAGTTTTTTTTTTGAATAGGTAAATCGGTTCAATAGATCCATCGAATTAATAGTTTATCAAAACGAAATAGACGAACTTTTTAACTTAGCGCATTCATTTCGAAGCTTTTCAGCGAAGGAAATAGAAAATAGGTAGTAAGTTACGACATGAAAATTATTATGAAACTGAAGTGAAATTAACTAGCTTTTCTTTGTGAAACTATTAGAAATAACTTCCTCTTAGACTAAGGCCTGAAGTGACGAAAGCCAGAGGTTTATGCCGGCGGCTTAATTCATTTTTAACACGAATTTTCTGACGCGACTATTTTGACTTAGAATGCAGTTTAGCTGGCCTTCCAGCTTACATTTCAGCCAAGCAAATACGAAATTGCATATGGAATACAAGCGCATGAATATTGAATGAAGTTATTCGTATCTAGGGTGAATTTTGCATTCAGTTTGTGCTGCTGTAAAATTTGTGACGTTCTATTGTTTGAGGATGCTCGAGGGATAAAGAATTCAGGGCCCACGGTATTCAATTCTACGATAAAGGTAACAGCACATCGTTTGGTTAGGAGGTGACAAACCATCACGCCCATACATTATCATCTTCACTCACCCAACCGCTGGCTCATAAGTGAGCACCAGTCTCCTCTAACAATGAATACCTCCACCAAGCTGCCTAAGTGCGGATAGGCTATTTAGGACTGTTAGGGGGTCGAGTAGGTTTTTAGGTACTAATGGTCCCGCTGCATCACGGGTGGTGCTATAAAGGTATAAGTGAATCTTGTTGGCCCCCATACCTGTTGAATATATTATACCTACTGGTTATACAACACATCCTACTGGACCCACTAGTGAAGTGATTTCCACACTTCACACCATCAAATATACACGTCATCATTAATCCTACTATGTTACCAATACATATCATAAACTTGCAAAAGGCGAATGTTTGTTTACAAAATTTACAATTTACGTGTATGTTTTTGTACGGCCACTACAGCTGCGTCGTGTATTTCGTTAGTTTCAGGCTTTATGTTAAGATTAAATTTTGAGACATAAGTTCTCAAAGAAGCTCTTGTAGTCATGGTCATAGTAGCATAATACTACAGCGCGCAATATTAATGCAGCTCAAATGAAATACACCGCCCTGGGGCCATACTGCCAACGCTTAAAACAATACTCAAGCAATATTACTCAAAATGACAGTTTGATGTCATGTACCTTGACGTTCCTAAAATAAGGATTATAATTTTAAAACACGAGAATCAACAATAGTGAAACAATATGGCTTTAAGCGTTGGCAGTATGGCCCCAGCTGTGTTCCTCACAACAACACGTCACCGCGACCGCCTGCTGTCTTGCGGTGACGTGAACTCGTGTGCAGACCCCGCCCTGTCAGAAACCGTCTATGGGTTAATGTAATACCTCAAGTAATGTAGTCATGTTAACGGTAGCATTATTATTGCAGCTAAAATGAGATAAACCGCCCTGAACCGTGTTCCTTACAACAACGCGTAACCGCGGCCACCTGCTGTCTTGCGATGACGCGGACGTGTGTCCACCCTTATTAAGAGGTAGATATCGGTCGGTCTACAAGATATCGGTCTCGGTCTAGAAGTTAGATGTAAATACCAAAAAGTGTCTGTCTTCTGCTACGCTTTGACGACCCATCTGTTCAACAGATTTTGATAAAACTCGGTACAGAGATTTGATAGATAGTACTTCAGGGAACCCTACATCTACACTGACGTAGACATCTAGCACAAAACAAAATGCACTTTTCCTCTTGAAATTAACTGCTACGTCTGAGGCCCACTTGCAGAAGGAGGACATCATAAACTGCCCCCCGATTATGTAAGAATGGCCGATCAAAACGTAAAGGTTCGGCGGCAAAGTAAAATAAACCATAACAGCATTGAATTAGAGCTCAATTTCGTGTACCCATTCTTATACGTTTAGGTATGTACGATACCCTAAACGTATGAGAATGGATACACGAAACTTTTACGTTTTGATCGGCCATTCTTACATAACCCCCGATTATGTAAGAATGGCCGATCAAAACGTAAAAGTAGCTGACTAAGTTAAATTTACAAAAAAATACAGTCAGCAAAAACTGACAGCATTATAAAAATTAACTAAAATAACTGTCGTTGTGCAAGTGGTCCTATGTATTTAATCTCTAAACCTAGCTCACAAACTACAAGATAATTTATTACAAGACTAAAATAAAAATGCCTAATTTAGTATTTTTATAATACATTTTTAATATTAAATACACTAAACTTACTCGTACTGAGATACAAAATTAAATTCCTAACGCTAAAAGATCTACGAGCTTTCAACTTCCAAACTCAGCAAAAATTTTGTACGCAACAATTTTCTGTATTTTTTAAACATATTTCGTTTTTTCTCAACGTTAGTAATTTTATTTCTACAAAGTTAAATTACGTTGTATTCTTTTCCCTAATTTAACCTAACATTTCCTTCCTTTTAGGCTGCATATCCACTGAAGCGGAGTGTAGCATAGATATTTTGTTCAATAGACCATCAGTTGCAGTAGATGATGACGTCATCTAATAAAAAAATAATGTGTTTTTTTTAATAAACGATATTTATAATATTATAGGCTAGCGCTTGGCTCCAATCAGACCCGCTTGCAAGTGATGATGCAGCCTAAGGTGGAGCGTGCTTGCCTAGAAGATGCCTATTCACTCTTGATTGAAATGTACCTATATTAAAAGAGGATGGGAAAATGGTAGCCGGAAGGGCATTCCATATCCTAGCGGTTCGAATTAGAAACGAGGAAGCAAATCACTTCACACGAGTCCGCGGAATTTCACAATGGTGATCATAAAATCACTTAATTTTTTATAAGTCTAATTGGTCGAAGCACTCCACTCCACCCGTCTCCGAATCAGTGAAAACGCACCCTAACGTCCTTAAAATAATAATTAATTGATTATAATCATTACTACCATCGCTTAAAACAGTATTACTTAAAAATGGCAGTTTTATGTCACAAAACTTAACGTCCCTATAATAAGGATAATAATTCTATAACAGAAACGTCAACAATTATAAAACAATACGGATTTAAGCGAAAGTAGTATGCCTTCAGTCGCTAGTCGTAAGGAATTTTCACATGCCGATGATGAGGCCGCTCTCCCGCACCACCTGCTCCGTCGACACAGGGTTGAGAAACACTGAAAACAGAAAAGTTTTATCATTATAATACATTTTTTTTTTCTATTATTAAGTACCAATGGAGGGTGCTCAATATAATTACAACTAGCTGATGCCCGCGACTTCGTCCGCGTGGATTGAGGTTTTTCGGTTCCCGCGGGAACTCCTTAATTTTCCGGGATAAAAAGTAGCCTATGTGCTATTCCAGACTATAATCTATCTCTGTGCCAAATTTCATCCAGATCCGTTCATCCGTTGGAGCGTGATTGAGTAACAAACATACATCCATACATACATCCATCCATCCAAACTTTCGCATTTATAATATTAATTACAATCTAGCCAAACTATTTGACTAATTAGTAATTTTACTTTAACCTAAGCTTATAATTATCTTATGTGCTAAGAAATTGTCCAATGACGTAAGCGTGACGATTATAATACATGATAATTAATAATTAATTATCTATACTTCCATATTAATATTATAAATGCGTAAAGTTTGGATGGATGTATGGATGCTTGTTACTCAATCATGCCAGAAAGTCAATGAAACCAAGGGCTAACTTGTAGTGGATAAAAAAAGAACAGCTGAACGGATCTGGTTGAAACTTAATTTTAAAAAACTTTCAACGCGGACGAAGTCGAGGGCATCATGTTATGAATATTTTTTCCTTACAGTTGATCTACACCCACGTTGATATTGATTAATTACACGGTAATTGTTTAATTTTCCGTGATAAAAAGTAGCATATTATGTCCTTTCCCGGGGGCCGGGATACAAACTATCCCTATACTAAATTTCATCAAAATCGGTTGATCAGATGGGTTGTGAAAGTGTAGCAGATAGACAGACAGATACACTTTCGCAATTATAATATTAGTATATTATCAGACTTTAAAGTTCTTACGTGTGTTAATTTTTAACAGAAGAAAGTTACGATAACCAATGGTTCGAATCAACCAGCCTTAAGGCCCACTTGCACAAGGACTCATAGATTGATTTATTTAAATATTTTAATGCTGTCCCTTTTTGGCAACTACAATATTCAATTGCCAAAAAGGGACAGAATTACAAATTTTAACTAAATCAATTTAAGAATTGGTTCTCTTAGAGAACCAAGGTCTCTGACATAGCCCAAACCATTATCAAGCTGAAGTGGCAGTGGGCGGGCCATGTCTGTATAAGGAGCGATGGCCGCTGGAGCCGGAAAGTTTTAGAGTGGAGACCGCGTATAAGTAAGCGTAGTGTGGGGCGCCCTCCAGCACGATGGACCGACGATATTAAGAGGGTGGCGGGAAGTGGCTGGATGTGGAAGGCTGAGGACCGGGTGTGGTGGCGTTCTCTGGGAAAGGCCTATGTTCAGCAGTGGACGTCCGCAGGCTGAGATGATGATGATGATGAGTTTAAGAATCCTTGTGCAAGCGGCCCTAAGTCTAATAATTATGACGTACTCACTTGTATTACCCGTGAATAAATCATCATCTGGAATGATGCTGGCGGCAGCGATCGCAGCTTCGTCCAAAACTATAACCTGAAACGATTGAAGCGAAAATTAACACAAAAGCCATTATGTTCATAATCTGTCTAGAGAGGCATTATTTTTTGGTGGAAGCTAGACTTCGTCTGGAGCTAATCCTTACCGACAAAGACGTGCCGCCAAGCGATTTAGCGTTTCGATACGATGCGTTCCTCTCACTCTCTCTTCTAATCGGCGGTCTTGACATTCCGATTACAGAGCCATGAGTTTGATAAAATGAAAATATAATAAGTAATAACTCCCTGCAGAGGCCTTGCAGCAGGGGTATCTTACTAGATTTTCTAAAGGGCCATTTACAAAATTAATGTTGCTGCAGGCGACTTCGAAAAGGTAAAGAAATGCTTCCCTTCTTTTTTTAAAATATAAATCAGTTCGGCCCGCGGGCCGTTTGACATGACTGCCCTGCACATCTATTTTTGTTTAAAACCAGAGGCCCAATTGTCTAAGCAAATCGTAATCAATTGACAGCTTAAAACGTATTACTCGAATTGTTTGAGGAGTTCATAAATGCTTTTATCTACACTAATGTTATAACATTCTACTTATGTTTCCAATACTTGACTTATAATTACTACTGTTATAGCGCAGATAACAAAACACTCAATTTAAGCAATTTCACATGATGGTATAATATCCACATCGATATCGTAAAATCTCATTATAACATTAATAAAACGCGACCAATTAACCTGGCGAGCCTTATGTCAAAATCCTCATACAAGTTGTATAAAATTTTGATATTAGGCTGGCTTTTGAAAACAGTTGGGTTATACGTGAAAACTTCGTCGAAACTACTAAACTTACATACACAAAACTCTTTGGTAAGATCTTGTGCCAATTAAATAAAAAACGAACAGCGCGCGCTCGCTCCTGATTGGCCCTGCGTGCGCAGCTGCGCTCTCATTGGTTAGATTTTAATGGCGGCAAGTTCACTGTGACAATACACGTACGCGTGAATTTAATGTTTCGCAATGTGTTTTGTATTGTCAGCTTTTACTCTTACACTTTTTTAAACACACTTTTACTAAACACTCGTTACTATTATGAAACTCGCTGCGCTCGTTTCATAAACTCACACTCGTGTTTTAATACCCTTCATTATATGACAGTTGCATAAACTACTATTGAAGTGCAGGCATCATGAACTACAACTAACTAACTATGATCTTTACAATCGTGCATTGTCGAGTCAACATCTCCTGAAGATGCTCCGGTTTCGGAGTGAAACGTACGTTGAGAGTGATTTGGAAGATTTGTGTGGTGTGGTGCGGTGCCGGTGCGAATTGCTGGGTGGTGGGTGTTCGCATGCTATTGGTGAAGGACACGCACTGTACCACATAGATTTGTCTGCTGTGGCGGATTATAGCGAATTAAACTTTTCGTTCATTCATCTATGAACTCCATAAACTGGTCGAATATACGTTTGAAAAACGATTACGATTACGATTTCCTTAAACAATCGGAGGGTAGTAAGCGAATTATCGCTACAAAAAGTAGCGAAACTTTCGTTTGATAACACATTTCCATGTGGACGTGATTTAAAAGCTTAAACTTGCAAGTAGATTATGTTAAAAAGGCTTATTGCAGATAGCTCCGGAAAATTCTAGACTGTTCACAGTGTAGCCAACTTTCAAACAACGTTAATTCCACAGTTTTTATCCCGGCAAAGGCAAAACTGGGACGGACACTAATAATTCTGATTATACACAAGTTTCTGAAGAAAGTTTTTAATTGACCCAGATATTATAGAAAACGTAAATTGGGGCACAGAAATGAACAAGTTGCTTACCCCACTCGCTGGAACACTAAATTAGCGAGCAACTTTAAACGCTAATGCTCAGTTCCGTGTTTTTCTAGAGATAATGGAAAAACATTCTTCTGCGCTATCTTCGTATTTTTAAATCCTTTCCAGACAGAAAAAATGTATTTTTTAACATATAGAACAGTTTCTAGAATAGGATATTTTTCCAACTGTTACTGCGCGTAATGCAAATAAGATAACAAAAATACGAGTGTGTTCAAGGCTTGCACATACCAATAAGCTTGAATTTTAAACTTTGGAAGACATTTGGAACCAGATTTGTTGACAGATCTCAAAAAAATCTTTAAGGCTAGGCGATATCTTTTGAGGCACTTCATTTGAGGGTATGTGAGCTAGTAATATAACTGCCATACCCCTAACAAGTTGGCCCGCTGCCATGCCATGCCATCTTAGACTGCATCATCATTTACCGACAGGCCAGTTCACAGTCAATAGCAAAGCTGCTGTAGTGGATAACAAAAGACGGGTTAGTCACATTTGGTAAAGAACCTCTTCAGTGACACACACATCATACGTCTAATGTCTGATGGGCAGGACACCAAAAGTGACCAGCACCTTGGGACGTTTGAGTGCCTTTGCAGAAGTGAGTGTTGATGCAGAGGTTTGTCTCACGGAGTTCTTCCGTGGGAATAGGATGCTCACCTTTGGGCAATCAATGATGTGCGCCTCAAGAATCTCTTCAGTCTTGTCATACTGGTGTCTGCTGGGCAGGAGGTCGATAGCGTTGGCGGTCAGCGACCACAGGTGGCCAGCGCCCTGGGACGCTCGAGCTCCTTTGCGGAAGTGAGGGTTGATGTAAATGTTTGTCTCACGGAGTTCTTCCGTGGGAATAGGATGCTCACCTTTGGGCAATCAATGATGTGCGCCTCAAGACCCTCTTCAGTCTTGTCATACTGGTGTCTGCTGGGCAGGAGGTCGATAGCGTTGGCGGTCAGCGACCACAGGTGGCCAGCGCCCTGGGACGCTCGAGCTCCTTTGCGGAAGTGAGGGTTGATGTAAATGTTTGTCTCACGGAGTTCTTCCGTGGGAATAGGATGCTCACCTTTGGGCAATCAATGATGTGCGCCTCAAGAATCTCTTCAGTCTTGTCATACTGGTGTCTGCTGGGCAGGAGGTCAATAGCGTTGGCGGCCAACGACCACAGGTGGCCAGCGCCCTGGGACGCTCGAGCGCCTTTGCGGAAGTGAGGGTTGATTGAGAGATTGTGTCGGACTGAGTTCTTCCAGCGCTCATCGTTCGCTTTGTAGTAGGGGTAGTGGTCTCTGGAATCAAAAGGAAGTTAAACAATTAGATGAGAAAGTTACTGGACATCTTGATGATATCTTTGGTATACGATAGTGGTCTCTGAAATCACATAAAATTATACAATAAGAAAATATTATGTGCTGTTGATAATTTATTGGATGAGATTAAATTTTTTTTTTAAATTAATTATACATAGTAACTATCTTAACTCTGAGCTTATGTTTCAGTATTCAGTACCAAATTGGTAAAAAGTTAACCCTATGCCTGTCTGTCTATCGCACTTGCATATTTTTCACATAATATATAGGCAGAACAATGCAATACATATTTATTCAAGTATGAATCATGAATGTGTTATAACTGTCATAACTGTCGTACCCCTAGGTAGGTTAGCCCGCTAACATCTTACCCTGCATTATCTCTTACTATCAGGTGAGATTGCAGACAATGGCTTACTTAAAGTAGTGGAATAAAAAAAATATTGCCGGGGATTGAACCCGGAACCTCCCAGTTGGAAGACCAAAGCCCCGCGCCATGCACTGTATGAATGTGTTTACAATAATTTCGACATCCAACAATCCCCCTAAATGCTTTTATTACATTTCCGTTCACAACAAAACGCCCCATTACAAATCATTACCCATTATTGGAACAGAGCTGTAAAACAAATTCAACCCTATCAGTAACTCAGTGGCTACACTTTGACCCCTGATCGAATAAAGCAACTGTTTATCACAGCTTAGCTGTGACGGATTGGGGATGTCGAGGATCGTGCGCCACGGATCTGACGACCTCCGTGGCGTGTGTGTGTGTGGCGCTGTCGTCTTAATGTGCGGAGGTCCCGGGTTCGATGCCCGGCAGGGTTTGGAAATTTATAATTTCTGAATTTTCCCTGGTCTGGCCTGGTGGGATGCTTCGGCCGTGGCTAGTTACCACCCTACCGGCCAAGACGTGCCGCCAAGCGATTTAGCGTTCCGTTACGATGCCGTGTAGAAACCGACTAGGGGTATAGGTTTATTATAACTGACATGCCCCTAACAGGTTAGCCCGCTGCCATCTTAGACTGCATCATCACTTACCATCAGGTGAGATCGTAGTCAAGGGCTAACTTGTAGTGGATTAAAAAATAAAAATAAATAAGAAATCGTCTGCGTCATTTAAATATTTAAATTAATTATTTAAATGAAAGTTGACAATGGATATAGAAAGTAATAAAAATAGTTTGGCTTGCTTGAAACTAGTTTTGAATACACAAACTGAATACTAAATTTCAGGCAATCTCGTGGCCATAATTTATAAGTAATACATTATTACTTATATGAAATACTAAAATGATCCTAATTCTATGAAGGCCAATGATAGGTCAAGTTCTTTTCGGTCCTGAAAGAAAGTCATATTATCACGATATTTGATCATACAAATTGAGAACATGAATACTAACAGTTCTTTTACTCCGGAGCTTACACTCAAGCTTTTAAACTGTAATTTAACTTTCATTGTTTTTGCTCCGGCTAAAACAACAATGCACTTTGCAAATGTCACGTAGTTAGCTATGGTCCCACAAACTTATCCAACCCGGTGACAGCGTCGCTGATATTATTGCATTTAGTGTTCCTATTAACTAAAACTAAACAGTCATAAAAATTAGTTCGAATGTTGGCCACCGGGCCAGTAAAGTTGGTGGGACTGTAGCTACTGTACGGGTGCTAAACTGTGGTATAGCAAAGTTTGTATGTCAAACACGCCATATTACAACCCGCGCGATCACCACCCGGCACGGGTCGATTGCGCCCGGCTGATCGCCTTCGCAGTTCACCCCAAACTGTATTAGCATTGCATCAATATCGCCATGTTTGGGGAGCCACCTGTCCGCCTGTTTAAAACGATTACCAAACAGGGGATTTATATTTTATCCACATACTACTTAGAATGAATCCCGCGAGTTTGTCCGCGTTGATAGGCTTTTTAATGTAAACGCGCCTTTAAAGCAGTCCATTCTGACTACTTCAAGCTGTCCGTGTATCTGAGACCTTAGGCTTTTTAATGTAAACGCGCCTTTACATCTGTCATTTTATCGTAATATCCCTAGTATCTGATTTAAAGCGTATTGTTGTAACCTGGTTATAAACTTGTAGCACATAATTACAGCATATTCGCCATTTTCCGGCCATATTGTAGTAAGCCCATGTGTGTAATAAGTTATTGTCATTTTACAGATTACAAGCTTTTAATGTGTCTCTATGGCGCACCGATATACCCGCGTGCAAGAAAGATTCACAATAATTACATACTAATTGTCTATACTAAATCAAATAAAAAATAATAAATCTTCTATATATATAAAATTCAAAGTCCTGACTGACTGACTGACTGACTGACTGACTGACTGACTTATATATCAACGCACAGCCTAAACCGCTGGGGTTAGAAACATGAACTTTTGACAGTAGGTTCCTTTTGTGACGTAGGCGCTCACTAAGAAAGGATTTCTCAAAATTCCACCCCTACGGGGGTGAAATAAGGGGTTGAAGTTTGTATGAAAGTCCGTCATTTCTCAAGTTATATCCATGAAACTTGGTAAATGGGCTACCAGTTAAAAATAAAGACATACGTGTTTCACAGTTTTTCAAAATTCCACCCCCGAAGGGTTAAAATAGGGGTTTAAAGTTTATATGAAAGTCCTTCATTTCTCAAGATAAAGCCATGAAACTTGGTATATGAGCTGCGGGTTAAAAATGAAGAAATACGTGTTTCACAGATTTGGAAAATTTCTATACCCAAGGACGTTAAATACAGAGTTTGTCCTTCAATCACGCCGCAACAGAGCAACGGATCGATGTGATTTTTTGAATGGGTAGGTATAGGTGAGGATCTGGAGAGTGACATAGGCTTCTTTTTATCCCGGAAATGAAGGAGTGCCTGTGGGAATTAAAAAACTCATGCCACGCGAACGAAGTCGCGGGCGTCCTCTATAATAATATAAAGGCGAATGTTTGGATGGATGTATGGATGTATGGATGTTTGTTACTCAATCACGCTCCAACGGCTGAACGGATCTGGATGAAATTTGGCACATAGATAGATTGTAGTCTGGAATAGCACATAGGCTACTTTTTATCCCGGAAAATTAAAGAATTCCCGCGGGAACCGAAAAACCTCAATCCACGCGGACGAAGTCGCGAGCATCAGCTAGTAAATGAGAAAAATTTGGATGGATGGATGGATGAATGGATGGATGTTTGTTACTCAATCACGCCAGAACGGCTGAACGGATCTGTCTGGAATAACACATAGGCTACTTTTCATCCCGGAAAATTAAAGAGTTCCCGCGGAAACCAAAAAAACCTTAATCCACGCTAGTATTAGTATAAATTAAGAATAAAAGATATGTTAAAAATTACCACCAGATCTCATCCTATAACAGGGAAAGGGAATCTAATTTTACGATCCGTAGGCCGATAAAGAATTAATAACATTGGCCACGCGCCGATAACCGGCAAATCCCCTCACGAGGGCGATAACCAACCGATTATCAGTGATTACAACTAATCGCTGCAAGTGGGATATTAATCTAATCGTTAAGGTTAAGGGCGAAAACATACTACCGACTAAAATGTTGTCTAGCTGAAAAAAAGTCCACGCGCACGCGTTTATACGGAGCACAAACTATCATGACAGGACGAAACGTGTTTCCCATACAATGCAGGCGTTTCGTGCGGACGTTTGTCCGTAGTGTAGATTCATTCGACAAAGGCACTTGTAAAGTCTACTTGAATAAAAAATATTTGATTTTCATTTTTGAAGTGAAAACTTCTTTAGCCGCGTTGAGCACTTTTTGGTAGGGGGTAAACTTGTGGATTCGCGTCACCGTCACAGACATGCTCGCTCCGACATGCTCGCGTTGTTACGAAGATATTACGAAGTTGTCTTAAATATAACTAGTGGTTCGCCCCGAACTGAGACCTTGCGGTATCACAGAGCGCCATCTATTGACATCATTGTGAAGTTCTGTGAAAACTACTGAAGCTCATTAAAAATTAAATAATTTCGTTTCCTTATTATATTTATCTAATTTTAAGTATTTGTTGTTCAAGTACAGGATATAATTCAAATAATTGATCAAGTTGCAGGCTCAGCCTTTAAGAAAATTGAGAGTTCTCAGGTCAACTTTGGCCGTTAGAAAATGCCCACTTTGAATTTTGAAAGCCCCCCATTTCATCAATTTAAGGGGAAAAATTAAAAAAAAATATTTTTGGACTCTATTCCCAATTATCTTTAAAATGATATACCGGAACCCTATATAACGCTATAAAAAATATTTTACTTCGCATTCGCTTCTATGAGAGCCCCCCTGAAATTTTTTATAACTTTTTAAGCCATATTCGGCGGGAGGCCATCGGTTTACATATTATATTTAAGTTTGAAGTAATTAGGTTCTACTATTCAGAAGTTATAAGGCTCTGACAGACGGACGGACAGACGGACGGACGGACGGACAATTAGTGCCAATTCACTCAAGTAGACTCAGAGACCTTCGCTTCGCTCGGTCAATGCCTTAGTTTTAAGGTTTATATTTTAATTATTTAAAAATATAAGTACCTATACATATTTTTTTTTTATTATTTTAAATATTCGTTTTCACTTCTATCGGCATTTTTAAATTTTGATTTTGTGTTTTCAACCTACGCGTTATGGGAATCGAGGATAATCGTGAGATTGTATTAGGGGGGAATGATGCGAAGAGGTAGGCAAACGTCAGTGCTTCGACCAATTAGGTTATTGAGAGATCACGTGATAACTTTTATCACGTCTCTGGTTCTGGTCTGGTGGAAGGCCGTGGGTAGTCGTCGATCGTAATCGATTTAGCGGAAAAACACCTACTACTATTGCACCTACTGCCGTAGTTTATTCTGTTCGTTTCTCAGACGATATTATTACGGTGCACCACCAGCCCTCCTAACCTCTAACTCAGTGATTATCAAAAAATGAAAGCCACTGACATATATTTTGTATCCATTGAAGGTTTTCTGTGAAACAAAAATAACATTTTCATTGCAAACCTTCAATGGATAAAAAATATAATATATAGTTAGCAGGTGATAAGTAATTGGAGCAAGGTGTATGTGAAGTGATGCAAGCTGAGCTTGGGAATTTAAAAACATATCAGAAATGAAGTGCCCCTACTATGAACCAATTTACTTATATAAGATCTGCAATAATAGATATGTAAACGTGTAACTATTTAAATAAATAAAATGAAATGAAAAAATCGGAGGTCCAGGTTTAGCCGATGGTTGCATAATATAAAATCGGCTACTGGCTTCTACTCAGTATTTTCTGCTTCTCAGAATAAATAATGTAAATAGGCAATTACTTATAGCGAAATGAGAAAAGGCACATTCCCTGTTGTAGAGCTAAGTTGATATTTTCATTGTTTTCTTTCTGCAAAGAGATTATTTTGCATCAAAGATGGAAGAGTGGAGCTGAGAAACAATACTACTTACTTAGGCCACGCTTAGGGCTGTTTCTTTTAATGTAGCGCAGTGTATACTTAGTGCTTTCGTAATATAAAAGAAAAAAAAAATTGGCAGTGATAGGGACTGCCGATAGAAGTGAAAACGCATATTTAAAATAATTAAAAAAAAATTTAAATTTAAAAAAAATCAAAAAAAAAATTTAAAAATACAAATATAAACCTTAAAACCAAGGATTTAAAGTTTAATTACGTATGTAGTATATTTATATTTAAAACCTTTTGTCTTCGTAACAACGCGAGCATGTCGGTGTTCGCAAGCATGTAGGTGATGCGAATACACAAGTTTACCCCCTGCCAAAAAGTGCTCAACGCGGCTAAAGAAGTTTTCACTTCAAAAATTATATTCTAAGGGGCATGATATAAAGTTCACAATTTATTGACCGAGCGAAGCGAAGGTCTCTGAGTCTACTTGGGTGAATTGGCACTTGTCCGTCCGTCCGTCTGTCCGTCTGTCAGAGCCTTATAACTTCTGAATTGCTGAACGTAATTACTTCAAACTTAAATATAATATGTAAATCGATGGCCTCCCGCCGAATATGGGTTAAAAAGTTTTAAAAATCTTTATTTCAGGGGGGCTCTCATAGAAGCGAATGCGAAGTAAAATATTTTTTATAGCGTTACATAGGGTTGCAGTATATCATTTTAAAGATAATTAAGAATAGAGTCCAAAAATATTTTTTTTTGAATTTTTCCCCTAAAATTGACGAAATGGGAGGCTTTTAAAGTAGCGATTTTCTAACGTCCAAAGTTGACCTCAGAACTCTCAATTTTCTGAACTCTCAAGCCTGAAACTTGATCAATTATTTGAATTATATCCTGTACTTGAACAACAAATACTAAAATTAGATAAATATTATAAGGAAACAAAATTATTTAATTTTTAATGATGATGATATTTTTAACAGAACTTCACACTGATGTCAATAGATGGCGCTCTGTGAAACCGCGAGGTCTCAGTTCGGGGCGAACCACTAGTTTAACTGAGTCAGAGTAGAGTCGGTCTCGAGTCTGTATAATGTGCGAAGACCTTGAATACTAAACCCTATATAAAATTAAAATGTAGACACCAACCTACAATTCACAGCAAAACGTATACTGTGTTAACGAACAATGACTCCACCGAGTCACTGCTCATATCAAATTATGCTTATTACGTTTACAAAGGATATTATCACAATATTACATTAGTGTTGTTTGTTTGCGTCGCGCTTTGTTCCCTTTTGAATTAAACTCGGTGTTTTATTAACTTAGGCCCAGTTGTATGACAGACGGTTAAATGTACCTACGTTACGGTTACCGTTAGCAGATAAGTTTCCTTGTTATCTGCTTAGAATTTTGTACTTAAAGCTTATACTGATACAGTTCTTTATTCAGTGTCATCAAAAAAGTTCGCGAGAATTTTTCTCTTTCGTCTGAACTGACCTTTAAGCCCTTGACTCCATCATCATAATCATTCCAACCCATTGCCGGCCCAGTACTGAGCACGACTCTACTCTTGGAATGAGAAGGATTTTTTCCATAGTCCACCACGCTTGCTAAGTGCGGATTGGCTATAAGGTGGTCTAAATTATTCTATGATCTTGGGACCGGTAGCCATCTTGACTTGTAGAATGTCTTGTATTGTAACTAGTTATATTACATAACTAATAATGTGTGAACTTAAAGTAATAATTACTGAATAATTAAATAAGTGGGTTTAAAATATGATATTTAATTTCCTAAAACGCACATCCCTAGTTACGATATTTAATTTACTTTTGTCGTAAACGTCTTGTTTCTATTTGAAAATTGATTTAAAATCATTAATTTTCTGTGGCGTATCGGACATTTTTTGTAAGCTACGGAAACGTTACCTATACCATTCGAAAGAGCTCAAAAAACTGTATCGGACTGCATTAAAAGTTCATTTTGAGCAAAACGTTAATTTAGTAGGTCGTCGATATAACCACTAATACCTTTGAGGTAATATAAGTTCGAAAAGTTAGAGCTGCATACGTACCTGGGCATCGAATCCCCGACCCGAAATTGAGGCCAAATCTTCCCCACTAGGCTATATCACCGCTTAATAAACCTTTTAATAGAAAACGCTTTTGGAACGAGAAAATCATAACGAAATTCGGGAAATTTTCTCTCAGTGTATAAAGATTATTTATTATTTGTATCCTGTTTGCATACGCCGCGATTTTGCGTACGCGATGACATTTTCACATCGCCCCGGGGAAATAACTTACCGGGGCTTAAAAATTACCTGCTTTATATTTCAGAATCCTTTTGACAACCATCATAATGTTATGTTTCAAGTTATCTATACTAATGTTATAAATGCGAAAGTTTGGATGGATGGATGGATGTTTGTTACTCAATCAGGCCAGAACCGCTGAACGGATCTAGATGAAATTTGACACAGAGATAGATTATAGTCTGAAGTAACACATAGGCTTTTTTTATCCCGGAAAATTAAAGAGAATTGAGTTTCAGTTTGGAGGGAAATCATCATTAAAGATAGCATCGTTGAAAAGAGATACAGGAAATTTAACGTCGATAAGTTATTCCGTACCTACCCGTGCATTTCCCGCGGGCAACGTAAAAGTGTCAACGCGGAACCGACGCGATGCGACAGATGGGGATGATATTAAAATAATAAATTGCATCGGGATAAAAGTAACTATTTTTTTTTTATATAGACTGGCGCTTGGCTGCAATCAGACCTACTTGCAAGTGGTGATGCAGCTTAAGTGGAGCGCGCTTGCCTAGAAGATGCCTATTCACTCTTGATTTGAAAGTACCCATGTTAAAAGAGGAGGGGAAAACGGAAGCCGGATGGGCATTCCATATTCTAGAGGTTCGAATTAGGAATGAGGTAGCAAATCGCATCGTACGAGTCCGCGGAACTCGAATAATGAATGCTCACATTCTGATAGAAACATGATTTTGTGAGCGCTGTTGATAAGTGGGAGATCCTGGGTTCGATTTCCGGTAATGGCAATTAATAATTTACAAAATATGGTTACTTCTCACAATGGTACTGTAAGGTTAGGTGAACGCTTTTTTAACACGGTTCCTAAAGGGTTTCTGGATTTGCCATTGCATAAATTTAAAGACTGTGTTAAACAGCATTTGTTGAGTCGAGGTTATTATACTACCAGCTGATGCCCGCGACTTCGTCCGCGTGGATTGAGGTTTTTCGGTTCTTTTGGACTAGAGTTTAATTTTTTTGTAAAATCCATAAGGCCGTGCGTTGTTATACCACAGAATAGGTGTTATACGCAGGCTTTTAAATTCAATCGCTACCACCGCATTGCAGAAAAAGCTCCAAAAAATACTATTAAAAACCCGCAATTTTGATTGCGTTGACTTAGAAGCTTGATTTTTTTTACAGCTCCAAGGGACCGGTGACTTAAGTAGGTAATTGTTATTAATTTCAACTTGATACCTCCGCGCGTTCCCGAGAAGGGGGTTGACAGACAGAGAGACGGACAACGAAGTGATCCTATAAGGGTTCCTTTTTCCTCTTGAAGTAAAACCCTGAGAACGCAACATGTGTACCCACTGGGCCAGGGAGGTCGTTAAATCACCTATACTGAAATAAAGACTAAACCTTTGTATAGGACGCGCTCCAGAGCCCTCTACGTGAACTTGTCTTAATTAAACAAGCAGTTTACTTACGAAATCCACTGGTAAATGGCAGACACTGTCAGCTCCCCACGTTCCCGCAATGCCTTCTCGATAAGCTCCGGATATGTGAATGGAGGCTTCTTGGCTCTTAGCGGGGATTCCGCTTTCACCACAGCAACTTTAAGCTGTTCATCTTCAGGGTCGTCATCTGGGACCTAAAGATAGGTAGAAAGCCTTATTGCATACACAGTTTAAAAAACAGCAACTTCAAATCTAATGCAAAGACGTGCCGCCAAGCGATAAATTTAGCGTTCCGGTACGATTCCGTGTAAAACCGTATAGGGGTATGGGTTTAATATAACTGCCACGCTCCTAACAGGTTAGCCCGCTACCATCTTAGTCAAGGGCTAACTTGTAGTGGATAAAAAAAAAATGCAGTAAAGGCGGCCTTATTGATTACATTAGCCTATTTTTAACCCCCGACGCAAAAAAGGGGTGTTACAAGTTTAAGTTGTTTGTTTGTTCTTCAACTGAGCAACGAATCGACGTGGTTTTTTGCATGGATATCAGACCCGCCATAGACCTGCTTGCAAGTGGTGATGCAGCCTAAGGTGGAGCGTGCTTGCCTAGAAGATGCCTATTCACTTTTGAGTATAATATACCATATTACAAGTCAATCCATTTCCTACACACCTCATAATCACAAGATAGAAATGTGTGAAAATATTTTCTGTACCCAAACGCCACTTCCATACAATTTGCTCGTGATTAGCGTGAGCGGAATATACGGGGTTGCATTTGAAATACGCATCTGGATGTATGGGGTGGGGGTGGAGGGGGGGGTGAGGGGGGAGGGTAGGAACCCTCCCCACCATCCCCCGCGGCGCGGAAACCTATAATTTTTTTTTTATTATTATTTTTTATTTTTTGATGTTGTGTTAACTTTATATAAGAATTTACGACTATAGCCTAAGAAAAAGTGGGGGACCTAGGAAAACTCCTTAGCCGTCACCCTCTTCCCCTCTAAGAGCATGTCGACGGAGCCCCGCTTCGCGGGGCTCCTATTTCTGGGTGGTCAAAAAAGGAAAATAACCTTAACCTAATTACCTATAGGTGCACCTTGTTATACGTTACTTTTTTTTTTACATTATATTTACCTATTAAAAATAATAATAAATAAAGAAAATTACTAAAAATAAGGGTTAAAAAGAATTTACGACTATAGCCTAAGAAAAAGTGGGGGACCTAGGAAAACTCCTTAGCCGTCACCCTCTTCCCCTCTAAGAGCATGTCGACGGAGCCCCGCTTCGCGGGGCTCCTATTTCTGGGTGGTCAAAAAAGGAAAATAACCTTAACCTAATTACCTATAGGTGCACCTTGTTATACGTTACTTTTTTTTTTACATTATATTTAGGTACCTATTAAAAATAATAATAAATAAAGAAAATTACTAAAAATAAGGGTTAAAATAACATAAAAGTAATCACTATAACGCAAAATAACGTTCCGTTACACGTAACTTCAAACACAATAACGTTCCGTTACACGTAACTTCAAACACGTGTAAAAAAAAAACCACGCATCTCCGCGGGAGGGGGGGGGTGTCGATTGAAAGGGGTAACCTACCCCTATAAAAATCAACCCTTATCAAGTCCAAATTCCAGATGCGTATTTCAAATGCCAACCCGAATATACATTGAGGTATTATGTACTAACGGGAATATATTAAATTCCGTCTAGGCACGTGAATTTTCAAGAATATTTGTATATCTAACACACTACACGCACCTTCACGTTCACGATTTCGTCGAGTCTGAAGTTGAGCAGCCAAGCGAGACTGGCGCAATCATTGTCCTCGTCCGGCTTCGAGCACTTTCTTCTCCGCCATTTCGCTTTTTCGCTCATCGTCTTGCTTGCCATGACTGACATGACAGAACTGAAAGGCTGAACCAACTCGACTGGGGTTCGTTTTTCGAATAAACTAACGTGCCAGTCACCGCTATCTCCGGCCGTAGATACTGCATATACCACCTTCATGGTTCATTTAATAGTTTGGTTTCGAAACGAGTCTTTATTGTGTTGTGGGGTGGAGCTTTAATAAAATGTGGATAAAATGTGATAAAAATGAAGCAGTTAATTAAAATAAAAACTAAATCTATACTAATATTATACTCGTAAATGCGAAAGTTTGGATGGATGTATGGATGGATGGATGGATGTTTGTTACTCAATCACGCAAGTACGGCTGAACAGATCTGGATGAAATTTAGCACAGAGATAGATTATAGTCTGGAATAACACATAGGCTACTTTTTATCCCGGAAAATTAAAGAGTTCCCGCGGGAACCAAAATGCCTCAATCCACGCGGACGAAGTCGCGGGCATCAGCTAGTAGTAATAGTATATTACACATCTAGGGCAGTAAAATAAGAAATGTCTCAGATCACATGTAATTGTTGTCCGAGGCGAAGCCGAGGTCAATAAACATGTGATCTGAGGCTTTCTTATTTACTGCCCGTGGTGTGTATACTATTTTTCTCCTCGACGGAGGCGGAAAGCGGCATTTTCGTTTAGCGCAGCGGGAGGAAAATTGACGCTTTCCGCCCGGAGGTGAGAAAATATAATTTTTAGCAATAATGAATATTGAAATAATTCCTACATAACAGAAGACGTGGGTGTTTTATTTTTATCTATGCCTGAAATGGAAAATAACAAGCTTATTTTGTGTTAAATATTGTGTATGTAAACAGTTCTGGATTTTAATTATAAGTGACTAGATGATGCCCGCGACTTCGTCTGCAACCCTTTTTATTTTCAACTACATGTTAATTCACGTCCACCTCCACTACAATCCTCCAATCTATTTTACAAATTTCAGTCAAATCAGTTCAGCCATTGCCATTAGTAACAAACATCCAACAAACCTACAAACATCCAAAATTTGATTGATTTTGATTGATGCACGCGACTTTGTCCGCGTGGATAGCGGGAACTCTTTAATTTTGCGGGATAAAAAGTAGCATATGTGTTATGCCAGACTATATTCTATCTCTTTGCCGAATTTCATTTAGATCCGTTCAGCCGTTCTGGTGTGATTGAGTAACAAACATGAAGCCATCCAAACTTTTGCATTTATAATATTAAGTACAGATTTTAAAAAGAAAGGAAAACCGGTATACATACGCTTTTGTACCCACACTACGTACACGATGGATGTATTGTATCAAAATATACTAGTGGTTCGCCCCGAACTGAGACCTCGCGGTTTCACAGAGCGCCATCTATTGACATCAGTGTGAAGTTCTGTTAAAAATATCATCATCATTAAAAATTAAATAATTTAGTTTCCTTATAATATTTATCTAATTTTAGTATTTGTTGTTCAAGTACAGGATATAATTCAAATAATTGATCAAGTTTCAGGTTTGAGAGTTCAGAAAATTGAGAGTTCTGAGGTCAACTTTGGACGTTAGAAAATCGCCACTTTGAAAGCCCCCCATTTCGTCAATTTTAGGAGAAAAATTAAAAAAAAAATATTTTTGGACTCTACTCCTAATTATCTTTAAAATGATATACTGCAACCCTATGTAACGCTATAAAAAATATTTTACTTCGCATTCGCTTCTATGAGAGCCCCCCTTAAATAAAGATTTTTATAACTTTTTAAGCCATATTCGGCGGGAGGCCATTGGTTTACATATTATATTTAAATTTGAAGTAATTATGTCCAGCAATTCAGAAGTTATAAGGCTCTGACAGACGGACGGACGGACGGACGGACAAGTGCCAATTCACCCAAGTAGACTCAGAGACCTTCGCTTCGCTCGGTCAAAAATCCGCTTCATCGTCGTAATCCGCACCGGAGCTGCAAATTGGGAAAGTAATTGATTTAACGTTGCTCGCTAAACCCTGCGGCCGGGGGGTGAAGTAGGTATACCGGATGACCCTTTACCAGCTCCCATATCGTTTTCAGTGTACCGTACTCAAAAGTGGTTAAGACTTTAGCCTCCTATTTGGTGGGTGTGGAGGTTTAGGAAAACCAAGCAAGCAAGCAAGCAAAAAGAGTTTTAGATTATGCAATTTAATATCACTTGTTTATGTGGAAGAACCTGGGAACCCACCGCATTATTATCCCAAGAAAACCCATTATGTGATTAATGGAATGGGGTCACGACCCCCAGCAATGAGGAATACGACGCAGAGAGTTTTAACGGTGAAGGAAAATGTCGTGAGGACTGAGGAACCCTGCATGTATGTGATGTTCCTTAATAACGTTCTTAAATATGTGCGAAGTCAGTCAATCTGCACTTAGCCAGCGTGGTGGACTGTGACCTGAACCCTTCTCGTATTAAGAGGAGCTTTGTACTTACTAAGTAGTGGGCGAGCGATTTAGGAAAAAAAGAGTAAATACCACGAATATAATATGCGCGGCAGACGTCCAATAACTATAAAATATTAATATTGATATAAAAATAAAAATAAAATATTTAAAATGAAAAACAATAATAAAGTGTCGACACTTAATTATCTAATATAGTTTAAAAAATTAAATTATCATACAAAAGTGTGTATTATGCTAAAAGGTACCAATTTCCGACCTCCATGGCTAAACGTGACTAAAGGTATCCGTGTATAATCCGTGGTCTTAAAATATAAATAAAATATAGGTAAGAGCAAAGAAAACTAAAGGAACAAGAAGTCAGGAAAACAATGAAACAATTATTCTCTCCCTCCGAAAGCTGGAGTGACGCAAACTGAAAACTTGCTGATCGGCCTGCTATCAGCGTGCATAGCAAATACTGCGTGCGCCGCTAAACTAACTAACATAGACCAGGAGCCGGCACTCACACTTATTGATTACTCGGATTACCGGAGGGTTATGGATGGACCCGGTAGGTGGCGCTGAAATCATGTTCTAGGTTCAGGGCAGGACAAAGTCGGCCGGGCCTACTAAATAAAAAAAAAGGTTTTTTTTCCTTACACAGTCACTTATTTATTTTTACATTTTGTGCTTATCATACTACATTTTTTGTGTAAACACAAAATCTTGAGAAACTCAAATTTTTGGGAAATCTCACTTTGATAAATGCATAAGTTACCATTATTCCGATGCTTGAAAATTTTGTTACATAACAAAAACCATAATATGGCGGTTTAGACCTTTCTGTAAATTAGAAAACTGGTTTAAAACATTTTCAGACCGCGACTGTGCAAAATGTTTATTGGTAGATAGCGCTTATACCATTTACAATTAATTCATTTGTATCATTATGTCATTGACCGATAAACAAATTAAAAAACAGGTTCAAACTTACAGAATGAGGTCTTACTAAACAAGGACTTCGTCCGCGCGAATTATACAAATTTCAGATGCCTATTTTACCCCCTTAGGGGTTGCATTTTCAAAAATCGTTTCTTAGCGGATGTCTACGTAGTTTAATCTGTGCGTTGATAGATCAGTTAGTCACCTTTTCCTTTTATATATTATTTAGATTACCATCAACCATTACCATAATATTATTGTGTTAATTTTTTTTTTTATTCTCCCATTATAAATTCAACGGCTAGCTCCTACACTACACAGAACGTATGAGCAAACATTACCCCACCACGTTGTTTCCCTAAATAATCGGTTTCTGTTTCCCCGGATAGATGTTTGTACTGCACTCGCGCGGTCCACAGGTTGCCTTGTTTATACGTTACTCACGATAGATACTGTTTTATCTTGACGACCACCCTGGGACAGTAGTTAGCGCCGTGGTTTTTAGCGCCGTGGTCTTATAAGTTGGAGTTCCCGGGTTTGATCTATTTGAAAATTTAAAATATCCGTTATTTAAGTTATAATTAATTTAAGTTATCCACTACAAGTTAGCCCATGACTGCGATCTCACCTGATGGTAAGTGCAGTCTAAGATGGTAGTGGGCTAACCTGTTAGGGGTATGGCAGTTATATTAAACCCATTCCCTTATTCGGTTTCTACACGGCATCGTACCGGAACGCTAAATCGCTCCTGCCGAAGCCTCCCACCAGGCCATACCAGGAAAAATTCAGGAATTATAAATTCCTAAATTGACCCTGCCCGGGGTTGTCATTGATCCCGGGGCCTCCGCACGTTAAAACAACAGCGCTCATCACTGCGCCACGGAGGTCATCAATAATCAAACTATTGTTACGGTCGAGCCATGCCATATCACCTGCTCCCGTAAAAGTCAGTTCAGCCTTTTGAAGATCACCCGTTCTTTTTTATTTGATGAAGGGATGTGAGCACCATCCACAGGTCTGATCGAATCGAACTTTGATGTTCTGTTACTTCAATGTGTCGAGATCTTTTTGATTTTTATAATAATTTTTTAGTAGTAAAGTAATCCATTCGGATGTAGTGGCGACTAAAAAAGATAAAATTGAGCTCTGAATTGAGCTTTTGCTATCCCTTAAAAATATAGTAGGGAATAAGTGTACAAGGAAAATATACGTCGATGGGAAAATTCCTTCAGCAAAATTACAAATTACTTTCGAAATGCCAGCGTGACAATATTAATACTGGTGTCTATTACTCAATACATAGCTACACTGCTCCGGTCAGGCTTCTAAGGCACTGAACTCACAGCCGGCGATCCAGAATCCTTAAATTAGAGTTCTACGTTCTGCTTGCACGAAGACGAAAGTCTTCGAACAGTGCGTGTTGCCAGTGATGACTTACGACTCCGAAACATGGTCGCTAACTATGGGTCTGATAAGAAGGCTCAGGGTCACTCAGCGGGCGATGGAGAGAGCTATGCTCGGAGTATCCATGCGTGATCAAATCAGGAATGAGGAGATCCGTAGGCGAACCAGAGTAACCGACATAGCTCGAAGAGTCGCCAAGCTCAAGTGGCAATGGGCGGGGCACATAGTTCGTAGAACCGATAGGCGTTGGGGTCCCAAAGTGCTCGAATGGCGGCCTCGTACCAGGAAGCGCAGCGTTGGACGACCCCCCACTAGGTGGACGGACGATCTCAGACCTTCGTCCAGCAGTGGACGTCTATAGGTTGAGACGACGAAGTTCTACGTGCACTGAATCTATGCAATTTATAGGATCTTTAAACTTAATAGTAGGCAACCGTATGTCATGATGCGGCCGACGAAGTCCCGGGTACGAGTCCCGGGTCGAGCCATAATTAAGTATTGGGGTTTTCTGACTAAACATTTTCAGTACTAGCCCGGAGTTTAGAAGTTGGCGGTGAGTCACCCCCGTGCCGCGGAGAGCACGTTATGACGTCGGTCCCGGTTGCTATCACTCACATGATAATAGTCGTTAAAGCCCGCCAGCCCGCACTGAAACAGCGTGGTGGGTCTAAGCTTCAATTCCCTCTCTCCAATGAGAGTGGAGGCCTGTGCCCAGCTGTGGGACGGTAATGGGCTGTAGTAGTAGTGGTGGTGGTATGTTATGGTTATACAGTTATTAAGAGGATATGGGATGAACGGGAAACTTTAAGAATAGGTATTGAACAATTATATTGCCGTCGCGCTACTCCTCGAATAGAATTCCATAACACCCGATAGGGACAACTGCAACTTGGACCGATAATACATATGAAAAACAGTCGAATTCTTACTCTCGTATTTTTCTGTTTCCTCCTCCAAAACAGAACCGATTTTAATTTTTTTTTCAAGAACAATAATTTAAGAAGGAATCAGTCTATGTCGGTATGTTTTTTTTTTTCTGATTATATTCGTCAAATTTATATACGGGATATCTGATGATGACGCGAAAACTGGGCCATTTTTTGCAATTTTTGAAAATTCCAAATTCTTAAAATTATTAATTTATTGAAAAAAGCAAAACATAGGGACATGGCACGGACTCGTATAAATTTTATGGTGCAAAAATATTTTCTCTATTATAATTAATTATTCACGGAGAAAACAGACTAATACGATTGTATGGGGGAAACCGCCCTCCCGTATCGTCTTAAGGCCATGATAGAACTGCCAGAAATCAAGAGTTCGTACGAGATAACGTTGTTACGGTACCTAGTAGATACGTACAGCTGTATATTAATAAGTGGTGATAGCCTAGTGATTAGGACTTCAGCTTCCCAGTGTAGGATCAGTGGTTCGAATCCCGGGCACACACCTCTATCTTTTCGGAATTGAATTTTAATATCACTTAGGTACTATAACGGCAAGGGCATCGTGAGGCAACCTGCATTTTTCACATGTTCCCGAGGATGTGTGAAGTCTGCCAAATAGCACTTGGTCAGTGTGGTGAACTAAGGCTTAAGCCTTCCTCATTCTGAGAGGAGAGCCATGATCAGTATCGGGCCGGCGGCGATGGGTTGATGATTGTGATGTAATAGCAATGTCTTAGACTTTTGCGCCGATTAATAATTGACCACGGTAATCCAGTGCCGGGCAAATTTATTTATTTATTTATGTTGTCTCCACAGTACAAGTGGCGTCACCGGACGTAACGCATTCATGTTAAGAATGGTCGGCGCCATTTTTGTCATTTTCTGTTGAGTTTGTTTAAATTGAGCAGTAGAAGGTCTGATTTGTTAGTTGCTTGTATGTTTTATTTTTATCCGCCTCTGGTTGCTAACATTTATAATAAAAAAAAACAAAAAACCCACGAAACACAAATAATATGAACATAAAATAAACATAAAAGTGGAACATAAGTCATGATTTGGCCATTGCGTGGGTGGTAGGTCTGACTACTAACTAGTTTGCTGTATTTAGGATATCATTCTCAATTCCCGCGGGGCATAAGGCTTATAAAGTTCAACCTGTTTTGTTCACAGAAGCACAGATAACACAATTTGTATAATAAGTTTGTTTGTTTTAAAATCTTTGTACATGATATACAAAGGCGAACTTAATACCTAGAGGTATTCTCTTAAAAGTTAACCTTTGGTAGTGGGGACAGGGCTGAAAAAACAGCGCGTATAATAAAAAGAGAAAAATAACAATATAATTTAGGTAACTCCTTTCATTTCAATAACTCACAAAAATCCAATTAAAACAAAAATATCAAATAATTTGTGTGTCTACCCACTATTGGAGCGGTCAGTAAGCGGCGCGTAAACATGTGCATAAAAACGTAAACGCGTAGAAATAGGTGAATATAGGCACCAATATCACTATCAAAGGTCTAACTGGTCTAACTTTAGGAGTTCTCGTTATATTTTTGTAAGGTTTTTTGATAGCGGAACCTTTAACAAACCACTTTAGAACTCTTTCTGTTATTAACCGACTTCAAAAAATGATGAGGTTCTCAATTCGACTGTATGTTTTTTTATATGTATGTTACGCGATCATTCCGCCAATTATGAATCAATTTTGACGATCTTTTTTTGTTTGGTGGTTAAACTTTAGAGGTGGTTTTATATCAATTTGTTTTTGTCTTAGATGAAAGTGAATAATTAATTATTTATGAATGATATTAGCATAATATGATATAGTCATTTTAAAAAGTGATCAAAGAACTGTAGACCGCTGACAGTGGTCACGAAACCTAGTTGAGAGCGAAGCTTGAATAATGAAAGCTCATTATTGCCCCGGACATTATGAATATGAATCACCTCTTCCCGGACGATAAGCGGAGCGAGCGAAGTGATCTCCACAATATTGTCCCCCGGGATAATGGGAATAGATCTTTTTCCTCCTCGCCCGCTTTCATTATTGCAGCGCTTGAGTTGCGCGACAATCGCCCGTACTGTTTGTTGCTACAAACAGGCTTAGTGCAACTAATAGCCTAAATAATACGAGTAGGTATTATTGTTCAACAGTTGATGTAAAACTGCTTAATCAGGTGTAACTTGAGAGTAACTAACTTAAATCTTTTAATTTCGGCCGGAAGTAATGGTTGTTCTACAATGGTAGAACGCGCGACAAACGGAATGCTAAGTAAACGAGTCCGTGAATTGCTATTTCGGTCCAGACTTTAGTACTTTACTCTTATTTGCGAGGATAGAATTTGTTAAGAAAGCCTTTCTAAAGTGATGATACATGGCGTTGTCTTACCTTAATGATCCTATTTAAGAAAAGAGCCAATATACGATTATTTTTTAAAATAATGAAGCATTTTCCGAGCAAGTAGGATAAAAATATATTTACAGATAAAACGACAGTCTCTTCCGTTCCAAATTGGCTAGGAATTCGTAAAACAAAAGCGTTTCCCACGTCACAATCCAGGATAATTAATATAACAGTCATCTGCATTCATTAATCCAGTTTTTGTCGCGTCATACTTTATCTCGCAGCATCCGTGCTTGACGTTGCAAAAACTGTCCCCGGATCCGGATGAAAGAAGCGCGAGAATGTATCATTCATCTTGAGGACTTCTATACCGTGACAACGTGACATGCGGAATACTCATATCGTGACATGATATTTTCATTTTTCACTTTACATTGCAAGTTTTGTCGGCTTTAACACTTTGGAATTTTGTGAAATTCAGGAAAATTCTGAGTTCAGTAACGCTACCTGGGATATTTGTATACAGTGGAAACCAGCATCTCTTTCAGCCATCATAAATGTGAAAGTGTGTTTGTTTGTTGGTTTGTCCTCCAATCACGCCGCAGCAGAGCAACGGATCGACGTGAATTTTTTAAGTAGTATAGTTGAGGACCTGGAGAGTTATACCGGAAAAATAAAGAGATCCTCTGCAATCTGAAAAAACTTACTTCACGCGGTCGCGGAAATCAGCTAGTTTCATAACATAGTTCTCTGCCAGTTACTATTTTTTTTACCAACAATGGAACTTAGACATTTGCCCTGAGAGGTTGTGTATTTGCTTATTTGTTTTCGCACTTTTTGTTACTATTTTTCTGAAAAACTATTACAGGACCGATTAAAATGCGGCTTTTTGCATCATAGATAGATAATATATTAAGTATTATATATGAATATATCTGATACGAGTATGTATACCTAAGATGTTAAGGATGTGCTTTTACTCAGAGCTTGTACATATTATCTAAGAGATAATGTATAATCGGTTGGAATTTTACTTACTTTATTTAAAAAAAAAAACTAAAAGCAAGTGTAAAAAAATACTTGCCTATTACCTAAAAATAACAAAAATAGTCTTCAAAACTTAGCGGATTAATTAATTTTATAACAAAACTCTGCATCCATTTACTCAGTTTTTGTTGCATCACACTTTATCATAACTCATAGGACAGCATTCGCGGTTGACACGGAATAGTAGATTATTAACCAAGGGGATAAAGCAGTGTCTTCTGTCGCGGGTGACGATTTAAATCGCGAGCGTAACGAAGGACTCGAGGTTTACTCCCGAGCGTAGCGAGGGTGTTAAAAACTTAAATCACGAGCGAAGCGAGGGATTTAAGACGAGTCCTGAGTGTAGCGAGGGATTTAAGTTCACCCAAGACTAAGACAGCTTTATCACCGAGGAAAATACTCTACTTTTCGTACCATTTGCGAAAAAATTAACACAATAATAATATGAGATAAGCATTTATTAAAAATAATGACAATTTTTTTTTTATTTTTTATCCACTACAAGTTAGCCCTTGACTGCGATCTCACCTGATGGTAAGTGATGATGCAGTCTAAGATAGCGGGCTAACCTGTTAGGGGCATGGCAGTTATATTAAACCCATCCCCCTATTCGGTTTCTACACGGCATCGTACCGGAACGCTAAATCGCTTGGTGGCACGTTTTTGCCGGTAGGGTGGTAACTAGCCACGGCCGAAGCCTCCCACCAGGCCAGACCAGGGAAAATTCAGAAATTATAAATTCCCAAATTGACCCTGCCGGGGATCGAACCCGGGACCTCCGCACGTTGAGACAACAGCGCTACACACTGCGCCACGGAGGTCGTCAAAAAGTAAAAAGCAAATTAAAAGTAAAAGTTAACATTCGAAACATTGGTCCAATTATTGATAAAGAGAGTTACAAATAACGTTTATGTATTTGAAGAAAACAAAAACGCGGCAAATTCCTAGACTAATATTTTTTTGTCGGAAAAGCAAAGGCATCAAGCTCATACGGCCTCGTCGGTTTTCGTCATTTTATTTAATAATCATAACTGCATAATAAATGCGTATTCCTTTTTCAAAAAGATGTATAATACAAACTCAATGGTGTAAACACAAATGTAGTTCAGTATAAATTTCGGTAAGTATTCCAAATTTAAATCACATTCTCCCCCTAGAGGATGAATGAAATTCAGTACAATTTTCTTTCCCTGTTTATAACAGATTAAAAATGACTATTGTTATGTTCGCTTTTTGTGGCATAGAATGTCACTTTTTTGAGCAAGTGGTACGAAAATTAATTTTTGTTTTCTGCGCTGCGAAAATTGTTTGATTTATCAAAAGCGAAGATTTTTTAATAATTTTTTTGCGAGATATTTAACCGCTGTTGATTGCCTCATCTGGTGACAGAAGGGCTGGCTCATTTTTTGCGCAAAGGATCAGCCTGGCTGTCCAGCGCGGAAATACAGTCAGCATTCTTGCCGCGGGCATGATTTTTATAGTAATTAGGTTAGGCTAGCTAGCTTTAATTTATATTGTATTGTTTTCAAAAAAAAACTAGAGTTCTTTAAAAAAAAAAAAGCGAAGATATTTTGTTATTTTAATTAAGTTTTGATTTTTTTTACGAATCAGAGTCTGTTTTTGTAAGGTTTTTGTATACCTTTATGGATACAATTCTACAGCCAACAGATTTTATTAGTGACTAGTGCAGGGCCCGGCAGACGTTGTCATGGCCTGAACCTATAGAACACCATTGGAGCAACCTCTACCAGGTCCAAGTGCTAAAAAAAATTGAAGTGAAAACGAATATTTAAAATATTTTTTTTTTTAAATTTAAAATAATTACGAATGTGTAGTAGAAATTTTTTTTTTTTTTATCCCCTACAAGTTAGCCCTTGACTGCGATCTCACCTGATGGTAAGTGATGATGCAGTCTAAGATGGTAGCGGGCTAACTTGTTAGGGGCATGGCAATTATACCCCCTACCAAAAAGTGCTCAACGCGGCTAAAGAAGTTTTTACTTCAAAAATTCTTTCCAAATCAGTCAAGCCGTTTCTGAGTTTAGACTAACGAACAGCAATTCATTTTTCATCATACCTATTCGAAAAACGCATATTGGCTTCAGAGGATAGCGGGAGCAAAGTTTAATTTGTAGGCCCATAGGACTTTTCATTTCTCTCTTCTGATTGGTCCGAAGACACGTCATCAATTTGTTGATCGGATATACGACTTTGCATTTCTCTGTTCTGATTGGTCCGAAGTCACGTGATCAATTTGTTGATCGGATATACGTCTTTACATTTTATTTAAACTTTAAATATACGTCTAAATAATGTCTATACAATTACATAGAAGGTTGATAGGAGTATCTTCTGATTGGTGCTTAAACGTATAGGTAATGTCCATACATAGTAGGTTGATACTCCTAGCTTTTTCTCATACGTAATGATGAAAAATAGTGTGTCACTCGGGGCCAAATTTTTTGTTCTCGGGCGGCGTATATTGAATTCCTCGCTACGCTCAGGATTCTACTTTAGAACCCCTCGCTACGCTCGGGATTCTACTATAGAATCCTTCACTTCGCTCTGAATTCAAAATAGCGCCCTCGGGGAACAAAAATTTTCTTTGGCCCCATGTAACACAAATAACTATTTATGTATAAGAAATTTTTACGTGAGCTCCGATAAAGGGGTAGTGTTAGTACACTTCGGGGCCTCAACTTGCTGAGGTCAGGGATAGGCCCTGAGCGGGCGCCGCTTCTAAGGGACGCCTGAATTTCTAGCTCATTACACGTTCTAATGGGAAACCAATAAGTTCCTTTGTTTTGTCTCTTTTCTGTCGACTTACTTTAACCTTTATAACTTTTTTATTCATTTAATTAAATGTTTTTTCTTTTCTTTTTATACTATCTTTCTTCTACTTTCTTTTTATCTATATCACTACTAGTAACCATTTCACTGCAATCTCACCTTTTTGTTGTAAGTGATGATTTAGTCTGTGGTAAAAATTAAAATCCCATGACGAACTGCAGCGCATCCTTGTGTAATATGTCATAAAACATAATAATATCTAAAAAGACCTTCTCAGAAATATACACATATCTACTAATTCCAAAAAACCTAATTAAAATCGATTCAGTGGTTTTTAGAAAAATGGTAACAAAACAAAATCCATAGTATCAAAACAGTGCACAAACGAACAAACGAACAACCGCTGAGGCCACACCTAATTGAACCGCCTCTTGGCGGTAAACGGGCGGAAAAAAATACGGTCCGCGGGCATTGACTTACCAATACCTTAGAGGCTTAGACGCACCATCGAAACGCAAAAAACGGCACGGTCAAATTGTGCACAATGAACAATTTTTGCCTCAGTCGCGCATGAGTACACTAGGCGACAAAATGTCGTATGTGACGAATTGTTATTACAAAATTGAACCCTAAATATAAAGATATATGGTTGGTTTTTGTGAACCGTTTGGTGTCTCTTTGTCTATTATCTATAGCTGTGTTGTATAAAGCGTTTGTGGACGCTTTTTGAGTATTAATTTGTAGGTAATGTTGTATCCTTAGTTGGTAAATCGTCCGCGGGCATCATCTAGTCGGTTAATAGATTGAAAAAAACCCCGACATACTATTGAAGTAACAGGATTCCAATTTCGATTCGATCAGACCAGTGGAATTTCCTCACATCCCGTTATCATCTAAAAAAGAGCTGATAATCTTCAAACGGCTGAACCTATTTTCTTGAATCAAAGCTTTCAAACAAAAAAAAAACTAAATCAAAATTGGTTCATCCGTTTGGTAGCTGAGATACCACAGACATACACACGTTAAACTTCACTCCTCTATTTGCGTCGGGGTTAAAAATAAGGTGCGATAAGCATCAAGAGGTACCCAACCCGTACGCGGCAGAAATGTATTTTGGAGAGTGCAAAGAAAGTGTATTACTAAGCACCTTTCTGTAAGATGGATGGTGCGCCCTCAAGCCCGCTGTCAGCCCTCTTCAGCCTTACGTTACCTGCGCCAACGTTTTCTTAGCAACTCAGCAAATATCGCACCTTTGTGAAAGTGTTTAGCATATCATAATACTCTCTCTAATGTTTTTTTGAAGTGAAAACTTCTTTAGCCGCATTGAGCACTTTTTTGTAGGGGGTAAACTTGTGGATTCGCGTCACCGTCACCGACATGCTCGCTCCGACATGCTCGCGAATACTGACATGCTCGCGTTGTTACGAAGACAAAATGTCTTACCTAAATATAAATATACTACATTCGTAATTAAACTTTAATGCCTTAGTTTTAAGGTTTAAATTTTTATTATTCTAAATACATTTTTTTGAAAAAAAAAAATTTAAAATAATTTAAAAGAATCCCCCCAATTTAAAAGAATCCTATTCTTTAAAAGAATTGGCATCCCCTATGACTGCCAATTTTTTAATTAAAGAATAGGCGTGCGCTTGACGACTATATCATAACTCGGAGTTAGGAAGTTGTTTCACCCCCGTGCCTCGGAGAGCACGTTAAGCCGTCGGTCCCGGTTACTATCTCTAACATGACAAAGCAATGATGACTATGAATAACATACTAGATAGTATCATTATCAAATATTGTTCAGATGAACTGGCTGAAGCCTCTTTAATTGTATTTTGAAATGTTCAGCATTGTCGTCTTACTAGTATCAACGCACAGCTCATACCACTGGACGGATCGGGCTGTGGCAAACAGACGCCTACGTCACAGCTTTTATGACGTAGGCATCCCTGACAAAGTTTTTTTTAAAAAACCCCTGAAATTTTTATGAAAATCGTCCCTGACAAAAGGAAAAGGTGACTGACTGACTCACTGATCTATCAACCAACGCACAGCTCAAACCACTGGACAAATCGAGCTGAAAATAGCTATTATGAGTAGACATCCGTTATAAAAGCATTTTTGAAAATTCAACCATTTAGGGGTAAAACAGGGGTTTGAAATTCGTGTTGTGTACGCGGACGAAGTCGCGGGCTATAAAAACTAGTAAACATATAACATTCGTTCGCGTCGATTGAGGTTTTTTGGTCCCCGTGGGAACTCTTTAATTTTAAGGGATAAAAAGTGGCCTTTGTGTTACTCCAGACTATAATCTCTGTGCCAACCTTCATCCAGATTCGTTCAGCCGTTCTGGCTTGCCTCGTTGCCTCGTTGGTCTAGTGGTTAGCATGTATGACTGCGGCCGATGAGGTCCCGGGTTTGAGTCCCGGGTCGGGCCATAATTAAGTATTGGGTTTTTCCGACTAGAAATTCTGCGTACTAACCCGGAGTTAGGAAGTTGGCGGTGTTCCACCCCCGTGCCTCGGAGAGCACGTTAAGCCGTCGGTCCCGGTTACTATCACTAACATGATAATAGTCGTTAAAGTCCGCCAACCCGCATTGGAGCAGCGTGGTGGCTAATTTCCTCTCTCCTACGAGAGTGGAGGCCTGTGCCCAGCAGTGGGACGTTAATGGGCTGTAGTGTGGTGGTGGTGGTGGTTCTGGCTTGATTGAGTAACAAACATCCATCTATCAATCTAAACTTTCGTATCAAATAAATATTATAAATGCGAAAGTTTGGATGGATGGATGTATGTATGGATGTATGTTTGTTACTCAATCACGCTCCAACGGATGAACGGATCTGGATGAAATTTGGCACAGAGATAGATTATAGTCTGGAATAGCACATAGGCTCCTTTTTATCCCGGAAAATTAAAGAGTTCCCGCGGGAACCGAAAAACCTCAATACACGCGGACGAAGTCGCGGGCATCAGCTAGTAACGCTATAAAATCTACGGAGTGAGTAAATTTGTCAGTGATTCGATTCAAGAGAGTGATTCGATTGGATTCGATAGAGCAGCACTTACTGTATAATATCCATTCGCTGTGAGTACTCCGGCGATCCAGAGAGATTCAATTAAATGCAATGTAGGTAAGTGCACATGCAAATGGTGCTCACTAGCCACGTGTGTGTCTATCATAATATTATGTATAGCAGTCTTTCTTAGATTCAGACTCAGATTTATTTACTTTCAAGGTACCTTTTGACGACCTCCGTGACGCAGTGTGCAGCGCTGTTGTCTTAACGTGCGGAGGTCCCGAGTTCGATCCCCGGCAGAGTCAATTTGGTAATTTATAATTTCTGAGTTTTCCCTGGTCTGGCCTGGTGGGAGGCTTCGGCCGTGGCTAGTTACCACCCTACCAGCAAAGACGTGCCGCCAAGCAATTTTGGGATCCGGTACGATGCCGTGTAGAAACCGAATAGGGGAATGGGTTTAATATAACTGCCATGCCCCTAACAGGTTAGCCCGCTACCATCTTAGACTGCATCATCACTAACCATTAGGTGAGATTGCAGTCAAGGTCTAACTTGTAGTTCAATTCAATTCAATTTAATTCATTTATTTAAAATATGTAAGACATACAGGTGTCTCTTATGTTACGTCATGTTTTGACTATACCACCGGTTCGGAAAGAAAATTCTGCATAGATTCTTTAGTAGCGTAAAAAACCTTCAAGATAATATTCATAAGTGTTCTTTTCACATATCGCGTTGCGCTGAAATAATTACTTTAAAACATACTTTATACGCGCGTTCCACATAACCTCTCGGTGTTACGCTTTGACGCTTTAAAAACAGACGCCTGAGTAAATTCAAACCGACTTGAGCGGGATTTTAAGTTTTAAAAGGATTTCGTGTCATTTATTTTAAAAGAGATAATTTTGTATTTTTTATCAAAATGGGTGATTGTCTTAGACTACTAATAAATGACCCTACCTGGTAAACTACATGATGCCCGCGATTTCGTCTTCGTTTCCGGGATAAAATTGGGGTGGCCTATGTCCAAATTTCATTAAAATCGGTTGAAAAACTTCTAAAACATGATAGTGATAATTAATTACGTTACTCGTATCTTAGCGTACTTGCGTTTGGAACCCCAAACGCAAGTACGCAAGGGGTACTAGTAAGCGGGGGTTCGTCCGCGTGGATCGAGGTTTTTCGTTTCCCGCGGGAATCCTTAATTTTCCGGGATAAAAAGTAGCCTATGTCCTTCCCCGGGATATACCCTACCTCTATACCAAATTTCAGCAAAATCGGTTGAAAAGATGGGCCGGGAAAGCGTAGCAGACAGACAGACAGACACACTTTCGCATCTATACTTATAATAAAACTGTAACAGGTCCAATTCTGTACATTGAAGATATTTTGAAAATTTTTTTTGGAGGGCACTCATTATTCGATACTGAAGCCAAATCTGTAATTTTTTTCATTTTTGTCTATCTGTCTGTCTGTCTGTCTGTCTGTCTGTCTGTCTGTATCTTGGCCGCGCATCACGCCGAAACTACTGAATAAATTCAAACGAAACTTGGCACGATTTGAGCCTATACTACGAGGTAAGACATAGGATACTTTTTATCCCGAAATTCTACCCCCGAAGGGGTGAAATAGGGGTTGAAAGTTTGTATGAAAGTCCTTAGTTTCTCAAGTTATAGCCATGAAACTTGATATATGAGCTGCGGGTTGAAAATGGAGACATACGTGTTTCACAGTTTTTGAAAATTCGACCCCCAAAAGGGTGAAATAGGGAATGAAAGTTGGTATGAAAGTCCTTCGTTTCTCAAGATGTTTTACAAGTTATATCAACGAAACTTTTTATTTTGGCTTACGGTAAAAAATAAAGAAGTACGTGTGTCACAGTTTTTCAAAATTCCACCCCTAAGGGGTTGAAATAGGAGGTGAAAGTTTGTATGAAAGTCCATCATTTCTCAAGTTATATCGATTAAACTTGGTATACAAGCTACTGGTTGAAAATGAAGAAACAAGTGTTTCACAGTTTTTGGAAATTTTACATAGTGAAATAGGGGTTGAAAGTTTGTATGAAAGTCCTTCATTTCTCAAGTTATAGCCATGAAACTTGGTATATGAGCTGCGGGTTAAAAATGAAGACATACGTGTTTCACAGTTTTTCAAAATTTCACCCTCAAAGGGGTGAAATAGGGGTTGAAAGTTTGTATAAAAGTCCGTCATTTCTCAAGTTATTTCGATGAAACTTGGTATATCCACGCGGACGAAGTCGCGGGCATCAGCTAGTTTATAATATTAGTATGGATGTATATTTAACAAAGTCATCTCTCTCTGCGTCGTATTCCGCATTACTGAGGGTCGTGACCCCTTTCCATTAATCAAATAATGGTAGGAGTTTTCTTGGGATAATATTGCGGTGGGTTCCCACGTCCTGCCGCATACGACTCGACTAAGAGTATTTAAACTCTTAGGTCGATTAGTAACGATTATTATCAGACTAGATGATTCCCGCGACTTTGTCCGCGTGGATTAAGGTTTTTTGATTCCCGCGGGAACTCCTTAATTTTCCCGGATAAAAAGTAGCCTATGTCCTTCCCCGGGATATAACCTACCTAAATACCAAATTTCAGCAAAATTGGTTGAAAAGATGGGCCGGGAAAGCGTAGCAGACAGACAGACAGACAGACAGACACACTTTCGCATTTATAATATTAGTATGGAAGTTAGTGATAATAACCGGGACCGACGGCGTAACGTGCTCTCCGAGGCACGGAGGAAACGAAAAGGCCAGATTTGAACATCCAAATTCGGTCACCCATCCATTTACCGACTTGGGTCAACGTTGTTTAACATTCTCAATCGACTGATATGCGTTGTCACAACTAGGCCATTCGTCCCTCAATCAACAAAGTTATAATCCTTATTAATTAATTTGAATGTGTCTTAAAGCAAAACTTACAAAATTTCAAGGTTTTTATATGCCTTCCTAAGTACCACTGATTTTACTCGTCGTTTGCGGAACGAGGTGAGTGAGCTAGTAAGGCATAATATTTAGTGTTTGAAGTAAATATTGGCGGTCGGCGCGGTCGGGCTATTGATTGGCGGTGGAGTGACAAGGGTCCAACGCGTTCCTGAAGCTGCCAGCTACAACTCTTGCAAAGTAAACATGTTTCACGTACCACCAGTTTAACTACTTACCTGTTCCACTATTCCAATAAACGATTGATTTTTTTTAATAATTTTTTTCGTACCAAAAAGTTTTAAATTACGTAGAACAATAGAAACATAGTGGACAAGGAAGCACAAGAGATCTCTACCAGTGACTTTTGGCTGTGGGAAATGTTGGGAAGGTGGGAACGTTTGCGGAGGTCCTGGGTTCGATCCCCGGCAGGGTCAATTTGGGACTTTATGATTTCTGAATTTTCCCTGGTCTGGCCTGGTGGGAGGCTTCGGCCGTGGCTAGGGTTGTAACCCTACCGGCAAAGCCGTGCCGCCAAGCGATTTAGCGTTTAGGTACGATGCCGTGTCGAAACCGAATAGGGGTTATGGATATAACTTACCATCAGGTGAGATCGCAGTCAAGAGCTAACTTGTAGTGGATAAAAAAAACTTATAGTTCGCGCGCGTGTTGAATGTAGAGCTAATGTATGTGTAATGTATGTGTGTATACATATTATGCTCTGCATTCAACTCGCGCGCGAACTATAGCTAAGTTTTTTTTATCCACTACAAGTTGAGTTTGTTGTGGGCTCTTCTCAGACCTGGGCGCGTTTAGAACCCTAGTAGCTTTAGTTTTGAGATACCGTAACAGATTATCACCATCATATTTTTATGTAACTGGACGTCAATAAGTGTAGTGTGTCTACCTAAATTGAATAAATATTTATGACTTATGTTAGCTCTTGACTGCGCTTAACTAAGATAAATATAATAATCTATTATAATATGAAAAAGACAAACAGACAAAATATCAACTGTGTTTTCATTTCTCACCATATAAGATAAGAGTATCATCTTGCCTCCAGCTCGGCACGAACTGTGGTATCTGTGTGTAATGGCCACTTCGCTCTAATCGAATACCTCGCCGAGCTCTGTCCTCCGTTTATTGACTTCAGAGGACCCTCTTTGAGGCTATAGAATGCAATGCATCTTGCTATCAGACCTTACACTCAAGTTGCGTTGAAAGGATAACCAACTACCAGACCACAATATAAATACCTGACAAAGTTTTGTCAAAGACTAACATACAATTAGACAACCTTGATGTTTGCCTACGGACCAATTTAGTTTGAAACACCTGAATAAAAAGCAAAGCAAAATATATAGAGCTAAAAATAACATTCGGAATGAAATGCAATAAAATTAATTGAATTATTTCATGTATAAACTTTTGTCACTTGTGATTATGATAAGTCGGGACAGTCTACCAACGGTACGAACGGGAAAATCGTTTTGTTGTGCATCGACCGATTGATTGTATAGACTCATAGAGTCTATACAATAGAGACTGAACAAGCAATCTTGCGGAGTCACAAAGACAAAACAAAACCTTTTTCCCCTTCGACGAGAACTTTTCGCGTGAACACCACAGCCAAACGAGATAATCTGATATGACATAATAATATTACCTATGCATTTTGGCTGTTATTGTGATACGAGATGATACCCACGACTTCGTCTGCGTGGATGTTTCCCGCGGGAACTACTTAATTTTCCGGGATAAAAACTATGTCCTTCCCTGGGATCTATGCTACCTGTATACCAAATTTCAGCAAAATCGGTTGAAAAGATGGGTCGGGAAAGCGTAGCAGACAGACAGACACACTTTCGCATTTATAATATTAGTATGGATCACATATCATACGTGATATTATGTGACATAATATATTGCTTATCAGGATTTTAATTTATGAGCTGACTGCAAGTTACAAGGATTTAGTAATTATTCAGAAATGAGTGGGTTTTTGGATAATCTCTAAACTATGCTAGTAGCGTAACGGCACTCCAACTGATTAATAATGAAGGACAAAATTATCAATTCAACCAATTTCTCAATCAGCTACTTCTAGTGATACTGGATCGATAAATGCTTAATTAATTTGGTTTATTGCTGTTTGTTCTCTTTAGAGGACATTGTAAGAAGCAAACGCCCGCCCCTACCTACTGCGACCGACAAAACAAAACACTCCAAACGGAATCCAATTTTAATTCAATCACTAGGATCCCATTGACTCACTGAATGGAAATAATTCCTAAAAGTTTCAATTTAACTGAATCCCGAATTTATTCGTATTCGATTGCAATTATTTACCATTTGCGGCGACCATAACTGAATCGCAGTCGCCATGAATGAAACCGTTCCAATAATGTTTTATTGCGACATTTATGGATAGTTTACATCTATCGAGAACTCGACAGGGACAGCGCACTTGATCGAGTAGAAATAAAATAAAATACCTATGAACTGAATTTGATTCTGACCATTAAATTTGGTTAGAGGACGTACCAAAATTTTCTAAGAAAAATTTATACGAAAATTGCATACATTTATTTGTTGTTATTATAATTAAGTAGGTATATTATTTGAATTGATTTTCAGATCAAAGTTTCCACGTTTTTGTCAGCTTCAAATGGGGTTTTGCTTCACACATCAGATCTTCTTTATAACAATGATAACACTATGAAACCAATCAATAGAAATCATAGTACATGTACATAAAAGCTACGAGTATCTATGAAATTAATGACTAAATGACTAATATTGCAAAAGTCTATACTTATAATGACACAGTAACTGGACGATTCCTGTACATTAAAATTTTAACAGTCCTCCGTCCCGATTATAATTACAGACCTCAAAACAAATATTTTGATTAATTTGGATGTCAGTGTGTTACGCGTCATCTCGTTGAAATTACTGGACGGATCTGAATGCAACTTCGCACAACTATAGTTATAGGCTACAGCTCTTGGTTAACCGAAGGCGTAAACATAATATTACTAAAGGACATTTTTTATCCTGAAAAAATCGGGATAAAGGGTGAAATTTTTGTTCTTTCCTTTCGTTTTTTTACTCTTGAGTATAGGGAAAATAAAAAAAAAACAGAAATTATAAATTCCAATTACTTGTCTAATATAAAGGAAGCATGATAATCGTATTAATGGTTATGGGATTTAATGAATAAAGTAATTCTTATAATCGATGTTGTGGACGTTATTATGCCCAATGCGGTTGGGTAGCGTTTATGATTTAATTTTTTAGTGTTTACTGGCTGATGCCCGCGACTTCGTCCTAAACAAGCTTATAGCTGTACAAATTAGATGTTTCCGCATTTATACGGGCTTCGATAGCTCAATTATGGTGTGTGGGACTTCGGGATATCACGGTTTTTTTTTTATCCGCTACAAGTTAACCCTTGACTGCGATCTCACCTGATGGTAAGTGATGATGCAGTCTAAGATGGTAGCGGGCTAACCTGTTACGGGCATGGTAGTTATATTAAACCCATACCCCTATTAGGTTTCTACACGACATCGTACCAGAACGCTAAATCGCTTGGCGACACGTCTTTGCCGGTAGGGTGGTAACTAGCCATGGCCGAAGCGTCCCACCAGGCCAGACCAGGGAAATTCAGAAATTATAAATTTCCAAACCCTGCCGGGGATCGAACCCGGTACTTCCGCACGTTAAGGGAACAGCGCTCAATACTGCGCCACGGAGGTCGTCAAAATATGCTACCCAGTCAAAGTTACCTTGTAGTCCCGAAATGTGGTGTTCATGAATCCACTAACAGCACGGCAGAACTGAAGTAGCTTTCTGGTTTATGGGACCCGCCTCTTGAAATTTGATGAGATAATCATTTATAATCATTATACAAAGATCATATTGTGTTTCATAATAACGATATCATCCTTATCACCATCCCAACCTCCTTCTGGCCTACTACTGAGTTTAGGTCTCTTTTCAGAATGAGAGAGATTTAGGCCATACTATGGATATACTATAATCAGCGTGGTAGAATATGGAGTCCACGCTGATCAAGTACAGATTGGCAGACTTAACTCATCTTTAAAAAAAAATATGGATATCTAAGATGGTTTCCTTGAGGTTTCCTTAAGATGATTTTCCCTCAACGTTACGAGTGCTATTCAGCTGTGAAGTCTTAATTTACTGCTGTAATATAACGCAATCAAATACAATTACGTCACTAAATCTCTAATATTAAGGTCATAAATCGTCCCCGTCATTTCGGACCCGTCGGATGGACCCAATAGAGGCACAGGTCAAAGTGCATTTGATAAATGACGACATCTCTACGCATTTAATTGTGAATATTAAATTCCTAGCTTAGTGGTAACTGAATAGTCCTTATATTAATGGTTACTATATGGAGCTACAAGTAGGTACACTGAGTCGAGATAACCAAACGCCTGCAGAAAAAATTGACGTATGGTGATGAATGATGATTTGGTTTTCTGCATTAGGACGTGTGACGACGCTGTTGTTTTAACGTGGGAGGTCCCGGGTTCTATCAGGGCAGGGTCAGTTTGGGAATTTATAATTTCTGAATTTTCTGTAATCTGGTCTGGTGGGAGGCTTCGGCCTTGGTGGGCCGTGGCTAGTTACTACCCTACCGGCAAAGACGTGCCACCAAGCGATTTAGCATTCCGGTACGATGCCGTGTAGAAACCGAATAGGGGGTTTAATATAACTGCCATGTCCCTAACAGGTTAGCCCGCCACCATCTTAGACTGCATCATCACTTACCATCAGGCGAGATCGCAGTCAAGGGGTAACTTGAAGTTGATAAAAAAAAAATTAAAGGATTGGTTCATTTGCGGTGTGTTAATAAGCAATTTATTATCACTGACGTGAAGAAAAACACCGTGAGAAAACAAGCTGCATCTCCGAAAGTTCTTCATATTATGCTCACATCCGTAATTAGCCAGCGCGGTGAACTATGGCTGAACCAAGAAATTATATAACCTACGATGGGACGGAAAATCCGACACGAAAGTAATACATAGTGAGGTGATAAAGTCGTGGACAGATGAATAGCTGCGCGTAATTAACAGTGCCGCGTCGGGTTGCGCGAGCTGTAACACGAAGTGATGCTAATAAACTTTGTTGCTGCTGTATTTTAACGGCTTCGTTAGTTCATACTTAAATTGGCTTTTTATTGTTATTATTTATTATTTTATTATTATTTATTTATTTGGACAACCAAAAATTGCAACATTAAAAATAACCTTAAAAACTAGACACATTTAGTAATTGTTAAATGAGCAATTTATCAAAGGTGCTACATCATTGACTAAAAAATAAATAAAAAGCTTGTGCGCGTAAAATTAAAAGCATCTTAAAGTAAAAAAGTACACTACAAAAAAAAAATACCTTTTTATATCAACTACTAAAGTTAATTACAAACAAGCTGATCTGAACTGGCTTAATAACACCATGCGGTGGTCTTTCTTCTGGTTCTTCTCGGGAGGAATGACATTCCGAACCAATGGCACTTGATATCGTCACTTGTATAAGTTTTTAAATATTTGAATAAAAAACATTTCAACTTTGAATTTATACACACAGAACACTCAAACACTTTACAAAAACCCAAAAAAGTACCATAATATCATGTCGGGATCTCCAAGGAAAATAATATAAAAGCTGAAAGGGTATGCGCTATTATGATAATAAAGAATGAAACAAACAGAACGCGTAAGTTAGAGCGTTGCTACGGTAAAGTGACCTACGCGGCATTTGGGCCAGTTGGATTTACCGTTAAACATTGGACGTTAATAAAATGAGTGATTTGATTCATTTATCTATAACTTTCCTTTGCTAAAGTTAATTATATAATCAAATTAAAATATCAACGTCTAATCGTTAGGTAAAATTACTGTTATGTACACATATTGGTGTCACGAAAGATCGATGTCTGCACGTAGGTACTGTATTGCCTTGGTCGAAATTCCACGCGTTTATAATGACGTCAAGCAGTATTTACCCTCAGCTCGCATCGCGTCTTGTTTGGTCCAGGGCTTATTATAAATCGCCATTCTGTCTCCGCCATCCTAAACACACATCTCATGGAAATATACACGGCTTTGTGGAGGGCATGGAAGGCATTTACGTGTAATTGTGTAAAGAACATTCCTCTCTGTGTTGTGCGCCTAATTTCTAAAGTTCGGGACCCATTCCTATAAATCACAGTAGTGGTTTTGTTGGGATAATCGTGGGCGATTTCCTTGATCTTTCTCAGGCAAGATCAAGGAACAAGCTGGATGGATGCTTGTAACTCAATCACGCCAGAACGGCTGCACGGATATGGATGAAATTTTGCACAACCAACCAAACCAAAAACCTCAATCCACGCGGACGAAGCAGACGCATCAGCTAAAATAGTAAAAAATAAAACATTTGAAAAATCACAATACATTTATTGAAAACAAAACTAGCTAGCTAGCCTAACCTAATAACGAAGTATATAAAAATATTTCAATACATGAAAAGTTATACAAAAATAACAAAATAGAACAGTTGAAAAGGTTCTGCACTAACAATAAATAGCAAATATACCGCACACTCCATCCTAAATACACGAAACACGAAAATACGTCCTAGAATAGACGCGAGCATGATAATTTAATCATAGATACTCATATTATAAATGCGAAAGTTTGGATGGATGAATGTTTGTTACTCAATCACGCCAGATCGGCTGAACGGATCTGGATGAAATTTGGCACAGAGATAGATTATAGTCTGGAATAACACATAAGCTACTTTTTATCCCGGAAAATTAAAGAGTTCCCGCGGAAACCGAAAAATCTCAATCCAAGCTACGAAGTCGCGGGCATCAGCTAGTGATTTAAAATAATTAATCAGAAGCCTATGTGTTAGACATACCTACCTACCGAACCTATCCTACTTATATTTTTTTATTAAAAATAAATATTAGTAGAACAGGTTCACTTCGCTTCTAGACTAGGTATTGATTCTATTAACTGTTAAAATTTGTGGTATTATTACTATTAGGTACCTATGCTGTGGTATTACTTTGCGCGCTTTATTCTCTAAACAACCTTACTCATGTAGTGCGAAGAATTTAATTACATAAACATAAATTAGCATTCGTTTTGACTTTAGTTTAGACATATTCATTTTATTAAACTGTTTTGGTTGTCAAATTAATATAAAATTACTTAAATAAATAGGTGAATGCAGTTATAAAACAAAAACGCTTAGCCTTCTGTTGAAATCTAATTTGACGACCTCCCTGGCGCAGTGTTGAGCGCTGTTGTCTTAACGTGGGAGGTCCCGGGTTCGATCCCTGGCAGTCAATTTGAGAATTTATAATTTCAGAATTTTCTCTGGTCTTGTCTGGTGGGAGGCTTTGGCCGTTGCTAGTTACTTACCACCTACGGACAAAAGCATGACGCAAAGCGATTTAGCGTTTCGGTACGATGTCGTATAGAAACCGAATGGGGACATGGGTTTAATATAACTGCCATACTCCAAACAGGTTAGCCCGCTACCATCTTAGACTGCATCATTACTTACCATCAGGCGAGATCGCAGTCAAAGGTTTACTTGTAGTGGATAAAAAACTGTAGATTGTCAAATAGTCGAGAAGGTACGCCAGTCAAAAATATAACCAACGCAGACACAATCTTTTAATCTAATAGATACAAAACCCTTTAAAATCCCGGCAGTCGGTGCAGCATTCATTTTTAAATTTACTCCAGCCAGCTTTAAAAGCGTCAAAGCGCAACAGTGAAAGGTTATGAAGAGAATGCTTTTAAAATAATTACTTCGGCCTGAAAAAGTTATAATAAAGATACATATTTATGTTCCATTTATTTTTGTAAAAATGGCTTTTACTCGCGAATTTTTCCTCGTGATTTTAGATTTTTTAAAGCCCGTTTATTTTATTTTTTCATAAGAAAATTATGTGCGTCTTTATGGTTCTCCTAGATGCATGTACAATTACTGTGTCTTCACGCAAAGATTTAACAAACAATCATACAATCTTTCCAACTTCAAAATAAGAAGTCCCAGTATATAGTCAGTCAACGCGGCTAAAGAAGTTTTCACTTCAAAATTTTTTTTTTCACGTAGGACAACTTGTGTCACTTATGAAACGTTAAGACTCTACCACCGGTTAGGAAAGCTCTTCTACTGAGAAGAGCCGGCAAGAAACTCAGCAGTTTCTCTTTTCTCAAAAAAGAAAAGGTTACAATAAGTAGACAATACAACACATACGTTACAAATATTACACTGACTTGTGGGTCACTGGATGCGAGATTTTATTTAATGCGAGATGCGAGAAATTTATTTGAATACCTAGTTGTCAAATACTTACCCAATGAACTGTGAAAATAGGCTATGCCGTGCTCCAGGTGTAATTAATTATTAACGTTCAGATTTAGTCTGTCCTTAGAACATAGAAGAAGGAACCTCTAGAATCAGGGTCAGCCTGTAACCGAAAGGGAAAGGTAATACTATGAAACACCTCCCAAACGTCATACAAACGTCATATTTGTCTGGCACTATAGTATGCAATAGGCACAAAACCCGTGACACGCAGAAAGGGAGAGAAAAACACATATTTTTTTCTCATTCTATCTTGTGTAACATCCCAACACTGCATCTCTTTCATGTGGGAGTGAAAAGGAGATATGGCGGCGTCTATACTTACTCAGTCTACGCCTTAGAATCATAAAAACTGTTGGTTTGAGATAGGTACTTTTGAAAGCCCTGTGCCAGTCTGTGCCTAATCATCGCCTGTCATCTACTACCACTCGTATCTAATCGCCATCCACTAAAACTCTGAATTTCATTTATTACCACAAGGTTTTGTATAAAAGACTCTTTTTATGTTAAGTATAGTTGTTAAGGACAGACTCACTCTCATTATACCTTCGTAAAAACTTCATAGTAATCATAATATTATTTAAAATTTAAATGCGAAAGTGCAAAAGTTCGAAAGTTTGTCCTGTCCTTCAATCACGTCGCAACGAGTGACAAATGCTTTTTATCCTGGAAAAATACGGAGTTCCCGCGGGAAATAAAAAAAACCTTAACCACGCGGACGAAGTAGCGGGTATCAGCTAGTGAAATATAATTCTATGTCCGAGATTTAGCGGTAATAAGAGTTTACAATCAATTTTATAACTATTTTCGCGGGTAAGAATATGAAGACCGATTGTAAGCAAAGCCCTTTTCAAAAACGTGCGAAAACACGGCGAAACAGTAATTTATTAATGCAGCGTATTTAAAAAGGTAGACCCTTAGAAAAGTTTTCGTAAACCACGTTGCACCATTAATGCACAGAGCATCTTTATTTGAATGAAAAGGTTGAGAGAAACCATTTTTAAATCTGAGCTTAGTTGGTGCCTCGTTTAAATTTTCGCGTCTGTTTTGAAAGCGTCAAAGCGTTGATGCAGTGATATGCGGCGAACGCTTTTAAAATAATTGCTGTAGCGAAAGAAGTACTGCAAAAGCACCTGTTTGTCTTTAGTTTAATAGATTTTTTTTACTAACTCTACGAGGTACGCAATTTGAAAGAAAAGCAATCGCGCTATTTAACAATGTTAGAATAGAGAATTAATTTAATTGAAACCTCAGCGTCTCTAGAACTATAATGATGATAAGCACAAATTATTGAGAACTATTAAATAAGATAGGAGAACTCAATAATTTTCCAGGATATTTTATAAAAGCCAAAGGATATTTTATAAGAGTCACTCTCTAGGTCCTCAACCATAACCATGCCAAAATCACGTTGACTCATTAATCTATTGTGGCGTAAACCAAATACACACACATTACACATTTATAAGTTAGTATAGATGTTTATATCTACTACTTTTAATACTAATATTTAATAATAAAAATGCGAAAGTTTGGATGGATGGATGTTTGTTACTCAATCACGCCAGGACGGCTGTATGAATCTGGATAAAATTTGGCGCATAGATAGACAACTGTGTAGAATACACATACAAGGCTAATTTATATCCGGAAAAGTTAAAGAGTTCCTGCGGGAACCAAAAACCTAACTCCACGCGGACGAACTCGCGGGCATCAATTACTATAATCAGGTAATAATGTACCACCCATGTACCTACCGCCTTAATCTAATTTGGTAAGTAAATCTCGGCTTCATAATATAATTCCTCTTCATTTCATCTCACCGTCGCGGAAATGATTTTGTCGCCTGAAGGATATTAGTCCTAATGAATACTAGGCATTACATACTGTCGCCATTGCGTTAGTCCTTATGGAATCTATTCATTTTATTTTGCTTAATTTGATAGAGGTTTAGTAGTAATAGTAGATACTAGTATGGCGCGTGGTTGCGCGGCCCGCTGCAGCGGACCGCGTAGTGGACCGCGTGGTCCACTGTCTACTTACTCGCTGTCCTACTATCCTGCCCCCGATTATGTAAGAATGGCCGATCAAAATAAACCACAACAGCATTAAATTAGAGCTCAATTTCGAAACACGAAATTGTGCTCTAATTTAATGCTGTTGTGGTTTATTTTACTTTGACGCCGAACTTTTACGATTTTATCGACAATTCTTACATAATCGGGCAGCTGGTTTACTGTCTACGTGTTCTGATCTGAACAACACACTGCTATGCTAGTGAGCACAGTGGAAGCGCCAGCACGCCAAGCGTCTGACGTAAAAGAAAATTCTCATAAAGGAAAAACATAAAACAAAGACCACCAACCCCCCGCCCCTCCCTTTTTGTTTGAGCAGCCCCTAAGTAGGTACCTGTCTTTAATACCCTGACCGTGCTCCTCACCCATCATCCGAACGTTCGATCATCATCTCTCTCCATATTTTTTTCTCCGAACCATTCGTCAAAATGAGATTTCTTCCATAAAAACAAATCTTGAAAAGGAACCGTAGCCTCTTCAATATTCGCCATACATTTTCTATGGAAAATAAATTCCGCCATCTTGAATTTTTTTCCTGTTCATCAAGTAGACCTTCATGTTCTGATCATCTTTTGCCAAGAAACCACTCTTCCATCTTTTATACTCTCCGAGATAGACTCCGACGAAATTTGTATGGCGGCCATCTTAAATCCGCCATTTTGAATTTTTTTTCAGCTCACTGTCAATTGGATGAAGTTTCGAGTGACATTTGGTCGAGCACCCCCCACCTATCTTCAATACCCTTTTCTATGGAAAAATAAATTCCGCCATCTTGAATTTTTTTCCTGTTCATCAAGGAGACCCTCATGTCTTGATCATCTTTTGCCAAGAAACCACTCTTCCATCTTTTATACTCTCCGAGATAGACACCGTCGAAATTTGTATGGCGGCCATCTTAAATCCGCCATTTTGAATTTTTTTTCAGCTAACTGTCAATTGGATGAAGTTTCGAATGACATTTGGTCGAGCACTCCCCACCTATCTTCGATAACCTGGCTGGTGCTCTTCATCCGTCTTCGAAATCCTCAATCATCAGCTCTCTCCGTATTTTTCCTCCGAATGAATTTTTGTCTTCTATACGAAACGATGAGTGAAAAAAAATAGTTTCATACAAAATTTTACAGGAGAGGTGATCAATGAGTCAGTCAGTCAGCACGAGCAGCTATATATATATTAACTAGTATGGCGCGTGGCTGCGCGGCCCGCTAAAGCGGACCGCGTAGTGGACCGCTCGGTCCACTGTCTACTTACTCGCTGTCATACTATCCTGGTTTACTGTCTACGTGTTCTGAACTGAACAACACACTGCTATGCTAGTGAGCACAGTGGAAGCGCCAGCACGCCAAGCGTCCGACGTAAAAGAAAATTCTCATAAAAGAAAAAACATAAAACAAAGACCACCAACCCCCCGCCCCTCACCCCCTTGTATACCTTTGGGTGCCATCGAACTTCGGCAACTTGGCTTTCGTAATGGCGAACCGACAATAATTATTCTTCCATAAAGAACAAATCTTGTAAAAAAACCATTTCAAAATCATGCATATTTCCTAACTTCGTCTACTCTCTTCAATGTTCGTAGATTGTGGTTTTCGGGTGGAAAATTATCAGGGCCTGAAAGTCTACTTGATGAGCAAAAAATTAAGATGGCAGAATCTGCCATCTTAATTTTTTCTGATCATCAAGTAGACTTTCAGGCCCTGATAATTTTCTACCCAAAAACCACTCTTCCATCTTTTAAATACTGTCTGAGATGGCCGCCATCTTGAATCCACCATTTTGGATTTTTTTTCAGCTCACTGCCAATTGTATGAAGTTTCGAGTATTTTTTGTTTGAGCAGCCCCTACGTCTTTAATACCCTGACCGTGCTCCTCACCCATCATCCGAACCTTCGATCATCTCCATATTTTTTTCTCCGAACGATTCGTCAAAATGAGAATTCTTCCATAAAAACAAATCTTGAAAAGGAACCGTAGTCTTGCATAGTTCTACACTTGTAGCCTCTTCAATATTCGCCATACATTTTCTATGGAAAATAAATTCCGCCATCTTGAATTTTTTTCCTGTTCATCAAGTAGACCTTCATGTCCTGATCATCTTTTGCCAAGAAACCACTCCTCCATCTTTTATACTCTCCGAGATAGACACCGACGAAATTTGTATGGCGGCCATCTTAAATCCGCCATTTTGAATTTTTTTTCAGCTCAATGTCATTTGGATGAAGTTTCGAATGACATTTGGTCGAGCACCCCCCACCTATCTTCGATACCCTGGCTGGTGCTCTTCATCCGTCTTCGAAATCCTCAATCATCAGCTCTCTCCGTATTTTTCCTCCGAATGAATTTTTGTCTTCTATACGAAACGATGAGTGAAAAAAAATATTTTCATACAAAATTTTACAGGAGAGGTGATCAATGAGTCAGTCAGTCAGCACGAGCAGCTATATATATATACTAGTATGGCGCGTGGTTGCGCGGCCCGCTACAGCGGACCGCGTAGTGGACCGCGTGGTCCACTGTCTACTTACTCGCTGTCCTACTATCCTGCCCCCCGATTATGTAAGAATGGCCGATCAAATCGTCAAAGTTCGGCGTCAAAGTAAAATAAACCATAACAGCATTAAATTAGAGCTCAATTTCGAAACACGAAATTGAGCTCTAATTCAATGCTGTTATGGTTTATTTTACTTTGACGCCGAACTTTTACGATTTGATCGACAATTCTTACATAATCGGGCAGCTGGTTTACTGTCTACGTGTTCTGATCTGAACAACACACTGCTAAGCTAGTGAGCACAGTGGAAGCGCCAGCACGCCAAGCGTCCGACGTCAAAGAAAATTCTCATAAAGGAAAAACATAAAACAAAGACCACCAACCCCCCGCCCCTCCCTTTTTGTTTGAGCAGCCCCTAAGTAGGTACCTGTCTTTAATACCCTGACCGTGCTCCTCACCCATCATCCGAACCTTCGATCATCATCTCTCTCCATATTTTTTTCTCCGAACATTCGTCAAAATGAGATTTCTTCCATAAAAACAAATCTTGAAACGGAACCGTAGTCTTGCATAGTTCTACACTTGTAGCCTCTTCAATATTCGCCATACATTTTCTATGGAAAATAAATTCCGCCATCTTGATTTTTTTTCCTGTTCATCAAGTAGACCCTCATGTCCTGATCATCTTTTGCCAAGAAACCACTCTTCCATCTTTTATACTCTCCGAGATAGACACCGACGAAATTTGTATGGCGGTCATCTTAAATCCGCCATTTTGAAATTTTTTTTCAGCTCGCTGTCAATTGGATGAAGTTTCGAGTGACATTTGGTCGAGCACCCCCACCTATCTTCAATACCCTTTTCTATGGAAAAATAAATTCCGCCATCTTTAATTTTTTTCCTGTTCATCCAGTAGACCTTCATCGCCTGATCATCTTTTGCCAAGAAACCACTCTTCCATCTTTTATACTCTCCGAGATAGACTCCGACGAAAGTTGTATGGCGGCCATCTTAAATCCGCCATTTTGAATTTTTTTTTCACTCACTGTCAATTGGATGAAGTTTCGAGTGACATTTGGTCGAGCACCCCCCACCTATCTTCGATACCCTGGCTGGTGCTCTTCATCCGTCTTCGAAATCCTCAATCATCAGCTCTCTCCGTATTTTTCCTCCGAATGAATTTTTGTCTTTTATACGAAACGATGAGTGAAAAAAAAATTTTTCATACAAAATTTTTCAGGAGAGGTGATCAATGAGTCAGCACGAGCAGCTATATATATATAAACTAGTATGGCGCGTGGTTGCGCGGCCCGCTACAGCGGACCGCGTAGTGGACCGCGTGGTCCACTGTCTACTTACTCGCTGTCCTACTATCCTGCCCCCCGATTATGTAAGAATGACCGATCAAATCGTCAAAGTTCGGCGTCAAGGTAAAATAAACCATAACAGCATTAAATTAGAGCTCAATTTCGAAACACGAAATTGAGCTCTAATTTAATGCTGTTATGGTTTATTTTACTTTGACGCCGAACTTTTACGATTTGATCGACAATTCTTACATAATCGGGCAGCTGGTTTACTGTCTACGTGTTCTGATCTGAACAACACACTGCTATGCTAGTGAGCACAGTGGAGGCGCCAGCACGCCAAGCGTCCGACGTAAAAGAAAATTCTCATAAAGGAAAAACATAAAACAAAGACCACCAACCCCCGCCCCACCCTTTTTGTTTGAGCAGCCCCTATGTAGGTACCTATCTTTAATACCCTGACCGTGCTCCTCACCCATCATCCGAACCTTCGATCATCATCTCTCTCCATATTTTTTTCTCCGAACCATTCGTCAAAATGAGATTTCTTCCATAAAAACAAATCTTGAAAAGGAACCGTAGCCTCTTCAATATTCGCCATACATTTTCTATGGAAAAATAAATTCCGCCATCTTGAATTTTTTTCCTGTTCATCAAGTAGACCCTCATGTCCTGATCATCTTTTGCCAAGAAACCACTCTTCCATCTCTGATACTCTCCGAGATAGACACCGACGAAATTTGTATGGCGGCCATCTTAAATCCGCCATTTTGAATTTTTTTTTCACTCACTGTCAATTGGATGAAGTTTCGAGTGACATTTGGTCGAGCACTCCCCACCTATCTTCGATACCCTGGCTGGTGCTCTTCATCCGTCTTCGAAATCCTCAATCATCAGCTCTCTCCGTATTTTTCCTCCGAACGAATTTTTGTCTTTTATACGAAACGATGAGTGAAAAAAAAAATGTTCATACAAAATTTTACAGGAGAGGTGATCAATGAGTCAGCACGAGCAGCTATATATATATTAATATAAATACCTACTTGCGCTAGTCAAATAAATTATTTTTTAGTGATTTTTAAATAGAGGATCTCCCAAAAGACGTAATATCCACGTTAGTTTTATGTTAAATAACCATTGTAAACTATCTATTATAGTATAAAAGTGCGTCAAACATAGACGACGTCACAATTCAGCATTTCAAACAAAATCAGCGCGCGTTTTCACGTATGAAACAAGTTACTGATTTGTCTAGTTGTCAAATACTGATAGATTAAAAATTTTAACTTGAATGATTGTAGCTATAAAACAAAATAAGAAGAAGAATGATTGTAGCTGTAAGCCAAGGTACAGTCCCACAATTGTTTTTATTTTATTTTTCATATTTAAACTAGCGACGCTGACACCGGGTAAGACAAGTTTGATGGACTTTACCTACTAAAACACTGAATAGGTAATTGCTGAAACTACGGAATATTTAATGTACTTACCTTTCAGGTACCAAAACCTCGAAGACGGCTCTACAAAGTATATTCATAAAACTGTCAGGATCAATCATAATTAAACGCGTAAATAATATATTAAACACCCGGAAACAAACAATTTGGTACACAACACGAAACGTCATAAAAGTAATGGACCCGTAAATAACAAGTAATAAATCCACGGCATAAATCTGAATTTTGGACCTAATAAGATTCAAACACAGTACAATGAAACAATATAGAGGGAGCTCTTCAAATTATATTTTTATTTAAACGCCATTATTTGGCAGATTGTAATATGTATCTTCTTTCTTTTTACATCTTTATGTAACATCTTTTTATGTAACTTACAAGCATGCAATGAATGAATAAACTAAACTTAAATAAACTAAAGACTTTAATTAAAAATAGAATGTTATGTTTTTCGAAACAGAGCCTCCATAATAGATTTACATATTTTAGCATAACTTGTGATATAATATGATTCTATTATTTCTAACACACTGCTCAGGTCTCTTTTTTCCGCCGACGGATAAAAAGAAACCTCTAAAAATATGATTTGTATTTTTTATACGAAAAACCAAAACAAGGACGCACTTTATCGTATTTTTAAATAATGCCTTTTGCGCCGTTTCTTGTAAAGAAACAAGTCTTTCAGTGTTGCACAAACAGAAATTTATTATGCCCAACACTTTGGAGTTTAAAATAATCTTACTGATTTAGTTTAAGGAAATTATTGGCTTAAAATTCATGCAAATGGTGATATAACACACGACTTACAGGTGCTAAGGCAATATTGGCTTTTCCAAATGAGCCTCGTAATGATCAACAGATTTCTATCTATTGTTTTCCTCTAGTCTATGACAAAAAGGAGAACTCTGTTATTAATTTGCGCGTACAATAAGCCCTAAAATCCCCTGTAATAAATGCCAGTTGGAGGAACTTCGTCGCCACCACCTGGAGTCTGGACTTCTGAGTCACAGTTTAACAATCATGCAGTTCTTTGCGAATGCAAAGAACTACAATAAAATTACCAACACTTTTTCAAAAAACATTTATTAAATCAAGCACAGAATATACGGAACACTGGAGTTCCGTAGCCATTTTAGTTGCCGCCGTGAGGTGATAGCCGTAAACAAGCCGTGGTTGATAGTAACTCTTGCTTCCTTTCCTGCCAAAAAGAACTATAAATGTCCTATGATTATTTTTTCAGAAATTGAAAAATATTTATATTATTTGACTAGCTGATGCCCGCGACTTCGTCCGCGTGGACTAAGTTTTTTCGATTCCCGCGGGAACTCATTAATTTTCCGGGATAAAAAGTAGCCTATGTATGTATGTATATTCTTTATAGCTGATGCCCGCGACTTCGTCCGCGTGGAATAAGTTTTTCAGTTAATTTTCCAGGATAAAAAGTAGCCTATATTATTATCCCACGGTATAATCCCTCTATAATGGTGAAACAAGTACTTCTTCATATTTTAACGAAAGCCCAAATGCTGTTTCATGGCTATAACTTGAGAAATTAAGGATTTCATCTCATCCCCTATTTCACCCCTTCGGGGGTGGAATTTTGAAGAACTGTGAAACACATATGTTTTCATTTTCAACCCGCAGCTCATAAATCAAGTTTCATGGCTATAACTTGAGAAATTAAGGATTTTCATACAAACTCTCAACCCCTATTTCACCCCTTCGGGGGTGGAATTTTGAAAAACTGTGAAACACATATGTTTTCATTTTCAACCCGCAGCTCATATATCAAGTTTCATGGCTATAACTTGAGAAATTAAGGACGTTCATACAAACTCTCAACCCCTATTTCACCCCTTTGGGGGTAGAATTTCGGGATAAAAAGTATTCTATGTCCTACCTCGTAGTATGGGCTCAAATCGTGCCAAGTTTCGTTTGAATTCATTCAGTAGTTTCGGCGTGATGCGCGGCCAAGATACAGACAGACAGACAGACAGACAGACAGACAGACAGACAGACAAAAATGAAAAAAATTACAGATTTGGCTTCAGTATCAAATAATGAGTGCCCTCCAAAAAAATTTTCAAAATATCTTCAATGTACAGAATTGGACCTGTTACAGTTTTATTATAAGTATAGATCTGTGAATAACATGGTGTAATGTTTATTGCGTATGTAAAACCAGAAATGATACCGTAACAGATTATCACCATCATATTTTTATTTTTATGTAACTGGACGTCAATAAGTGTAGTGTACCTACCTAAATTGAATAAATATTTATGACTTATGACTTATGAATGTTTGTGTGTTGTGGGTGTTACCAAAATTTTATGTCAACTCAGAGGTATCTTGAAATTATGTGCATTGTTTTTCAACATTTCTCTATGCCTCAGTTTAGCAATAAAAGCTTATTTCCTGTGGTTTATTTCAATTAAAAAGGTCAAACAGCTGTGAAACACATAGAAAAGCAGACGGAAAGACAGACACAAGTCTGGTCAAAATAGGGACCCTATCTTCAAGGAATAATTACGAAATCAAAACAGGTGCGGCAACATGATTATTACCGAACTGTACGCTTGTTGCACAGCGATCCGGGGCTTTCAAGTTATTAAATTAATTTACTAAATGCTCTTTGGCCACCTTAGTCTACTATTATCGTAGTTTGGTAATTTTCAACGACAAGCACTTAGCAGGCTACACATGATTTAGCGCAACGCTTAACCTTGTTTACGCAAACTATTCCATTTAGGAGCTTCGGTGAACTCTTGTTTATTGGGTTACCATACGATAATCAACTTATTTGGGTAAAAATTGGTTTGTTGAAACAGTTTGCTTGTTTGAAAAAAAACTGCTAAATGTCTTGATCTTCTTAATTGAAGCTTCTTTCCGAAACGGTGGTAGAGTCCAGATAGGACGTCTCATAAGTTATAAGAAACGTTTTTTTATATTTTTAAGAGTAACTGTAAAGTTTCCGGCTCTTCTCGGTAAAATCTGTTTTCCGAACCGGTGGCAGAGTCGAGAAAAGACGTTATAGTTTTCAAAATTTAGCCTTCCTGTACGATGACGTGTATAGAAATCGATTGAAGGTATGGACCGATTAGAGGTATAACACGTTAGCCCGCTACCGTCTTAGAGTGCATCATCACTTACTACTAAGCAAGATCGCAATCAAGGGCTCACTTAATATAGTAGTGTAAAAAACTAAGTTTTGTTCTAATTTAAAACCTTTGGAACGAAAATAAAGTACAAGTTACAGTTTACAATATTATTTAATTTTCACTGAAGTTTTCACTGAAATTAGAAAGCGCACCAGTGACCAGACATGCAAATATTATATTGACGAAGTTGCACCATAAGGGGTCCTTTTTGACTATTTCGGTATGGAACCCTAAAAAGCCACTTCTCATGTAACTCTGAGATAATTAAATTTCTTGGTACCAGTCATGTACCAACATAGCAACAGTATCGGATGTTTCAGTAAATTCTGGGAAGTTGTACCGGATTGATGATAAGTAATAGGATTTAGTTGGAATCCTTTACCATAGAGATAGCAGTGTACTGGAGGATCAAACCTCATAAAACACTATAATAAGTCCAATTCTGTTGTACACCATCTCTAAACTGAACTAAAATGACAGCTCTATATAAGTATATTGGTATCCCTTTTATAACACTCCTTGCGGAAAGGGGCAGTACTCGATTTAGGGCTGTAACTTTCGTTTAGTTTAGAGATTGTGTTAAACAGAATTGCCCACACTATATTATATAACAAAAGGAGATTTATCTAGGTCCAAAAAATTTCTAATTTCGTACTATAAGGTATTACAGTTAACTAATTACGTCTATCTTAACAAAACGAACCACTGGTAATTAGTGCAAGTTAGTAAGGTTGTGGTGAATTATATTAATTGTTATGATTGATTATGGATTTAAATATTGTAAGTATTAATTAAGTACTTACCAAATTCTAAAATTTGCACGTCAGCATTGACGAAACATGTGTGGACTACTTTTGGACTGTCATCATAATTGTACAATGTTTCATTAGCAAATAAACGATTGATTGATTGATTGAGTGCTAGTATGGTTGCGGCCGTTTTGCAAAGTATTGCTAACTTCAAACAACAAATTTCTCAAAAGCCAGCAACGCATTGGCGGTTCCTCTGGTGCTGCAAATATACATGGGCGGCGGTAATCACTTACCATCAGGTGACCCGCCTGCTCGTTTGCTCGCTATACATATTTTTAAAAAAACTTTGGAATCACAATATAGATTAAAATGGTGTGCTCTAGTTCATCGTCTCTACCGATAGACTAGATTCACTGCCTGCGAAGGTTTCCTGTAAAAACATAATACGTTGTTGTACCGTTTGATACCATTAGCTCAGCTACTGGGTTGAGATAGTCTTTCTACTTAGTCTTAGGGGGTCTTCCAATATTGCCTGGTGGCCGCCAATCAAGCATTTGGGACCCCAACGCCTATCGGTGGTTCGAGCTTTTTTTTGAAGTGAAAACTCCTTTAGCCGCGTTGAGCACTTTTTGGTAGGGGATAAACTTGTGGATTCGCGTCACCGACACAGTCACCGACACCGTCACCGGCACCTCGTTGCCCCATGCTCGCGTTGTTACGAAGACAAAAGGTCTTAAATACTACTACTAATTTGTATTTTTTTTATAAATACTATATTTGTAATTAAACTTTAATTCCTTGGTTTTAAGGTTTATGTTTTAATTTTTATTTTTTTAATTATTTTCAATATTCGTTTTCACTTCTATCGGCATCTTTCGGCAATATTTTTTTTAATCTACTACAAGTTAGCCCTTGACTGCGATCTCACCTGATTGTAAGTGATGATGCAGTCTAAGATGATAGCATGCTAACCTGTTAGGGGTATGGCAGTTATATTAAACCCATACCCCTAATCAGTTTCTACTCGGCATCGTACTAGTAACTAGCCACTGCCGGAGCCTTCCACCAGGCCAGACCATGGAAAATTCAGTAATTATAAATTCCCAAGTTGACCCTGCCGGGAATCGAACCCCGGATCTCCGCAGCGCTCAACACTGCAACTGGAAGTTCGCCAAATCATATTCTATCTAACACTAAAACTTTGTATCAGGGCCATTGTCACTTCACTTCACTTCAACGTAACGTATCGACGAGCTATATTTGTATATTTACTTACTAGATGATGCCCGCGACTTCGTCCCCGTGGATTAAGGTTTTGATTCCCGCGGGGACTGTTGAATTTTCCGGGATAAAAAGTAGCCTTTGTCCTTCCCCGGATACAAATTTCATCAAAATCGGTCGAACAGATGGGCCGTGAAAGCGTAGCAGACAGACAGATGACATATTCGGTCACACACGACACGACACGACGGTCGGCGACACTTTCGCATTTATAATATTAGTTTGGATTCTTCGATTTTAGACTTATAAAAGCGCTTGCGAAAGTCAGATCGAAGTACAATACAATTAATAAAATAAGCCTACAAAATAATATGTCGTAGGTTCTAAATAATAAAAGATACCTATTTATCTTAGAATAACTACCTATAGAAACCTAGTACACTCGCGAAATGTAAGCCGTTTAATTGGTGCCATAAATGGCATCGTACGACGCTCGCGCAGTCCGAAAAAAGCTGGTTAACTTAGTTTTAGAAGCTACAATGCTACAAACAAACTAACCAATTACTTACCCAACTATTAGGGGGAATACATTTAAACTGCCAACATGATGTTTGCGTTTACGAGGCAAGTAAACACAGCACACATAGCGAATTTGTAGCTTACGTTTTGAGAAGGCGTTGTTTGGAAACATACCTTCTATAGGTAGTTACGGTAGTTATTCTAAGCTATTTATTAAAAAAAATTGTTTAACGCAAAATATGTCATTCCTCGTTCAAAGAGTTCCATCGAATATGGGCCTTTGAAAGTAGTTTCGATACTGCAATGTGTCGCTACTGGATGGCATAAACAGTCGCGTTAAAAGACTGGATTAAAGATGCATATCTCAAATTTCGTCACTGGCAGGTAAGTGAACCGTGGCCGAGTGGTCCAGGCGCTCAGGGCGCGATTCCCAGAGAGACGCAGGTTCAAATCCTGCCGGTTCCGAAAATTTTTGATATGTATGTAAGTTTAGAAACTTTCCTCGTGTGTGAAGCACTGTAATAAAATTATAAAATTACCTATTTATTATTAATTAAAATTTAAAATGTAATAAAAATAATGTTATTAGGTACTTATTAAAAAAAAAAATAAGTACCTAGTTACACAAAAATTTACTAATGTTATTTACAATGTCGTAGCTTCATAACAAAAAATAGGTATCTTAAATATGAATATGAATCTATTATTATACTACTATACCGGTTAATCTGGTTCTCCTACGGATAACCCCTTTTCTGACACTCTAATAATGTGACATATCTCTGCCATGCCCATTAAATTGACTGTAGTTTATTAAATTACAGTATGAGCGCGTAACCATATTATTGGTAACGCGTTTCAAAATAATTTGGTTTGACTTTGACCTGTTTATTAAATAACATGAGTTATTTGTTTGTTTACCAAATATTGCCGATGCGTTGTTCTAGCGACTAGCTTAATCGGCTACGGATTTTTCTGCTACGTCCATAGCATTAATAGGGATGATGACAACTTAATCAAATCAGCAACTCTTTACCAAACTTAAAAACGCGCTTCTAGTATGGACGTTTGTATGAAATACATAGTTGTGACGTCATCAAATTTAAACTTTTTTTTTCAATCTATAGTTTAAAATGGTTATCAAACTCGAAACTAAACGAGGATGTGAATTTTAGGTCTTTTGGAACCCTCTATTAAATAATCAGTAAGAAAACAATGATGGATGGATGAAGAAACAATTTATTTTGGCATAGGTATCATCCCCATTGAATCTCTCTCAGGGATAAAATCCGGAACGAGGAAAATCGTAAAAGAACGAAAGTGACCGACATAGCTCTGAGGATTAGCAGGCTGAAGTGGCAGTGGGCAGGTCATATCTGTCGCTGAACCGATGGCCGTTGGGGCAGACGTGTTCTGGAGTGGAGACCGCGTACCGGCAAGCGCAGTGTAGGACGACCTCCAGCTCGCTGGTCCGATGACCTAAAGAAGGTGGCAGGAAGCGGGTGGATGAGGAAGGCAGAGGAGCGTGTTTGGTGGCGCGCTCTCGAAAAGGCCTATGTCCAGCAGTGGATGCATACAGGCTGATGGATGGATGGATCACCCCATTATTATGAGGACTCGATTATGCTCGCGACTTCGTAAGCCTGGATTTAGGTTTTGAGGTAGATTACATCCGGGGAAGGACATAGGCTACTTGTTATCCCGAAAAATTAAGGAGTTCCACCAGGAATCAAAAAAACTTAATCCACGCGGACGAAGTCGCGGGCATCATCTAGTAAGGATTATAACTCTAAAACAAGAACGTCAACAATATTAAAAAACTTAATACGACTTAACGCGATGTTAGTAGGGTATGCCTCCTGCCCAGAAAATAAGTTAAAGCAAATTAAAACTTTACGGACTTCCGTAATAAGTCATTTTTCATGTCGCCAAGCAATCAACGGAGCTAATTCTTCGTCACTAATTAGGCAATACGATGGAGGAACTAAAAATAATATCGAGTAGGAGTCGTTCGGTTCGGTTCTATTTAATGGCGTGTGAAATGAACATTGCACCGCTCTTGACGTTTTCTATTAGCAGAAATGTTATTAATGTTGCATTCCTATTGTTTACTGCGCTGCTAGATGATGCCCGCGACTTCGTCCGCGTTGGATTCGGTTTTACGAGTAGTTGTTCCTGGGGGAACTTTAAAAAAAACGTGTGGTGTCGTGGGACAACAGATAGGAACGAATTTCCTTCTTACATAAATATAAATTTCAAGTTCTAGTCGAGGTAAAAAGAAAATAAATAATTATTCAAGTATAAAACTTTATACTTACTACTTCACAAAATTATCTTAACACTTGTATTTTATTCACAATGATTCATAAAAATACTTAGGTATATAATAATAGCAAACTGATATAACAATAATAACAGTCAGTCACGTAGACTATAAATTAGACACTATATAGCGAACATGACATAAACTATACATAAAAATCTTACTCCACGTATTTTCGTTACAGACTTTTTGCCGGCTAGGGTACCCCAAAAAATCCACGCGGACGAAGTCACGGCCATTATCTTTAATTGGTTCAGTAGTATCTCCTAAATACTGACTGATTGATCATATCAACGCACAGCTTTTGGTATACTTGGGGGATTATTACCATCATTATTTCAAAATGATACTTTCATATTGCAACGTACCTTGAAGTCCTTAAAATAAGAATTATAATTGTAAAACACGAACGTCAACAATATTAAAACAATACGGCTTTAAGCGATGGTAGCATAATGCCCCCAATGTAGCTATTAGTAGGCCGACGACCTCCCTGGCGCAGTGTTAAGCGATGTTGTCCCGGGTTCGATCCCCGGCAGGGTCAATTTGGGAATATAAGATTTCTGAATTGTCCCTGGTCTGGCCTGGTGGGAGGCTTCGGCCGTAGCTAGTTACCACTCTACCGGCAAAGACGTGCCGCCAAGCGATTTAGCGTTCCGGTACGATGCCTTGTAGAAACCGAAGGGCGTAGGGAAGAAGTTTAATATAGCTGCCATTCCCTAACAGGTTAGCTCGCTACCATCTTAGACTGCATCATCAGATGACATCGCAGTCAAGGGCGAACTTGTAATGGATATAAAAAAAGGCATCCGTAAAGAAAGGGGGTTTCAAGGGGGTAAAATAGTGGTCTGTTTACCAATCAAAATCTGACATAACGTGAGCGAAGTTGCTGGCAAAAGCTAATAAAGACGTATAATAATTAAGGACATTACTGACAAATTAATTATCTGCTTCAGTAATCAGTAAAATGAAGCTTTTAAATATCGCCCAGCTGGTAATCTCAAAGGTGTCATTAATTATTTACAGAGATCGTCGTTTAAAATTAATGGTCGGCCATCTTGTTTCTCATCAAAGTAAGCCGATAAATAAAGGTTCTGTTGAAGATAATGACAGGGGCGATAGATTTATTAGTTCGGCTTCTTAGGACTTTATTTTGTAACAGAAGATGTCCTAAGTATAGAGAGACACTGATAGTAATACCGCCGCCGCCTTTGCTCCCATGAGATTTTGAAAAATCTGACCTTATATTGGTGATTTATGCTAATAAAGCAAATAAGAAATAACTGATATCGTGTTTTTTTATACGCCTGCCTGAAAAAAGGAGTATATTGTTTTCAGGGTTCATGTATGTATGTGAGTTTGTATATTCCACCATAACTTCTATACACCTGAACGGATTTTAATGAATGAGGTATCGTTAAAATCCTTAGCTTTTTCCGGGTGACATAGGCTAGTAAAATTAAAAAAAAATGATAGGGTGACCATGGTCCCGCATCAAAGACTAAAGTTGATTTTTTTTCCAAAATGAGATTAACTATATAATTATTGTCACCATCAAGAAAATGATGAGTAAATTCCAAAAATATATAAGACTATATTTCAATATCCAGTACAAAAGAATATCATTTAACTATGGCAGTCGTATTTTTTTAATTCTTTGAGTTATATTCACTTGTTTGTTTCTAGGGTTAGGGTTGATGAGTGTAATTGACTCAAAGGCTCTCTTTTTAGGGTTCCGTAGCCAAATTTGGCAAAAACGGAACCCTTATAGATTCGTCATGTCTGTCTGTCTGTCTGTCTGTCTGTCTGTCCGTCCGTATGTCACCGCCACTTTTTTCCGAAACTATAAGAACTATACTGTTGAAACTTGGTAAGTAGATGTATTCTGTAAACCGCATTAAGATTTTCACACAAAAATAGAAAAAAAACAATAAATTTTGGGGGTCCCCATACTTAGAACTGAAACTCAAAAATTTTTTTTCATCAAACCCATACGTGTGGGGTATCTATGGATAGGTCTTCAAAAATGATATTGAGGTTTCTAATATCATTTTTTTCTAAACTGAATAGTTTGCGCGAGAGACACTTCCAAAGTGGTAAAATGTTGGTCCCCCCCCCCCGTAACTTCTAAAATAAGAGAATGATAAAACTAAAAAAAATATATGATGTACATTACCATGCAAACTTCCACCGAAAATTGGTTTGAACGAGATCTAGTAAGTAGTTTTTTTTTAATAATTTAAAACTTACTACAGGTTTGTACGGAACCCTCGGTGCGCGAGTCCGACTCGCACTTGGCCGGTTTTTCTGTATGCGAACACTATATTGAATAACAAACAGCAAAAGTTAGTTTTTATTTTACATAATTTTTGTCGCACAGATTTCATATAAAAATCAGGGTGTTACTACCGCCACTTATAGCCTGCAGTAATTATTTCTAAATGACAGTTTTATGTCACGTACCTTAACGTCCCTAAAATAAGGATTATAGTCCCACAAACTTATCTGGGCCGGTGTGCAAACTTAGAACTAATGTTAGGCCTTTAGCTTAATTAGTTAGGCAAGTGATGATGCAGTCTGAGATGGTAGCCCGCTAACCCGTTAGGGGCATGGCAGTTATATTAAAACCATACTCCTATTCGGTTTCTACGCGGCATTGTACTGGAACGCTAAATCGCTTGGCGACACGTCTTTGCCGGTAGGGTGGTAACTAGCCACGGCCTAAGCCTCCCACCAGGCCAGACCAGGGAAAATTCAGAAATTCTATATTCCCAAATTGACCCTGCCGGGGATCGAACCCAGGACCTCCGCACGTTAAGACAACAGTGCTCAACACTGCGCCACGGAGGTTGTCAGAGTTTAGTTAAATGTATTAGGTGAAACTACAAAGGCCAAATAAAATGAGATTCAGTTAGAAACTAGAACATTTATAGAAACGAAATAATTTACTTACATACGCGACAAAACTATCAGGATCGTCGTATATACCCATTCTAAACACTTTTGGGAGGTCGTCAAAAAATATGTTTGTGAGACTATACATAAATTAATTCTACAACACAAACGTCAAGAATATTAAAACAATACGTCTTTAAGCGATGGTAGGGGGCAAATTACTTCGAAGGTACTTCTATAATATTTAACGTTCTTTAGATAAAATGAAGACCTTCTTGAAATTAAACTTGAATCTTCGCATACAGCCTTCTCAAAAAATGAAACTGAAATGTCATGATCCAATCCTTCCTATATGTTTAACTATTTTCTCTTTCTCTATTATCTTCATTTCTTTGTCAGACATATTATCTGTCAAATGTTGAGTACCAATTTTCTCAGCTTGTCGCACGTTATCAGGCAGCGGTTCATTCGCCAGGTCTGGTACCAGCATTGTCGTTAAACCAGCTATGATAGATATACTGCCGAATAGCAATGTTGGTAGACTTTCCATGTACTGAGTCTGCAATTAAGAAGAAGAGTCACGTTTCGCCCATACTTTCCAGATTATCTTATCTAAAAACCTATAGCGTGAAAATATATTACTTTAAAGGAATTTTATTTATGATAAGAAAGCTTGGAAATGAGTTGCATTTACAATTAATGATGTGAGATGGTGAAAATTTTAAAAAAAGCTTGAGTTGCTGTGGACTTCTTCTCAGATAGGTGCAATTGTGTAAGAATTGCCGATCAAATCTTCAAAGTTCGGCGTCAAAGTAAAATAGACCATAACAGCATTGAATTAGAGCTCAATTTCGTGTATCCATTCTCATACGTTTAGGCACCGTTTAGGTATGTACGATACCCTAAACGGATGAGAATGGATACACGAAATTGAGCTCTAATTCAATGCTGTTATGGTTTATTTTACTTTGACGCCGAACTTCGGCTTGATCGGCAACTTTTAGACAATCAGGGGGCTGGTTGCATATAAGTAGTTACTGCGCCTATAAGTACCTAGCCTAGATATGTCCGTCCCCGCGATGCAACCTATTTCTATACCAGATAGACCGACAGACCCACTTTCGCATTATTTCGTTATAATATTAGTCTAGTATGGATTGTTCCAAATTAATATCAGTCTTAATATTATGGGGTCCGAAAATCTTTGATTATTACTTACCAATAATGGCGTCATCGGAGCTAGTATAGATCCAAACCTCCCAATAGCCGAGCATAAAGCGTGCATGGAATTCCTGGAATATGTTGGAAATAATTCCGACGTGTACATGTACACGGTGGCGAAGGTGAACGTGGATAAAAATCGGCCTAGGAAATAGAGTCCGGTCGACAGCCATGCGTATTCTGTAAATCAAAAGATACATTTATTTTTTATGTATGTGAGTGGGATGAATTATTAGTTATTTGTGTTACATGGGGCCAAAGAAAATGTTTGTTCCCCGAGGGCGCTATTTTGAATTCAGAGCGAAGTGAAGGATTCTATAGTAGAATCCTGAGCGTAACGAGGAATTCAATATACGCCGCCCGAGAACAAAAATTTGGCCCCGAGTGACACACACTATTTTTCATCATTACGAATGAGAAAAAGCTAGGAGTATCAACCTACTATGTATGGACATTACCTATACGTTTAAGCACCAATCAGAAGCACGAACGCGGACCAACCAGAAGATACTCCTATCAACCTTCTACTCGTATGTATAGACATTATTTACGCAGTATTCTAAAGCACGAACGCGGACCAATCAGAACAGAGAAATGAAAAGTCCTATGGGCCTAAAAATTACATTTTGCTCCCGCTATCCTCTGAAGCCAATAATATTCGTTTTTCGAATAGGTATGATGAAAACAATATAATTTCAATGGCACGAACACATAGAAACCAAAATATGATTTTAAGGATTCTATCGCCTTTGTGTGATAGACGATGGGATTAATTCTTGTGTTTTTTGTTATTTTCCTTTAAAACCGTATCATGACATTTAATCAGTAAGTATTATAAAAGTATTATTAATCGTAAGTTATATATTTATGAATTTATGAATTATGAATTATGAATTATGAATTATGAATTATGAATTATGAATATGAATATTGCGAGATAAATGCGAAAGTTTGGATGTATGTATGGATGTTTGTTACTCAATCACGCCCCCACGGCTGAACGGATCTGGAAGAAATTTAGCACGGAGATAGATTATAGTATGGAATAGCACATAGGCTAATTTTTATTCCGGAAAATTAAAGAGTTCCCGCGGGAACCAAAAAACCTCAATCCACGCGAATGAAGTCGCGGGCATCAGCTAGCTTATGAATATAATAAGATTGATTTTACTAACCTTTAGGTACAAACGGCTGAATAATACACAGCAATCCAGTGGATATAAAAGATACGAATAAAGGCTTTTTCCTTTGAAAGCGTTTCAAAATGAAAACCATGGCAATACTCGCCGGTATATCAAACAACGACATGATTCCAATATTCAAATACTTGTTACCAGCCAGAACTCCAACATTGACAATCAAACCAAAGGCAATAAAAGTACAAGACGTCCACCATACTAAGCATATTAAAAATCTTCTAATGACAATCTTAGATCGGAATGTCTCCCTCAGGGCGGAATTCTCGGTCCCGTTTTCTTCACATTTTATATTGATGACAACTTTTTCATCTAATGCAATTTTATTTGCTTTAGCCATTTTTAATAACAACGCTGTTGCATCCTCCCTTTTTCCTTTGCTCAGCAGCCATCGCACGCTCTCGTCTAAGATAAAGTAGTATAATATGAAAAGGAGAGACGGTGCATAAATCACCCGGACGAAGTGTCTCCAGTACGGAACTAAATAAGCTGCCACGGCGAACGAGACACTGCCCAGAGCGGCGATGACGCAGAAAAATATTTGCTGATGAAGTCTGTAGTCTCCGTGCATCAGTTCTACTCCTGTAATCAAATAAATATTATAAATGCGAAAGTTTGGATGGATGTATGGATGTATGGATGTATGGATGTTTGTTACTCAATCACGCTCCAACGGCTGAACGGATCTGGATGAAATTTGGCACAGAGATAGATTATAGTCTGGAATAGCACATAGGCTACTTTTTATCCCGGAAAATTAAAGAATTCCCGCGGGAACCGAAAAACCTCAATCCACGCGGACGAAGTATTAACTTAAATTACTTAAATTAAATGCCTACGGCACATTTTTGTAAGAAAAAAATACCTACAAAACGTTTTATAGTGAAGGAAGCTCTCGCAGACTATTCTTTTTATATTAGATCAGAAACTTTTGCCCGCGGCTTCACTCACGTTCGATTTTTATACAAATTCAAAGCTCCTTCTTAATCCTGTCTTAGCGGATGCCTACGTCATAATAACTATCAGTATGCCTTTCAGCCCGATCCGTCCAGTGGTATGAGCTGCGCGTTGATAGATCAGTCAGTCAGTCACCTTTTATTGTATTTAGAAGAAGAAAAAGATAATTATATCACAATTAATAATTATTTTTTGACGACCTTCCTGGCGCAGAATTGTGTTTTTCTTCATTGTTCTGAGCTATTTTAGGAAATTCTTTAGTATGGACCGGTCAGAATGTCTAATAATGGTCTAGTGTGAATTATGCTTTGGGCTATGTAAAGAATACATTTTCTTACCCATTATGAACGCTGGTGAACAATTATCACCGAACGTAGCCTCGAACCACTCCAGTATAACAAACGATGCATACGAATTGGCATAGCTCTTGCCAACGCCGAAAACAGAGGCCGCCACGCCCGATATAATAACCGCTGCTTTTCGGCCGATCCTAAACAATTAAAGTATATTCCAAAAAAACATTAAAAACAAAGTGAGTTAACACAAATTAACACCATGTGTTTAAAGCAATGAAGTATCACTTGCTTTAACGATGAAGTACATCATCGCGATGAAACCTGCATAATGTCTGAGAGTTCTTCATGATGTTCTCAAAGTTGTCTGAAAGCTGCCGATCCGTACCTGTCCAGCGTGGTTGAATAAAGGCTAGGGATGGATGGGATAGGGCTGATGGTAATTTGAAATTATCCTAATATAAACTAGTGAAGTGCCAGATATCCGTATCCGTATCCGTATCCGCGGATATCCGAGGGAGATCTAAGAAGAAAGATCCGTATCCGTATCGGTTACTTTATTGACGGATCTTTTACCTTATTAATTTTCAATACATAGATGAAATTTTACATATAGGTGACTAGCTGAGGCCCGCGACTTCGTCCGCGTGGAATAAGTTTTTTGATTCCCACGGGAACTTCTAAATTTTCCGGGATAAAAAGTATCCTATGTTACTCTCCAGGTCCTCAACTATACTCTTGCCAAAAATAACGTTGATCTGTTGCTCCGTTGCGGCGTGATTGAAGAACAAACCAACAAACCAACAAACAAATACAGTTTCGCATTTATAATATTAGTATGGTCAGGTAGCAATGAAAAACTATTAAATTCCATTTAGATTATTTTTTATTTATTAAATCAAATATTTGGCATATTTATATTGCAAACATTTATGGTAGTGAGTTTCAAGGTCACGTACACCGACATCGATTGAGTAAGAAAGTTAAAATCCGTATCCGCGGATTTTGACACCAAATAATCCGTATTCGGATCCGTATCCGCAGATATACATTTTTAACACATCACTAATATAAACACGCATTTCAATGAAATTTGACAGCTGTGACACTCTATTAAGTCAGGCCTCTACCACCAGTTCGGAAAGAATATTCTACTGAATAGAGCCGAATAAAAACTCAGCTAGATTAGTCATTCACATTTAAAATATGTAGAAAAATGAACGTGTATTAAATGTATTAATTAATTAATTATTTGTGCCATGATTTAAATTTGTATACTCACGTACTTGTCAGATATTTGTCCTTGGAAAAACAGTCCACCCATCAACCCAATGCTGTGGACCGTTCCGACAAAAGTTCGTTTCCAATCCTGACATGCTAAATTAAACTGGAAAATAAAACCATACAAACATAAATATTTTTTAATTAGAAAGAAAAGAAAGAAAAATCTTTAATTACTACAAGTAAACCATGACTGCGATCTCACATGGTGGTGTAAAGATGCAGTCTAAGACAGTAGCGGGCTAATGTTTAAAGGGTGACGGTTGATATAACCCATACCCCTAATAAGTTTCTACCAGGCCTACCAGGACGCTAAATCACTTGGCGGCACGTCTTTGCCGGTGGATTGGTAACTAGCCACGGCCGAAGCCTCCTACCAAACCAACAGACCAAAGAAAATTCTGAATTTATAAATTCCCAAATTGATCCGGGGTCGAACCCGGGACCTCCCAATTGTAATACCTCAGCGCCGTGGTTAGCCCCCTCTGGCGCAGTGGTGAGAACTGTCGTCTACGAAGAGAAAGATTGATAAAGAAAACAGAAATTCCTTAATATAGGCCCGGAAAATTAAAGAGTTCCCAAAGAAATCAAAGAAACTAGTCTATAAAATAGACTTAGAGGTAAGCCTATAAGACGTACGAAGCCGAGGCAGGTAAAATAAAATATGTAATTGTAAAAAAAACTACCTCAGCAACAAAACTGTCATGTTTCTCGTAGACCCAGCCATCGCAAGATTCAACAAGTGAGGTGTTGAAGCTGAACTCTGAACACTCTTCGTTGACTGCGCTATATCGATCACAACCTCTGGAGTCTTCAGGGACTGTGAAATTATACCATGGCGGCCGGAAAACTGTGCTCTGGGACTCGCAAGTGTCTATTTTACATCTGTAAATCAAAAATCAGTCCATTAACAAACAGAAATGAAATTTACAAAGTTTTTCCTAGAACAATTTTTTTTTCGACCAATCTTTGCAATAATTGTAATCATAGATTGCGCTACATCGGCGATTTTAAATTACTGTGGCTCTGTTGCGGGCTGAACTAATCAAATATAAAAACTCACGATACACACTCACGATAGTTTAAAATGTTGAAACAAATAATAAAAAGATCGTGAAATATATAATAACAAAACGTGAAAAAATAGATTCTTTCACATTGTACGTCTATTGGTAGGTAGTTCTTATGGACTCAGATCCCGCTGCAAGATTGTTACATGAATCAAGTACGTGATCAAAAACAATTTTTTATGTATAATAATTATAAATGGGGGCATATATTATATTTGCCAGGGTGCCAATCAAAAAGTGGCCGCTAGTATTTCTAATCAAAATAATTGTTTGCGTCTAACTAATTTAACCACTTGTACTCTGTCTCGCGCTAAACGTGAGCTAGAGACCAAGTGGTGCCATCTAGGTGCCACAAAGTAAACTAAATTACTCTGACGCAAAGAATTATTTTAATTAAAAATACTAGCGGCCACTTTTTGATTGGCACCCTGGCAAATATATATTCCCCCATTTATAATCTAAATATATAAAAGGCAAAGGTGACTGACTGACTGACTGACTGACTGACTGACTGACTGACTGACTGACTGATCTATCAACACACAGCTCTAACCACTGGTCGGATCGGGTTGAAATTTTGCACTCAGATAGCTATTATAACGTAGGCATCCGCTAAGAAAGGATTTTTGAAAATTCCACCCCTAAGAGGGTGAAATAGGGGTTGAAAGTTTGTATGAAACTCCGTCATTTCTCAAGTTATATCCATGAAACTTGGTTTACAAGCTACGGGTAAAAAATTAAGAAATATGTGTTTCACAGTTTTTGAAATTTCTACCCCCGAAGGAGTGAAATAGGGGATGAAAGTTTGTATGAAAGTCCTTCATTTCTCAAGATATTTCTAAAGTTATATCAACTAAACTTGGTATTTTGGCTTACAGTAATAAATAAAGAAGTATGTGTGTCACAGTTTTTCAAAATTCCACCCCCACGGGGTAAAATAGGGGTTGAAAGTTTGTATGAAAGTCCTTCATTTCTCAAGTTATTGCCATGAAACTTAGCATTAGGGCTTTCAGTTAGATATGCAAAAGTACCTACGTGTTTAACCATTTTTGAAAATTCGACCCCCAAAGGGGTGAAATATAGAGTTTGTCCTTCAATCACGCCGTAACAGAGCAACAGATCAACTTGATTGCATGAGTATAGTTGAGGACCTGGAGAGTGACAGGCTACTTTTTAAACCAGTAAATTAAGGAGTGCCTGTGGGGAAAAAAACTTAAACCACGCGGACGAAGTCGCGGGAATCAGCTAGTTATACATAAAAATTAGTTTTTAATCACGTACTCGATTTATGGAACAATCTTGCAGCGGGATCTCGTACCATAATAACTCAGGATGCGAGGTCTTAGTCCGGGGCGAACCACTAGTATTTTTTGAATTTCTAAGCCAACTCTGTTTTCTGATAGTAGCTACTACTGAAGACAAATTGCTCTGCCATGGAAAAACAGCCAACAAAATTTCATTCTGCTTGTAGTGAATATACTCAAACTTAAAACGGTATACGTACCTGTACGGTGTCTCCTCAGCAACGATGATGTAATTGATACAATGCATACCATTGGTGAAAAAGGCAAAACTGATCAAGAAAATAGCCTGCAGGTTGTACCGGTTGAACGGCCCAAAGGTTTTCAGAACGTCATCCAAATGGATGCTGTTTTCATTCGATGTGACAGCCATTTTAATGTGACTATAGTCTATCTCTTCCTTTCCATTTTTTTTTATTCACCAGACTTTTTAAAAAAAAAATATATTATAGGTTAGTGCTTGGCTGCAATCAGACTTGCTTGCAAGAGTGAACGAATTGTGATATTACTAACGAGACTTCGCTATAAATTCTAATGTTTAATGGTCCATTATGAAATGTCAAAACGGCACAATGCATTAGGTTTTAAAAAAAATCATTTTCGTTACTTTTGAGTTAACAAGGATGATATTATTATTTTAACAAAGAAGCTGTTTTTATATATACCCACTATATCAGTGCAAAACGATGAGATGAAAATTTTGCAACGACAATTTAACCACTCTTAATTTAATCAGTTTTATTTAAACAATCACTTTTGTTCTATATTTAAATAACTTTTAATTTAACTGTAAATAATTGAAAGATCGTTTCGATGGCTGTCCCTCAACAAACATTTTCTGCATTCACTTCAAACAGTTGGTCTAATTTTTGAACAGTGACTTTCAAGTTGTCCTGTCAAAGAACTCCACAACTATTGTTCAATATAAGCGAACTGTTCTTTTGCAAGATCAGCCAAAGTAGGGTGGCCTTATCTTGAAAGCATTTAGAACAGTCCTATGATAAACCTTAATTATTTTATATTTTTATTACAGTGCTTCACACACGAGGAAAGTTTCTAAACTTACTTAAATATACATATCAAAAATTTCGGAACCGGCAGGATTTGAACCTGCGTCTCTCTGGGAATCGCGCCCTGAGCGCCTTGACCACTCGGCCACGGTTCATTTACCTGCCAGTGACGAAATTTGAGATATGCCTCCTTAATCCAGGCTTTTTACGCGACTGTCTATGCCATCCAGTAGCGATATATTAAAGTATCGAAACTACTTTCAAAGGCCCATATTTTATTTTTATCAACTTTCGTCACTGGCTGGTAAGTGAACCGTGGCCGAGTGGTCAAGGCGCTCAGGGCGCGATTCCCAGAGAGACGCAGGTTCAAATCCTGCCGGTTCCAAAATTTTTGATATGTAATTATATTTAAGTAAGTTTAGAAACCTTAATTATTATTCTAGTTGATTTTTTATTTTATTCGTCTTGTTGAATAAAATTATATTGTGCGCGCATTCATGCATTGACGAGTCAACATCTCCTGAAGATGCTCCGGTGTCGGAGTGAAACGTACGTTGAGAGTAATTTGGAAGATTTATGTGGTGTAGTGAATATTATCGCAAGCTGCAAGTGCAAGATATACTGTACCACATATATTTGCCTACTGTTGCGGATTATAGCGAATTTAATTTCTAGTTCCTTCATTATCATGGGCTTCCGCAAAGTAACACCTGCTACAGTTGCCAATACGCTGTAGTTGTCTTATAAGCGGAGGTCCGTGGTTCGATCCCTGGCAGGGTCAGTTTGGGAATAATTTCTGAGTTTGGGAATAAGTTCAGGCTTCGGCCGTGGTTAGTTACCATCCTACCGGTAAAGAGGTGCCGCCAAGCGATATAGCATTACAGTACACTGCCGTGTAGATAGAGATACCGATTAAGGTTTTACATAACTGCCATTTTTTTTTTTTATCCACTACAAGTTAGCCCTTGACTGCAATCTCACCTGATGGTAAGTGATGATGCAGTCTAAGATGGTAGCGGGCTAACCTGTTAGGGGCATGGCAGTTATATTAAACCCATACCCCTATTCGGTTTCTACACCTACCACCTTCTCCAGGCTGTATCTCATAAACCGTGATAGCTAGAAAGCTGAAATTTTCACAAATGATGTATTTCCGTTGCCGCTATAACAACAAATACTAAAAATTAAAAAAATGCGCCCTTGACTGCGATGTTATCTGATGATGCAGTCTAAGATGGTAGCGAGCTAACCTGTTAGGGAATGGCAGCTATATTAAACTCATACCCCTTCGGTTTCTACAAGGCATCGTACCGGAACGCTAAATCGCTTGGCGGCACGTCTTTTGCCGGTAGGGTGGTAACTAGCCACGGCCGAAGCCTCCCACCAGGCCAGACCAGAGAAAATTCAGAAATTATAAATTCCCAAATTGACCCTGCCGGGGATCGAACCCAGGACCTCCGCACGTTAAGACATCAGCGCTACACACTGCGCCACGGAGGTTGTCAAAATATATCCAGCCATATCTCTAACATCTCTAATAGGTTATCTCTAACAGGTTACCCCGCTATCATATTAGACGGCATCAGCAAATATCGACCACCAGGTGAACAGAGATCGCAGTCAAGGGCTAACATTTAATGGATAAAAAAAATTGTTTTGTCCTAAAACAGTTATCGTTCTGTGATGAATCACTACATTACTGGCCTAACACTCAAATCGTTTGTTTCCGATAGTACTCGAGACAATAATAAGATAAGTGTCCACAGATGAACAGCATCCTATTATTATGGACTAACTGCCGCCCGCGAATTCGTCCACGTGGTTCAATTTTTTTTATTCCCGAGGGATATTCTCCATTATCTGGGGTAAAAAGTAGCCTATGACACTCTCAATTACGCTTAGTCTAAGTTTTAAAATGGCTAATTCGATTGATCGTATATAGGATGTTCGATTACATTAGCGTCAAAGTAAAATGAACCGTAACTGCATTGATTTAGAGCTATATTTCGTGAATGCATTCATGGAAAACGCTTTGGAGCGTTTTTCATTCCATTCCAAAACCAACCGATTTTAATTTTGAAACTTTCCGACATTTTTATATTAAAATCGGTTGGTTTGAATTTGTGACTTTAAATCAAGAGTTTTTGGATCCATTTTACTTTGACGCTAATGTGATCTAACGCTCAATACGATCAATCGAATTTGCATTGTAAAAACTTATACTAAGCGTACAGGTCTTCAACTGTACCTATACGATAATCACGACGATCCGTTGCGTGATCGCATCTGCTTGCCGCGTCGCTTAAGTGAGACCAGCCCCATACAAACTCATACAAAGAATATTTGCCGCTACGTACCGCGCCGTTCCGTGCATCTGTAGTGGAGCCAGACCTTAAACCTTCAGCAATCTAGCCCGAACCGAGACATCGCTCTATTGAAGCAGGCGACAGTTCAACCGCACCTAGTAATCTACTAATCAAAGCCATTGTAACACCGAACCTGTGTCTAGATTCTTCTAATTAGGTACCTTCTAAATTCAAAATTCAAATGTTTTTTTTTTTTTTTTCAAATAAACTTTTACAAGTGCTTTTGAATCGTCGAGTAAATCTACCAATGGTCGTTCGGAATGATATTCCTACTGAGAAGAACCAGCTAGAAACACGGTGGTTGCGCTTTTAAAAATTTAAATTTACAATTTCATCAATGTGCATCATTAACACAAGTAACCGTTGTCGTTAGTATTGCTGGAACGAGTCTTTATGTTCTTTATTTAATTTATATAATCTTCAACAGTACCTATAATAAACTATTTTCAGAACCATGCTTTTAATTTTACTTCATATAACTTCTGCAATATCAGCTGTTACACACGAACATCTAAGTTAAACAACTTAGGAATTCCAGAAATAAGTAAATTAACTAAAAACAAGGGAATTAACAATCATTATTAATTATCGTCTTCTTCTATTTGTTTGTGGTCCTTGATGAGGCGAGATTATTATCCTCCATTATAATTTAATATTAGAGGCCCAATTTTTAAGTTCATACATGCTTTTTGACGCGCGGGCATCTATGAACACCTTAGACAGGTCGAATTATCCGTTTGAAAAACTTACTGAATTAAGATTTTCTTACACAATCGTGGGCCCAGTACACAGAACACAAAAATAATCTGTGGCCCAGTAGAGTAAAACGAGCAAAATATGTCTATACGTTAATCTCTATTTGTCTACCGAAGCTAACATGGCTACTTGTCTCGTTACGTCTAAAGTAGAGGTAAAAGTAATATTTCTTATCTGTGATATTTTTTCTACGAACCTTTACATGCCAACTATTTTTTTCTTGTAATATACCGGATTTCGTGCATGTTAGGGTAAACGAGAAATTAGCCGGCATCGACAACATCTCTCTCTCTCTCGTCGCGAGATATCTGGTTGTGCGCAGATCTTACTTACCTGTGAGAACATCATAATGTTCTCACAGGTAAGTAAGATCTGCGATGTACAGGGTCACAGGGATGTAAGTTCTCCATGGAGAACTTTTCTCACAATGTCTACCTTCACTGTTAAAGCAAATGATAATATAGTGATCAGTGGACCAAGCTCAGATGATGAATCAGTTTTACGTCCACAACTGAACATAGAACTTCCCGAGAACGCGTCGTCATTGGTATTTTTACATCACTACAGCAATAATTATTATTCTAGGCTCTAATTTCGCGGTCCGCTGCATTCTCGATGAAAGGTCTAGCTAGTATAGAAAGCCCTCTAATTAGTGAGTTCTGTAATTAGAGACCTCATTTACAATTCTCCGACATGTGACCATGTGACGTTTATTTGCCGTAATTTCAAATTGATATAATATAACAGTGGCTACTTATTATTGCCATGAAGTATGATTACAATTTAAAATCCTGTTACGCAGGCAGACCCAGGCATAAACACAAGCGAGCCGGCGTAACATCGATCACTTTTCTTTTTTTATTTATTTCACTATATAAGTTACTCGGAGCCCTAAACTGCGATCTCACCTGATGGTAAGTGATGATGCAGTATAAGATGGTACCGGGCTAACCTGTTAGGGGTATGGCAGTTATATTAAACCGATACCCCAATCAGTTTCTACACGGTATCGTACCGGAACGCTAATTAATCGCTTGGCGGTACATCTTTGCCGGTAGTGTGGTAACTAGCCACGGCCGAAGCCTCCCACTAGGCCAGACCAGAGAAAATTTGGAAATTATGAATTCCCAAGTTGACCCTGCCGTGAATCGAAACCCTGGACCTCCCACGTTAAGACAACAGCGCTCAACACTGCGCCAAGGAGGTCGTCAAAACACACGTCACGCGGTAGTATCGCGGTGTCATGGGAACACCAGTCCGAATCCGCTGACTTGATGTAATCCAAGAAAACACGATATGTCGCGCCGCGGCTTCGGTTCTATAATGTCATTAATTATGGTATAAAATATACCTAAGTTGATTACGAAGCCTCCGCAACAAATTGGTGGAGCCAAGGTTAGTTTTTAAAAATAAACTGATTATTAAATAAAGGGTCTTCCAAAAGACCTAAAATTCACATCCTCGGTTAGTATTTATTTATTTATTATTTATTTATTTAACCATTTTAAAATATGGAGTAAAGAAAAATAATGCATTGAAATCTTATGACGTCACAACTGTGAATTTCATACAACTTCCATACTAGAAAGTGCGTTTTTAAGTTTGATAAAGAGTTGCTGATTTGATTGGTTGTCATCATTCCTATTAACCTATGATTGAAATAATTGTTATTGAATAAATTCTAGTCTTTTAAAGACAATTTTATTTCGAATGGATCTGGATATCCTGCGCTTTCATGACATTACTACCTACGCCAAACAATACACTTAACATTAACTGATTAATTTCAGACATCTAGATCCTCAACTTATTGCGACGAAATCATAAAAAAGAATTGTGTTATGGTTCGGGACGTTTGATAATATCTAATTAAACAAAATATACAATTTGGTAGGCACTTAGTTGGGCAGTAGGTATTTGTAAAGAAAACATAAATTACTGGATGCTTGATCTTTAATTATTAACATTGTTTAAGCTGTCATTTTCATTAGTTTCTTCATTAATTATTATCATATCTGGAACTTTTGAGTTAGTTACAAAATATTCTTCTATACATTGCAACGTTTTGTTTCTCGTTTCCGGTATAAATTTCCAAATCCATAACAGGCAAAAGATTAAAATAATCGAATAGAGTATAAAAATTCCATGTATCCCTACATGCATGATTATGTATGGAACAGATTTAAGAGAGCTAGTGTACGATAAACTCATGAACATGATATAAATGGATCCTGCGACCCCTCGGTGTCGTAATGGAATTATTTCTGTTGAAACTCCAAAGGGTATCATATAAAGAGCTGTAGAAGAACAGACCATGAATCCTACTAAAAAATACAAGCATAGAGTTGAGTCATCCGCAACGATACCTATTTCTTGTAAGTATAGAACAGTAGATGACCCTAACAAAAATAGTATGGAGAACGCACCGCCTATCAAAATAATAGGTTTGTTACCAAAATATTTTAGTAAAACAGGACAAATTGAATTACCGATTACAAAAGCAATGTCTATAACAATCATGCCAATAAAAGCAGCTTCACTATTTTCTACAACTTTACCGATTATATTGATCGCATATACGACTATCAATAAGTTGCCGCTCCAATAGTAGCAGGTATGTAGTACGAACATGTGAAAAATCGGTAAGTAAAAATCTCGGCTTGTTATTTTTTGCCATACAGTTCTCATTAGCGGTTTACTGCGTTTTGCGGTTTTTGTGGACATTTCAGCGCGCAAAAACTCCCTTTGAGCACTAAAGAGAGCATTCATCTCTTCAAGCGACTCTTTATTTTTGCCTCGTAGCCATATGAAGGATTTTTTGCTCTCCTCAAACCTACCTTTGTAAGCTAGAAAGGCCGGCGATTCTGGCCAAATAAAACTAAAAATAATGGTCAATGCGAGCGGAAAGCTCATAATTAGGCTTATTGTTTTCCAGTGAATGAAGTTTCCCGCTGTATGAACGAAGAATACGAGAAATGTTTGGAATACGCCGTACAATACTATAGATTGGTTTCTAATTCTTGGTTCAACCATTTCGCTGATAGTCATCATGCAGACTAGGAGCAAGCTCTTGACACCAGCGCCTTGGAAGATTTCTGCGATGATTATAACGAGGGTGCTATTGGCGAAGCACAGCATGATCCAGCCAATCAACACGGTCAGGCAGCAAACCCGGAATCCAAGCCGCCTGCCCCAGTGCTGCATCAGGTATGGCACTAAGATGCTCGGAGCTCCAGCGAAGCCGTGAACGGAAGCTGAAACCGATAGATTTTCACGTGAATCTAAAATAATTACTATTAAATTTATTTACTGGGTGCATGCTACGGAAAACTAAACTAGAAAGGAATAGAAATATAAACCTTTATTATTGGAATCAACAAATGTATAGAACAATGAATTCCTGACCCCTGAACTAGGAGGACCCGTATCTTAGGGGCCAGTTCCTTCCCAAACGTTGATTAAAAAATTATAGATTGAGTAAATAAATAAGAGATCTAAGCGTCTATAAATAATAGGTTAAATTCGCAAGTATTTATGCGTCTATTTCGATACACCATTCGGAAAAATTGGGAATTATAATCTGTCATAAATAAACTTTTACTGTCTTAAATAAAAGTACAACTGCATTTTGTAAGGGATATGGCAGCTTATTAAAATTAGTAAAATAATGACGACGATCGACGATAGACGATCCTCTTACGCGATATCTTTGCCGGTTGGGCGGTGAACAGCCGCATTCAATGCCGTTCTAATCTGGTTACATTATCATCATCAATGTTTCACCAGACCAATGTTTGGCCGATTTAGAAATAATTACTCAAACTCAAACTTTTACAAGTGCTTTTGAATCGTCGAGTGAAACTACCACTGGTCCGGAATGCCATACTAAACGGTAAACCAGTGAGCTGCATGACTCATTGACACTCGAGAAAAGTGGTCGTCAAAATAACTTTAAAGGATAAATAAAATATTACCCATCCATGACTCTGTGTCCAGGTCAATGTGAATCAGACTGTCATTCCTTTTCAACTGTTGTACCAGAATGCTGGGCAAACCCAAAACACCTCCTGTGGATATGGCTGCGAGTAATGAGGAACTGACCACGAACAGCTGAAATAAAAAAAACTATACATGAGTTTTTTTACTGACTTCAAAATAGGAGGAGGTTATCAATTCCACTGTATGTTGTTTTTTTTTTGTATGTATGTTACGCGATCATTCCGCCAATAATTATGAATCAATTTTGATGATTCTTTTTTTGTTTGGTAAATCATACTTCAGAGGTGGTCCCATATAAATTTTATCGAAATTGATTTAGCGCTTTTTGAGAAAATCAACAAAAAACTAAATATATACCCAGATAATCTTTTTTACTTTTTAGTTTAAGTTGGTACTTAAAGGTATAGTTTTGAAGTCGGTTTTTGTTTTAGATGAAAGCGAATAATTATTATCATTCAGTTTAAAGGTTAAACTAATGAATGCGACCGACGGGAAGACGTTGGTAATGAGAAGTGCTAGAATGGTGAACTCCTACCGAAAAGAGCAGCGTTGACAGACCTGTCCTGTCAAAAGGTGGACGGTTGACATCAAACCTGTTGGAGGGAGCTGCTGGATCCAGGCGGCACGAGATCACGGTGTATGGAAGTCCCTACTAACTATCCTATCTATATATAACTATCCCGCAGTGGATTTCTGACAGTTGGCGAAAATAGAGACGACGACGTCTGACAGATCAAAGCAAATCGACCACTTAGTCTAGACACTTGAGATTTTCTGTCATTTAGAAGATTTGTTCAGGTGCAGAGTCACGCAGGAATAATACAACGAGAATTCTATACTCGACTTTATTAATTACTACACGGCAAATTACATATGACACAAAAAATTGGCAGTCATGGGGACTGAGCTGACGATAGAAGTGAAAACGAATTTTTAAAATTATTAAAAAAATATATTTTAAATAATTAAAATATAAACCTTAAAACTAAGGTATTAAAGTTTAATTACGAATGTAGTATATTTATATTTAAGAGCTTTTGTCTTCGTAACAACGCGAGCATGTCGGTGTTCGCGAGCATGTCGAAGCGAGCATGTCAGTTACGGTGACGCGAATCCACAAGTTTACCCCCTACCAAAAAGTGCTCAACGCGGCTAAAGAAGTTTACACTTCAATAATATCTTTTACCGCGATCGGTCATGACACAAGGGGAAGAGACAATAATGCTACCAGCTCAAATTCACAAATTTGCAACAATATAACATTTGTACTCTAATAAGATTTACAGAAAACCCGACTAGGCGATAAAATCATAGCCTCAATATCATTATCATTCAGTGCGCAGGAGTTGCATACAGTGCATTCCCACAGTTAAACAACAATTTCTAATTCGTGAACAGATTGTCATGCATTAGGTATGCATTTTAGATTTAAGTCTTTAATCACCATTATGTTTTATAAGTTATAGGACGTCAAAAAGTGTACAGCTACAGTGTACCTAATTTGAATAAATTGGTTGAATATTGGTTGACTGAATAAATTATCATGCTGTTATTATGAATGCGAAAGTGTGTTTGTTTGTTGGTTTGTAGGTTTGTTGGTTTATTGGTTTGTTGGGTTATCTTTTTATTCCGGAAAATTAGGGAGATCCCGAGGGAATCAAAAAAAACAAACCACGCAGACGAAGTCACGGGCATCAGCTTGTACATAATAAATAGTGCTTAATGGGATATGTCGTTAAACTAATATCAATTTCTTAAATATATTTTTCCACTCAATTAATAAAGGTAAATACTTACTTGACGTAGCAACTCAATATTCATAATTATTATTTTATAATTGCGTTGTTCCAGTAAAAAAGCATTTAAAAATTATTCGCTAAGAGTTAGCCAGCGGGGCTTTTATAAAATACTAATTGAGAATAATATAATAAAATACGCATAACCTAGAAAAATACTGTCACTGTGATTTTACACTGTTTCATTAGTAGTAAATAAGCATATTTTAAAAATTACTCGTAAAAAGTTAGCCAGCGGGGCTTTTATAAAATACTAATTGAGAATAATAAAATACGCATAACTTAGTAAAATACTGTCACTGTGATTTTATACACTGTTCATTAGTAGTACCTACTCAGGTAATCGTAAGTTCACGATCGGTAATCTAAATTAGATTGCTATATTACCGGTTTGACTGCTATACGACCGCGTAGGTATACGAACAGCAATGCTACTGGTAATTATCTGTATAGTATTTATGTATGCATATTATAAGTAAGTGACCAGTGCGTTTTTTAATAGAAAAGATTAAAATAAATCTTGTAGCTAGCTAACGTAATCTATTACTAATACTTACAAGCCGGCGTGTTCTGGATGTATTTCCGCGTTGAACAGTCAGCCTGATCGTTTCCGCAAAATATTAACCAGCCCTTCTGTCGATAGCTAAGGCGATTAATTGCGGTAAAATACCTCGCCGAGGGGTTTTTGGCACTAAGACTCCATCGCCGAGGATATAGGGTCATATTATGTCCTCCCCCGAGATGCAACCTATCTCTCTAACAAATATTGTCAAAAACGGTTGAGCAGAAACTCGGAACACACACACACACAGACACACGTTTGTATTTATAATATTAGTATGGGTTAGTTTTATTTTCTACTACATGATGACCGCAACTTTGTCCGCGTGGGTAAAGATATTTTGATTCCCGCGGGAACTTTAATTATTCGGGATAAAAGTAGCTATGCTAGCTTACCTCTGTTCCATATTTCGTCAAATCGATTGAAAAGATGGGCCGGGTGTTGGGTTTATTATATATCAATTTGACTTATTTCATGACGTTTCATTATATTTGTACGGGGTTAATTCCAAAAGTTTTGCGATTCATAGGTCAGTCTGGTACCTACGAGTCGCGGCTCGGTAGACAAAGATTGTTAAATACTTTGGCGTTTGGGTCGTAATTTGATATGGTGGTCACAATAGCGATTGGGCCCCGGAATTAATTTATTGGATCAAGGTCTTTCGAGTTGTAGCAAATTATTCCTGTGGGTTTGAATTAGAGTACAAAATTATTAAGGGAGGATTAACTGGTGCCTATTTCTGAGGCGATCCTTACACGGGATAGCATAACAGACAGACATACATACACACTTTCGAATTTATAATACTAGTATGGATCTCGTACAAGATCACGTATTTCTCCAATAATACACCGCCCAAGAGTTTGCCATCAAAATAGAAGTAGCAATAAAGTTCAATTTCACGCCCGCCCGATGGCTACCGGGGTATTTTTCTGGACGGCGGTGATCAAGCAATATCTTTTTAATTAACACAGGACAAACATTTGCTCAACTCTTGCGTCGTGACGAGCGAAACGAGATATACCATATTATTATAGCACTTTATGTGTACAACCTAGAGTACCTAATACCTACTATCGCATGAGCCTTCTGAAGTAGGTACTACCCAGATTCTGGTATAACTGGCTATAAGAGTTTCTTCTTAGGATTCCGTAGGAACAGAAAACAGTTACGGATACAATAAGGAAGCTTGGCAATAATTTACTCTAACGGCTCTGATAGTTCCTTTGTTTAAGATGAATTGAGAGATGGTAATAATTAAAAAAAACCGGCCAAGTGCGAGTCGGACTCGCGCACCGAGGGTTCCGTACAAACTTGTAGTAAGTTTTACGATTTATGACGTATTAAAAATAAAAATTACGTTTGTTGTATGGGAGCCCCCCTTTAATATTTACTTTATTGATATTTAATTATTTATTTTGAAAGGTAATATGCAAGTTAATATTCTGTGAAAATTTGAACCGTCTACCTGTTACCGTTTTTAATATTGAGCAAAAAAATACGAAAAAAACACGTTTATTGTATGGGGACCCCCCTTAATATATATATATTTTTAATTTTTAGTATTTGTTGTTATAGCGGCAACGGAAATACATCATTTGTGAAAATTTCAGCTTTCTAGCTATCACGGTTTATGAGATACAGCCTGGAGACAGACAGACAGACAGACAGACAGACAGACAGACAGACAGACAGACAGACAGACAGACAGACAGACAGACAGCGGAGTCTTAGTAATAGGGTCCCGTTTTTACCCTTTGGGTACGGAACCCTAAAAACCGGCTGAGTTTGTTGTGGCCTCTTCTGATACCAGGGCGCATTTGGAAACCTCGTAGCTTTAGTTTTAAGATACCGTAATTGACTCATTATCACCATCATGTTTTATTCGTTATTGGACGTCAACAGTCAAAGTACCTAATTTGAATAAATAAAATATATGATTGATTGATTGATTGAATGTAGGTAATTTCATACAGTCCATCGGCATGCATTTTGAAAGTCAACTATAAGAGCAAAAGCTCAAAAAAAAGGAGCAGTATCGTAAAGGAGCAGGTTCTCAAGAACCTGCTCCTTTTTAGGAAGTTTTTAGGAAGTGCCAGGCTGGCACCTATTCCGAGCAAAACTTGCATTAACAAGGTCTCTGACGTCTTGTCAGAATAAATAAGTACGAAATATTTAAAAAAAACAGAGGCATATTATTTCGTCAAATAAAACTGGTTACCTCCTTAACTTATCATGCCACAGCCGAATATTTTTAAAAGTTTATTCCGAATCGAAGTATCAAGCGATAAGTACGTCGTTCAATAGGTATTTTAAAATTTGGTTTAGTTAGGTTAGACTTCGGTTTTTAGACATTTTTAGGTAATGTAGTCTTTACGATAAAATTTTAAAAAATAATGTTCTCCCAACCGAATTTCGGCCCCGGCGGCCTATCTCCAGAGATATTAGTCTTCTGCGCGAGAGATATTATAGTGCACAAGTGTGTGCGCAAATACAGGTGCACTCTCTGTTCCTTTACTCTCATAGCCCGATGGGACGTAAAATCTGACACGACCGGAGAGAGATCAGGCGCAGGACCGACGGCTTAACTTGTTTTCCGAGGCTGTGTGTGTGTCGGAGGTTGTGTTGGTGAAACACCACCAACTTCCTAAGAATTTCTTATCAGAAAAAACTCAATAGTTACTTGTTAAGTTGGTATGGCCCGACCCGGGCCTTGAACCCGAGACCTCGTTGGCCGCAGTCGAACATAACGACTAGACCAACGAGGCAGTCAAAAACTAAATAGGTACGTAATGGCGTTAAAATTTTTGGCAAATAACATGACTATATTATGGAACCATAAGAGTATTTTGGCTCACATTTAACCAATTTTTAATGAATGCCAAAGTTTTAAGGCATTTTATTAAAATTTTCTGAATTTTTCATGGTCAGACGTCAAAATTTAGTAATGAATGATTATGATTAATTACACCAAACCTCTGACCCAATGTTCGCTTGGCGTAGTCATTAATCCCCTATTTAAAAGGGTAGGTTCATTTGGACACAGTTCATGGCCGAATTTTAGTGTAATTATGAAACTATAGGCAACTAGCTTTAGCCCGCGCCTTCGCTCACGTTAGGCTCGATTTTCATACAAATTTCAAAGCCCTATTGTACCTCCTTAGGGGTTTAATTTTCAAAAATCTTTTTTTAGCGGATGCTTACGTCCACAAATAACGTTGATTCTCTGATCTCGTCATAATAGTATATATAACATAATATGCCAAGTTTCAGCCTGATCCGTTCAAATCATACAAATATAATAAATGCGAAAGTGTGCTTGTTTGTTGGTTTGTTGGTTTATTGGTTTGTCCTTCAATAACACCGCAATGGAGCAACGGATCGACGCGGTGAGTTTTGGCATGGGTATACTTGAGGACCTGGAGAGTGACATAGGCTACTTTTTATCCCGGAAAATTAAGGAGTTCCCGTGGGAATAAAAAAAAACTTAATCCACGCGGACGAAGTCGCGGGCATCAGCTATCAGCTAGTTTATTATAATTTGGAAACATACATAAAACTGGTCCACCAGTTTGGCGAGATTTATATTTTTGTAAAAAATTGTTGTATCCATTTGAAATAAAATAAATCTTGAATAAATATTTTAATTTTAAACATACCTCTCCTTAGTACAGAATAAGGATACTCATGTGTCGTTAGTATGGATATTAAGCCGACTATTTATGGTCGCGAATCGCGTCGCGTCGTCCGTTGCATGGCAAATACTCGTATAATTGCAAGCCCGGTTAACCTTATACCTAGGCCTTATACGGAAATCTAAGCCCCTTATCTATTAGTTCTGAAGTCTATTAAAGAGATAAGAAGTCTACACTAATACTTTCAATGCGAAATTGTGTCTGTCTGCTACGTTTTTACGGTCCATCTGTTTCACTGATTTTGATGAAAGGTTCAGAGATAGGTTGCACCCTGGAAAAGAACATAGGCTAATGTTTTTACCGGAAAATTAAAGAGTTCCCGCTGGAACCAAAAAATCATCCATCCACGGATTGGTGGTGGTTGGATGGTGGATGGTCGCGGGCATCAGCTAGTACCTATTATATTATACATTATTATACATTCTACTACCTATTCTGAACTAAAGCATTTTAAAAAATAAATACGAGTATGTAAAAATAAAAAAACTGTACATACTCCAGTGCCTATGTATAGTTTTTTTTATTATCAAAATAAAAATTGTTACAGTTATGGTGGGTAGCACTGTGAAAAACCACGTAGGTTTAAATTGCGTGCTATAAAACTATCAAAATTTTAAACTATTTACTTAAAAAGTTCCGACGACATATTTTAGCGAAAACGATCTCAATTTATCTACAAGTTCTACCGTACTTACCTCCAAAAGGTAAAAATTGTATTTATTTCTGATCAGTCAGCGCCACGTGACATTTCGCAAACGTCACTTTGGACCAATTCAATAAACCAACTGCAGTGGTCGGTATGCTTAGTATGAGTATGTATACAGCTCAGAAACGTTGATAGAATTCGAGCGTCGAAATATTTTGGCATTAACGTGAAATGAACTTTAATTACCTTGCTTTAAAGCTCAAGTACAAAAAAGAACATTAACATCATTTTGCCACAATTTATAATACCTTATTATTCCTGCACTTCAACCACTCGAGAATTTACTTCACGCTCAATAAATACAGGGTAAAGCTTTTTGTTTCTTGATTACATCAACAACCAGCGCTCTTTTACCACAACATTGCAAAATCAATGCTAAAAAAAACATTTTATACAAAGACATTTAAGTTTATTTTACTCTGTACTTTTTGTGTATCGAAGTTCGAATCTATCGTTCGAAGTAAAATCTTATACTAAGCACACTGGACGTTTCAGATTCGTTATTCTAAGGTGACCACCGACGTTCGTGGCTCCACCTTCATGTTTTATTAATACGAGTGCTCCAGCTTCCAAGTACCAATATATGCGGGAAAAAATTACCGCAGTCTGAGTCAAGCTCCTGGTGTTTACCTTAAGTTTTTGTGATAATAGTAAAAGTGAAAAGACTAGAAGTTTAATTTGCTATAATCCGCCACAGAAGGTAAATCTATGTGGTACAGTGTGTATACAGTGTGTAACTTGCAGCCCGCGATATTCTCCACACCACATAAATCTTCCAAAATACCCTCAACGTACTCGTACGTTTCACGTGTGGAGAATATCGCGGGCTGCAAGTTTAAGATACGCACTGTACCTACCACATAGATTTACCCTTTGTGGCGGATTATTGCGAATTTAACTTCTAGTTTTTCCACTGTTATAGACTTCCTGTAACACCTGCTTCTATCCAATATAATAGTAAAACATAATTACTATAATATCGCAAAAGTTAAAGGGACGAGTGGCCTAGTTGCGACAATGCATATTATTAGTCGATTGCGACTGTTAAGCAACGTTGGTCCAAGTCGGTAATTGGATGGATGACCAAATTGGGTAGTCCGAATTTGGCCTTTTCGTTTCTTCCGTGCCTCGGAGAGCACGTTGTCCCGGTTATTATTACTTTTTTAAAGTAAAGAAGTAGTAGGTATGAGTTGGTACCTAAATTTTTTTTTAGAAACACTATTCCTTACTTCCAGGCGTACAAATATTGGCCTTAATTAGTAGATGTGAATCAACATACTTACAACTTACTAACTAACTAGCTAACAACTACTAACTATCACAAACTCACTAACTAACAATTTTCTAAGTGGCTTTTAACCATTGCTTTTATCGGAACTAAAAAGCTTCAAAAAGACAAAAATAATTACGAAATTAAAAAAATACACTTCCCAAGCAAAATAAATAGACACAGAAGCCAGAAAAGTCAGTTAAGCAACGCTAAACTAGGAAACTGTCCGTGTTGATTTGGTTCCGTGCAAATTTGCATTTTAAGGATTATCCGGCGCTTACAGAACTGTCCTACGCAAATGTTTGTGTTGACAGGAACCGCCTGTTAATAATTGTACCAAAATAGCATTCCCTTGTATCATTGTATGTTATATAAACCTTTCACACTTAAAGTGTGTATAGAAAGACCCATAAGTAATTACTCCTAGACACTCAACTTCCTTCTGTAAAAATTATTTCACGGTAACTACTACTCGGCTTTGCAACGTTCTCCCCTTGGATATAAAGCCATATCAATCGCTTCCCATCTTCACCTACCTACTTATAAAATATTTATTCATTTGTCGTCTATTACCTATTGCTATTACTTTTCTGTGTATTTATCCAATATAATATTTTTACATTCTATAATATTTTCTGTGTTTTTATGTATTTATCTATTAATTTTCCTCAGTTCACGCCTCCCGCTTTCTTTTAAAAGTGTCCTCTGCTGGTCCTCTGCCATAAGGTTGCCTGGAAGAGATTGCTATTTATGCGTTAAGGCCGCCTGTTGTGCCATATCCATTAATATTATTGTTTTAGTCATTTTATTTATTTTTATGATGTACAATAAAGTATATTTTACTTTTACTTTACTTTGCCCTTGTACTGAAAGGCTGATTCTTTTTTATAAAACTACAAGTCATGTTAAGATGTCAAGATGGCGCCGCGGCCGATGATGGCTTAGTGGGAGATTTTCTTCCCATTCAATCTACTACGATTTGTATGGAATTGTCAAGCGCTTTATAGCTGGCGCTCGATCAATTCCATGTAAATGGTAGTTAACGTTGTCGCCATCGAATACGTAAAAAACCTCCCACGCGGCCTGCAGAAAAATACACCGTCGCCGTCACAAATTGTGAATAGGCGTCGCGGCGGTGCGCGTATACTTAGATCCAATTTCGCCACTCTGCATTACTAATAAATGCTGTGTTATCGCCCGTGGAATCGCCTAAGGTTATTGACCGCTCTAACAATCTATCAACATGCGTTGAAACAATAACCTGACCTGCGACTACACCTATAGTCGCTACTTCACGCCATTATCAGAAAACTTATGCCGAAGCATCTCGGAAGCGGAAAGTCCTGCTGAAGTCCATACTAAGTATGGGCAGAGAGTTTATATCTACTCTCTGGTATGGGCTCTAGGTATTGCCTGAGATAAATGAATAAATAATTAAATAACCTAACCAGAATTATAAACTCCGAGATTGTCCCGGTCGGGGAGCGGACCCGGGACATCGCACTTGTAAAGACACAGCGCTCCCCACTGCGCCAGAGAAGTTATGGTTACTTCAAGTTTTTGTTTTGTGCAAGGACCTTCACGTAAGCCGAAAGGTCTCATATCCTAGCGGTTCAAATTAGAAACGAAGAATCGAATCGATTCGTACATGTTCGTGAAAAGTTGACTACGTAAGGATGCATGCCCTGATATGCCCAGTTTAGTTGCCGTGAACTTTCACGCAATACTATATCAGTAAAATTGTTATAAACTATACCAGCGAAAAAAGCGCTTATCAATAATTTTTATACAAGAATTCTTAAATTCTTAAATAACAATATTATAATCAATATTTGGACGTCGGTTACGATAAAATATGCATTTGCTTTAAAATTAATCTAATAACATATATAAAATAATATAATAACTAGCTGATGATCACGACCGCGATTGAGGTTTTTTGGTTCCCGCGAGAACTTTTTAATTTTCCGGGATAAAAAGTAGCCTATGTGTTATTCCAGACTATTCAAATTTAAACTGTGCCAAATTTCATCCAGATCCGTTCAGCCGTTCTGGCGTGATTGAGTAACAAACATCCATCCATCCATCCAAAGTTTCGCATTTATAATATTAAGTATAAAGTATATTAGTACAGATATTGACTGTACCATATTTATCCAAATAAATAATTATATTTACTTGACAATGATTCATAAAAAATATTAACAAAGTCAACCAACAATAGCATGCTTGGCAACATTTACCTAAATAAATACGCATTGTATCGAATGGAAAACCGCCATTCGGATGCCATCCAAACGCCGCGCTGTAAAGGTATAACTGAATATGATAATGCCACTCTTATGTACCACTATAAGATGCCTGAGACTTCGTCCGCGTGGATTTAAACCACCCTGATTTTCCGGGATAAAAGCTTTTGCCATTTTACAGATCCTCAACCCGCCGTTCAAAAAATCAAACAATTAAAATCGTTCTATACCAGTTTGTTTCGCCGTTGTAAGTAAACAAATAGACAATTAATTATCACAATACTAGATGATATCCGCGAATTGGATTGTGGTTTATCTCCCTAAAAAATAAAATTTGCTTCCTGGGATATAAATTAGTAGAAAATAATATTTGATATACCGGGATAAAAGTAGTCTTTGTGCGTTGCCAGAATGCTAGCCGTTTAAACTTTGTTTATCAATTAAATGGATGTTACTTGAAAATGTAACAGACAAACAGACCGACACGCTTTCGCACCAATAAATTTTATTTTAATATTAGTATAGATTAGTTATGATAAAACAGATGTACAAACGAACAAAAGCACTTTACATACAAGTGTTTTGATACTCCACCTCCGAGCAAATAAGCAGCGTGATCACCTCACGGATGCAACGGTGGAATAAAAATTGGCATATTATTATTGTACTCCTTATCTAGTCCTCCTTTACTGGTATTTTATTTATACTTGGTATTTTCTTTGGATAATCCTTATATTCGTATTCTCATTCCACCTTTACGTAATATACGTACAATGACTTGGAAGTTCATTTGAGTGCAGTGAGTTCTAGCATCTTCTTCTTCGTTACACTCGTAACAGAGTGGTAGTGGTCATCACGAAGTGACGGCTTTAGTGGCAGATGTAATGCGCCTCACGCGCATCCGCCACTTCTCCCTAATGGCTGACAGACTGGTACACTCGTGCCCACCGCCAACAGCTGACATAATTTGGTCGGTCAATCGCATGGGCGATCTTCCTCGCCCTCTGGTGCCCTAACACCTTGCCCTGCACGACGAGACGCTCGATGGAGTCATTCTCACAACGGAAGACGTGTCCCAAAAATTAAAGTATGCGTTTTAGTATAATACGAATATTATGTGCTTATGTGGCTTAACTTAGTCATCATCATCGTCGTCGTCTCAACATGCATACACAGGATTTGAAGCCAGGGTAGGTTTAGTTAAGAATCTATTTACTGGCTGATCAGTGGTCACAATAAAAAATAAGAGGCCTGCTTTTGTGTCTCTATGATTTGCACACCACCGATCTCAACCTATCGCAGTTCCACTACTGACCACGGATCTCCTCTCCGAGACCATTTGACGAGTTCTCTGGCCTAGTGGTAAGAATTGTGGTCTTGTGAGAGGTCCACAGCTGTTCGTCTGTCTGTTTATCTCTCTATCTGACTGTCTGCTACGCTTTAACCTACCTTTTCAACCGATTTTTAATGAAATTTGGTATAGAGGCAGGTTACATCGCGGGAAAGGCTAGGCTAGGCTTTTTATCCCAATAAATTAAGAAGATCCCCCGGGAATCAAAAAATTAAGCCACGCGGACGACGTCGCGGGCATCATGTAGTAATAATATAATTTTGGATACCTATACATAGATAGGTGTGGTACGTAAACTAGTACAATTTGGTATAATATAAGTGTGGTACATAAAATGGTACAATTTGGCTTCATAGTTCTATATTTTTCACATGTCCCTATATTCACTATTTTTAACTAGGTACATATATTCATGTTGTAAGCCTAATCGATATTGGTTCGAGGAAACTCGGCAAAATAACTGTACCAAAAAACAGTCTGTGAATGGTACCTACCACACAGCCTACACTAAAAATAATAATTTTGAAACCTGTAACCGATTTGTTGATAATATTTTTTATAAAGCATAAAACCAATTTAAGAAAAAAGGAATCTTTCTTTCAAGCGTTTTTCCATTTGGAAAATTGTTATGCCCCTCCTGCAATTAATTAACGACGTAGAATAACAAGGAAAGGCTTTGATAAACAACCTTTTTACAAAATCCACTTTCACCATTTAACCCTAGCCCCATAAAAAAACAAATTTAGGTCCATAAGACCGCGGCAACCCTAAAGTAGAAAACACACAAAATAAACCTTATACCGTATGAAAAGAAGTAGGGTTAGCAGCTGCGATAAGAGGCCAGTCTCATTAAACTCTGTGCCACTAATTATTTTTATATAACTTACGCTAATCTTCCCTCTAAACTTGTAGGATATAGAGTCCAAGTTTTCTTGGTATGACCTTATAAAAGCCTTTATATTAAAAATTTAAGGTTAAGACTTAAGAGAAATGTTTACAAAATACTTACCCGGCTCTTTTTTATATTACAGTACAGTAATGTAATCTAGCCATCGATATACCTATGTACTGTAGGTACTAGATGGGCCCTTTCATAGAAAAAAAATTGGGCGTCCGACCTGTGGAGCGCACTCCACACCTTTATAAGCCTGTCCTTGTCCCCGCCATAGCGCTGTCCCGCTTTTCAGGCTAGATCGCGTTAGTAAAATACGCCCACTATGTAAATTGAGGTCGTTGAATCTAGCTGTTATAATATAGTGCTACCGCAAATTGTGTGTTTAACTGCCTCGTTTGTCTAGTGGTTAGCACGTTCGACTGCGGCCGACGAGGTCCCGGGTTCGAGTCCGGGGTCGGGCCATAGCAATTAAGTACTTATTGTGTTTTTCTGACAAAATATTTCCAGTACTAGCCCAGAGTTAGGAAGTTGGCGGTGTTTCACCCTCGTACCTCGGAGAGCACGTAAAGTCGTGGGTCCTGGACCTGATCTCTCTCCGGGCGTGTTTGATTTTCCGTACCATCGAGTTATGAGAGTAAAGGAACAGACATTACACCTGTGCATGGGCACCCACTTGTGCACTATAATAGTCTCCCGCGCAGATGGCTAATCTCTCTGGAGATAGGCCGCCGTGGCCGAAATTCGACCACAGAGAGAAAATTGTAAACAGTGATTCCATATTCGGTCGAAATCTACTAGAAATAATATTTATTAGCTTAGTTAGGAGTCTACTGTTCAATTCAATCGTCTTATCGATAAAAGTATATAACGCGCGCGAGTTGAATGTAGAGCTTTCCTATGTGTCACCGTACATAAGCTCTGCATTCAACTCGCGGCGAACTAGGTATAGGTCCTATGTCCTAGTTCCTTTAAAATAGACCTTATACTTTTTCATACATCCCTAAGGTTCATTGATGACTCCTACGCCACCATATATCCAACCAACACCTATTTCATACTGGATAGTTATGAAACGGATTTTTCAAAATTAATCCATCCGGGAACCTGAGGCTTCCTTGAAGTTACAGTACTATAAAGGCGGTACAAAATATACTGCAATATTTTTTAAGCTCCAGCTTAGCATAAGTTTCCTGCGGCCGTCCGTATTTTATATTTAAAATGGCGGGCCCATAATTCATATTTACGTCCGGGGCAGCACTCCGCCATAAATGTCGTCACTGAACGGGGCTGCGGGGACCCTCCTGTATCAATATTAAGTGTTAAATGCTGGCTACTGAAACTCTCACCTATATTCCAGGGGCCACACTGCCAACGCTTAAATCGGTTGAAAAGATGGGCCGGGAAAGCGTAGCAGACAGACAGACAGTCACACTTTCGCGTTTATAATATTATTATGGACTAGCTGATGCCCGCTACTTCGTCCGCGTGGATTTAGTTTTTAAAATCCCTCGGAAACTCTTTGATTTTCCGGGATAAAAAGTAGCCTATGTCACTCTCCAGCCCCCCGATTATGTAACAATGGCCGATCAAAACGTCTAAGTTCGGCGTCAAAGTAAAATAAACCATAACAGCATTGAATTAGAGCTCAATTTCGTGTACCCATTCTTATACGTTTAGGTATGTACGATACCATAATCGGGGGGCTGGTCCTCAACTATACCCATGCCAAAAATCACGTTGATCCGTTGCTCCGTTGCGGCGTGATTGAAGGACACACCAACAAACCAATAAACTGCGGGTCTGCGGGGACCCTCCTGTATCAATATTAAGTGTTAAATGCTGGCTACTGAAACTCTCACCTATATTCCAGGGGCCACACTGCCAACGCTTAAATCGGTTGAAAAGATGGGCCGGGAAAGCGTAGCAGACAGACAGACAGTCACACTTTCGCGTTTATAATATTATTATGGACTAGCTGATGCCCGCTACTTCGTCCGCGTGGATTTAGTTTTTAAAACCCCCGGAAACTCTTTGATTTTCCGGGATAAAAAGTAGCCTATGTCACTCTCCAGCCCCCCGATTATGTAACAATGGCCGATCAAAACGTCTAAGTTCGGCGTCAAAGTAAAATAAACCATAACAGCATTGAATTAGAGCTCAATTTCGTGTACCCATTCTTATACGTTTAGGTATGTACGATACCATAATCGGGGGGCTGGTCCTCAACTATACCCATGCCAAAAATCACGTTGATCCGTTGCTCCGTTGCGGCGTGATTGAAGGACACACCAACAAACCAATAAACTGCGGGGCTGCGGGAACCCTCCTGTATCAATATTAAGTGTTAAATGCTGACTACTGAAACTTTCACCTATATTCCAGGGGCCACACTGCCAACGCTTAAAGCAATACTTAAGCAATATTACTCAAAATGCCAGTTTGATGTCGCGTTCCTCCTGACGTTTCCAAAATCCAAACTAATCCAAACTAATATTACAAATGCGAAAGTGTGTCTGTCTGTCTGCTACGCTTTCCCGGCCCATCTTTTCAACCGATTTTGCTGAAATTTGGTATAGTGGAAGGACATAGGCTAGAATCGAATATAGATTAGAATAAGAGAAAATCAAGATTTGACGACCTCCCTGGCGTACTTTCGCATTTATAATATTACTAGCTGACGCCCGCGACTTCGTCCGCGTGGATTGAGGTTTTTCGGTTCCCGCGGGAACTCTTTAATTTTCCGGGATAAAAAGTAGCCTATGTGCTATTCCAGACTATAATCTATCTCTGTGCTAAATATCATCCCAGATCCGTTCAGCCGTTGGAGCGTGATTGAGTAACAAACATCCACACATCCATACATCCATACATCCATACATCCATACATCCATACATCCATACATCCATACATCCATCTAAACTTTCGCATTTATTTGATTACTAGCTGATGCCCGCGACTTCATCCGCGTGGATTGAGGTTTTTCGGTTCCCGCGGGAACTCTTTAATTTTCCGGGATAAAAAGTAGCCTATGTGTTATTCCAGACTATAATCTATCTCTGTGTCAAATTTCATCCAGATCCGTTCAGCCGTTAGAGCGTGATTGAGTAACAAACATCCATACATCCATACATCCATCCAAACTTTCGCATTTATAATATTTATTTGATTAGTATGATTATGGATATTACTAATTAATTTTAGGAGCAAATTACTTGATCTGTGAAATCGGCTTATTGGTGCTCAAAATTTAATAGGTATACCTAATTAATTAATTGGGCCATATTATTTTAAGCTAGTTATACTCAATAACTTCAAAACCCAGTTACAAAATAAATAAGCTTTTACGATTTCTCGACATAATAAAACATTAATAACGTACATGTAAATATTATTTTCCAAGGAAATTCGGAAGTTCAAAGAATTTTTGTTCAATAATCCTTTGCGAAAATACATTCCATAACCATTACTTATCCCATTTAATATTTTGAGACTGAACCCCATCTTCTTTCCGTAATACTAGGGACCCACCCCGGCTTCTCACGGGTAGCACTAATCATCATAATAGTCTATAGCCACATATAGCCGCCAGTGGGCACTGATCAGCTCATCAAGTTTTACATTAGCACTGCGATATTATTATCTAACTAGCTGATGCCCGCGACTTCGTCCGGGTGGAATAAGTTTTTCAGTTAATTTTCCAGGATAAAAAGTAGCTTATATTACTATCCCACGGTATAATCCCCCTATAATGGTGAAACACGTACTTCTTCATATTTTAACGAAAGCCCAAATGCTGTTTCATGGCTATAACTTGAGAAATTAAGGATTTTCATACAAACTCTCAACCCCTATTTCACCCCTTCGGGGGTGGAATTTTGAAAAACTGTGAAACACATATGTTTTCATTTTCAACCCGCAGCTCATTTATCAAGTTTCATGGCTATAACTTGAGAAATTAAGGATTTTCATACAAACTCTCAACCCCTATTTCACCCCTTCGGGGGTGGAATTTTTTAAACTGTGAAACACAATATATGTTTTTATTTTCAAGCCGCAGCTCATATATCAAGTTTCATGGCTATAACTTGAGAAATTAAGGACTTTCATACAAACTTTCAACCCCTATTTCACCCCTTCGGGGGTAGAATTTCGGGATAAAAAGTATGTCCTACCTCGTAGTATGGGCTCAAATCGTGCCAAGTTTCGTTTGAATTCATTCAGTAGTTTCGGCGTGATGCGCGGCCAAGATACAGACAGACAGACAGACAGACAGACAGACAGACAGACAGACAGACAGACAGACAGACAAAAATGAAAAAAATTACAGATTTGGCTTCAGTATCGAATAATGAGTGCCCTCCAAAATTTTCAAAATATCTTCAATGTACAGAATTTAACCTGTGACAGTTTTATTATAAGTATAGATATAGATCTTTTAAAATTATAAAAAAATGGCCGTGCCATTTTCTGTTGCACGTTAATTATTTCTATTATAGGTATCTCATAAATTAAATGGTGTAAAGTACAATTTTGGTCTAAATTAAATACAGATGATTAACATATTTATTTTGATTAGGATTAATATTATATCGATAAAAACAACCGACAGCCTGCCTGGTGGTAGGCTTCGGCCGTGGCTAGTTACCACCCTACCGGCAAAGACGTACCGCCAAGCGATTTCGCGATCCGGTACGATGCTGTGTACAAACCGAATAGGGGTATGGGTTTAATATAACTGCCATGCCCCTAACAGGTTAGCCTGCTACCATCTTAGACTGCATCATCGCTTACCATCAGGTGAGATCGCAGTCAAGGGCTAACTTGTACTGGATTAAAAAAAATACATAGTATTAAGTATTAACCCTCACCTTTATTTTGGGGGACATATTTCATCAACACCAAGTAAGTACCTAAGTATAATTTTTTTTTCAATACAGTTGTCAAACATGGCGCACTTTCAGAGGCTGTAGTTATGATTCGAAAATTGAATCTTTCGCATAGGCATCTTACTTTTACACGGTCGTGACTTACTTTTACAAGCTCGACACTTACTTTTGCAGTTTAGTTTTAAATTTTCCAAGTCAATTAAAAAAATTTAGTAGCAAGGAGTTTTCATACATAGAATATAATCGGATAGGCTTTTTACGAGGAAAAATGAATGAATCCGTACGTTTTAGCATTGAATTTCCAAAATTCTTTTAAATGGTTGTTGATTATATTTAATTACCAGTTTTAATTTAATTATTTTCAACATTTGACAAAAATCGAATAGGCTGTATACGCGTAAGTACGAACCTGTAGCCTAGTTTCGTTGAAAAAAAAAATATGTCCAGGTGTAAATACGCGCCATTTGCTGAATTTTTTTATTTTTTATGTGATAAATTGATTATATTTTTGTTAATATGAGTTCTAGTACTAATGATGAAATGGAATTAACTCCACCAGATATTTTATCTGAGGCGAAAACTGCGCAAGATGGAATTTTGCCCCCAAAATCTCGAGAAAGATATATGACGGCTTACAATAATTTTATTTCATGGAAAAAACATAAAAAAACTAAGTCATTCTCAGAAAATGTTTTGTTAGCTTATTTTCATGAATTGAGTGGAAAATATAAACCATCTATATTGTGGTCAAGTTATTCCATGTTAAAAACTATCTCAATTTTCAGAATTAATTACTATGTACGTATGTATGTTGAAATAAACTTGTAATTCTTTGATTTATTTATTACTATTTCCCACAACTGTATTGAAAAACGTCGTGTGATACACGGGTGTGAAGGTTATTGCAAACTCGTGACATTAAAAACCCTCACCTTCGGCTCGGGCTTATTAATGACAGCTCGTTTGCAATAACCTACTTTCCACCCTTGTATCACAATATACTATTAACAATCAAATTAATGTTAATCAAACGCGGTTATCTTAAATTATTTAATCACTGGACCACAATTTACCCATCACGTAAACCTTTTCATATTACACCAAAGTGGGAAATTTGATTGATGAACGTTCGGGAATTTAATTAAATCGATGAACTCCCTGATTGCTTAATCTCATTCATATTATTCGCAAACTTTCCCGCCTCCGTGAAGTATTTCAATAAATGTCATTAGGCTAATTGCTAAGATTGTTTGAGGCAGGGTTGAATTCCGCAGAATGACAATTATTAGTTCCCGCAGATTGGATTACTGCGCGATCCATTGCTGGAGTGTTATGGCTGACGCATACATAAGTTTTAACTAAGGGCCAACGCAAACATACTGAGTATTGTCTAGCCTTTTGTAAGTATCCAAATTTAGCTTTATATACTTTGAAATACCGTTAAATATACCTAATGATATTATACGTTTGATATACCTAATGATTTCAAACGATTAGCTGGGAACCGTTGGAAGCAAGCGTCACAAGACTATGCCCTGTGGAGATCCATGCACGAGATCGTCGTCCAGTGGCAATCCTTAAAATGAAGCCTTTCGATCGGTATATGATAAAGCTACAGGAATTTTTTTTCTCTCGTTTAGCAGGTTCGAGTCCCGGTTCAACCAGGCAATTACTTAATAATCTATGAATGCAGTTTCAATTGTATTTTAAATTTAAATGAAGTCTTCATTCAGTAAAATGTTCCATCTACGATATATATGGTACTTCCCCTCCATGCGGCATAGCCGTGGGACGCCCTGTATATATGGCCCCAGTTTTGAAAAAACTGACTGGTTAAAATAATATATTGACCAAAGTTTTTAGCAAACTAGCTTCAAAATAAAATATTATTATACACTAAGGAATCCTACCTCATGCGTTTTATAAACCGCTTTTATGTTGATGAATTTGCTTCGATTCTGCGCTAGTATGAATAAATAAGTATTTACCCTAAAGGTGATCTTAAAGAACCGCAATAGAGGCTAGAGCAGTGTTCTATAAGAACCACAGGAAGTCCTGGCATTTCTCTTTATCATACTTAGTAATATTATAAATGCGAAAGTATATTTGTTTGTCCTTCAATCACGCTGCAACAGAGCAACGGATCGACCTGATTTTTTGCATGGTTATAGTTGAGGACCTGGAAAATGACGTAGTTAATTTTATCCCGAAAAATTAAGGAGTTGAAATCAAAAAACTTATTCAACGCGGATGTGTCAGCAATTAGAGAACAATATGAATGACAGACTAGCTGACGCCCGCGACTTCGTACGCGTGGATTTAGGTTTTTTGGCTCCGCGGGAACTCTTTAATTTTCCGGGATAAAAAGTAGCTTATGCTATATGGCTTTGGAATTCTTTCCCCTTGGATATATTAGTTTATCGCAATCACTTCCTATCTTCAAAACTAAGCTGAAACAGCATTATTTATCCTCTACCTATTTGTCGTCTATATCTTTCATTACTACAATTTTTTTATTATTTTTCTTTCTATTATATCTATTTAGATACTTATAATTATATTTTTATACGACTCATTTCTGTATCTTTTTTACATTACTTAATTTCTTATCTTTTAGTACACCCCTTCCGCTTTCTATTTTAATGTGTACTTTGCCCTAAGGTTGCCTGGAAGAGATCGCTATTTAAGCGATAAGGCCGCCTATTGTGCCATGTCCATTATATTATTATTATTGTTGTATTTTTTTTAAGGTGTACAATAAAGTATATTTTACTTTACTTTTACTTTACTTTACTTATGTGCTATTCCAGACCAGAATCTATCTCTGTACCAAATTTCATCCAGATCCGTTCAGCCGTTCGGGCGTGATTGAGTAACAAACATCCATACATCCATCCAAACTTTCGCATTTATAATATTAAAGTATAGATAGTATAGATAAGACCACAAGGACTAGCTATTAATAACACGAGGAAAGAAGAAATGTTTAAAATCCCTATTATTACGTTTAACTTTACTCGTTACGTTTGAGCTTGCGTTTACTTTTTAAATAGCCAGCGGGTAAAAATAACATTGATAATACTCCGATGCGGTAAGCCTTAACGAGATGCATGTTTCTCTTCGTATTACGGAATAATTTCTATGATAGCTATTATACCCAGGTTGTAAGCCAATTTTTCATTGTGATTTATACATAATATTTTATCCATGAACGTGTATTTTTCTATCTTATCTCTATATTTATTTACTAGCTTTTGCCTGCAGTTTCGCTCACGTTAGGTTCGGTTTTCATACAAATTTAAGAGACCTCTTAGCGGATGCCTAGGTCATAATAGCTATTTGTATGGCAAATTTCAGCCCGATCCGTCCATTGGTTTGAGCTGTGCTTTATATACATACGAGTATTTATATTTCTTGGTCTATTATATTATCTTATTATCTTATTATTATCTTGATAAAAGTTCGTACAACCGATAGGCGTTGTGGTCATAAAGTGCTCGAATGGCGGCCTCGCACCGGGAAGCGCAGCGCTAGATGGACGGACGATCTCAAGCGTGCAGCTGGGAGCCGGTGGAAACAAGCAGCACAAGACCGTGTTCTGTGGCGCTCGATATACGAAAGATACGAGTATATTTCGGTCGTCGTCTGAACCGATGAACGTCCACAGTTGGACGAAGGTCTGGAGGCATGGATCTCCACAGAACATCGGTCTTGCGCCGCTTGCTTCCAGCGGCTCCCAGCTACACGCTTGAGATCGTCCGTCCACTGGTTTGCGATTACTGGTGCGAGGCCGCTATTCAAGCACCTTGGTACAACTATTTGAACAACTAGCTGATGCCCGAGACTTCGGTCGCGGGGATTGAGGTTTTTAGGCTCCCGCGGGAACTCTTTGATTTTCCGGGATAAAAAGTAGCCTATGTGTTATTCCAGACTATAATCTATCTCTGTGCCAAGTTGGTACCAATAGCCCGGTATAGCCGGTCTAATATCCGAGCTGAAGACCCAAGTTTGACAGTTGGAGAAAAGGCTTTTAGAACTGCGAAGAAGTGTGTTTGTTTTGTGGTTTGTCCTTCAATCAGACCGCATAAAAGCAACGGATTGACGTGATGTTTTACCCGACTACAGCAAAGCCGAAAAAGGAAGGGATGTGTATGGAAGTATGTATGTATGTTTGTATGTATGTAAACTACAGAGCCGATTTTTATGAATGAGGTGTCGTTCGATCGATCGAATCTCGAATCGATTCGTTATTATGGTCCGGGTAACATAGGCTACATTTTGCACGAACAAAATCGACATAACAGATGATACATCCAAAAAAGTGGGGTCACTGAAATTTTTGCCATATAGTCGGATTACAGATTTTTATTTATTTTATTTTATGCACGCAATAGTGTTTCGTCTTTTTGTTTGCTACGCTTTTACGGCTCATCCTTTTAACCTATTTTGACGAGGAAATTCAAGGAGCTCCCACGGAAGAATTTACGCAGACGAAGTCGCGGGCAACAAAGCTAAGTAGTTCTCCATAAAATTCTCAAAGGAAACAACATCAGCGTAGCAGGAACTCGAGCCTGCTTGGTTTTACACTAGCGATGGCGCGATAATCAGAAGTTGGCGACGCGACGTCAATACGAAACGTGACTGTGAGGTGCGCTACATCCATCCATACTAATCTGACTATCAACGCACAGCCTGATCGCTGGGTTAATACCGAAGACACACCAGGGACAGGACAAAAGGTCTGCGAGAAACTTCCGCGTCGTAGGGGAACGGCATGTTTACACGACTGCCCAAAACAGGAGTGTACCTAATATTTTTTTTTATCCACTACAAGTTAGCCCTTGACTGGAATCTCACCTGATGGTAAATGATGATGTAGCCTAAGATGGTAGCGGGCTAATCTGTTAGGAGTACGGCAGTTATATTGACCCCATACCCACACCCCTCATCGGTTTCTATACTGCATCGTACCGGAACGCTAAATCGCTTAGAGGACTTCACTTACCATCAGGTGAGATCGCAGTCAAGGACTTACATAGTGGATAAAAAAAAGGTACGTATTTGTCAGTAGGCTGGTAACTAATCATTCGCACGCTCCCTGACTAGGAGGTGCTAGGAGGCCAACGCTATCACGACTAATAACAACGCCACATTACGATTTAAATACGCTTGTTTCTACGCGGTCTCCACTCATAAAATATCATCATCAGCTCAGCCTGCGGACGTCCCCTGCTGAACATAGGCCTTTCCCAAAGAACGCCACCACACCCGGTCCTCAGCCTTCCTCATCCAGCCACTTCCCGCCACCCTCTTAATGTGGTCGGTCCATCGTGCTCGAGGGCGCCCCACACTACGCTTACTTGTACGCGGCCTCCACTCTAAAACTTTCCGGCTCCAGCGGTCATCGCTCCTTTTACAGACATGGCTCACCCACTGCCACTTCAGCTAGCTAGTTAGTTTTGGTAAAGACCTTGGTTTTCTTTAGAAGAGAACCATAAAATATGCAAACCGAAAATTGACTTTTCCGTCCAACAGCGAACTGTATTCCAAACATGCCAGCAAGGGTCACATTCTGAAAGGCCGCGACATTATCGGGATCAATATCGCATGCGCTATTCGCGTCACGTACCTAGTTGAGATCAAGCGGCGTGATTCTCTCCCGATGCTCGCTTCTTAGCGTTATTACTGCGCGCGGGACGCTATTTCTCCTTAACTGACTCTTTGGACCGACTTCATCCAACCTATGCGCTATAATTTTGAATGGGTGACATCTTTTTGGAATATAAAGTTGCGAGTCTATTTTCGTATCTAAGGAATTAAAGGCTGGTACAAACAGAACCCCCAAAAGGGGTGGTTGTTCATAATCTCATGGTCAAAATTCAACATTCAAAATTCAAAATTCAAGTGTTTTATTCAAATAGACTTTTTACAAGTGCTTATGAATAGTCGAATGAATCTACCACTGGTTCGGTCATAGTTCGGTCATAGTTTGACACAAAAAGTATCCAGTGGTAACGGCCATCCAGCCCCCCCCCCCCCCCCCCCCCCCCCCTATAACTCAGTGGGTATCAAAAAATTAAAGTCGATGACATATTTTTTATACATTTGTATGTATGAAATTAATTGTTTAATTCAGACTCTACAAACTTTATAATCTTGCTGGTCTCTTTCTTTCTATAATATTATGTTATTTGCTTCGTACCTGCAAATTACTAAACCAGATTTCAGCAGTTGTGTTCCCTCATGACTATAATATTCAAGGGGCAGATAAACAAATACTTCAAAAGCCGGCAACACATTGGCGGTTCCTCTGATCTCTGAAAATGATAATCGCTAAACCAAAAAAAAAGCTAACCGTCAATTATTGACCCTCCCGCGCCTTGTTGTTTGCTCGTATTTTTTTGATAGGTAAATTCAGATTGGATCACATATATTTAGCTTAAAATTCTACATTTTACAAATTATAACCTTATCTAACATTTACCTACTATGTATAACTAACCTACGCATAAAGACCCTTAAATACTCAAGGGGTGTCCAACTTATTCAAAAATGCAAAGGTCACGACCCTACATAAAAATTCTAATTCAGCACTCAGTCCCTCGTCCGTAAAGCATGATGCTATCTGATCATTGCAGGGTTTCGGCACCCCTGATTTTATCTATAAGGTTAGTATGAGATTTCACATCTCGTTGATAGAATTCGAGAGGATAAAATTGGAGAAGAGTGGATGTATGCGGAGACGAACGGCGGCGCGGCGAAGAGGAGAGGTTATTTCTTTCAATCCGGAGCGGAGACGTGATTTGGCTACAGCGAGGCAATACTGTCTCCGAGAGGAGGCAATGAGCAGTTTAGCGGAGTTTTAGTTTAGAAGCGCGGGCGCAGTCACACACATTTTATATCTCCGCTCCGTGCGCCTGCTCGCCGAACCAAAGTGGAGAGGAGCTAAGAGTAAAGATGTATTGTAAATAGCCAATCCACATCTCCTTTCCGCTCAGCTTTGTTGGAAATTGAACAGGAACAGGTTATAAGTAGGTATGGCTCGACCGTTCTTAACAATCCCGGAAGATATCTTCCTCCGGGCTAATGTTATACCCGGGGACCGCATTGTCCATGTATTTGCAGTTTGCACAGACAACACAGGGCAAATGAGCTGTGTACCGAACACCGTACACATACATTTTGGATGGTGTCACAGACTAACATTGTATTTTAAATTATGTTTGCTTGTAAACTATTTTACTAGTGTCATTTATGTAAACCAGTATATTATTATCCTCATCGTTCGCGGAATTATTATTCTCATACTAACACTGTAGGTACAAACATAAATCTGCAAACGTAAGCTGTTATTTCCACCCAAAATAAGTGTGTCTTGTACACGGGTTGTATAAAAAAGCTTTATAAAAATAATTTGGTATAAAAACAAGTTGTTTCTGAAAATTTGGGATTAATTTTATTTCTGTAGTAACAAGAAAGGCTGTGCCCACACTTATTTTTTTTAATAGATCAGCTGATGATATGGACTGTTGATACAACAATCTTAAAATAACAGAGAATAATAGGTAATATATTTTTCCATAGGTATTATATTATATCCATAATTATTAATATAATACCTACTTTAACACATTTCCAGCTATCTACTGAGCTCTACTTAGTCTCTTCTCAGAATGAGACTGTTTTGGCCATAGTCCACTACGCTGATCAAGTGTGGATTGGCAGACTTCACATATCTTCGAGATCGCTACAATAGTACTACCTACTTAACGTACCTACCTACCTTGTAAGATATTATGATAACTTACTAGTGATACGACATCTCAGAAAGGGTTAATCAAAATGAAAACATAAGATTATACTGACAAAATTACACTATTTATTCTGATATAATAATAATTTAACAGTTGGTAGGGTTTTCTTTACAAATTACTCTCGATATCCAATATTTATGAAATTTGTATAAATTAACAATGTATCACTCTTTATAATTTTTCTAATAGTTTACTATCAATAAATATCCCTATAAATTACATAAATCTCAGTTTTAAAAATGGTACGCACCCTTTTACAAGACCCCCCTTGCATAACTCAATTTAAATATGGCGGCAACCGACTAGCACACTATTCACAGACTACATGATAACCACAGAATACACAATAACACGGATAGTATGCGACATAGAGCAATAGTGTGGTATATATTTAAATATAGTGTTACAGTCGGCCATCCTCCATGAACGAGTCCCTTCGTTCTTATTCACTAATTAAATCAAGATTATTTAAACAGTCATGAGTTTACAAAAAACATTAAAGTATTACAATCAATAATTATTGAACAAAAGATTCCTGAACAAGTATAAAATTAGGTAGGCCACGCAGGGCTGCGGTCAATGAAAATGTAAATTATGAAATCTTTGGTTATTTTTCTTTGAATCAGTCACTTAGCGGAGAACATTATTAGGTAGGTACTTAAGTGTTTTTCATAAGAAAAATCTTTAAATTATAAAAATCTCTTGGATACAATAAAGTAAGCATTGCTTTTCTTTTCTATGACTGCACGCCACTGCTTATCAACATCATTTACAATTATCTATAGCCATGCGGTATCAAAGTTACTGCCTTCGCTTTGACACCATCAATAGCTGCATGTTTAGAGCCACTCATGGGCGGCGAGTTCATTACGCCAATCCTGCCCGGCTCAAAACATTCTCACTCAACCTAAATATAGCCGTACAGAGTCCAGGTTACTGCCTTCACCGGAACCCCATAGGCGGCTGCGATGCTCTAAGCCACTCCTGGGCGGCGAGTTCATTACGCCAATCATGCCCGGCTTAGAACACCGTCCCTCAACCTAATCATAATCATTTATTTGCTGATTGTAGTTAAGTATTTCCGTGTCACAATCTGCCAATCTTATGGCGTGCAAATTATTAGAGATACAATAATATAATAATTACAACACCTTAACATATTATTTTGATGGAATAATTCATGCATTCTGTCACTAATTATCATTATTCTATTAACAATCTTCCTCGATCTAGAAGTTATTATTATCATGCAATGTCAAAATATTTACTAATATTTCCAATTAATACTTTAAAGAAAGTAAATAAATAAATTCCTAAAGCCGTACAGAGTCCAGGTTACTGCATTCACCGAAACCCTGTAGACGGCTATGATATTTTAAATCATCTCTTTTCACTAATTTTGCAAAGCATTGAAAATAAATCATCACAGGTTACAAATCAAATCAAAAGGAAAATACCGAAAACTGGGCTGTTGTTGCGTCTTTACCATTTACTTACCTATTTACTATGATATTTAAAACATTACGTACGTTCCCCGCGCTTTATTTTGGCAAGAATTTAAGAAGGTACTTGCCCTCACTTGCATACATTGCAGTTAACAACAGTGTAACTCAGAATCTATATTCATCTCTTTCTAACAACAAGTATAGCGTATGTTGACCTTTATGTTCTTTCCCTTTCTCCGCGTACGTAATATTTACGCCGTTTTTTAGTGCAATGATGTTTGCGTATGCCGCGTCTATTTGTAATAAGTCGTTGCCTATTTATAAAAAAAAATCTTTTGAATTATAATTTCACAAAAACCAATTTTAATCAAAAGCGAATGGGGTTAAATAATTTATCTTTATATCGTTTTGTTTTGAAATAAGCGGAAACGCCACATTCAGGGGTAGTCAACTTTGTAGGCATTGGTTTGTTCAATACGTAAACCTTCCCTTTAGATGTCTGTGGTTCAATAGGTGGATTTGATAAATAAAGGGTTTTCAGTTGCAAAACAAATCAATGATAAAAAAAATAATTTATTACAACGGCAACACCAAAGCTTTCAGCTGATAAGAAATGTCATACTTGTCAATATGCTTGTCAATTTCCAAATCGAGTTTTCAAAATTCAAGTCAAACTGTCAAACGGTATTTTATACGTATAGTCTATGATTTTTTTATTAGTTAATCAGTTCGCTGTTAATTTGTTTTTGATATCGTCTCTATGCGTTTTTCCTATTTCATGTGGTTTATTGTTTGAAGTGCAGTGAGTTGAGTGCTTTCCACTCTGCCTTTGATTTGAGATTCTGCGTACGGGATATATTTTAGTGATCTTAATGGTATTAGGTTATGTTTTCGTATTTACGTTCAGTTCGGCTTTTGCAGCCTAACCCACAGCAATACATCATGGTCTATAGGTTAAGCCACTTTTTCGTAAGCTACTGAGTAGGACAAAAGAACATTTTCTCGCTCTGTCACTCCTTGGCATTAGCGTCTATTATATACCCATTTCGCTCACCTGTGGTATTATTATTGCATTGTCTCCTCTTCCTATATATTTACTCTATGCGCTATATTGTTACTGTTTCACGACTCTAGTGACTCTTACTGTGTAGTGTGTTGTTTTGACATTTACTCCGCTAGGAGTTTATGTGTTCTGTGGCAACATTATCACGTCATGTTGTTCTATGGACAGGAATGTTCCGATACCACCGAAATATCGATACCTACTGTACTACCAAAAATGTACATGTAGTACACAAACCGTTTGGTGATTTTTCACTACGTAGTGCGGTATTAATATAAATGAGTACTTTATATTATTATCGATAACTACTCATATCTATAGATTATCATTTATTTTTTTATTACTACATTATCTAAACTATACTAATTCATTGATGTCATAATACGACAACGATTCGATTTCGTATAGTAATCGACTTTATTTTAGAAAGAGTTTTGATCGATTTATCACATTGATATTTTTTTTTTCAACATTTTGTTTTATAACCAAGCGCTTAAATTACTCTATTTAATGAATTAAAATAAACCATGAATTAAAAAAATACAATAAATGCATTTATTATTTGGTAACATTAATCAGACAGATCATAAAAAAAAACATCCATCTCTATAGATGTACGGTGCATAACAATCACGAGAGCTTGTGTTGCAGCTTCATGGCTATTTTGGAAAGGAAATTCGTAATGGTAATCAGTAGAAAAGTATACGAGTTACGAAATATCGGAGCCAAAGGGCATGTCGCTTCACTATTGTAAATATTTGCATCTATTGTGTCGCATAATATATTATTGCACTGTATGGTCGTTGGTTGGCTGTCATTAACTATGAAACTTCATAAGTCTGCTTATGGAAAAGTTGGAAGGAATATAATCTACGGCTATTGACTTTTATTTCTCATATCGTCATCATCAACATGTTCAATATAAGTTACCTAAACTAAATTCTACACAGTACAGTGTAGCGGTCGTTGCTCACTATCACACTTCTCTCAGATGTGTGTGCCGAATCGATTCAATACAAGTGTACGGTCCACAGTCCAACCCTACAATTTGCTCCATCAGTATTAAAATCCTTTTGATTTACATTTCATTTAACGATCAATCAGTGTGCATAATACCATCGGGACCATCACGCGTGCCTCTATATCATTATTAGAATACTTATAATCCTAATTAATAAGCAATAAAACAATTATCAATCATATCTATCATTTATCGATCCTAGACCGAAGAACAAGTACATTTAATTCGATAATGAGTAAGTATCGAAAAAAATAGAACGATTCTAAAAGTACTTGATGTCGAAACAAAAGTATCGAGTACTTGCTTGTACGTCCCTATAAATCATTGGTTGAGTTCAGAGACAAGTACCTAACATCACTAACATTACCTTGTCTCTGAACGTTACGTCAGAGCAAGGAGCGTTACGCTCTGGACTAGTTTATTAGTGATCTGTGGTTACGCTCCGTGGTTATATTATTCTATGGTTACGCTATTGTCATTTGTCAGAGACAAGTATTGTTCAATTTTAATTTTTAAATTTTAATTTTTTCATCATTCCGTTCTGATTCAGTTGTAAAAGTGTTTTCTTACGGTTCCAAGACAGTGATCAGTACATTTTCGATAAATGAATTAACATATTCAGCACTCAAATGTTTTGTGTTCATGAATCGCATCGGCTTAGTAAGTATTAAATACATTGATATATCCAAATGCCAAACTATTTTACGTGGTTTTATATCTCAAGAGTGCTAATTTATATCTAAATCTTTTGTTTCAGATCACTAATGGCAGCATTTTATGTTAAATGCTATAGGTATATAAATTCAATCTCAAGCAATCTTTGAGGTTGTACCTCCACCCGAATTTGGTCATCAGCAAGTTAGCTTCAGTTGTGAAATATCTATATTAAGAGCTCGGTCTAATAGTGTCATGGGAATGCCCAGGAAGAGATGTTATACTTATAAATATTACCCCAGTACATTAGGTAATAAGAATTAATATACTTAATTATTTTGTTTAATCAAGTTGTACATATTGTGTGTATATATTATTTACTCAATCAACTTATACATTCTTTTACTAGGTTTCAAGGCTGGAAAAAGTTTGTGCTGCCTGTTGGCGACCAGCAGATAGCAAGGTCCACAGACAACAACAACTTGATGCAAATCTAACAGAGTTGCAGGAAATCAACAAGTCAATAAATGAACCCGTCTGAAATTCTAGTATCCCTTTCCTTCACAATTCATTGCTCAACACTCCGGACCCACTATTACTACATCAAAAATTTGCTCTGCAGTCTATAGACGTGTAGTAGCTCAAGCTTTTTGGATAAGAACATTTATAGGCACCTGACCAAGCCACACTTATTATATTTTACCGGAGTTCCAAAAAAATGTAATTATGTTTAAAATAAAAAAAACTGAATCACCTGTTTTTGTTTTTTTTTTTTTTTAATTATCAGGAATACCTTGAATACTGTAAATACTTTTTCTTGGATATTACCTAAGTCATAGACTATACCTAAATGATATCTAATACATCAACCATACTTCCACTGTGATTAGCTAAGAATAAAATAATTATATACATTGTCTGTTGTCTTTAGGTACATATACTTACTATTATAAAGTATACCTAACAATTGCCTAACTTAACCTCAAAGTACCTATAATTTAAAATTCAGATAACTCTAAACTCAAATCGAATATCCTAATGTTTTTTTTTTTTTTATTATTATCTAATCCGAAGATTGGATACTTTTTTAAAAAAATGTTTTACCGTTATTTCGGTGACGCAAGAACAGCCCAAATCTCATACAAAAATGGTCATGATCAATACATTTAATAGATTAGTCTTACCTAATATACTTCACAACTAATGAACTGATGCATTCAATATAATGTTTATATAATAACAATAGGGCAATTCTGAAACTTACAATAATGTGTTTTTATATGTACTAACAAGCATTTAACTACAAAAGGAAAAAAAACTATGTTCGAAAGTTAAATACGTAATAATGCGGGGCGTTGGTAACGAAACAATTAAATTAAAATTGTTAAGTAATCCCACTTCTGAGATGATACGACATCTCAGAAAGGGTTAATCAAAATGAAAACATAAGATTATACTGACAAAATTACACTATTTATTCTGATATAATAATAATTTAACAGTTGGTAGGGTTTTCTTTACAAATTACTCTCGATATCCAATATTTATGAAATTTGTATAAATTAACAATGTATCACTCTTTATAATTTTTCTAATAGTTTACTATCAATAAATATCCCTATAAATTACATAAATCTCAGTTTTAAAAATAGTACGCACCCTTTTACAAGACCCCCCTTGCATAACTCAATTTAAATATGGCGGCAACCGACTAGCACACTATTCACAGACTACATGATAACCACAGAATACACAATAACACGGATAGTATGCGACATAGAGCAATAGTGTGGTATATATTTAAATATAGTGTTACACTAGGTACGTTATCGGCCATGGCTATCTTAGATATCACGTCTTTCTGATTTACTAGACATGGCCGAAGCCACCTGAAAGACCAGACCAGAGAAAATTTAAACATTTTTTAACCCTGCCGAGGATCGAACCCAGTATCTCCCATTTGTAAGACCACAGCGCTGACCATTGCGCCAGGTAGGTTTTTAGTAAAATGTTAAGCTTTCATGAAGAAGCTATTACGGAAATACTTATTATACGAGGCGTTGCAAGCCTCATACATGTTAAATCGTAGCGCAAGTACCTAGAGCAAACTCCTCATACTAAAGATAACTTGTAAAATCCGAACGCAAGGAAACTCGGCAAACAAAAAAAAATAAGATTCATTAACGCTCGTCAGTATTCAGCGGCGCAGTCGGGCTGACCCCAAACCGCCATTAACATCCGTTTATGAGGAGACACATTAGCGAGGCAGATTATTCCGTTAACACTTTCTGATTTTCTTTCTTTTTTATTTTTATTTTTTATATTATATACATAGCGAGCAAACGAGCAGGCGGGTCACCTGATGGTAAGTGATTACCGCCCATGAACATTTGTAGCACCAGAGGAACCGCCAATGCGTTGCTAGCTTTTGAGAAATTTGTTTATCCGCCCTTTGAAGAGCCCCATATTATAATTATTAGGGAACACAGAAGATGGAAGCTGGTTCCACAATTTGCAGGTACAGAAATGACCTGGAATAACGGGAGGTGGAAGAAGATCAGGCATCCAGGTGGTGAGGATGATTTTCATTACATTTTAAAACCACAGCGCTCACTCTTGCGCCAGGTAGGTTTTTGCTAAAATGTTAAGCTTTTCGAAGAAGCTATTGTGTAAATATTATACGAGGCGTTGCAAGCCTCATACGATATAGATAACGTTTTAAATCGTAGCGCAAGTACGCTAGAGCAAGCTTTGTTGAAAAAAAGAAAACAACAACTTAGGGCGAAACTCGGCAAACGAAAAAAAAACAAGAGTCATTAACGCTCGTCAGTATTCAGTAGCGCAGTACCCCAAACCGCCATTAACATCCGTTTATGAGGAGACACATTAGCGAGGCAGATTGTTCCGTTAACCTTTCTGATTTTCTTTCTGATTTATTTTCATTACATTTTAAGACCACAGCGCTTACCACTATTCCAGGTAGGTTTTACTAAAATGTTAAGCTTTTACGAAGAAGCTATTGCGTAAATATACGAGGCGTTACAAGCCTCATACTAAAGATAACGTGTTTAATCGTAACGTAAGTACCAGCTTTGTTGAAAAAAGAAAAAGCAACGACAGACAACTTAGAGCGAAACTTGGCACACAAAAAAAACAAGATTCATTAACGCTCGTCAGTATTCAGCGGCGCAGTCGGGCTGACCCCAAACCGCCATTAACATCCGTTTATGAGGAGACACATTAGCGAGGCAGATTGTTCCGTTAACGCTTTCTGATTTTCTTTCTGATTTATTTTCATTACATTTTAAAACCACAGCGCTCACTCTTGCGCCAGGAAGGTTTTTACTAAAATGTTAAGCTTTTACGAAAAAGCTATTGCGTAAATATACGAGGCGTTACAAGCCTCATACTTAAGATAACGTGTTAAATCGTAACGCAAGTACCAGCTTTGTAAAAAAAAGAAAAAATAACAACTTAAGGCGAGACTCGGCAAACAAAAAAAAACAAGAGTCATTAACGCTCGTCAGTATTCAGCAGCGCAGTCGGGCTGACCCCAAACCGCCATTATCATCCGTTTATATGAGGAGACACAATATTAGCGAGGCAGATTGTTCTGTAAATACTTTCTGGCCCCCGATTGTGTAAGGAAATCGTAATCGTAATCGTTTGTCAAACGTCTCTGTCTCTCTGCGTCGTATTCCTTATTACTGAGGGTCGTGACCCCATTCCATTAATCATATAATATGGGATAATAATGCGGTGGGTTCCCACGTCCTTCCGCATGTCAAACGTCTAATTCGAACTATTTATAGTCCAAATATTGGATAGAAGCAGGCGTTACATTGCGGAAGTCCATGATAATGAAGGAACTAGAAATTTAATTCGCTATAATCCGCAACAGTAGGCAAATCTATGTGGTACAGTGTATCTTGCACTTGCAGCTTGCGATATTGCAAGCATAGATTGGCATAGATTTGCCTTCTGTTGCGGATTAAAGCGAATTAAATTGTAGCGTGACGTTATACATAATTAATTTTCATTTAATAATTATTCATTACTTATTTTTCATAACTTCTAGTTTTTTCATTGTCATGGACTTACGCAAAGTAACGCCTGCTTCTATCCAATATGCTGGAAGCAATACGCATCACCCAAAATTCCCCAAACCATAGTCAAATCATGAAATGATAAATTCCATAGTAACAGATTTAAGCACGGTTAACGCTAATTTGAAAAGTTACCCTCAGGGCGGAGGGCGGGCTGACTTAGCGAGGTTTATGTCGGCGACGCACACTGCATTAATAGACAAAAAGTTTAAGCGGTCCTACGCCGTCGGATATGAAACTTGTCATGCTGTTAATGTTTCACAGCTGTTCTACAAACTCCAGGCTTATTTGAGACTAGAATATTATGCCCGCGACTGCGTCCTGCGTGTGAATTTAGGATTTGGATATTCCCTTGGGGACTCTGTAATTTTCCGAGATAAAAGTAGCTTAATTATGTCCTTCCCGGCAACCGCCGCTACGTCATAACTACGAAAAGTAGGACTAATAAGTAGTGTAATTTCTTTTTTGGCTAAATAAAAATTATTTATTTAGCCAAAGAAATTATTTATCTAGATGAATTTACTAGATGATGCCCGCGACTTCGTCCGCGTGGATTAAGTTTTTTTGATACCCGCGGGAACCTATCTCTGTACCAAATTTCATCAAAATCGGTTGAGTAGTTGGGCCGTGAAAGCGTAGCAGACAGACACACTTTCGCATTTATAATATTAGTATGGATTTATTTAAGAGGTGGCATGCATGAAAGTCAATCAATCTGGCACTCTGAATACGAGGAAGCCGAGGTCCTAACCACTAGGGTATCACCGTTTCATCCATACATAAATGTATTATGATATAAATGCGAAATGTTTGTATGTCTGCTACACTTTCATAGCACATCTTTTAAATTTGGTACGTAGAGAGGTTGCATCCCGGGAAAGAACCAAATATACTACATTGTATCCCGGTAAAGTAAAAGTAAAGTAAACTTTATTGACCACCATAAAAGACACAACAAAAATAATAATCTATTGGGCAACCTATTAAAAACTCGATCTCTTCCAGGCAACCATAAATAAAAGAATAGAAAGAAAGAAAAACTCTTCATTCTCACCATTGTGCCATATATTACAATTCCTTATGGTAAATGTTACCATCGCGTCTCCAGTACTTGAGCGTTAAACTCATGGTTAAGTCCCAAAGGCACCCTGATAACGCTTTTCGTGTGTGGCACAACCATGTAGATTTATCATCCGTTGCAGCGAGACCAAATTAAATCTATGGGCACAACCTGAAAGAAGGCATCAGCTGCGCATAATGCAGAATGCCTTGCAATAATTTTCAGCTGGAGCCCACGTCACGGCTTCGTTACTATATCTGATAAAGACTTAAAACCTTAAATTAAATTAAAGAATTCCCGCGGGAATTAAAACAATAAATAATAATTTTAAAAAGCAATCTTTATTTATTCACAGAAAAAAGTACAAATTCCTTAATTTCCATAAAACCCTGGACCCCCCAACAAGGATATGCACATTCTTGCACTTGGGGGTCAGTCTTTTCCAAATTGCTATTTTAAAGTATATTAAACTAACGAGTTGTCCACGTGGACGCAGTCACGACTAGTATATTATATGTTTATAAATGATGCTTCAATCTCCCCAATACAGCTGAAGAGGCGCGTTATGATTAGCCAGTTCCAGATTCCGACCACGCGGCGATAATCAGCAAAGTTGGCGCGACGTCGCGCGACGTGAGGCTCATCCCGCCTCGAGGCACGTGACTACGCACACTCAATATTTATACACTACATCTGCCCAAAATGTAGAAGGTAAGCTCTTTTCCTTGTAAAATAAGCTGTAACCTCAAGTTCTGGTGGACCGATTAAGATCAAAGTGGAACCTTTATCTTTATTTTCGCGGCTATTAATTTAGGCCTATTCATTTTCCACCCCAATGTCGTTGCCGTCCCATCCCATCCACACATACGAAACGCTTTGCGTCTTCGTTCCTTATCCTTATCCGCATGGCTTGAGTCTGGATTACTCTACCAAAAACTGTGTTTCCCACTAATTACGATCCGGGTAGTATATCTTTAAATCAAAAGTGAATAGGCATCTTCCAGGCAAGCGCGTCCCATCTTAGGCCGCATCACTTCCCATCAGGGTGTGATTGTGGTCAAGCGTAAGCCTATAATTAATAATTAAAAAAAAATCTCTTGCATGGTTTCAAACTGCGAAAATGATATTTTACCGGTCCAGTTAATCATTAAAATATTATAAATTTAAAGTGTGTTTGTTTGTTGGTTTGTCCTTCAATCACGCCGCATCGGAGCGACGGATCGACGTGATTTTTGGCACGGGTATAGTTGAGAACCTAGAGAGTGACATAATATGCTACTTTTTATCCCGGAGTTCCCGCGGGAATAAAAAAACTTAAACCACGCGGACGAAATGACTCTCGCTCAGCGTGGTATTTTGATTGCTAAAGATCATGCGATTCATGACCCTTTCCAATAAACTCAATGATTTTGCTTTGAGATAATAATGCGGTGGATCCTTAGGTACCTACTTCAGGATAATACCAAAAACCAATTATGTAAGTACTAAGTATGAGTTTTATTGGATTTGTAATGCCTCAAAAGAACTGCAGCCCGTTATGATTAGCCTTTTCTAGGAAATCCGACTACGCAACGTAGGTACCTACTACCATAAGCAGCATAGTTGACGTCGCCGTGTTGGTCGTGTGGCACATTCTGCTTCGTGGTACGGGAATACCAGGCTTTAATTTTTTTTAAACACGAGTGCTCTAAGATTTTTTTTTTCGAAGAAGATATAGCCAGTGTCACACGGGATGATGTAAGGATTCTAACAATACCCCATTCGTCAAGTGCAAATTTTATTAGTTGCTAGATTTTAAAGAGTTTTAGAGTTGATTATAGTCATGATACAATTCAATCTTTCTCCAACCATTGACCGGATACAGAAGCGAAGTTCGTGGTTCCACTCGTGGACAATCTCAAATTGAATTATTACAAGTCTCTATAGCACCGAAGAGACGTCAGTTCTCTTTGTGTGTTCTATGTCTGTCTGTCTGCTACGCTTTCACCCACCCATTCAACCGATTTTGAATTTTTAAATTTGGTACAGGGATAGATTATATCCCGGGAAAGGACATAGGCTACTTTTTATCTCGGAAAATTAAGGAGTTCCCGCGGGAATCTAAAAAACTTAGTCCACGCAGACGAAGTAGCGGGCATCATCTAGTTATTAAGGCTACAATCTTAATTAAGAATTATTTTAAATAGAAATCTTGATAATATTAGAATTAGTTTGATCAAAGCTCAGTCACATCAGATTTGACGTCCTTGCGCTACGAATTGAATAGGTAAAGTAATTTTCTCAAACATGCTTGGAAATTTGAGCATTATTTTGACAACCTTCTTCGAGATAAATCGAAATTGCTGTACTGGCCAAATACATGCGAGCAGCGGCCTTCTAAAGTTGTATGAAAATCCATATCTGTCGTGGTTTAGCGGCCAAATAAATTACATACTAAATTCATATCTGTCGTGTAGTTTAAAAGTGGAACGATCTTTTACTCCGAAACATGGCAACCAAGGAGGTAACTTATCAAAGGTTTTATTTAAATTTCGAACTAGCTTGCAAATAGAAAGCTGTTTATTGAAAAAAAAAACAAATGAACACTTTGACGCGGGAAAAATTATTGTTGTTCGTTGTTCGTCATTGATTATGAAATGTTTTTGACAAAATGAGTTCAAGTGAAGACAATGAGTGTGATGAACACTTAGTTTTAATTTCCGCGCATTATTTGAGAAAAGCACTATACAAGCCTTGGCCACAACTAGGCATTGATGGACTTACGTATGTGTGCCTCGGCTTCGCCTCGGCCCACATTTACACGTTCGTCCTTCAATGCCTGTTTTGATGGCCGCTGCAGTAATGTACTAATTATACAACATGGAAACCTCTTGAACTAGCAAATGAAATGTTAATGGTTTAAATGCTCCCACAAAATGAAGTGGGTGTTCCGATATAAGCACTGCGAGCACTGTTCAGTGCTCTTACTGGGGACTTACAGTGCTCGCAGTGTATTTCGGAACACACCCGAAGTCACTGAAGTCACTTTGGTGCTTTGATAACGACAGTTCTGTCATTTTCAAAGTGACTTCATTGCAGCTGTAATTAGATTTCAAAGAACGTCAACTCAATCAGCTTATCGGAATTGCTATGACGTCTTTGATTTTATCAACTCGACTCCAACGCAAGGTTTTCAAAGATCTTTATATTGCCGGTGATCTATCGTTTTGAGTTGAATACAAAATAAATAGCTATTTATATTTTTAACTAACTTTTGGCCGCAGCTTCGCTCTCGTTAAGTTCGATTTTCATACAAATTTCAAACCCCTATTTTACCTCTTAGCTTCATTAAATTTCTATTTCAAAAACTCAAACGATTCCAAGCTCAAAGTTTGTTTACTCGTAACTCTGCCACATTTTAAAATAATATCATAACAACAGAAAGAAACCGCAAAAGCGGGGTCAATCATTAGTTCTTTTACTGTTTTGATTGCCTTTTAACGACTGTTTTAGGCTAATAACTACGCATAATTTTATCAAACGTTTAATTATTTATGAAGTCAGCGTCTGGAAGATCGCATTAACAAAAACAGTGGAATTGGGCTCGTTTGTTAGCGATGCAAATTGGAGTCTGCGCCAGAGGCGGCTAACTCCGTGCAATTATTACAATTTCTTGTAATATGCTAACTACAGTTCGCGCGCGAGTTGAATGCAGAGTAAATGTATGTGTCATACATTTACTCTGCTGCAACTCGAGCGCGAACTATACCTCACTTTGATGACAGACTTGCAAATTCTTGAGGTTGGCAGGCGATTTATTAAGACGCAAGTGAATAGGAAATCATTGAAACTGTTACAAGAATTAAAAAACCGGCCAAGTGCGAGTCGGACTCGCGCACCGAGGGTTCCGTACAAACCTGTAGTAAGTTTTACGATTTCAAAATCAAAATCAAAATCAAAATAGCCTTTATTTCGAAACATTAAAAAATTAGTCATTACATAACATAACATACATAATTTTATCATTCATCATTTTGTCATAACATATTTTGATTATTACATTTAACAGAATTTTAAAGATTGAATTTACATTACATTATTGAATTACAAGAGTCCTTTAATAAATTGAAAAAAGAATGAATTAATAATTGTAGAAAAATATGAACTAATAAGTACCTATACATAATTTAATAATTATAAGATTATAAGATGTCGCGCGTTTCGAATTGCCTGTTGGCAAAGGCCTCCTCTAGCTCCCGCCACTGTGGTCTATCGTGCGCTACTCGACGCCAATTTGGTCCCGCGGTCATTTTTATTTCGTCTTCCCACCTCCTATACGGTCTGCCTCTAGTCCTTTTTCCATCCCGAGGATACCAATTTGTTACAATTTTGCTCCATTTTTCCTGTTTGTCTCTTTGTGAGTGTCCGGCCCATCTCCATTTTTGTGAGTCTATCTTTCTGAGAATGTCAATGACTTTTGTTTTTCTCCTAATATCTTCTCCTAGTTTTACGATTTATGACGTATTAAAAACAAGACGAAATGAACCGCAAAACTAACTTTGTTTGTAGAGGTTTATTGTTAATATCAAAAAATTACGTTTGTTGTATGGGAGCCCCCCTTTAATATTTACTTTATTGATATTTCATTATTTATTTTGAAAGGTAATATACAAGTTAATATTCTGTGAAAATTTGAACCGTCTACCTGTTACCGTTTTTAATATTGAGCAAAAAAATACGAAAAACCGGCCAAGTGCGAGTCGGACTCGCGCACCGAGGGTTCCGTACAAACCTGTAGTAAGTTTTACGATTTATGACGTATTAAAAATAAAAATTACGTTTGTTGTATGGGAGCCCCCCTTTAATATTTATTTTATTGATATTTAATTATTTATTTTGAAAGGTAATATACAAGTTAATATTCTGTGAAAATTTGAACCGTCTACCTGTTACCGTTTTTAATATTGAGCAAAAAAAATACGAAAAAAACACGTTTATTGTATGGGGACCCCCCTTAATATATATATTTTTTTAATTTTTAGTATTTGTTGTTATAGCGGCAATGGAAATACATCATTTGTGAAAATTTCAGCTTTCTAGCTATCACGGTTTATGAGATACAGCCTGGAGACAGACAGACAGACAGACAGACAGACAGACAGACAGACAGACAGACAGACAGACAGACAGACAGACAGACAGACAGACAGCGGAGTCTTAGTAATAGGGTCCCGTTTTTACCCTTTGGGTACGGAACCCTAAAAAACACGTTTATTGTATGGGGACCCCCCTTAATATATATATTTTTTTAATTTTTAGTACTTGTTGTTATAGCGGCAACGGAAATACATCATTTGTGAAAATTTCAGCTTTCTAGCTATCACGGTTTATGAGATACAGCCTGGAGACAGACAGACAGACAGACAGACAGACAGACAGACAGACAGCGGAGTCTTAGTAATAGGGTCCCGTTTTTACCCTTTGGGTACGGAACCCTAAAAACTAACAAATTAAAGGCGGAAATTGCCTGAAATAAAAAGTTTTTTTTTAATTATTATTATTATTAAAATTAAAATGTAAACAAACAAAATATTATTATTAACACACAAAAACACGGAAGTAAACAAGGCATTTTCCAGAAGAAGAGAAAAATTTAGTGTAGGCACAAAAATGTAATAATAAAATCATTATTAAATGTGTAGGGGAAAAAAATGCTATCTTATTTTTCCTACACATTTACTTAAAAAAATATAAGCTAGATGTGAATAGCATCACTGCCTCTACGGCTCTTAGTGATCCTATAGGGTTCTTTTTTCCTCTTGAGGTACGGAACCCTAAAAACGGTCACGAACATAGAGTTAGGCCACGATTACACTTGTAAGTTTTTGAGTGAGTAGATCACGTAAGTAACTTACTTAACTAATATTTGCATAGTGCATACGATACGCAGCTTACAAGACTGCAACTCTCAAGATTTACAACTCTGGTGTAGGGCCAGCCCTACACCACAGTTCACACTCAGAGTTCACAGACTAGTGCTGCCAGCAGCACTAGTCTGTGAACTCTGAGCGTGAGATCTATATAGCGAACTTTGACTTTGCTTAGACTTAAGATATGGTTAAAACGAGACAGATTTATGTTACTCACATAAGTCCATCTCGTTTTAACTCTAAGTGAAGTCTGAGCCAAGTCAAACGCTCTATAGATCTCAGCATGAGATAGATCGCGGTGGAATGCAATGGCGGCTGTGTTTGTGTGAATTGTTAAATTAAAGTAGGTATTAGTACATTGTTCACCGAGGGGAGAAAGTGACCGATTACTATCGAGGGTGTAGTTTGAGGCCCGAGGCGTAGCCGAAGGGCCGCAATACACGCGAGGTAGGAATCGTACTTTCTACCGAGTGATACATAGTGCTTTATACTACACCTGCGAGGAAAATAAGCGATAATTAGTGATTAAACGAACTTACAAAGGTTTAAAATAATAAATAAAATAAATATTTTTTATTTCAGGCAATTTTACAAACCCGTATTCAAAATAAACATACATAAAAAAAAAAACAAAAAAAAAACAAAAAAAAAACAAAAAAAAAAACAAAAAAAAAAACAAAAAAAAAAAAAAAAAGGTTTAGGATAATAGTTAATAATAGTTAATAGTCCTTAATTAGGTAAGGCTAGCTAGCTTTAATTTCTAATGTATTGTTTTCAAAAAATTAAAAAAAAAAAATGACGTTCTATCATAACTAGTCGCTTCATTCGAAGCTTCACTATCACAACTAGACTACATTTTGAGGATTATTTCAATATAGATTTCGATATCGACAATCGACATCGATATCGACAATCGACATCGATACCGACAATCGACATCGATACCGACAATCGACATCGATATCGATATCGACTATCAATATCGGATATCGATATCGACTATCGATATCGATAATCGACGTCGATGTCGACAATCGACATTCACCATATTATTTGACTTTTCTATGTCAAATATGGTGAAGCTGCTTCTAATATTATATTTTCTTAAGGTAAGACATCCAAATTCTCAACGTCCATACCATATTTACTTACAATTAAAAAACAACAGCGCGTTAGAAATGGATTTTCATACAGTTTTCTCCCCGCTTAGCACGTTAGAAATGAAATTTCATACATCTTTTCCTCCCGTTTAATTGGTTTGTAGCAATGACGTACTTTCTACCTCGTTTTGACAAAAGCAAGAGGGTACTTTCCGAGCGGGTGTAGTATAAAATAAATTTGGATTACCAGTGTTTTCCTATTAATAGTAGCCAACTAGGATCAAAAAAAAAAATGGGACTTTCGTTAATAGAAAAGTGGCACAAAGCGCATTTTCCCGCCATTTCGCTGAAAACACACGGGCCAGGCACATCCGAGCCGGAAGCGCCGGCCGGAAACCGCGTGATACGTCTGCCCGCTGACGTCACGTCCGGAAACACCGGCCCGCCCTCACAAACTCGCCCCTCAGTTTTGGATGCGAGTTTTGGCCTTTTCAATTTTTTAGTTCTCAAACTCGATATAATTGTTTACATTAACTAGCTGATGCCAGCGACTACGTCCGCGTGGTTTAAGTTTTCTTGATTCCCGCGGGAACTCCTTAATTTTCCGGGATAAAAAGTAGCCTATGTCACTCTACAGGTCCTCAACCACACCCATGCTAAAAATCACGTCGATCCGTTGCTCCGTTGCGGCGTGATTGAAGGACAAACCAACAAACAAACACACTTTCGCATTTATAATATTAGTATGAAGTATTCAGATATGATATAAACAATTCGTCACTTACGTTACATTACAGAAATTCAATCTTAAGGATTTAGTTCTCATAGAATTAAATCTTAACTAACATTATTACATACCGTAATGCCTGAAGACCAAAGTCTTCAACCAGTGCGTCCTGCCGGTTATGACTTACGGTGCCGAAACGTGGACACTGACATCGAGGCTAGTCCACAGACTTCAAGTCGCTCAACGCGCTATGGAAAGAGCTATGCTCGGAATTTCTTTGAGGGATAAGATCCGAAACGAAGAAATTCGCCAAGGAACCAAAGTAATCGACATAGCTCTCATGGCTAGCACGTTGAAGTGGCAGTGGGCTGGTCACGTTTGCCGAAGGACCGACGACCGCTGGAGTCGCAAGGTCATAGAGTGGAGACCGCGTCACGGCAAACGGAGTGTGGGGCGCCCCCCGGCTAGGTGGAGCGACGACATCCGGAGAGTGGCTGACATCAAATGGATGCTAACAGCCAAGGAGAGGCAAAGTTGGCGCAATCTTAAAGAGGCCTATGTCCAACAGTGGGTGCATATTGGCTGATGATGATGATGGTGATGATAACATTATTAATGTGAATGTAAGTTTGTTTGTTTATCGGTTTGTTACGTTTTTACAGCCATCTTTAAACCGTCTTTACAACCAATTTTGATGTACTTTGTTACCGGATAAAGGTTGTGCCCCGGCGAAGGACATAGGCTTCTTTTAATCCCGGAAAATTAAGGAGTTTCCGCTGCAATTAAAAAAAAACTGAAAATACTTTTTTTTTCCATATTCTACAATTGAAACTTAACAAAGCGTATCTGAGTTATCCATATTTCGAATATACCTACCGTCTATTTTCTGGTTGTAAAAAATGACTGGGTGCACACACACACACAAAAACGGAGGTCCAGAAGCGTTTTTGGGGCTCTTAGAGACTTACTATTAACCCTAGAAAGATCTAGCATCACCTCCACTGGCCCTCAAAGCTCAAGAAGCAAGGGGTCGTATTCTTAACGCCGTATCCGGTGTCATTATCGGGATCAATATCGCATGCGATATTCGCGTCACGTATCGAGTAGAGATCAAACGCCGTGATTTGGTCCCGATGCGCCGCTTCCTTAGCGTTATTACTCCACGAGGGAACACTATATCCCCTTCCTAACCGACTTTAACACCAACTTTTTGTTGATTTAAATTTATAAATCTATACTGTATTATAAAGGCGAAAGTTTGGATAGATGGATGGATTGCAGATGTTTGTTACTCATTCACGCCAGAACGGCTGTACGGATCTGGCTGAAATTTGGCACAGATAGATTATAGTTTGGAATAACACATAGGCTACTTTTTATCCCGGAAAATTAAAGAGCTCCCGCGGGAACCAAGAAACCTCAGTCCACGCGGACGAAGTCGCGCGCATCAGCTAGTCTAAATGATAGAATAAAAAAATAAAAAAATATAAGGAAAAGTTTATCTATCAACGCACATCTCAAACCACTGGGCGAATCGGGCTGAAATTTGGCATGCAAATAGCTCCACTCTGTCTGTATGCGTTATAGCCCTTGTTCTATTTCCAGCTGAAGTGGCATAAAATATTTGAACAGGCGATAAGTATATAAAATATCTAGAGGCTGAACAAAAAATTGCCTTTATAGGCAATACAGACATCACGTCCCGCGGTCTTAGCTGATTGCCGCAACGTGGCTGGAATCAAAGTGTCTGATCATAACGCCCCATCGATCTTTGTTTCGAAGCACTGTTCAAAAGATGCTTAGATGTATTATTTCTAGATGATGCCCGCGATATCGTAAGTTTTTTTATTCCCGCGGGAACTGCTTTATTTTCCGGGTTTGACAAAATAATTGGGTATTTGACTACTATTCAAATAAATCTTTTTTTAGTGATTATTAGAATATAGAGCATCTACCAAAAGTCGTAATATCCACGTTCCCTGTCAGTTTTATGTTGAATAACCATTTTGAACAATCGATTAAAGTAAAAAAGTGCGTCGAAATTTAATGACGTCACATTTCCGAATCATACTAATATTATAAATGCGAAAGTGTGTTTGTTTGTTGGTTTGTTGGTTTGTCCTTCAATCACGCTGCAACGGAGCAACGGATCGGCGTGATTTTTGGCATGAGTAATGAGTATAGTTGGGGACCGTAACATAGGCTACTTTTTATCCCGGACGCGGACGAAGTCGCGGGCATCAGCTAGTTTCATATAAAACCCATACTCAGGACGCGTTTTGACTTTTGAAAAAAGTAGCTGATTTGACTATTTGTCAATTACCCATAATTAAGACTGTAACAATAATTGATGAAGGTTTTACATAATTAGGCTACCAATGCAAATAGGATGACAGCATTGTATTCTTTCTCGAGTGTTTAAAATCATAATAATTATTATGGAAACAGATAATAGTACATTGTTCACCGAGGGGAGAAAGTGACCGATTACTAACGAGGGTGTAGTTTGAGGCCCGAGGCGTAGCCGAAGGGCCGCAATACACGCGAGGTAGGAATCTTACTTTCTCCCGAGTGATACATAGTGCTTTATACTACACCTGCGAGGAAAATAAGCGATAATTATTGATTAAAAACGAACTTACAAAGGTTTAGGTTAATAGTTAATAATATTTAATAGTCCTTAATTAGGTAAGGCTAGCTAGCTTTAATTTCTATTGTATTGTTTTCAATAAATTAAAAAAAAAAAAATTAAAAAAAAAAGTGAAGTTCTATCATAACTATACGAGTCGCTTCATTCGAAGCTTCACTATCACAACTAGACTACATTTTGAGGATTATTTCGATCGACATCGATATCGACAATCTTACGATTTCAACGACATATTAAGGTAGGAGAATAGCTTGTATCCTGGAAAAGGAGATGCGCATATTACTGTGGTGGTACGCTGGCTACTTTGGAGCTACGCTGAGTACTTTAGCGGTACGACGAATACTTTCAAGATATGCCAGTAAAATTGGTGGTACGTAGACTACTTTGGAGGTAGGCCGACTACTTCAGAGGTACGCCGACTACTTTAGAGGTACGCAGACTACTTTTAAGGTACGCCAGCTACTTTAGCGGTACGCAGACTACTTTGGTGTTACGTAGGCTACTTTTAAGTTACGCCATCTACTTTAGAGGTACGCAGGCTACTTTGGAGGTACGTAGGCTACTTTGGTGGTACGCAGGCTACTTTTAAGGTACGCCAGCTACTTTAGAGGTACGCCGGCTACTTTGGAGGTACGTAGGCTACTTTGGAGGTACGTAGGCTACTTTGGTGGTACGCAGGCTACTTTTATGTTACGCCAGCTACTTTAGAGGTACGTACGTACCTCGTACAGCTCTGCGTACCTCGAAAGTAGCTGGCGTACCTTAAAAGTAGCCTACGTACCTTAAAAGTAGCCTGCGTACCTCTAAAGTAGCCGGCGTACCTCTAAAGTAGCTGGCGTACCTTAAAAGTAGCCTGCGTACCACCAAAGTACCCTACGTACCTCCAAAGTAGCCTACGTACCTCCAAAGTAGCGGGCGTACCTCTAAAGTAGCTGGCGTACCTTAAAAGTAGCCTGCGTACCACCAAAGTAGCCTACGTACCACCAAAGTAGCCTACGTACCTCCAAAGTAGCCTGCGTACCTCTAAAGTAGCTGGCGTACCTTAAAAGTACCCTACGTACCACCAAAGTAGCCTGCGTACCTCGAAAGTAGCTGGCGTACCTTAAAAGTAGCCTGCGTACCACCTAAGTACCCCACGTACCTCCAAAGTAACTGGCGTACCTTAAAAGTACCCTACGTACCACCAAAGTAGCCTGCGTACCTCGAAAGTAGCTGGCGTACCTTAAAAGTAGCCTGCGTACCACCAAAGTACCCTACGTACCACCAAAGTAGCCTGCGTACCTCGAAAGTAGCTGGCGTACCTTAAAAGTAGCCTACGTACCTTAAAAGTAGCCTGCGTACCTCTAAAGTAGCCGGCGTACCTCTAAAGTAGCTGGCGTACCTTAAAAGTAGCCTGCGTACCACCAAAGTAGCCTACGTACCTCCAAAGTAGCCTGCGTACCTCTAAAGTAGCTGGCGTACCTTAAAAGTACCCTACGTACCACCAAAGTAGCCTGCGTACCTCGAAAGTAGCTGGCGTACTTTAAAAGTAGCCTGCGTACCACCAAAGTACCGCACGTACCTCCAAAGTAGCTGGCGTACCTTAAAAGTACCCTACGTACCACCAAAGTAGCCTGCGTACCTCGAAAGTAGCTGGCGTACCTTAAAAGTAGCCTGCGTACCACCAAAGTACCCTACGTACCACCAAAGTAGCCTGCGTACCTCGAAAGTAGCTGGCGTACCTTAAAAGTAGCCTACGTACCACCAAAGTAACCTGCGTACCTCGAAAGTAGCTGGCGTACCTTAAAAGTAGCCTACGTACCACCAAAGTAACCTGCGTACATCTGTGGTCCATACCATATTTACTTAAAATTAAAAAACAACAGCGCGTTAGAAATGGATTTTCATACAGTTTTCTCCCCGCTTAGCACGTTAGAAATGAAATTTCATACATCTTTTCCTCCCGCATATTTGGTTTGTAGCAATGACGTACTTTCTACCTCGTTTTGACACAAGCAAGAGGGTACTTTCCGAGCGGGTGTAGTATAATAGTACATTGTTCACCGAGGGGAGAAAGTGACCGATTACTAACGAGGGTGTAGTTTGAGGCCCGAGGCGTAGCCGAAGGGCCGCAATACACGCGAGGTAGGAATCTTACTTTCTCCCGAGTGATACATAGTGCTTTATACTACACCTGCGAGGAAAATAAGCGATAATTATTGATTAAAAACGAACTTACAAAGGTTTAGGTTAATAGTTAATAATATTTAATAGTCCTTAATTAGGTAAGGCTAGCTAGCTTTAATTTCTATTGTATTGTTTTCAATAAATTAAAAAAAAAAAAATTAAAAAAAAAAGTGAAGTTCTATCATAACTATACGAGTCGCTTCATTCGAAGCTTCACTATCACAACTAGACTACATTTTGAGGATTATTTCGATCGACATCGATATCGACAATCTTACGATTTCAACGACATATTAAGGTAGGAGAATAGCTTGTATCCTGGAAAAGGAGATGCGCATATTACTGTGGTGGTACGCTGGCTACTTTGGAGCTACGCTGAGTACTTTAGCGGTACGACGAATACTTTCAAGATATGCCAGTAAAATTGGTGGTACGTAGACTACTTTGGAGGTAGGCCGACTACTTCAGAGGTACGCCGACTACTTTAGAGGTACGCAGACTACTTTTAAGGTACGCCAGCTACTTTAGCGGTACGCAGACTACTTTGGTGTTACGTAGGCTACTTTTAAGTTACGCCATCTACTTTAGAGGTACGCAGGCTACTTTGGAGGTACGTAGGCTACTTTGGTGGTACGCAGGCTACTTTTAAGGTACGCCAGCTACTTTAGAGGTACGCCGGCTACTTTGGAGGTACGTAGGCTACTTTGGAGGTACGTAGGCTACTTTGGTGGTACGCAGGCTACTTTTATGTTACGCCAGCTACTTTAGAGGTACGTACGTACCTCGTACAGCTCTGCGTACCTCGAAAGTAGCTGGCGTACCTTAAAAGTAGCCTACGTACCTTAAAAGTAGCCTGCGTACCTCTAAAGTAGCCGGCGTACCTCTAAAGTAGCTGGCGTACCTTAAAAGTAGCCTGCGTACCACCAAAGTACCCTACGTACCTCCAAAGTAGCCTACGTACCTCCAAAGTAGCGGGCGTACCTCTAAAGTAGCTGGCGTACCTTAAAAGTAGCCTGCGTACCACCAAAGTAGCCTACGTACCACCAAAGTAGCCTACGTACCTCCAAAGTAGCCTGCGTACCTCTAAAGTAGCTGGCGTACCTTAAAAGTACCCTACGTACCACCAAAGTAGCCTGCGTACCTCGAAAGTAGCTGGCGTACTTTAAAAGTAGCCTGCGTACCACCAAAGTACCGCACGTACCTCCAAAGTAGCTGGCGTACCTTAAAAGTACCCTACGTACCACCAAAGTAGCCTGCGTACCTCGAAAGTAGCTGGCGTACCTTAAAAGTAGCCTGCGTACCACCAAAGTACCCTACGTACCACCAAAGTAGCCTGCGTACCTCGAAAGTAGCTGGCGTACCTTAAAAGTAGCCTACGTACCTTAAAAGTAGCCTGCGTACCTCTAAAGTAGCCGGCGTACCTCTAAAGTAGCTGGCGTACCTTAAAAGTAGCCTGCGTACCACCAAAGTAGCCTACGTACCTCCAAAGTAGCCTGCGTACCTCTAAAGTAGCTGGCGTACCTTAAAAGTACCCTACGTACCACCAAAGTAGCCTGCGTACCTCGAAAGTAGCTGGCGTACTTTAAAAGTAGCCTGCGTACCACCAAAGTACCGCACGTACCTCCAAAGTAGCTGGCGTACCTTAAAAGTACCCTACGTACCACCAAAGTAGCCTGCGTACCTCGAAAGTAGCTGGCGTACCTTAAAAGTAGCCTGCGTACCACCAAAGTACCCTACGTACCACCAAAGTAGCCTGCGTACCTCGAAAGTAGCTGGCGTACCTTAAAAGTAGCCTACGTACCACCAAAGTAACCTGCGTACCTCGAAAGTAGCTGGCGTACCTTAAAAGTAGCCTACGTACCACCAAAGTAACCTGCGTACATCTGTGGTCCATACCATATTTACTTAAAATTAAAAAACAACAGCGCGTTAGAAATGGATTTTCATACAGTTTTCTCCCCGCTTAGCACGTTAGAAATGAAATTTCATACATCTTTTCCTCCCGCATATTTGGTTTGTAGCAATGACGTACTTTCTACCTCGTTTTGACACAAGCAAGAGGGTACTTTCCGAGCGGGTGTAGTATAAATATAGTTTTCATCCCATGTATTCGAAAAGGACGACTTGGTTCGCCTTTATGTGCGCCCAAAGGTGGTGTTTTCTATAAGAAACTTTTAGCGGGCAGTAATGAGTTTTTAATCCTCTTTATACTCGTAAGTGCGCCGCAATTATCTTTGCCGCGCACTTATTGAATTTGGAACATCTTAGTGTTCAGCGCCAACGCAAATTGACGACCTCCGTGGCGCAGTGTTGAGCGCTGCTGTCTTAACGTGCGGAGGTCCAGGGTTCGATCCCCGGCAGGGTCAATTTAGGAATTTGTAATTTCTGAATTTTAACTAACGAAAGGGCTATATGGATATACATATTTAAAAAAAAAAAAAAAAAAAAAAAAAAAAAAAAAAAAAAAAAAAAAAAAAAAAAAAAAAAATTAAATAAATATTATTATAAAGGCGAAAGTTTGGATGGATGTGTGGATGTATGGTGGTATGGATGTGTGTTACTCAATTACGCCCGAACGGCTGAACGGATCTGGATACAATTTGGCACAGAGACAGAATAAAAAAAAAAAAAAAAAGATTATAGTCTGGAAATAGCACATATGCTTTTTATCCCGGGAAATTAAAGAGTTCCCGCGGGAACCAAATTTTCTCATACAGGATGATGAAAAGTAGAGTGTATCATTCGGGCGCAAATATATTTTTGGCTCGGGCGACGTACTTTGAATCCCTCGCTACGTTCAGGATTCTACTAAAGAATCCCTCGCTACGCTCAGGATTCTACTCTAGAATCCCTCACTTCGTTCTGGATTCAAAAAAGCGCCCTCGCCGTAAAAATATTATTTTGCTCCCTTATAATACAATCTACTATTTCATCCCATATATTCGAAAAGGACGACTTGGTTCGCCTTTATGTGCGCCCAAAGGTGGTGTTTTCTTTAAGAAACTTTTAGCGGGCAGTAATGAGTTTTTATATCATACTTGCTCAGTAACTAGGGATTACTATGGTGGAAAGTCTCCTTGTAAGTTGGTGTTTGCAATTCAAGGCAACATTACGTCGCACTATGCTTGAATTGTAATGTTCACATTACAGTTCAAGCTATGCAAAACTCCTTGGTAAACAATCTCTTTTCTTAAAAAATGGTAAGAAAACTTTTTACGGAAAAAAGAACACTGAACATGGCGGCATTTAATTTCCATACATTTCAAACTATGCAAAACTCCTTGGAACTCAGAGCCGTAAAAAAAATACAAATAACCATTTTTTTCTATTTTTTCTCTAAATTTGCTAATTATTCTAATTAAAATTTCATTTTGCATTACCAATGTTTTTTTTTTTTATATCCACTACAAGTTTGCCCTTGACTGCGATCTCACCTGATGGTAAGTGATGATGCAGTCTAAGATGGTAGCGGGCTAACCTGTTAGGGGCATGGCAGTTATATTAAACCCATACCCCTATTCGGTTTCTACACGGCATCGTACCTAAACGCTAAATCGCTTGGCAGCACGTCTTTGCCGGTAGGGTGGTAACTAGCCACGGCCGAAGCCTCCCACCAGGCAAATTTTACCTCGCAAGAATGATATAAAGTAGAATGCTTACCTCGGTTGCAAGTAGCTATTACACCCTCGAACTATATTCACCCTCGCTCGCTGCGCTCGCTCGTGTGACTAAATATCTCGGGTGCACGCGATCCATTAGCGCCCTATGCGAGCTGCGCTCGCACTGGCGCCAAATTGGATCTTGTTCTGTAATAGCTTACTTACGTCCCTTGTGTAACAATCTACTATTAATCCTCTTTATACACGTAAGTGCGCCGCAATTATCTTTGCCGCGCACTTATTGAATTTGGAACATCTTAGTGTTCAGCGCCAACGCAAATTTACGACCTCCGTGGCGCAGTGTTGAGCGCTGCTGTCTTAACGTGCGGAGGTCCAGGAGGTCCAGGGTTCGATCCCCGGCAGGGTCAATTTAGGAATTTATAATTTCTGAATTTTAACTAACGAAAGGGCTATATGGATATACATATTAAAAAAAAAAAAAAAAAAAATTATAATTAAATAAATATTATTATAAAGGCGAAAGTTTGGATGGATGTGTGGATGTATGGTGGTATGGATGTGTGTTACTCAATTACGCCCAAACGGCTGAACGGATCTGGATAAAATTTGGCACAGAGATAGATTTAAAAAAAAAAAAAGATTATAGTCTGGAAATAGCACATAATATGCTTTTTATCCCGGGAAATTAAAGAGTTCCCGCGGGAACCAAATTTTCTCATACAGGGTGATGAAAAGTAGAGTGTATCATTCGGGCGCAAATATATTTTTGGCTCGGGCGACGTACTTTGAATCCCTCGCTACGTTCAGGATTCTACTAAAGAATCCCTCGCTACGCTCAGGATTCTACTCTAGAATCCCTCACTTCGTTCTGGATTCAAAAAAGCGCCCTCGCCGTAAAAATATTATTTTGCTCCCTTATAATACAATCTACTATTTCATCATACCTATTCGAAAAACGCATATTGCCTTCAGAGGATAGCGGGAGCACAGTGTAACTTGTAGGCCCATAGGACTTTTCATTTCTCTCTTCTGATTGGTCCGAAGTCACGTCATCAATTTGTTGATCGAATATACGTCTTTGCATTTCTCTGTTCTGATTGGTCCTAAGTCACGTGATCAATTTGTTGATCGGATATACGTCTTTACATTTTATTTAAACTTTAAATATACGTCTAAATAATGTCTATACAATTACATAGAAGGTTGATAGAAATATCTTCTGATTGGTGCTTAAACGTATAGGTAATGTCCATACATAGTAGGTTGATACTCCTAGCTTTTTCTCATACGTAATGATGAAAAATAGTGTGTGTCACTCGGGGCCAAATTTTTTGTTCTCGGGCGGCGTATATTGAATTCCTCGCTACGCTCAGGATTCTACTTTAGAACCCCTCGCTACGCTCGGGATTCTACTATAGAATCCTTCCCTTCGCTCTGAATTCAAAATAGCGCCCTCGGGGAACAAAAATTTTCTTTGGCCCCATGTAACACAAATAACTATTTATTATCTTAATAGAATCTGGATTGGGTAATTATATTATTATTGGAGTTAGTTAAATTCCAATTCCTAATTGAATTATTTTTCTTAATTAAATTAAACCTGCGTTCGTATGACACACCTACACCCTGCAAGGGTCTCCAAAGGTCTCTTGTGGGGCCGAGCTCGGCTTAAGTGACATTTACAGGAAAAGGAGGCTTTACTGGAAATTTATTATGGTCGTAGCAACGGGATTAATGAAATACCAAACACATGGTGACTTTATAGCGCTAAAACACTACGAACGACGGAGAGGAGGGCGCATCAGCTAGTTAATAATCCATACTATTATTATAAATGCGAAAGTGTGTCTGTCTGTCTGCTACGCTTTCACGGCCCAACTGTTCAACCGGTTTTGATAAAATTTGGCACAGGGATAGGTTGTATCCCGGGGAAGGACATGGGCTATTTTTTATTCCGGAAAATTGAAGTGTTCCCGCAGGAATCAAAAAACTTCAATCCACGCGGACGAAGTCGCGGGCATCAACTTGTATAAAATAAATAAGGAACATGATATATTTGCAATTTCGCATAATATCTCTCTTTGCCTCGTATTCCTCATTGCTGAGGGCCGTGACCCCTTTCCACTAATCACATAACGGAAGGGGTTTTTATGGGATAATAATGTGGTGGGTTCCCAGATCCTTCCGCATACTACTCGACTATAGTATTTCAACTCTTAGGTTTCTAACGATTAGGGCTGATGTTGTTTCTGATAATAACCGGGACCTCCAAGGCACAAAAAAAAAGAAAAGGCCTAATTCGCACTACCAAATTCGGTCACCCATCCAGTCACCGACTTGGGTCAAAGTTGCTTACCAAACACAATCGACTGATATGCGTTGTTGCAACTATGCCCCTCGTCCCTCATGTATCCATTATCCCCGAAAATATAGTAGGTATATAAAATAACGATCCTTTCGAAATCTTGTCATCTACTTTAGCGAAATTCGAATTAGGAAAAATTCACGTAGTGTTATTAACTTATCTCATTATTAAATCTTATTTAAACTACATACTAATTCTTATACAATAAAAAAAAATCCGAAGTACTGAAAACAACATCTAAACACACCAGATTCAGTGTTTAAACTTTAAATCAAATCAATAAACATCTTATTCGCCTTTTTAGGGGTCGCCTGAAAATAAGCATCACGCTCAGACGATCCCTTTTTTGGAATTATTTTTGTCACAGTGTAAACTCCTAAGTTGTGTCCTAGTAATTTTGTGCTTTGTTCTATACTGTAACTGTGTCCTTGATAGTTCGAAATAAAGATTTATTTATTTATTTTATTGTATCTGAGCCTCAAATCCCTCATTACAGGTCCCGATTGACTTTGAGGGTAGTTTTGATTTCCCCAGCGCCTCGGCCTGGCGCACGGTGTCGGGCAGCGCGTCGTCGGCTATGTCGGGCACGAGGAACGTGGACAGCCCCGCCACCAGCGCCGCCACGCCGAACACGAACGACGGCAGGCCCGCCCAGTACACCGTCTAGAAAAATATATTATAACAACACAAGGCTTAATGTTTTAGCACTTAGGGTACGATAGTTTTGGATGTTTTAAATTTAATAGGATATAGGAATCTAATAATTAAAATCAACTGAACACTTGGCTAATACGCACCCCAGATTTGTATCTTTTTCTGTAGTATACCGTTCAAAGGTACCACCGAGCGAAACGAAAGTCTCTGAGTCTACTTGCACTTCCCGTCTGTCTGTCTGTCAGAGCCTTTTAACTTCCAAATTTATGAATAAAGGTAATTATAATTACTCGGTCTATAGCCGAAAATTACATAAAGTTATAAAAAACTAACCAATTAACAAGTAGATAGCACTTATAAAGTCTTAATTGGTAACCCCGTTTGAAAGTTACTATTTATACTACGATTCTGGCTAGGTAAACCAATAAAAAATATTATTATACCAGAAGCGGTGTTTGTGGCGCTACTATGGATCCCAAACGACCGATGGATGAGCACAACGCTTGTATCGAATTTCTGATATACGTCGGGAAGAGCTCGACGGTGTAAACGTAAGTTATGTACAAAAAGAACCAGCACATCAACTTCCCCGCCATGTAGAATACAAGCGAGAGCCATGGCAAATCTGGAAGATAATTTTAAAATATAAGAAAACAGAGTGAAACAAATAAAGCAAAATCTATTTTTTACACAATATTAATAGAAATATTATCATTTTTTTAAATACTCACTCGTTGGCAGAAATGGTTGCGACATACACAAAACAGCGCCCACGAAAAATGAGAGCATCAAAGGGACCTTCCTCTTGTAATGACTCATTATATAGGTAACCAAAAAACTTCCTGGTAAGTCAACTAACGCAACCAACATATAATTTATATATTTATTTCCTTGTAAAGACACTGAATTAATCATTAACCCATAATTTACAAACGTAGAGGTTGTCCACCAAATACAGCATACGAAGAATCGATTTCTCAGCTTATTAGACTTAAATGTTTCTTTCAACAACTCTGCTAGAGAAAGGTCTTCCTCAACTTCACATGATAAGCTTTCTAAAGAGTTTTTATCGATGACAAATTTATTCTTCTTTGCTGCATTATTGATATTAGTAATAGCTTTTTCTTTCCTTCCTTTTGTCAACAGCCATCTTGGACTTTCATCTAAGAAACACTTGTAAGTGAGGAATATAAATCCGGGTAAATAAATGGCTCTTAAAAACCATCTCCAATCAGGTGTTATCCAAGCCACAGACGCTAAAATTATTCCACCAACGACAAAACCAACATTAATCAACATCAAGGATAAAAGCTTTTTTCTCGCTGATGTTGCTTCTAATACTGAAACAAATACTCAAATAAAAGTTAAATTGCAATGTTTATAAAATAGTACAGGCATGAGGCAAGTATAACTAAAAAACTTACTCAATATATATAATGGTGAACAATTGTCTCCTATTGCTCCTTCGAGAAATTCCATTATTATGTAAAACCAATACCATGGAGAAAAACTTCTTAGAGTACCAAATACTGCTCCTAATACACCTGTAATCACTGCGATAGGCTTTCTTCCAAACCTGAGAATAAAGACAATGGTTCAAATATAGTATGTAGTTTCAAATATCTTGAAACAAGATTTTTCCTTCATTAAAATAATATTATTTCGTACCGATCGGAAATGGGTCCAACAAGCAGTAAGCCACTCATATATCCAATACTATGCATTGTCCCAACAAGTGTCCTCTTCGATTCTTGACAGGCCAGTTGAAACTGCAATGAGTATTAAAATAATGTTAACGTATAAGTCAAGGACTTAATAATAAATAATTAATCTATACTAATATTATAAAAAGAGGTAAAGTTTGTGAGTTTGTGAGGTTGTAGGGGGTAATCTCAGGATCTACTGAACCGATTTTGAAAATTCAGGTACTAGTAGCCACATTATTTGTGAGTGCCATAAGCTATATAATAACCCGAAAAGTTAGGCCTTAGGGAGTTCCTGTGGGAATTTAAAAAACTTATTTCACGCGGACGAAGTCGCGGGCATCTGCTAGTATGATTATATTATCCTTGATCTAGGTACATTTAGTTAAATGCAAGATGTGAAACATATTACGAAATAGGTATGGCATGGAAATATTTTGTTAGATTAGCTTTCTTTTCACAATCAAATCGTACATAATAGATCACACATACCTACACATTACAGAGGGTTAACCAAGTAATCTAATAGTGTTTAAGAAACGCATAATACGGGCAGTCAAACAAGTCAAAGGCCAAATAAAATCCGATTCAGTTAATTAGATCATTAAAAATATAGAAATGAAGAATTTATATCCCCCGGTGACAGCGTCGCTAGTATATATGAAAAATAAAACAAAAAATAAATAAAAGCAAAAAAAAATTGTTCCAATTTTGGCCACCGGGCTAGATAAGTTTGTGGGACTATACTTACATACGCGACAAAACTATCAGGATCGTCATACACCCATTCTAAACACTTTTGTGTAGAATTTGATGGATTACAGTAATCACCTGCAGGATCATCTTTGCATCTGAAATAATTTAAAATGTTAGCATAAATCGATAACTACACCAGACGTAGTAACAACAGTAATCAAATAAATATTATAAATGCGAAAGTTTGTATGGATGTATGGATGTATGGATGTTTGTTACTCAATCACGCTCCAACGGCTGAGCGGATCTGGATGAAATTTGGAACAGAGATAGATTATAGTCTGCAATAGCACATAGGCTACTTTTTATCCCGGAAAATTAATGGATTCCCGCGGGAACCGAAAATCCTCATCCACGTGGACGAAGTCGCGGGTATCAGCTAGTATCGTTATAAATTAATATGCTAAAATCTAAATATTAAACTAACTATAAAATAAATTTAAAACTCCTTATATACCTACTATCATAAAAAAACATACGTGCCGAATTGAGAACCTCCTCCTTTTTGGAAGTCGGTTAAAAATAAAACTCGAATCAAAAAGACGACTCACCACTGGTTGCCCCTGGGCCAAAGGTACCCATCAAGCTTGCAGCATGGCCACGCTGAATGGCGATGGATAACCTTTGAACCAGGTAATATCTATTGAATCGAAGCAGGCGTTACTTTGCGGAAGCCCATGATATTTAATTCGCTATAATCCGCCACAGCTGTGGCGGATTATAGCGAATTAAACTTCTCGTTCATTCATTACCAGGTAATATCGTTTTAACATACAATAATTGCTATTATTATTATTAATTATTGCATCTTAGACTGCATCATCACTTACCATCAGGTGAGATCGCAGTCAAGGGCTAATTTGCAGTGGATAAAAAAAAATTTTTTGTTAAGTAGGTACTAAAGACTGAAAATAATCGTTTGGAAGAAATATTTAGATAAATAAATGAAAAAACTATTACTTACCTGTAAGACACTTCTTTTGCAGCAAACACATAATTCATAGAATACATCCCGTTAAAAAGCAAGGATATGGAGATCAAAATAATCAATTCAACATGGTATCGTTTAAAAATTCCGAACTGATCCAATACGTTATCCAAATCCACTTTCCTCACATTTATGATATCCTTAGCATCCATTTGAATTTGTTCTAATTGTGCTGATCTAACAAAGAAATTATATTATGTTACTTTTAATACTTATTAATTTTATATTACACATTATAATCACTTTACCAACGTCAATTTAATAAAAAAAACTCTACCGGGTAAGATTATTTCCTATCGCACAACATCTATACTTATAATAAAACTGTAACAGGTCCAATTCTGTACATTAAAGATATTTTGAAAATTTTTTTTGGAGGGCACTCATTATTCGATACTGAAGCCAAATCTGTAATTTTTTTCATTTTTGTCTGTCTGTCTGTCTGTCTGTCTGTCTGTCTGTCTGTCTGTCTGTATCTTGGCCGCGCATCACGCCGAAACTACTGAATGAATTCAAACGAAACTTGGCACGATTTGAGCCTATACTACGAGGTAGGACATAGGATACTTTTTATCCCGAAATTCTACCCCCAAAGGGGTGAAATAGGGGTTGAAAGTTTGTATGAAAGTCCTTAATTTCTCAAGTTATAGCCATGAAACTTGATATATGAGCTGCGGGTTGAAAATGGAGACATAAGTGTTTCACAGTTTTTGAAAATTCGACCCCCAAAAGGGTGAAATAGGGGATGAAAGTTGGTATGAAAGTCCTTCGTTTCTCAAGATGTTTTACAAGTTATATCAACGAAACTTTTTATTTTGGCTTACGGTAAAAAATAAAGAAGTACGTGTGTCACAGTTTTTCAAAATTCCACCCCTATGGGGGTGAAATAGGGGGTGAAAGTTTGTATGAAAGTCCTTCATTTCTCAAGTTATAGCCATGAAACTTGGTATATGAGCTGCGGGTTAAAAATGAACACATACGTGTTTCACAGTTTTTCAAAATTTCACCCTCAAAGGGGTGAAATAGGGGTTGAAAGTTTGTATGAAAGTCCTTAATTTCTTAAGTTATAGCCATGAAACTTGATAAATGAGCTGCGGGTTGAAAATGGAGACATACGTGTTTCACAGTTTTTGAAAATTCGACCCCCAAAAGGGTGAAATAGGGGATGAAAGTTGGTATGAAAGTCCTTCGTTTCTCAAGATGTTTTACAAGTTATATCAACGAAACTTTTTATTTTGGCTTACGGTAAAAAATAAAGAAGTACATGTGTCACAGTTTTTCAAAATTCCACCCCTAAGGGGGTGAAATAGGGGGTGAAAGTTTGTATGAAAGTCCTTCATTTCTCAAGTTATAGCCATGAAACTTGGTATATGAGCTGCGGGTTAAAAATGAAGACATACGTGTTTCACAGTTTTTCAAAATTTCACCCTCAAAGGGGTGAAATAGGGGTTGAAAGTTTGTATGAAAGTCCTTAATTTCTTAAGTTATAGCCATGAAACTTGATAAATGAGCTGCGGGTTGAAAATGGAGACATACGTGTTTCACAGTTTTTGAAAATTCTACCCCCAAAAGGGTGAAATAGGGGATGAAAGTTGGTATGAAAGTCCTTCGTTTCTCAAGATGTTTTACAAGTTATATCAACGAAACTTTTTATTTTGGCTTACGGTAAAAAATAAAGAAGTACATGTGTCACAGTTTTTCAAAATTCCACCCCTAAGGGGGTGAAATAGGGGGGTGAAAGTTTGTATGAAAGTCCGTCATTTCTCAAGTTATATCGATTAAACTTGGTATACAAGCTACTGGTTGAAAATTAAGAAATAAGTGTTTCACAGTTTTTGTAAATTTTACCCCCGAAGGGGTGAAATAGGGGTTGAAAGTTTGTATGAAAGTCCTTCATTTCTCAAGTTATAGCCATGAAACTTGGTATATGAGCTGCGGGTTAAAAATGAAGACATACGTGTTTCACAGTTTTTCAAAATTTCACCCTCAAAGGGGTGAAATAGGGGTTCAAAGTTTGTATAAAAGTCCGTCATTTCTCAAGTTATTTCGATGAAACTTGGTATATCCACGCGGACGAAGTCGCGGGCATCAGCTAGTCACGTAATAAAAACACATCCACTTTTACATCATTACTTTATCACAGTAAATTCAATTAATAGTATTTATCTACACTAATGTTATAACATTCTACTTATGTTTCCAATACTTGACTTATAATTACTACTGTTATAGCGCAGATAACAAAACACTCAATTTAAGCAATTTCACATGATGGTATAATATCTACATCGATATCGTAAAATCTCATTATAACATCAATAAAACGCGACCAATTAACCTGGCGAGCCTTATGTCAAAATCCTCATACAAGTTTTATAAAATTTTGATATTAGGCTGGCTATTGAAAACAGTTGGGTTATACGTGAAAACTTCGTCGAAACTACTAAACTTACATACACAAAACTCTTTGGTAAGATCTTGTGCCAATTAAATAAAAAACGAACAGCGCGCGCTCGCTCCTGATTGGCCCTGCGCGCGCAGCTGCGCTCTCATTGGTTAGATTTTAATGGCGGCAAGTTCACTGTGACAATACACGTATATACATAAACTATTGTCAGCTTTTACTCTTGTTGTTTGATAAATTGCATTATAGAGCAAGATCCCAGAGCCGCCAGACCTTACTTATTTTCTGAGAAACAAAATGTGTGTAATATAGTAGCTTTAGTACGTAGATTTAACATACGCATACTCGCAAATTTAGGGCGACGGCCAATTTATAGTTATAAGGTGCTAAAGGTACGTAAAAACGTTGCTAACTTTACTTATTTTCTGAGTGCTGATTTTTATGTATGTTGTACAGAATATTGTTAATAATTAATAATCAATACTCCCAGACTCATGCCGTGGGCCGTTATTTCTGCCAGACACTTTAAAGGTCGCAAAAAAAAAACTTAACTTTACTTATTTTCTGAGTCTTCATTTTTATACACGATACTCAGGGAACTGTTTCAATACTATTTGCAAGCAGCCAGACTAATCTGATGGGCCAAACATCCGCCAGACTCAATTTGAAATTTCGCTGTGATAAAATGTTGGCCTTATTTACAAGGTTTTAGGGACCTTGTTCATTGTGTGGAGTAAAGAGAACCATCAATTATTGCAATATCTAAGCCTGTGTACGAAGAGCTTACGAAAATCTACAATAAAGAGAGTGAAATGAGGGTTGGAACCTTACATGAAGGTTCTAAGTTTTTGAAGTTAGGGACTTGAAAATTGGCATTAAGGTTATTAGTTTTAAATAATAATAACCTGTATAAGCTATTTTCTGAAAATACACCCTAATAGGGGAGAAATGGGGGTTGGAAGTTTGTATGAAAATCCTATGTTTTTGAAGCTAGAGACATGAAAATCGGCACTTAAGTTTTTAGTTTTAGTATGAAGTCAAGGACTTTAAAATCGGCATTTAGATTTTAAATAATAATAACCTGTATAAGCAATTTTTCGAAAATTCAGCCCAAAGGGAAACGGGAGCTAGTAGTTTGTATGAAAGTTCTATGTTTTTGAAGTTAGAGACATGAAAATCGGCATTTAACTTATTAAGTAGTTTTAAATAATAAAAACCTTCGTAAGCTATAGATAATATATTATAGCTTCTTTAGATATGCCTTTTGCAGCGGGAAAATTTTATAATCTCATAGGAAATCAGAAATTGTACGCGATCGAAGTCGCGGGCGACTACTAGTACTGATAAATATGTTTATCTATGCTCATATCTAAATCCGAAATATTATAAATGCGAAACTGTGTCTGTCTGTCTGTCTGTCTGCTACCCTTTCCTGGACCATCTTTTCAACCGATGATGCTGAAATTTGGTATAGAGGTAGGTTATATCCCAGGGAAGGACATAGGAGTGACATGAGGAGATTCAGGCTGATGAAAGCTAGACTTAATCAGCTGTGAAGTCCTAGAGCAAAATGTGTTCAATTCAATACAAAAATATATTTGTGAAATTTACAACGTGACCTGAATAATGGACGTATATGCTGCCAGGCTTCAAGTGTTTATAAAGGCTTAAACGGTTTCCAACGTAAATGAAAAATTTAATCACAAGAATGTTACTTTTCTTTACATCACCCACGCGGAAGGGCTATCCCGAAAAATATCTATATAAATATCCGCTTTTATTATCTTAATATTTAAGTATATTTCAATGATAATAATGATGAAAATTAAATCTAATAATTAAATTAATGATGAAAATTAAATGATAAGTTTGGTAATTCCTCATCTAGCCAATCCTGTAGGGCTAACATACACACAACGAGTAATATTATGTCTACCCGTTATCTCTATTTGTCTACCGAACCTAACATGGTTACTACTACCTAACTCGTTACGTCAAAAGTAAAGATGAGAGTAATATTTATTATCTGTGGTATTTTCCTCTACGAATCTTTACATGCCGAATAATTTTTTCTTATAAAATACCGCATTTTGTGCATGTTAGGGTAAACGAAACAGCTGGCAACGACAACATCTCTATCTCTCTCTCGTCGCGAGATAATCTCGTTGTGTGCATGTTAAGCACATTGGTGTTGAATATTCAAATCTTTATCGTCGTCAATATCATTGGTAAAATCTTCATCTGTAAAACAAATAAAATAATAAAGTTTCGAATAGCTTCAAAATTTATAAAACAATTTGAAGTGAGAGTAAAATACCTGATTCTACCTCAAGGGATTCTCTTACAAAACTCGGTACATAATTGGAACCCATATCCCATCGAACCAGTTTAAATGGTAATTGTTGTTTTGCAACATCCATCCGTTATTTTCAAGTTTAAAAATTATAAGTTCTGTCAAATAAGCTTTATTCCAAAAGCTGCTTATATAATACACTGCCGAAACTGCTGCAGAAGCTCACTTTTACACGGTGGTACGTTGCTCTTATCAAAGTTCTTAACAATCTTGCGGCTATAATATATAGCATAAGAAGGTTTTTATTATTGAAAATTACTTAATAACTTAAATGCCGATTTCCATGTTTTCAAAAACATAGCACTTTCATGCAAACTACTAACTCCCATTTGACCCCCTTAGGGCTGAATTTTCGAAAAATTGCTTATACAGGTTATTATTATTTAAAATTAATAATCTAAATGCTGATTTTAAAGTCCTTGACTTCAAAAACTTAGAAACCTTCATGTAAGCTTCCAACTTCCATTTCACCCCCTTTGTTGTGGATTTTCGTAAAACTGCTTATACAGGTTTTTATTATTTAAAACTAAAAACTTAAGTGCCGATTTTCATGTCTCTAGCTTCAAAATCATAGGATTTTCATACAAACTTCCAACCCCCATTTCACCCCTTTTGGGGTCGATTTTCAGAAAATTGATTAAACAGGTTATTATTATTTAAAACTAATAACCTCGATGCTGATTTTCAAGTCCCTAACTTCAAAAACTTAGAACCTTCATGTAAGGTTCCAACCCTCATTTCACCCTCTTTATTGTGGATTTTCGTTAGCTTTTCGTACATAGGCATACTTTCGTACATAAGATATTGCAATAATTGATGGTTTTCTTTACTCCACACAATGAAAAAGGTCCCTAAAACCTTGTAAGTAAGGCCAACATTTTATCACAGCGAAATTTCAAATTGAGTCTGGCGGATGTTTGGCCCATCAGATTAGTCTGGCTGCTTGCAAATAGTATTGAAACAGTTCCCTGAGTATCGTGTATAAAAATGAAGACTCAGAAAATAAGTAAAGTTAAGTTTTTTTTTTGCGACCTTTAAAGTGTCTGGCAGAAATAACGGCCCACGGCATGAGTCTGGGAGTATTGATTATTAATTATTAACAATATTCTGTACAACATACATAAAAATCAGCACTCAGAAAATAAGTAAAGTTAGCAACGTTTTTACGTACCTTTAGCACCTTATAACTATAAATTGGCCGTCGCCCCAAATTTGCGAGTATGCGTACGTTATATCTACGTACCAAAGCTACTATATTACACACATTTTGTTTCTCAGAAAATAAGTAAGGTCTGGCGGCTCTGGGATCTTGGACCATTAGTGAAGATAAAGTAGTGTATGCAACTGCATATAACACGGGTATTAAAACACTCGTTACTATTATGAAACTCGCTGCGCTCGTTTCATAAACTCACACTCGTGTTTTAATACCCTTCATTATATGACAGTTGCATAAACTACTATTATTTATTCACTTAGTACGTATGCACTTTCAATTTTTTATTCATCAAGAGCAACAAAAAATAAACCATTAAATTCCGTTCCGTAACTTTTCGGTTCAGTCCATTTGTAACTTTGAACACGTAAACATTGCATGCTAAGTTGATATGATGCGAAAACTTTATATTATAATAAAAATGAATTAGCATTATATGAACGCTAATAAAAACAAAATTTCAAAAATAAAATTGATAAGATGCAGAAGTATATCGGGATCTGTTAGCTCATATTTGCACATTTTTATCAAGATAAATTCTGTGATATCGCACTCTCGACTAATGTAGGTATCCTAGATAGTTAAAAACAGTGATGTCGGTTTTTAGGATATAAACTGAACTTTCATCTGTTTACCATCAATTTATTAGTGCTTCTAACGACAATTTGCTATCGCAATTTGCTATCAATTTCACAGTCTTTAGGCGAGTCTAAGGAGATACTTTTCTATCTCTACTAATTGTCTATTTGGAAATGCCTTTTCTAATTTAATTTCGGTCCGCAGCGTGTTATGCCGTTTTCAAATCAAATCAAATACATTTTTTTCAAGTAGACTTTTAACAAGTGCTTTTGAGTAGTCGAGTGAATCTACCACTGGTTCGGGATGCCGTTTCTACCGCGAAGAACCAGCAAGAAACACGGTAGTTGCTCTTTTGAAAAAAAAATTTATCACTAGTGTGTTGGAGGACATTTTATGCAACATATTATACCTACTAGTATGAGATATCAACTTCCTCTACCTACCTCTTGCGTACGACGTTGATATCAGGAATATTGAAGCTGAAATTAGAAAAAATCCGATCCAAGGGTGGATTTGGGTTTTCGTCAGGCACTGAAGCAGCTCAAGCCTTTGCGAATTTTTTCTCTAGCGTACTTATTTCTTCCAAATGCTCCGAAGCTGAATGCTGAGAAGGCTAGCAGTCCTTACGGCTGTTCCAGTAATATTATAAGTATACCGAACTTTATGCCAGACTACGTAAAGCGTGGTATAAGCACAGATTAGGTAATAGTACAAGGTGTAAGTACAGCTGTACTATTACCTATTCTGTGGTATAAATAAGCTAAAGCTCAGTAGAATAGCTCAATAGGGCCGGATCAAATTCCATCCTCAATATTAATTTACCTACTTAAGTGAGTTTTTTTTAACCTAGCAACGGTCTTATTTTCTTTGACAAACCTAGCCAGCCAATTGCCTTTCAATTAGCTAGAATCAATATTCTCATATTAAAATTTTTGTTATAATAAAAATATTAGTCTACATGCTGGCAACATTACTGTATGCAGATTAAAATTTATTGCATATGCTTTACAACTTTAATCTTTATTTCAACGATAAGGATGATATATTTTTATGCAGCCAAAGGTAATAAAATGTAAATGTAGACTTATTTGAGTATATTATACCTATGCATATTTTTTATGTAGTGATGTCTTCTAATTACTGCAGGTTTGTGGTGAATTATTCTAAACTAGTTGATGCCCGCGACCTCGTCCGCGTTTATTAAGGTTTTTTTATTCCCGCGGGAACTCCTTAATTTTCCGGGATAAAAATAGCCTATGTCCTTTCCCGGGATATAACCTAACTCTGTACCAAATTTCAGCAAAATCGGTCGAAAAGATGGGCCGGGAAAGCGTAGCAGACAGACAGACAGACAGACACACTTTCGCATTTATAATATTAGTGGATCCGCCAGGATGTGGAATGCCCTTCCAGCACATGTATTCCCTGCCACGTATAACATAAGTACCTTCAAGGCAAGAGTGAATAGGCATCTTCTAGGCGGGCGCGCTTCAACCTAGACCCCATCATTGCTTTGTATTAAGCGTGATTGTCGTCAAGCGCAAGCCTATCTTGTAATAAAAAAAAAAAAAAAAAAAAGTATGGATTATGCAGCGCTACTAATTTCGATTCTATCTGACGTCGTAGAATATGTAATTTTAACTTTAGCAAATAGTATTGTATCATGTAAAAATGCTTGACCTTGAACTTTCCTGGTCGGGATATTTTAGTAATGCTATATAGTGGAAAGATGAGGAGTTCTTGTGGAGGCACATAGTAACCGTTGCGTTAACGTAAGATAACAATAACGTGTCCTCTATAGACTGCCTTTTCATCGGAACATGCTATCCCCGATGAATCATAATAATATTAATATTAATAAATATTATAAATGCGAAAGTTTGGATTACTCAATCACGCTCCAACGGCTGAACGGATCTGGATAAAATTTGGCACAGACATAGATTATAGTCTGGAATAGCACATAGGCTACTTTTTATCTCGGAAAATTAAAGAGTTCCCGCGGGAACCGAAAAACCTCAATCCACGCGGACGAAGTCGCGGGCATCAGCTAGTAATATTATAAACTAGCTGATGCCCGCAACTTTGCCCGCGTGGTTTAAGTTTTTTTTATTCCCGCGGGAACTCCTCAATTTTCCGGGATAAAAAGTAGCCTATGTCACTCTCCAGGTCCTCAACTATACCCATGTGATTGAAGGACAAACCAGTAAACCAACAAACCAACAAACAAACAACCTTTCGCATCATACTAATATTATAAATGCGAAAGTGTGTTTGTTTGTTGGTTTGTCCTTCAATCACACCGCAACGGAGCAACAGATCACAGAACACATTTCGAAAGCGCTCACTTATGAAAGTCCATAATTTTTAATATCACATCCATGAAAATTAAGACCACAATTTAGGCTTTCAATTAAAATGTGGAAAATATACATATTTTTTAGGATTCCACCCTGTTGCCGATTTTTAAAAAATCCACACAAGCAACGCCTGGATTGGCTAGTTTTATTATCATAGATATTTTAATGCTCGTTAGGCTGGTTCGAACTTCCCATATTTTAGTAAGCACGATAACAATTTCGAACGATTTAAACCCAAATCCCCGTGTGGTGGATGCGATGCGGCGCAGATTAATATTGCAAGCAGACCCGCAGGTGCAAACGGGGCCAAATTGAAAATAGCTTACGATCGCTAAATCTTGTTCAGTTCTTGCGATATGGAAACGATGCGAGACTATTTATTTTTGTATGCATAAGTACATAACTTACACTGGCTTAGTAAATTTCTAACTTATCATTTTATAATCTTTACTCTTATTATTCTTTAAATACTGCGTTTTTTACAGAGTTTTTAACCGACTTCCATAAAAGGAGGAGGTTCTCAATTCGGCGCGTATGTTATTTTTTACTCGCCACTACCCGCTAGATTGATTAGGTACTTTTTTCCTTGAGAATCTTTATTCATCATGCATGTAACAACCGATCACGGAGGTGAGAGATGGTAACATTGTACCAACTTAAAACCTTACGAAATTCCACCTCTCCGCCTAACGACACAGAAAAACGGTCCGTATCCGATACCCAACTCTACTATCGGGCGTCCGCTGAAGTAGACACATTGCTGAGACACTACGTTTCCTTAAACACCGTTGGCATGCAGTAACCACAACCGACCAATTCTAGAACAAATCTGTGAGTTATGAACGCCACTAGATGTGGCCTCTCTGGTTGTGTCGTATTCGTCTCGTTAGGGAAAAATGGGGTTTGGCGCGCAACCATGTCGCAATTACACATCCGCAGCGAGTGGTGAAGATGTGCCAACTGAGGCAAACATCCTATCGACTTGTGTTCGGGCATTGAAGTGTGTAGACGTAGGTACACTATCACTTGCCATTCCATAGAAAACTTCTGACATTTTATCTGAACAACAACTAACACTGGAATTTAAATCCATACTTCCATAACAATATTATTTTTCATTTTAAATTTTATTGATTTTTAAATGTTACATTTAAATCAATAAAAATGTATAATGATACATTTTATTAACTATATTTAGTTTTTTTTTTTTAAAAATGTAAACGTGTTTTTCTATGGGTCCCCGACCTGCAATAAAATGATTTTATTATTTTATTTATATTTATTTATTTATTATTATTAAATATGCGAAAGTGTATCTGTCTGCCTGTTTGTCAGCCTGTCTGTCTATCTGCTACGCTTTCGCGGCCCATCTGTTGAACCAATTTTGACCAAATTTAGTACAAAGATAGACTGCATATTGGGGAAAGACAAAGGGACAAAGGCTACATTTTATACTGAAAAATTAAAGAGCTCCCGCGGGAACTGAATAAACTATAATCCGCGACTTCGTCCACGTATCGCGGGTATCAGCTAGCCAGCTAAGTACAAAATAATTAAATCGTTTTAATTTTCTGAGGAATCGGCTTTTATTAATAGTACATGACTGCCCAGGCCGAAAATTCACGGCTGAGTAATATTGGAAGGACGAGGCGAAGCCGAGAACTTACCTAGTGATTTTGAAAGGACGAAGATTTTCAATTCTGGTGAATTGCTACTTCGGCCGAGACTTGTATAGTACTTTTCTCTAATTGGCCAGGAAACAATAAACAGAATTTGTATTGTTTGTAGAAATAATAAACAGAGTACATGGCCGATAGATGGCAATGACTTACCTTATCTACCGCTAACCATGGTTTGTATGGGAAATGGTTTCCTAATTGAGTAGGAATTGCGGCCTGAAAAGAGCCAATGTACGTATTGTTTTTTTACATAACGGGGCAATTTCCGAGCAAGTAGGTAAGAGTAGGAAAAAAGCTTCTATAAGCAATATTCAAATAAACTCATGGGTTAAAATAAAAATAAAATTAAGTCACACCTAGATATTTTATTTTATCAACAAATATTAACAATCAAATTCATAATTATTCGTTCCCACGGTAAAATTAAAACTCTGACAGGCTCTATAAATAATTATATTAAGATTATGACAAGTACTATTCCCTATTCCGTGCTATGACACCTTCCTCCTTTATGGTAGGTAGGTTCTTATACTAATTCAGTAGGTACATGGACGTAATAATATAATATAGTCTCCTTTAATTTATTGAAGAGAAAAATCTCGATCGGTCGTCAATTTTATCATCTTAAATGAACGGGACAACATTATATTGCACGTCTTATCACAATCATTATAGTAGTTTATGCAACTGTCATATAATGAAGGGTATTAAAACACGAGTGTGAGTTTATGAAACGAGCGCAGCGAGTTTCATAATAGTAACGAGTGTTTTAATACCCGTGTTATATGCAGTTGCATACACTACTTTATCTTCACTAATGCAATTTATCAAACAACAAGAGTAAAAGCTGACAATAGTTTATCGCGTACGTGTATTGTCACAGTGAACTTGCCGCCATTAAAATCTAACTAATGAGAGCGCAGCTGCGCGCGCAGGGCCAATCAGGAGCGAGCGCGTGCTGTTCGTTTTTTATTTAATTGGCACAAGATCTTACCAAAGAGTTTTGTGTATGTAAGTTTAGTAGTTTCGACGAAGTTTTCACGTATAACCCAACTGTTTTCAAAAGCCAGCCTAATATCAAAATTTTATACAACTTGTATGAGGATTTTGACATAAGGCTCGCCAGGTTAATTGGTCGCGTTTTATTGATGTTATAATGAGATTTTACGATATCGATGTGGATATTATACCATCATGTGAAATTGCTTAAATTGAGGGTTTTGTTATCTGCGCTATAACAGTAGTAATTATAAGTCAAGTATTGGAAACATAAGTAGAATGTTATAACATTAGTGTAGATAAAGTACTTAATCACACTAATACATTTTTTTCTAAGTCTACGTTAACGTAAGATGTTCACATTTGAATATCGAATCCCTCATTATAGGTCCCGTTTGCCTTTGAGGGTAGTTTTGACTTCCCCAGCGCCTCGGCCTGGCGCACGGTGTCGGGCAGCGCGTCGTCGGCTATGTCGGGCACGAGGAACGTGGACAGCCCCGCCACCAGCGCCGCCACGCCGAACACGAACGACGGCAGGCCCGGCCAGTACACCGTCTGAAAGTTACCATAACTAACATCAGCTTATATTAACATTTCATTCTTTAACTAGACTAGTGGTAGCTACTCGTAGAAGAAAGATAAAGAATTTTTTTTCTGAATATTAACAAAAAAAATCAAGTATGAGAACAAAATATTTGAAGGGTGCCTAACTTCTGTGAAACAATGCCAATAGCACAGAAAATATTTACGGTAAAGGTATTTTCATATCAGTTTTTGCGAGCATGCAGCGGCTCGCTTGTACCGAAGATAAAAGATCGTAAAGCGTGCGTCGAATTCCAACCGTTCGTTACGAGTATATAGGTAGATTCATGCTACACTGTGCTTGAGTTGAAGCCCTGTATCACATAGACGCGATCAGAAATCGATTGTAAAACTTTCGTCAGTTAACTAGCTATGGTAGGCCCAGTTGGTGTGCGATGTAGCGTTGGAGTTAGTACGAGTATGTCGGGAACCAATATTACCAGTAACGGTGTCTGCGGCGCGACGATGGATCCGACACGGCCGAGCGAGGAGCACAGCGCGTGCATGGAGTTCCTGGTGTAGGTCGGGAACAGCTCTAGTGTGTAGAGGTACGTGATCGCGAAGTAGAATGAGCACATCAGCTTGCCGGCCAAGTACACTGACAGAGACAGCCACGGTAAGCCTGAAATTAAGAAAAAAATACAGAATACTTACTTTATTCGAATCTATAAAGCACAACTGAAGTTAAGTTTTTAAAAATCCTCTTTTCTCTAAGTACTTCAGAGCTTTGTTTCAAGTGCAAGTTTTGGTGTAGGGTAAAATGCTGAGCTGTACACCCATTCCGGGTGGTGTCACAGACAAGCATAATATTACCTATTAGGTACGATAGTGATAAGTGATTGTTTGTTTGTGACACCTTCATTGAATATTTTCTTTCTTTCTTTGTGAAAATAACTCATAGGAAAAACCCAGTGGCGTTGAAATAATTACTTGTAGATAGGCTCTATCATTCACAGATGTAGTATTTATTCATTTAAGACGAAGTAATTAATGAAATCGACGCTGGTTTATTTCCCACATAGAAAGACTTTTTACTTTCACAAAAACATAAAATGGGTTTTGTTTAATCACTTAAGTTAAATATTGCACAAACATCTTCCTCGAAAAGTCAATTCAGTCGTTTGAAGCAATTACACAGAAAAACGTAAATAAGGCAACCTATCATGAGTTTACTATGTTTACAACGCACGTGTTTCCTGCCACGTATAACTTAGGTACCTTCAAGGCAAGAGTGAATAGGCATCTTCTAGGCAAGCGCGCTCCAACCTAGACCTCATCATTGCTTTGCACTAAGCATGATTGTCGTCAAGCGCAAGCCTATCTCACAATAAAAAAAAAAAACTATCATGAGTTACGTTTGGTACTAATGAAAACAACTTACTCATTGGTAGAAAAGGTTGCGACATGCATAAAACAGCGCCAGCGAAAAATGAGAGCATCAACGGAATCTTTCTCTTAAAGTGTATCAGTATGTAAGTAACCGCTACAGACGCAGGCACGTCAACCAACATCGTCAACGCAAAGTTCACATATTTGTTCCCTTGCAGGGATACCGAATTAATCATCAGCCCATAGTTCACGAAGGTAGACGTCATCCACCAAATCAAGCATACAAAGAATCGTTTCCTCAACGCCTTGGATTTAAAGGTGTCTTTCAGCAATTCCGAAAACTTAACATCTTCTCTCATTTCACATGTCAAGTTGTCTAAAGAGTTCTTGTCAATAGTAATCTTGTTTTTCTTTGCTGCTTTCTCAAGTATTTTCACAGCTTCGTCTTTCCTTCCTTTAGTTAGCAACCACCTTGGGCTCTCATCTAGCAGATACTTGTAAAAGAAGAATAAGAAAGCTGGTGCGTAAATAGCTCTCAGAAACCATCTCCAATCAGGTGTCAACCAAGCCACAAAAGCCCCGGCAATTCCTCCGAAGGAATAGCCAAAACTGCTTATCATGAAGTATACTAGCTTCTTCTTTGTGGATACTATTTCTAAAGCTGAAATAAATAGAAAATTATCATTATTATAAGGAATATAGTAAGGAAAAGCAAATAATTATGTTCTTTATGTACGATCCCCGGCAGGGTTTGGAAATTTATAATTTCTGAATTTTCCCTGATCTGGCCTGGTGGGAGGCTTCGGCCGTGGCTAGTTACCACCCTACCGGTAAAGACGTGCCGCCAAGCGATTTAGCGTTCCGGTACGATGCCGTGTAGAAACCAATTAGGGGTATGGGTTTAATATAACTGCCATACCCCTAACAGGTTAGCCCGCTACCATCTTAGACTGCATCATCACTTATCATCAGGTGAGATTGCAGTCAAGGGCTAACTTGTAGTTGATAAAAAAAAAACTATGTTTTCCTTTACCGTTTGAAGCAAGTGGTATTTATGTAATTTCTATAAACGTACATAACTCCAAAAAGTTAGAGGTGCATACCCGGGGATTGAACCCCCGACCTTTCATATAGGAAGCCAGACGTCTAAAGCACTAGGCTATCACTGGACTTCCGCACGTGGCAACAGCCAAATGTACGTATTAATGTAAAGCTATGTACGTTTTGACCAAACCAAGTGCAGACCAAGTGAGGGCTGCGGTGGACGTACCCTTACACGAATGCACTCGCAAGGCTTCTATCAGAGAAGAGTGGAGACGGATAGTAAAGCGTGCCACAACACCAAAGTGACGACCACGACCGCTCTGATAAGAGCGATACGACGAAGAAGAAGATGTACGTTTTAAGATATTAAATATCACTTGCTTCAAACGGTAAAGGAAAACATAGTGAGGAAAACTGCACGACCGACAGTTATTCATAATGTTCTCAAGGGGCAATCTACATAATATGACCAGCATGGTGGACTGTGGCCAAACCCTTATCATTCTGAGAAGAGTTTCGTGCACGTTATGATTAATGAGTTGAAATGCCAATGATGATGATGAGGAGAGGTTTGAAATAGTGTAAATAACTGACTCACTCACTCAATACATACATCGGCGAGCAAATATCTCCTATGGCAGCCTCCAGGAACTCCATCACGATGTAGAACCAGTACCACGTGGAGAAACTCCTCAAAGTTCCGAACACTGCTCCAGACACCCCTGTTATTACGATCGCTGTTTTTCTTCCTAATCTACAAAAGCAGAGCCAATTAATTAAGAACAAATACACGCTTTAGTCTATTGTTGTTTTGAGTGTCGCTTTGAGCCTTCCTATTTTGAACTAATCCTTTGAACATATTATGAACTAATCCTTTGAACCTTTTTATCTTTGATCCTATTATGAACTAATTTGTTTGTTTTTTTTTTTGTTTTTGATCTAAGTACTTTTAACTTCTTTTAACATGCATATTGATAGCCTGTAAGTGTGTAATCAATGGTAGTCATAAGATTAAACATAGCCAAGACACGGGCTATCCTAGTTTGGGGGTCCGGTAATTTTAAGAAACTATGTAATATGGATTTTGAAACAAAATAAAGATGTATCATTCATTCATTAAAATAACTAAGTTGTAATAGAATAAGACAAAAGATCACTGTTTTACCGTTGGCTTCCTATTAAATAAAATAAAAATAAATATTTTAGTGTTAAGATGTTGCACAATCCCGCACTCTTGACTGATATAATTAATCTCCTCTCCCCAAAGGTTGTCTGGAAGAGATTGCTTTAGCAATAAGACCGCCTTTGCACCCTTCTGTTTTATCTTTTAACCTTTTTGTTTATTATTTTACAAAACAGTTTGAGCCCCGAGGCACAATAAACTGTGAAACATTATGTCGTATGTTAAGAGGATCGTCTAGTTGTAAATTTTCATGCAAAAAGCGATAACGTTTTTCTTCCCGTAAATGTTGTCCAATTTTCATAATTTTTAGAAATGTTGCAGATACAATGAAGAACTATGCTCGTACGTTTTAATTTTAAAGAAATATTGCATATGTTAAAAGTTATTAGCGTCTAAATATCCATATTTTTGACCTAAAACTTCCTCGAGTATTTTAATTTTTTTTAATTTAACTAAACTAAAATACTAAAAAAATATAACGTACGAGCCTAGATTAAGGTGTACTGAATCTAATGAGACCAAAATTGTCTAATTTCGCAAACGTTTGGGGGGGTAAAAACGTTATCACCCGAAACAATATTTCAAGAATAAAATGTAGGCATATGCCTACTGGACTTGCAACTCTCTCTATCGCACGATACGGAGAAGGCAGCGAAGCGTTGTGAAACAGATAGCAGTATTGAAAATACCTACTCGCGTCGCGTTTCGTCACTAGACGATAGTCTTAAGCTCAAAAATAACTTAGGGACAAAATAATGCTTACCACAATATTCGCTGTACTAAAATTACCTTCAGGTAGTTTTATGTACCCAGGCTGTTACATAGCTCTGAATAAATTAAATCTTATTTATGAAGTTACCGCTAGGCACACCCTCACCCTCTGGAACACCCTCCCAGCGCACGTGTTTCCTGCCACTTATAACTTAAGTACCTTCAAGGCAAGAGTGAATAGGCATCTTCTAGGCAAGCACGTTCCAACCTAGACTTCATCATTGCTTTGCACTAAGCATGATTGTCGTCAAGCGCAAGCCTATCACGCATTAAAAAAAATAAAAAATTAACTAGCTTTTGCCTATTCCTTTTATCCAAATCGGTATAGCCATTTTTGAGTTTTTGCAAGACAATTGATTTTTATCTAAATATATAAAAGGAAAAGGTGACTGACTGACTGATCTATCAACGCACAGCTCGAACCATTGGACGAATCGGGCTGAAATTTGGCATAGAGATAGCTACTACATACGTACTACGTACGTAGACATCCGCTAAGAAAGACTTTTGAAAATTCAACACCTAAGGGGGTTAACTGACGGTTTGAAATGTGTGTAGTCAACGCGGACGAAGTTGCGGGCATAAGCTAGTTATTAATAACGGCTCGAGTAAGCTATTTTATTTGTTACTGCAAATAATATAATATTATAGTTTGAAAACGTTGCAAGCACGTTTTCAACATAAAGAACCAATAAAGCTTTGAACATTAAAATTGATATTATTATCAACGTAGGTACCATGTTTAAATAGGTATTGTGGTTACAATAACAATGATCTTTTTACATATTTCTCCAACACTAAGCGGGGTTTCTATTGCGAAAGGGTAATGAGCGGGAAATGGCTAAGCGGGACGGACTGGATAGACAAAACTATAGACTTACACGTCCACTAGGTCTAGGTCTAGGGACTCTTTTTGAACTATTCTTGCTCGCTCAGTCTTTTCCGCCCTCTTTGTTGGTAAAAGTGTTTGAGTTCTCCGTTTTCCTCTGCGAGTTAAACGGAGTCCTTACGGAGCTCGCTCCGCTCGCGGAGCAAACCCCCCTCATACTTTATTAAGTACTAATAATGCCCGCGACTTCGTCAGCGTGAAATAAGTTGTTTTTATTAGTTTGGAAACTCCGTAATTTTCTGGGATAAAAAGTAACCTATCTCATCAAAATCGGTTGAAAAGATGGGCCGTTAAAGCCAAGCAGACATACAGACAGACACACTTTCACATTTATAATATTAGAAAGAATTTATCCTGGATTTAGTTTAGGACAGGTTAGCCCTCTACCATCTTAGACTGCATCATCACTTACCATCAAGTGAGATCGCAGTCAAGGGCTAAATTGTAGTGGGTAAAAAAATAAAAAAAATAAAAGTATGTCATACCGGTCGGACATGGGCCCTACGAGCAGCAAACCGCACATGTAACCGAAACTGTGCATTGTTCCCACCAGGGTGCGCTTCCAGTCGTGGCAGGCCAGCTCGAACTGAAAACAGTATAATATGCGTTTCAAATAATGTCCTCCCGACCGAATTTCAGCCACGGCGGCCTGTCTCCAGAGACATCAGCCATCTGCGCGCGAGATATTATAGTGCACAATTATTGTGTGCGTATACACAAGTGCACTCTCTGTTCCTTTACTCTCATAGCCCGATGGGACGGAAAATCCGACACGACCGGAGAGAGATCAGGTGCAGGACCGACGGCTTTACGTGCTCTCCGAGGCACGCGGGTGAAACACCGCCAACTTCCTTACTCCGGGCTAGTACCAAACTATTACCTATTCTGTGCTAGTACTGAGAATTTATTGTCAGAAAATTTTAATATCGAAACGTATGCTTTTATTTAACTTGCAATGTTTGTGGGCTTGCAAATCTTGCAACTGAATTTTAAAACAGTTCCCAACCGATTGAGCTGTAATTTTGCATGCAAGTTCAGTTTGGATGGCAATGCATGATAGCTAAGTGACGTCACTCTAAATCCAGGTAATAAAGATGGCGGACTAGTAATTTTTGGACACCCCATGATATAAGTATCGATTACTGGTTTGCTGAGGAGAATACGAAGTATAAAAATAATAAATAAATAAAAAGCCTTTATTATTCCTTAATTTAAAATCTAAATAGAATTACAAAGTTCTTTAAAAAACTTTTTTTTTTAAAGTATAAAAATACGTCACACTAAATTGAATATTGTGGACATTAAAAGCTTGTTTTACAAATGTTTTAATGATTTAAGACTTATATTTTACTAGCGGTTACCCGGCGTGTGCTATTTACTACGCTAAAAAAAGAAAAGAAAATCTTAAAACCATCTTATCAAATCATCTTAAAATCATCTTAAACCATTATTGCCTATCTAATAAGACCGGTCTCGGGCACATCGGTTAGATGGTTTCAAAGTCAATAAGGACATAATAGATTTTTTATTTGTGTTTTATATATTTATATAATACAGAACATTATTGTGGACTATGAACACATCAATAGTTCCTTACATAGGCGACAAAACTATTGGGTTTATCGTACAGCCACTCCGAACAATAGTGGGAAGAGTTCGACGCGCTGCAGTATGACGCATCTTCCATGTCGTCCTTACATCTGGAATAATAAAAAACAGAATAAATTTAAAACTGCATCGATGCATACAAGAACTAGGTTACCCGCACTGGATTCGAACTGGTGGGCTAGGTGAAAACGTTTGCGAATTATTTAAAACCATAATAAATCATCAACAAAATTTAACTTTGATACGAGTTACGACACAAATATTTTTTAAAAATTCTCTACATCTTCATTTTTTTTAGTTTTATTGGAAACGGTTCTGAGTATTTCTGTTGCTTCATACGACTGCCTGAAAAAAGGAGTATATTGTTTTCAGGGTTCATGTATGTATGTATGTATGTGAGTTTGTACCTATATTCCGCCATAACTTCTATACGCCTGAACGGATTTTGATGAATGAGGTATCGTTAGAATCGTAAGCTTATTCCGAGTGACATAGGCTAGTAAAATTTAAAAAAAAATTGATAGGGTGATCATGGTCCTGCATCAAAGACTGAAGTTGAATTTTTTTTTCCAAAATAAGATTAACTATATTGTCATCATTAAGAAAATGATGAGTAGATTCCAAAAATATATGACTATACCTTTTTTAATATCCAGTGATTCACAAAACAATATCATTTAACTATGGCAGTCGTATTTTTAATTCTTTGAGTTATATTTATGCGTGTGTGTAATTTAATCATAAATATTGCCCAAGGACGAATGTCATACGTATTCTCACGTTTTCGTGTACCCTCTTTAACATTTACGTTTAAAGTCCCACAAACTTATTTGACCCGGTGGCCAAAGTTGGAACTTATTTTATGCCTGTTTAGTTTTGGTTTTTATTTTATTTTCCACAGATACTAGCGACCTGTCTCCGGGATAAGTTTGTCGCACTATACCGAACTATTAATCCGCAGGCCGAGTGGAAGTTTTTTACGTATAGGTAGGTACCTATTTGATCGTGACAACGTTCACTACCATTTAAATGGAATTGAACGAGGGCACAGACTAACGAGGGCAGCTGTCAAGCGTGTTTTTAAATCGTGAATAGATACACAGTTTTGTGATAAGAATTAAGTATGTTCAAAAGTGCATAATACTTTGAGGTATTCGAAAGGTAGGTACTTTAAATTCATGGCACCCCAAATAAGGTCAACGATTGTTTATTACGAGTTATTTACCATACAGTATATAAATATACTTAAGAACCTTGTCGAAAGCATTTGAAATAATACAATTTTATATTTGACAACAGCTATTCAGATATATTATTTTTTAGTGATTATCAAATAGAGGATCTCTCAAAAGTCGTAATATCCTCGTCCCCTGCTAGTTTTATGTTCAAAATCATTTTAAACTACCGAATTTGATGACGTCGTTGTTCAGTATTTCATACAAAACCCCATACTAAGCGCGCGTTTTGATGTTTGAAAAAAGTTGCTGAATTGGCTTGTTGTCAAATACCTAATTGTTTTAGTCGTAAGAAAAGATTGGTCGACCGCAGCTATATAATATACAAGTTATTATATAGTATATTATATATGTACAGGCATGGACCACAAACTACTTTAGAGAACCGGTTATTTCCGTTTATGTTGTGTTAAGGAAATATTTGTTTATATCTGTCTGTGGTCTCCTAAAGACTTCTTGCAGTCACGAATGTCTGATCATCAGATTTGTTTGTATTGATAAGTCCCGGCTTTGGCGCAACAGAATCTATACTGATGTTATAAATGCGAAAGTCTGTTTGTCTGTTAACTTACCTAGCTCAACAGCTGAACTGATCTTGACGAATATTCAACAGGAATAGCTTGCCTCCTGGAGACAAGCATAGAATGTGTTTACTTCGGATAGTTTTTAAATTATTTCTATGATTTTTAATTGAGACTGCAATTTCATCGGATGGTTTGTGATGATGCAGTCTGAGATGGTAGCGAGCAAACCTGTTGGGTATGGTAGTTATATTTTTTTATTTTGCAATTAAATTATCCTTTGCCTTTTGCTTTGACCTTTTTGCTTGTTTTGCTCTGAAGGAAGGTGCCAACTCACGATGGTCGTGAAGTAGGTGTTTTTATGTGTGTTTTTTTTCCGTGTGTATGATTGTGAGTGACCCTATCTCCAGCAGCCAATGAGTGCTCCGTCAGTTAAAATATGTATGTATATTAGTATTATTATATATAAATTATACATACATTATCATTAATATAATTTTTTGAATTTATTAATAGAAATATTAATAAATTCAAAAAATTATATGTATTATTGTATATGTTATTATTATTGTAGTGTATTATTAGAAAAAATATATATGTATTAGATTTTTTTAATGTTAATTGTTAAGTAGTTAGTTATATTAAACCCATATCCCTAATCGGTTTCCACACGGCATCGTCCCGGAACGCTTAAATCGCTTGTAAGGTAGCCACAGCCAAAGCCTCCCACCAAACCAAACTAGAAAATATTCAAATATTATCCAAAATTGACCCTGCCGGTGACCGAACCCGGAATCTCCCATTTGTAATGCTCACTACTGCGCCAGGGAGGTAGTCAAAAGCAGTAAGTACACATACCTACAATATATTATTTATTTAAACTACATAATAATATATTATCTTAAATCCACCACCACCACTACAGCCCATTAATATCCCACTACTAGGATCGAACCTCCACTCACATAGTAGAGAGGGAATTAGAGCTTAGACCCACCACGTTGTTCCAATGCGACTTTAATGACTATTATCATATCAGTGATAATAACCGCGACGTGCTCTTCGAGGCACGGGGGTGACTCACCACCAACTTCCAACTACGGCCTAGCACTGAGAATTTCTTAACTGAAAAACCAGTACCAAATTTTTATGCCCGCGCGGGAATCGAACACAGGCCCTCGTGATCCGTAGTCGACCAGGCTAACCGCTAGACCAACGAGGCAGTATCTTGAAATCATTGGACCTATTATATTTATAATTATGGAAATACCTACCTGTAACGCACTTCTTCTGCAGCAAATACGAAATTAGTACAGTACAAAGTATTGGTCGCGAATGCAAGGAACGCCAAAACCAATATTTCCCCATGGTATCGCTTGAAAATACCGTATTTATCCAACACCTCGTCCAAATCCACTTTTTTGTCACTAACAACTTTTGTAACACTCATTTTGAACGGAATTATTCTATTCAAAATATGGAAAAATACCACTCTTTATATCAATTTTACACAACATTTAAACGCAATAAAAATCAAATAATATAAACATTTAAACGTATTTATACGTTATATTTAACGACAAGTATTGAAATATAAATATTTGTTAGTACAATTTTTTATCTATTTTACAAGCCAGGGCTAAATGTGTCGAGGTCTAAACTAATTAGATCTCATTAAAATTTTATTTTGAACATTATCACTTGTTTCTAGTCTCTCTTTATTATTACCGATACGTCTTAACTTGTTATACAATGCAATTTGAATGATCAAAATGGCATAGCATAGTTTAGTTCCAATCAGTCGAAGGTGACCAATTTACAATGCGGCAGCCCAAGCATGAAACGAACAGCCATATAAAAAGTATAAGTAGCCTTTAGAGCTGCCTAATGTTGGTCAATTGACCGTTTAATTTATTTAAATTAAATATTTTTCGTCTGAGATTATTCTGTTATGCATTGTGGCGCCATTATCCTTACAGGTATTTTTTTTTAATAAAAATAAAATAAAATATAAACCTTAAAACTAAGTAATTTAAGTTTAATTATGAATGTAGTATATTTAAGACCTTTTGTTTTCGTAACAACGCGAGCATGTCGGTGACGCGGTGTCGGTGACGCGAATCCACAAGTTTACCCCCTGCCAAAAAGTGATCAAGGCGGGTAAAGAAGTTTTCACTTCAAAAAAATTAAACTATAGAAATGCATAGAAATGAATAGATAGATGATAGAATGACGACCTCCCTGGCGCAGTATTGAGCGCTGTCGTCTTAACGTGGGAGGTCTGGGGTGCGATTCCCGGCAGGGTCTATTTGGGAATTCATAATTTCTGAATTTTCTCTGGTTTGGTCTGGTGGGAGGCTTCAGCCGTGGCTAGTTACCACCCTACCGGCAAAGACGTATACCGCCAAGCGATTTAGCGTTCCGGTACGATGCCGTGTAGAAATCGAATATTGGTATGGTATTATAATAACTGCCATACCCCTTAAAGGTTAGCCCGCAACCATCTTTGACTGCATCATCACTTACCATCAGGAGAGATTGCAGTCAAGGGGTAACTTGTAGTGGATTTAAAAAAAAACACGCGTACAGCACGCGATATGCACTCATCAAATAGAATAATTTATTATAATCATCAATTTTAACATAATATGTTCCTGCAAATCAAGAGTGAATAGGCATCTTCGATCCTGAATAGGCGCGCTTACATAAGGCGTATCATTTGCAAGCAGGTCTGATTGCAGCCAATCGCTAGCCTATATTATTATATTAAAAAAAAAAATATAGTCATATTAGCAAAAGATTTTTTGTTCGTGCTTTTGAATCGATAGGTGAATCAACCAGCTATTTCTATAATGTATTATCTAAGTATGTATTATGACTTATAAGTGTGGATGATGGCAACATCGCCAATAACATTATGTAGGTATGTACATAATACAATACTATGTAGGCAGAGGTTACTCAACCATATTATAAGATGAATTCAATGAGCTATTATAAATCAAGGATAGCCATTCACCTGGTACTTATTTGGGTGTGACACCGTAAACTTACAACTTGTTTTATAATTAACTAGCTGATGCCCGCGACTTCGACCGCGTGGAATAAGTTTTTTTTTAATTCCCACGGGAACTCCTTAATTTTCCGGGATAAAAAGTAGCCTAGGTATGTGTTATTCCAGGCTCCGTTCCGGCAGATCCGTTCAGCCGTTCTGGCGTAATTGAGTAACAAACATGTATCCATCCGTCCAAACTTTCGCATTTATATAATACTAGCTTAGGCCCGCGACTTCGTCCGCGTGGACTACACAAATTTCAAACCCCTATTTTACCCCCTTAGGGGTTGAATTTTCAAAAATCCTTTATTAGCGGATGTCTACGTCATAGTAGCTATCTCCATGCTAAATTTCAGTCCGATCCGTCCAGTGGTTTGAGCTGTGCGCTGATAGATCAGTCAGTCAGTCAGGCAATCAGTCAGTCACCTTTTCCTTTTATATATTTAGACTAGACTAGATGATGCCCGCGACTTCATCCGCGTGGATTAAAGTTTTTTGGTTCACGCGGGAACTCTTTAATTTTGCGGGATAAAAATGAGCCTATGTCCTTCCTACGTCCTACCTGTATACTTACCAAATATTATCAAAATCGGTTGAACAGCTGGACCGTGAAAGCGTATCAGACAGATAGACAGACAGACGGACAGACACACTTTCGCATTTATAATATTAAGTATGGAAGTATGGATATTCGTATAGAATTAATGCCACGTATGACGTAGAAGCCGAAAGAAACCGGAAAAGGAAGTCATTTATTGCCAGGACGTGTCAATGATGACGCCCGTCGATAGTCCTCTATGAAGGCAGGCATGTCTGTCTCCTTGACATCGTTTGAGTTTCCTTCATCTGTTACTTCCTGTCACTCGTAATAGGCGCCTCAATCTCTCAGGCGCAGTGGGTGTCTGCGGTCTTCAAAGTAGGAGGTTCGATTTCCATAAAGGGCCCATGAAAATCTATGCTGGAATTATGCTTAAGTGCAAAAGTGTATACAGTCAGCTCCGAAGAATCCTATGGAATGTTTTTTTAATAGTCCACAAAACTGACTGCAATTATAGAAGCAACTTTAAAAAGTGGATAAAATTCACAGAAATATATTATTATTTATAATTATTGAGTCTTCTCGATGGAAAATGAAAATGAAAATGAAAATGAAAATGAAAATGAAAATGAAAATGAAAATGAAAATGAAAATGAAAATGAAAATGAAAATGAAAATGAAAATGAAAATGAAAATGAAAATGAAAATGAAAATGAAAATGAAAATGAAAATGAAAATGAAAATGAAAATGAAAATGAAAATGAAAATGAAAATGAAAATGAAAATGAAAATGAAAATGAAAATGAAAATGAAAATGAAAATGAAAATGAAAATGAAAATGAAAATGAAAATGAAAATGAAAATGAAAATGAAAATGAAAATTATTTATTTCATGTAGGACAACTTGTGCCACTTATGATAAGTCGTAAGAATCTACCACCGGTTCGGAAAACTGATTCTACTGAGAAGAACCGGCAAGAAACTCGGCAGTTGCTCTTTTCAAAATCAGAAAAATGTAACAATTCAATTCATGGTATGCATATTATTACGTTACTAATTAAAAACTTAAAACTACAGCGTAACTTAGGTTAAAAAAATAGATTAATCCATACCAATATTGTAATTGCGAAAGTGTGTCCGTTCGTCTGTATGTCTGTTTGTCTGCTACGCTTTCACGGCCCATCTGTTCAACCGATTTTGATGAAATTTAATATGGACCGACCGATTTTGATGGAATATAGGGATAGTTTGTATCCCGGGGAAGGACAAAGGCTACTTTTTATCCCGGAAAATTAAAAAGTTCCCGCGGGAATAAAAACCCTAATCCACGCGGACGAAGTCGCAAGCATCATCTAGCTATTTATAATTGAGTCTTCTCGATGTGGACATGGTATGCATATTATTACTACAGCGTAACTTAGGTTAAAAAAAAATAGTTATTCATAAAAACAGAATAAATTAAGCATTAATTCACACGTAATGAGATAGAGTCACAGGCTAGAGTAGTCTATAGTACTAGACTACTCGCGTCATGGTCGATACTAGAACTTGGAGCGAGCTGGATATGGAGGAAGGTCGGGTCGAAAGCCGATGCTAGGAGCACGGTTATGTTATCTATAGAGCTCACGCTTGGACTGTAGACATAGTATAATTTTAACAGGTCTGTCTACCTTTTCATTACGTGCACATTTATATTACGTATAGTTCGCGCACGAGTTGAATGCAGAGCAAATGTATGGTGACACATACATTTACTCTGTACCTGTGGGTACTAACATCGCTTAAAAATAATTACTCAAAATGATAGTTTGATGTCACGTACTTTGTCGTTTATAAATAAATAATTAATTATTTTAAAAAACGAAAGTCAACATTATTGAAACAATATGCTCCGAATCATAGCCATTTAATACTTATCTACTAAGTATTAGGTATATTTATAGGTACTTCATCGACCACACAACCAAGTGTGGTCGATGAGGTACTTAATACTTTATTTTGTGGTGTACATATTACTAGCTGATGCCTTTGTACTAATTACTAGCTGATAAAGGTTAAAGATATGGTTAAAGGTTTTTCCCGCGGAAACTCCTCAATTTTCCGGGATAAAAGCAGACTTTGCACTCTCCAGGTCCTCAGCTATGCCCATGCAAAAAATCATTACGATCCGTTGCTTCGTTGCGGCGTGATGGAAGGACAAACCAACAAACAAACAAACACATTTTCACATTTAGTGGGTCGACGCCCATACAAATGACAGACCCACTACCATGACAGTTGTAGCACCTAGAGATCGATACGGTACTCTCAAATATGGTTGAGAGACGTAGGAAACTGCATACAAATTTGACATTAAGAGTGACCAGATTCGTATTGAAAATTCTGCCAGTTTCCTCCGTCAGGTCCCTGTCGGCTGTCACCCCGTAGCGTTGCTCTGTTTAGACGCCTCCGTCGAAAGACTGGTAGAATATAACGTATTTCCTTAGGCTGTGGTTAAAGCAACATCTGTAACGAAATAATACGCCTTGTTTTAAGGAAAACATGGAGAACAATACCGCAAATTGAATGAATTAAACGCCTAATTACCACCTATTTGAAAATTCAGGTGTTTTATTTAAAAAAAAAATCAATTTATGAAGTGTTTACATATTTAAATGGCCACAGACACGAGGAATATCTTTTATTTATACTGATATTATAAATGGGAAGTGTGTCTGTCTGTCTGCTAGGCGAAAGCCTAGCAGACAGACAGACAGCTACACAGAACATAGACAGCATAGCACACAGTCAGCAGGGGACAGCTTTTATGATGTAGGCATACGCTGAGAAAGGATTTTTGAAAATTCAATCCCTATGAGGTTAAAATAGGGGTTTGAAATTTGTATGAAACTCAATCTTAACGTGAACGAAGCTGTGGGCAAAAATTAATATTATAATCATAAAATTAGACATCGTTGATTATGATATAAGTTCGAAACCAGCCAACCTTTCTGCTATATTTACCATCAGTGGGAAAAAAATTGGCAGTCTTATGGACTGCCGATAGAAGTGAAAACGAATATTTAAAATAATTAAAATATAAACCTTAAAACTAAGGCTTATTAAAGTTTAATTACGAATGTGTATATTTAATTATATTAAAGACCTTTTGTCTTCGTAACAACGCGAGCATATTATCGGTGACGAGCATGTCGGTGACGCGAATCCACAAGTTTACCCCCTACCAAAAAGTGCTCAACGCGACTAAAGAAGTTTTCACTTCAAAAATGGCATATTGTATAGGTTAAGTCGTAACGCATTTTTTTAGCCCAAGACGGAGATAAGTGGGATAAACTTTCAACACATCTAAGTACGGCCGTAATTCAATTACGGAGTTGCGCGAACTTTCGGCGGCGAGGGTAGATCGCAAATTACATTTGTCGGCCATCTTCTTTGCATAATTCCGCTTGCTAGATTTCGTCTGTTAGCAATTGTACTTGATATCTTCTAATCTCTTTTTAGTAAAAGATGTAAAGTACGCGCGTGAATGGAATAAATGAAATGAAATGATTTATATTTTATTTATTTCACATAGGACAACTTGTGTCACTTATGATACGTTAAGACTCTACCACCGGTTCGGAAAACTGTTCTACTGAGAAGAGCCGGCAAGAAACTCAGCAGTTGCTCTTTTCTTAAAAAAGAAAAAGGTTACAGACACTATACAATAAGTAGACAATACAACATAATATACAATACGTTACAAGTATTACACTGACTTGTGGGTCACTGGATGCGAGGCCGGTTGCTTCCATGCAACTTTGTCATTGAGAAAATCATCGATCGTATAATAACCTCGACTTAACAAATGTTGTTTAACACTTTCTTTAAATTCCATGCAACTTTGTCATTTAGAAACATGTGGCTCCTTAGTTAAATTCAATTATACTATTACCTATAGCCTTGTGTTCCTACGTCCGCAAAACTCCCTTGCACATAATATGCAAATTGATGCTCTAGACATCTTTCGCAAGCGAATAAAATATAGTAGTTATAGTAGAGTAGTATAATATTTTCAATTTCCTTATTATCATATCTCGATGGAACGGAAAATCTGACACGACTGGAGAGTAAGGCGCAGAACTGACGGTTTTACGTGCTCTCCAAAGCACTGGGGTTAAACACCACGAACTTTTTAATTCCCGGCTAATATTATGGATTTTCGAAAAGCCCAATGCTTAATTTTGACCTCACCTGGGAATTAAACTCAGGACCTTGTCATCCGCACTCAAACAGTGGGGCCAGTTCTGTTTAGCGCAATCTCTAAACTAAACTAAAATGAAAACTCTAAACCTGGTGCTGCCCCTGTCCGTAGGGAGTATGAAAATATGAAAATGAGTTATGAAAGGGATAGCAATATAAATAGAGTTGTCTTTTTAGTTTAGAGATTGTGCTAAACAGAATTGGCCCCAGTGTAACCACTAGACGCTATGAGGCAGTTTTCAGTACTGAGAACACGTCAGTTGAACAATTCTGTAGGTTTTACAGCCAAAAAGCATCCCTAGTGCATAGCCTTTCCACTGGCTTCGCAGTTTTTATATTCTGTTTGCCAACATCCCAGGGCACGGTGTAGCGTAAATCCAGCTTTAGGGTGCGTTTCCACTGGAGCGGTAATAGATAGCTAAGCGGAGCGGATAGGACCACTGAGCGTTTCCAGTGCGAGGTAGCTAAGCGGAGCGGGTACGATCACTTAATTTTTTTTCACCTTGCCTCACTCACTTTGGTGGAATAGTAGCTAATACAAGCGGAGAGAGGTCTTTGTGCATATAAATTCCCAAATTGACCCTGCCGGGGATCGAACCCAGGACCTCCCACGTTAAGACAACAGCGCTCACCACTGCGCCAGGGAAGTCTTCAAAATTATATAGTGAACTAGTGGTCGCCCGTGACTTCGTCCGCGTAGAATTTTCGATTTCCTATGTGAGTATGCTTTATAATTCCTAAGATATCGTGATTAGTGACTGAGTGAGAGAGTGAGTGGTATCTCGCTTTTATATAAATAAATAATAATTTTATAGAAACTTCTTCTAGAGGAGGGAAGAAGGGATACGCGCCTGCGAGGCGACGTCTTGAATCATCTTTTATCTACGACGCGACTCTTTTCCAGCTGGGCTGTTGAACTTGAGAGCCACTTGGATGTATTCAAATATAACTATAATTATTACATGCAGGTACTCGGTCTCTCTCCATCTACATTATAGGAAGAGAGACAGAGCAAAAAACGCTTTTGTGTCGCGTACGATTTTTCCAGGCCACATCCCCGCGTTTATCGTGTCAGACAAAACTAGTAGTTCTACATAACATAATCATAATCATAGCCTTTATTAGATACTGAATAAATATTTTACAGTTTTATGTTGTTTTTTGTTTTTTTATTTACAAAATTTATTACTGAACAATCAGCTTGTCCTGCGACATAGGCCTCCTCCAGAGCCTTCCAGATCTTCCTCTCCTGTATTGTTCGGCGCCTTGTAGCATCAGGCACCACTCGTAAATCATCTTCCCATCTACATAACATAGTACAACACAACTCTGTTGGAAACGCAGCTTTACACCTAGCGATAGTAGACAAATGTAATTTGCAAGCGTTGCCTACGTCAGGCTGGTCCTTGTGAAAGTTCGCGCGACTCCTTGATTCAATTATGCTATCGCGCTCACGAAATGTGCTCGCAAGTTTGGCTTACTTATCCTATTCTTACACCGAAACTGTTACACTAATTCCGTTGAAAGGAACATTCGTAACACTGTTTTTTAAGTTTTACGTAATTTGGACTAATTTTCTTGTTAGCCTAAATAGCATCTACTTAGTTACTTAGTCGAAGAAAGTTTTACTTAAGTAGAAAAATGTCGAAATTAATCTGAAATAAGACCTAATTTTATTTTTGGCCCGTTTCTCCATGGCCTCCTGAGGGTATTTTCTGACAGGATCGACTGCCAGTACCTGTTACATGAATTGATTTTATATGAATGGTTATATAAAATCTTACATAAATGTAGTAAAGTGTTTCGACTGTGCGTTTGGGAGCAATTAGAAATAATTAAACACAATAATAAAGGATTTGAGTTGCTTAAATGAACAAATAAATGTATCAAATTCACCTTTACTCAATTTATACAGTAATAGGCGGGGAGGGGGCGGGGCTTCAGTTTGAGTCATGCCAAAAAGGTATAAAAGCCGGAACTTTCGACACGTTCGTCACTTTACAATCGTGCATTGTCGAGTCAACATCTCCTGAAGATGCTCCGGTTTCGGAGTGAAACGTACGTTGAGAGTGATTTGGAAGATTTTTGTGGTGTGGTGCGATGCCGGTGCGAATTGCTGGGTGGTGGGTGTTCGCATGCTATTGGTGAAGGACACGCACTGTACCACATAGATTTGTCTGCTGTGGCGGATTATAGCGAATTAAACTTCTCGTTCATTCATTATCATGGACTTCCGCAAAGTAACGCCTGCTTCGATTCAATATTTTACATAATTTATTTATGAATAAAGACAACCTTTTGAAGGTCATAATATATCAAAATTTTCCTGATCATTCAAAATTTTCCTGATCTCGTATGGTGAGAGGCTTCAGCCGTAGATAACCTATTAGCACAGAATAGGTAATAGGTAATAATAGTACGTTGCTACTAGCAATTACGTGGCACCAAGCAATTTAGCTTTCCGTTTCGTCTAATACCGTGTAGCCGAACAAGGATTGAGAGTTTAATATAACTGCCATTTTAGACTGCATCGTCACATCTGCCTTCTTACATTACAATAAATTTAAACAAAATTAAGAATCTCCTCTTTGTTGGAAGATGGTTGACAACAAACTTCCTACAACTTTCCTACATTTTGACGACCGCCATGGCGCAGTGTTGAGCTCTGTTGTCTTAACGCGGGAGGTCCCGTGTTCGATCCCAAGCAGAGTCTATTTGGGATATTATAATTTCTGATTTTTCTCTGGTCTGACCTGGTGGGTGCAGGCTTTGACCGTGGCTACTATACTTACCACCCCACCGGCAAAAACGTGCCGCCAAGCGATTCAGCGTTCCGGTACGATGTCGTGTAGAAAACGATATATGGGTTTAATATGTTATATATAACCATAACAGGTTAGATCGCAGTCAAGGGCTAACTTGTAGTTGATAAAAAAAAACTTAAGAATTTGCATCCCTTGTCTTTGGCCGTCTTACAGTTTGGAACGCCGAAATCATTTTATTGGAACGCTGTGAATCCGAAATATGCAGAAGTCAGAAATCCGACAAACACTTTTTACAGCTTCCCAATAAATCGTCTGCATACTTGGCGTTACAAATATTCAAAGGGATGAATTTTGTTTAATTAAAACGTCGAGGTGATTCGAGTTGGGAAGCCATTTTTGCCGGATCAAAGGAATTTAATAAAGCCAGCAAGTTGTTTGGCTTTTATTGAAATATTTTTGCTAATAATTATAAGTAATAGTACATTGTTCACCGAGGGGAGAAAGTGACCGATTACTATCGAGGGTGTAGTTTGAGGCCCGAGGCGTAGCCGAAGGGCCGCAATACACGCGAGGTAGGAATCGTACTTTCTACCGAGTGATACATAGTGCTTTATACTACACCTGCGAGGGAAATAAGCGATAATTAGTCGAACTTACAAAGGTTTAAAATAATAAATAAAATAAATATTTTTTATTTCAGGCAATTTAACCCATATTCAAAATACAGAAACATAAAAAAAAAAAAAACAAAAAAAAAAAAAAAAGGTTTAGGTTAATAGTTAATAATAGTTAATAGTCCTTAGTTAGGTTAGGCTAGCTAGCTTTAATTTCTAATGTATTGTTTTCAAAAAATTAAAAAAAAAAAATTAAAAAAAAAAATGACGTTCTATCATAACTATACGAGTCGCTTCATTCGAAGCTTCACTATCACAACTAGACTACATTTTGAGGATTATTTCAATATAGATTTCGATATCGACAATCGACATCGATATCGACAATCGACATCGATACCGACAATCGACATCGATACCGACAATCGACATCGACTATCAATATCGGATATCGATATCGACTATCGATATCGATAATCGACGTCGATGTCGACAATCGACATTCACCATATTATTTGACTTTTCTATGTCAAATATGGTGAAGCTGCTTCTAATATTATATTTCCCTAAGGTAAGACATCCAAATTCTCAACGTCTATACCATATTTACTTAAAATTAAAAAAACAACAGCGCGTTAGAAATGGATTTTCATACAGTTTTCTCCCCGCTTAGCACGTTAGAAATGAAATTTCATACATCTTTTCCTCCCGCTTAATTGGTTTGTAGCAATGACGTACTTTCTACCTCGTTTTGACAAAAGCAAGAGGGTACTTTCCGAGCGGGTGTAGTATAATAGTACATTGTTCACCGAGGGGAGAAAGTGACCGATTACTATCGAGGGTGTAGTTTGAGGCCCGAGGCGTAGCCGAAGGGCCGCAATACACGCGAGGTAGGAATCGTACTTTCTACCGAGTGATACATAGTGCTTTATACTACACCTGCGAGGAAAATAAGCGATAATTAGTGATTAAACGAACTTACAAAGGTTTAAAATAATAAATAAAATAAATATTTTTTAAGGCAATTTTACAAACCCATATTCAAAATACAGAAACATTAAAAAAAAAAAAAAAAACAAAAAAAACAAAAAAAAAAACAAAAAAAAAAAAAAAGAAAAAAAAAGAAAAAAAAAAGGTTTAGGTTAATATTGAATAGTCCTTAATTAGGTTAGGCTAGCTAGCTTTAATTTCTAATGTATTGTTTTCAAAAAATTAAAAAAAAAAATTAAAAAAAAAAAATGACGTTCTATCATAACTATATGTATGAGTCGCTTCATTCGAAGCTTCACTATCACAACTAGACTACATTTTGAGGATTATTTCAATATAGATTTCGATATCGACAATCGACATCGATATCGACAATCGACATCGATACCGTCAATCGACATCGATACCGACAATCGATATCGATATCGATATCGACTATCAATATCGGATATCGATATCGACTATCGATATCGATAATCGACGTCGATGTCGACAATCGACATTCACCATATTATTTGACTTTTCTATGTCAAATATGGTGAAGCTGCTTCTAATATTATATTTCCTTAAGGTAAGACATCCAAATTCTAAACGTCCATACCATATTTACTTAAAATTAAAAAACAACAGCGCGTTAGAAATGGATTTTCATACAGTTTTCTCCCCGCTTAGCACGTTAGAAATGAAATTTCATACATCTTTTCCTCCCGCTTAATTGGTTTGTAGCAATGACGTACTTTCTACCTCGTTTTGACAAAAGCAAGAGGGTACTTTCCGAGCGGGTGTAGTATAAAGAATGTTTTGATTGTTATGATAGTTCAAAGTTAAGCTTGATTTCATGGAACCTTTGTATTAAAATTATATTATTTTGAAAACCTGTCTTATGAATGCTCTGAGTAATTTTTGGCCATGATTCTAAGTCAGGTCTATTCTCTACTCTTTTGTTTTATGTAAGCAATAAAATGTATGATTGGTAGATGAATATGAAAGGTGAATGAAGAATGAAGAGGTAGATTCACTAGTACACGGTCTTGTACAGCCTGGATACAGCGACTCCCTGCAACTTTACGTCGTCCTAGTGGGACTGGGAGGTCTGCCAACGCTGCGCTTTCCAGTGTGGGGTTGCCATTCCAGCACTTTGGGACCCCAATGTCTATCAGTCTTCCGCACTACTTGCTCCGTCTTTTGTAATGAAATGATTTATTTATTTTACGTAGGATAACTTGTGCCACTTATGAAATGTCATGATTCTACCACCTGTTTGGAAAGCAGTTCTACTGAGAAGAACCGACTGTGCTACTTTGGCAGCTCAGCGCGTCGAACTATGTCGGTTGCTTTAGTTATTTTTCGGTTCGCCTCATTTCTGATGTATTCGTGTGAACTCTGAAATGCCATCTATATAATATGGCATTCTAATAAAAAATAAATGCATTTATCTTGAACCCAATATTAACAAACCTTTTTTTTTTTTTTATTACAAGATAGGCTTGCGCTTGACGACAATCACGCTTAATACAAAGCAATGATGAGGTCTAGGTTGAAGCGCGCCCGCCTAGAAGATGCCTATTCACTCTTGCCTTGAAGGTACTTAAGTTATACGTGGCAGGGAATACATGTGCTGGAAGGGCATTCCACATCCTGACGGTTCGAATCAGAAACGTAGAGCAGAACCGTTTCGTTCGGGCTGACTGGACGTGAACCACATAAGGATGCCAACGCAAACGGTTTCTTACTGTTCTGTGGCAGAACGGTGAAGGGGGAACAAGGTGGAAAAATTCCTGAGCACACTCTCCAAAGTATATCCGATAAAAGACCGATAAGCAAGCGACATTGCGTCGGTGCTGTAAGCAATGCAGTTTCGCCTGCGTGAGTGATTGATCGCCAATGATTCTTCGGGCCCGGCGATCAATCGAGGCGACCTGATATGAACCTGAATATTTAAACAATTACTTTATTTTGAAATATCATGCTGTAAACCTGGAATGTTTTTTCGGATATAAAACAACGCAATAACTGTCCAAGTGCGTATTGAAACACATATTTAGTACGGTTCCATAACCGTCATTGTGTCAAAAAAAAAACTGAAATGACAGCTCTATTTTTATTGCTATCCCTTTTAGAATACTCCCTGTGGTAAGAGGCAAACCTAGATATAATTTTCGTGTATCTCACCGCCCGATGGCGGCCGAACACGGGCAATATTGAATTTCAAATTTTTGTTTTTGCATGCGCATGTAAAATGGGTTGTGATTCCAGCTCCACCTTTATACTGAGCCATTAAAGAGTTACAGTTAAATTCTGCAATTGTTTACCGCGAGATAGACACACTTTCGCATTTATAATAATACTAGATGATGCCCGCGACTTCATCCCCGTGGGCTAAGGTATAGGATTCGCGCGGGAACTCTTTAATTTTCCGGGATAAAAAGTAGCCTATGTCCTTCCACGGGAAACGACCTATCCCTGTACCAAATGTGGCTAGTTACCACCCTACCGTCAAAGACGTACCGCCATACGATTTAGCGTTCCGGTACGATGCCGTGTAGAAACTGACTAGGGGCAATTACCTATTCTGTGCTAGGGGTATGGGTTTAATATAACTGCCATACCTATAACAGGTTAGCCCGCTATCATCTTAGACTGCATCATTACTTACCAAGTTACCATCAGGATCGCAGTCAAGGGCTAACTTGTAGTAGAATAAAAAAAAAAAATTCAAAAAAAAAAAAAAACCGACTTCAAAAATCACAAACACTAAAAAGTAAAAAATAATTTAATTTATTATGTATACACAAGAGTTAATTTAGTAATTAGTTCTATAATAACATTTTTTGGAGTCGGTACCAATTAGCCGCATGAACCGTCTACCTACTCTTCATTATTGTTGACGTGACTCCACATTGGCACCGACTCCAAAGAATGTTATTATAGAACAAATTACTAAATTAACTCTTGTGTATACATAATAAATTAATAGTTATTTGTTATACAAGAGTGAAAAGTTGTTTTTTAACCGCGTGCTCAATTTTGATGACCGAGCAAGCGAAGGATTCTAAAATTGAATCACGAGCGCAGCGAGTGATTCAAAAATTAGAATCCTGAGCGCCAGCGAGGGAATCAAAAGAGCACGAGGTGAAAAATCTTTTCACTCGAGTGCAACACGTAACTTTTCATCCCACCTCAGCGAGGAAATGACTAAATGCAAAAAAATCACAAGATTAAATTCAATTCTGTTAATTTCTTCGTCACTAGAATCACTCATTTTAGGTTTTTCACTTATTTTCAATTTTCTTGTTTTTAATCGGTTTTAATTTTAAACAATATGACGTGAAAGAAAATGGTGCGCGCAAAGCAAATTAAAAAAGTACACCAAGAAGGTTACGAGTGTGAGTTTTTAACAAATTAAAAACGATTGTATGGAAATTCGGCACCATAGAGGTACAAGTAAATAGGTTTTAATGATGTTTTGAATTCACAAACTTCATAGACGAGTGATATTTACTAACGCGCACACGATGTTCTAAATTCAATTTACTTTATCCTCTAGAGGATAATAACGGATTTTACCTTCAGATATCGAAGAGTAAAAATACTCTTTCCGAGATGGTGGGATGAAAATTATTTTTTACTTTTTAGTGTTTGTGATTTTTGAAGTCGGTTTTTATTTTTTTTTGAAAATTTTTTATTTCACAATTTTTAGTGGCCCCGCTGTTTTAAAATACAGGATGTAACCAGAACGAGATATGCTATGCATGGTTAAAACATACTGTTTACAAGACTATCACACTGATCGCGAGCAATTTACTCTTATCCGTTGAAGAGTTCCATTATCTATCTTCGAAGATATTCATCAGATCTTCACCAAATTTATATGGGACCACTTTGAAAGTATACCCTTTCAAACAAAAAAAGAATTTTCAAAATCGGTCCAGGCGTCTTCGAGTAATCGGGGAACATACATAAAAAATAAAAAAAAATAAAAAGATTCCGACGAATTGAGAACCTCCTCCTTTTTTGAAGTCGGTTAAAAAGAAAAGTAGCTATGGATTTTCTTTATTAATTAGTAAAAACCAAAGGCGCTTTTAAAAATTCATTAATAAAATGCAATGTACCAATTAAATTTATTGTTTGTACTGCTGCTTTAAAGCGGTCGTCAATTATATTGTCACTCCAATTTTCTGAAAATATCCCAGAGTCAGGGTAATTCAGTAGGTCCTGAATGCAGAGAACATCACTTTAAGGTAAGGGGCAGGCAAAACGCGATGACGTTGCGAAAGCGGCGAAGTTCGGTGTTAACAGCTGTGCGATCAGAAGTTTTCTTACACTGACTTCCAAAAAAGGAGGTGGTTCTCAATTCGGCGTATCTTTTTTTTTTGCAAGAAAGGCTTGCACTTGGCCACAATCATGCCTTATGTAAAGAGGTCTAGTTAAAAGTGCGTCTAGGCAAGCGAGCCATCTTAGGCTGCATCACTACATGCAAGCAGGTCTGTTTGCAGCCTATGAATTATTTAAAAATACTATCTAATGAGCCATGTAATGCCTTCCCGAAACAAAATGAGAACTTAGCATACGTCAAGTTGTAATAAACTAATAACGTTCACGACCTCCGTGACGCAGTGTTAAGCGCTGTTGTCTTTACGTGCCGAGGTCCCGGGTTCCATCCCCGGCAGGGTAAATTTGGGAATTTATAATTTGTGAATTTTCCCTGGTCTGGCCTTGTGGGAAGCTTCGACCGTGGCTAGTTATCACCCTGCCGGCAAAGACGTGCTGCCAAGCGATTTAGCGTTCCGGTACTGTGCCGTGTAGAAACCGATCAGGGTTTGGGTTTAATATAACTGCCATGCCCCAAACAGGTTACCATCTTAGACTGCATCATCACTTGCCATCAGGTGAGATCGCAGTCAAGGGCTTGAAGTAGATAAAAAAAAGTGTCACATAAATTAGCGTAAGGAACCATGGATGTAGGAATATTATGGAACCCTGTTGAAAAACACTACATATTTGTTCGTTGCGCTTTGTGTTGGCCCAAGCCTTCAAAGTATCTGGGTGTCGAGGTAATTCAGTAGGAATGTCCCGACTACAGCGGACCTTACTTTAGTTTAGCTCAGATGAGATAGTTTCAATGCAATCTGCGACGTGAAATTACAGTTACAAGTTGCAATTTACAAGTGTAGGGTAAAACCGGGATAGATGCCCCACTTTTTGAACAAGCCACCTAATTTTAAAAATATTAATTTTATACGAATAATTTCTATGAATGTAGCTAGCTCAATCCTTTATGTTGAATTATTATTATTATTTTTTAACCTATCAAATACAGATTTTGCAGAAATTAGCTTTTCCTGCAACATTTTTTTTGAGGATAGATGCCTACCTGTATGGATAGTTGCCCCACCATGAAAAAACTGAGAAGAATAGATGCCCTTTATACCGTGTAAACAAAAAATCCATACCAAATGTTAGGTAGAAGTCCAATAAACATGGGTCAAAATAATGAAAATCATTTCGTATTTTTTTTAAATCTTTTAATTGTTATCATTAGAAGATAATTCTAATATCACACAAATGACATAGGTAATTAAATTTTTAAAGCGTTTGTTTAACTAAACTTAAGCTTTTATTAAACATTTTTTTTAAAATTAAATGCGCTGGTGGAAGGAAATCACCAATTGCATTGCAACAGCCAACGATCGTCATGGTCTCACCTTTCTCGGCAGATGTGACTGAATTGACGACTTTTGCACCTTTTTTTGGTACGACTTTTCCGGGTTTATTATTTAATTGAATTCCGGATTCATCCATATTGTAGATCCTTTCTGGTTTGTCCTACAGATCATTTTCGGTCAGAACTTTGATCAAAAGATCATAGAAGTTATTGACTTCTTCTGTTTTACCTCTAGCTTTTCAGCAAATTGATAAGCTAACATGCGTATGGCTTGTCTATTTGGGGGAAATCCTGCATCACCAAGCTTGAGAATGTGCTTTACTAGCCTTTTCTCGTTGTCAAAATCCAAAATAGGATATTTTCCTAAAAAAAAAATACTTACGTTAATCTATTGGAAAATAGAGACAGCAATTAGTCAAATAAAAGCTTGTAATGTCCTGTACTACATGATCATACCCAGTGTCAACTTTGTTGTATTTCTAGCAGCATATCGTCTTCGCAATGTCCTCGCTGGAATCCCAAATTGTCGGGATATTTCGTTTATCCCCATTGTTTTTTTGTCCATTTCATCGAAAGCCGACTGTAATTTTTCTGTAGTCCAAGAACATACTCAAGCTCGTACTCCTGCCTTTCTTTTATATTTTTGTGGCATAGTTCTGCTGTAGGTAATCATAAATGGCAGTGTATGCAGGGATAGGTGCCCCTAAGGGCACCTATACCTCGAAAAATCAGGGCAACTATCCTTTTTGATAGGGATAGATGCCCAAGTATTTTTTAAATAAATTATAAACAAAATAACATCTATTTACACCTAGATGCAGACTCAATGAACCAGTATATTAACGTAATAAAAAATATAACGGAATTTATTACTAATTATAAAGTTATGAAACGCAAAATACTAACCTTTAAATCTTTGACGTGTTCGGGAATTTCGCCGCGGAGATAATTACACACACGATCTAAACGCTTTCTCACTGCACGACTGTCTGTGGGTAACTCCGGTACGGGGTGACTACGGCTCCTACTTATACAATTAATTCTTAGTCGCGAGTTCGGGAAGTTAGGTTTTTAGAATATGAGGCATCTATCCTGCTGCGGCATCTATCCCGGTTTTACCCTACACTTAATTTTGCTGTCCCACTGGCACCCGTTTCCTGCACGTATAAATCATATCATACTAATATTATAAATGAAAAAGTGTGTTTATTTGTTGATTTGTCCTTCAATCATGCCGCAATAGTGCAACGGATCGACGTGATTTTTGGCATGGGTAAAGTTGAGGACCTGTTGAATGACATCCTTACTAATATTATAAATGGGAAAGTGAGTTTGTTTGTATGTTTGTTCCGCTTTCACGCCGTAGGTAACTACTGAACCGATTGCTTTGAAATTTTGCAGACGTAAACTTAGGAGTCCGGATTAAATAATAGGGTACTTTTTATCCCGAAAAATTAAAGAGATCCTGCGGGAACTGAAAAACCTTGATCCACGCGGACGAAGTCGCGGGCATCAGCTAGTAGGCTAATAAAATTAAAAAGTCCCCGTGGGTATTAAAAAAGTTTATTCCTTGGGGACGAAGTCGCGGGCATTAGATATCTAGTCTATACTAATTTATACTAATAATTATAGATGCTGAAAATTTGGATGGATGGACGTATGGATGGATGTTTGTTACTCAATCATGCCAGAACGGCTGAACGGATCTGGATGTTTGGCACAGAGATAGGACATAGTCTAGAATAACACACAATTTTACACTTTGTATCCCGGAAAATTAAAGAATTCCCGCGGGAGCCAAAAAACCTCAATCCACGCGAACGAAGCGGGCATCAGATGCTGATAAATAAATAGCAAATAATATCCTCAAATGCCAGTTATATTACTAAAGATAGGTATATATGTTTATTAATCTTGTCCCAAGTAGCGGCACGTAGCAAAAAGATGAGTTATTTGCCCCTCACGTGCGTCCCCCGTCCCTTCGGGTTGCTCCTAATAAGTGTGCCTAAGTTCCAGTTTGCAGACCAGATGCTGTTCGACAGTTACTTTTACTTCCTGCTGTAAAAACGTGCAATACTCTTGTAACAGTACTACGATACTATTTTTTTTGAAGTGAAAACTTCTTTAGCCGCATAGAGCACTTTTTGGTAGGGGGTAAACTTGTGGATTCGCGTCACCGACACCTCACTCCTACATGCTCGCGAACACCGACATGCTCGCGTTGTTACGAAGACACTCTTGTCTTCGTAACAACGCGAGTCTTAAATATAATTAATATACTACATTCGTGGTAGGTATTTTTTAATTTTTTTTATTGTTTTTTTTTTACTATTTTGAATATCCATTTTCACTTCTATCGGCAGTCCGTATGACTGCCAATTTTTTTTTTTATTGCGAGATAGGCTTGCGCTTGACTACAATCATTCTTAGTGCAAAGCAATGGTGAGATCTAGATTGGAACGCGCTTGCTTAGATGATAATATGATATGGTTGGATGGATAGATGGACTGATGTAGGGATGGATGGACGGATGTTTATAAGACAATCACGCCAGAACGGATGCAGAACCGCTGAACGGATCTTGATAAAACTCGGCACAGAGATAGAGTATAGTCTAGAATAACACATAGGCCAGTCACGAGCATCAGCTAGTATTACCTACATAATTTTTTTAAACTTTTTGTAAGCTTTTACATGAGTGCTTATGAATCGTCAAGAGAATCTAACCACTGCAACTGGTTCGGAATGTCCTTCCTACCGAAAAGAGCCAGATAGAAAATTGTGGTTACACTTGATAACTTTTTCTTTATTTCACTACAATGCATTAATGACCATGCAATCGCACGATTTTAATATGTATGTCCAAATATTTTCACTATCTGTATACGTATTACGTGCGATAGTATTTTCATTTTTTATACAAATATAAAGCCCTTATAATGAAATTGTAGTCTCAGAATACGTAAATATAAACTCCTTTACAGCAATATGAACCGTAAAATGTCTATCTGAACGGTATAGACGCGTTAAAATATACAAAAGAAAGCGTTAAAACTCTATTCGAGTTTCACTTTTATGTTTCCACTCGTAAAACGTTACGGCAGGTATCGGCGTGTAAGCTAAGGGCTAGTGGCAGAATTTAAATTTGGCGTTTAGCGACTAAATCCATACTATCCATACTAATATTATAAATGCGAAAGTGTGTCTATCTGTCTGTCTATCTGTCTTCTACACTTTCACGGCCCAACCGTACAGAGATAGGTTGTATCCCGGGGAAGGACATAGACTACTTTTTATCCCGGAACGTCTTTGAGAAGTGATATCTAGTGGTAGATTGAAAGTTAAATACAATTTATGTATGGTATCCCTGCTATGGTTTTGTAGAGTGGCAACACTGCTCTGTGGGGGAATGACGATGGCATATCGCTATTGACGTGTGTCTGTGTAAATAATTGCTAATTAAAGTATTAAAATGGATAAACCGTGTTTGGATTTAGTACTAGTGAAAGGCCCGATGAATAGCGTCAGTTTTTACACTGTTTACATAGGTACTGCGCATACTTTAATACTGTACAAGAGCCTTCAAGCCTTCAAGCGTTTCAGCCTTTCAAGTTATGGTTCATTTTTGGTAACCATAAACCGTCTTTGAGCGGCCATTTCTAGCGAAAGGCCCATCCGCATGCGGACAGACTTTCACTTTTATCATCAGTGGAGAGCCCTACACCCACCTAACACTGAATCAGCCTTTCTGGCGATAGTTACCTAAAGTGCGTTTATTTCTTAATGTATTAATTATGGATGCAAGAATATTGACTTGTGCCACTCACTTTGCTAGCTTTTTGGTGGAAAAGTTTAACAATAACGTTCTGTGGTGCAGCTAACCCTCAATAATAATTATGTGATTATAATATAGTCTTGACAAAGGCATCCTTTATGAATAGCCTATATAATTAACTAGCGTTTGCCCGCGACTTCGTCCGCGTGAAATATACAAATTTCAAACCACTATTTTACCCCCTTAGGGGTTGAATTTTCAAAAATCCTTTTTTAGCCGACGCGACGTCTACGTTATAATATCTATCCCAGATTCGTCCAGTGCTTTGAGCTGTGCGTTGATAGATCCGTCAGTCATCCAGTCACCTTTTCCTTACACATATTTAGATGTGAGCTCTGAGACTATCGGTTCAAGGACCAGAGAAGCAATAAAAGTCGAGGTGAACATATAGGGCCTTTATTAGATCATATCGGAGACTATCACGGTTTGACGACTTCGTTGGCGCAGCAGTGCGTAGGCTGGGCTTCCATATATGTTATTGGTCTCAGTTCTTAGTTTCGCTCAAGCTCTTTACTGAAATGCCAATTATTAATATACTAGCTGATGCCCGCGACTCCGCGTCCGCTGATGCTGATGTCCGCGTGGAATAAGTTTTTTTATTCCCACGGAAACTCGTTAATTTTCCGAGATAAAAAGTAGCCTATGTAATTCACCAGGTCCTCAATTATATACTTGCAAAAAATCACGTCGATCCGTTGCTTTGTTACGGCGTGATTGAAGGACAAACCAACAAACAAACACACTTTCGCATTTATAATACTAGCTGATGAACGCGACTTCGTCCGCGTGGATTGAGTTTATTTTGTTCCCGCGGGAACTCCTTAGTTTTCCGGGATAAAAAGTAGCCTATGTGTTATTCCAAACTATAATCTATCTATATCCAAATCCATTCAGCCGTTCGGGCGTGATTGAGTAACAAACATCCATACATCCATACATCCATCCGAACTTGCGCATTTATAATATTTATTTGATTAGTATGATAATAATATGAAGTATGATTATTGCTGCTAATAATATAGTAATGAAATCCTTTTGGATTTTATGCCTTTATCTAAATCACAAATACCATCTTATCTCGAAAACCTGACCTGAGGTTTCAAAATAAAGAGCTGATGTACAAAATAATGTAGAGAATGTAACTACAGCGATACGACGAAACCTGTTTCGCACACGACGCTGGCGTTTCGCGCAGAAGTTTTCTCCTTTCCTGTCCGTAGTGTGTTTTCGCCCTAACATACATCCAACTGGTTCAGCTTGTTTGTGACTTTAACCACTCAAATTGCATTAAGCAAGAATTAAAGCTCAAGCTAAGACGTATCAATAAAAATAATAGTATCTTAATAAGAAAATTAAAAAAAAGCAAATCAATGTTGCTTAAAGTAAAATCAATTTTTTCAGACCTTGGCCCAACTAGGGAGGTACTAGTATTTTAGCGTCTTTCTAGTTTTACTCAGAAATCATATTTTTAAAACCTTTAGATGAAAAAATTAAATGGATCATTAAAACACGGGCACTATTGCAAACTTTTGTGATTAAGTGATATAAAAACAATGACATTCAATTAACTATTAATAGTGTTGGTTAGCAAAATTCCATGTAAAAATGAGTGTTGCAGAAGTTCTAAGTGACAAGAAAGTGGACTTGGACGAGGTGTTGGACAAATACGGTATTTTCAAGCGATACCATTTGGAAAAGATGGTTCTGGCGTTCCTGGCATACACTAGCAATACTATGTACAGTTGTAATTACATATTTGCTGCAGAAGATGTGCCTTACAGGTATTTACCAACCTAATAAGACAAAAGTCAAAATCCATACGTACCTACTAAATACCAATATTATAAACTAGATGATGCCCGTGACTTAATCCGCGTGGTTTATGTTTTTTCTGATTCCCCGGGAAACTCCTTAATTATCCGGTATAAAAGCCCCCGGGATGCAACCTATCTTATATACTAATTTTCATCAAAATCGGATGAAAAACAGGGCCACAAAGCGTAGCAGACAGAAAGACAGACCGACACACTTTCGCATTTACAATTTTAGTATGGAAGTATGGATTGAGAAAGCTGAAACGATAACACGCTCTAGGAAATACAGATGTCTCTCAAAATACGTCTTGTTTTGCCTCTAAGTCCGGTTCGGAAAGCAGGTTCTACCTGCTTACTCTACCTGCTGAACTAACGGAACTGAATCAAATTACTTAAAAAGCAATTCATTCACAACTTATTATTGACTAGCTGATGCCCGCGACTTCGTCCGCGTAGTTTAAGTTTTTTTTTTTTTTTTAAATTATACATTTAAAAAAGCCAGCGCTTGGCTGCAATCAGACTTGGTTGCAAGTGGTGATGCAGCCTAAGGTGGAGCGCGCTTGCCTAGAAGATGCCTATTCACTCTTGATTTGAAGGTACCTATATTAAAAGAGGAGGGGAAAACGGAAGTTTTTAGATTCCCGCGGGAACTCCTTAATTTTCCGGGATAAAAAGTAGCCTTTGTCACTCTCCAGGTCCTCAATATACTCATGCCAAAAATCACGTCGATCCGTTGCTCCGTTGCGGTGTGATTGAAGGACAAACCAACAAACCAATAAACCAACAAACCAATAAACCAACAAACAAGCACACTTTCGCATTTATAATATTAGTATGATCAATGATAATTTAAATTACTGAGCAGCTTTTTTGGAACAATTAAGGATACTGTATAGCTTTCGTCCATGGGTTCTGACGGTAATACTATTCCCCATTAGGAGCTCTAGGCGAAGTCAATGGCGATTTGCAAACTTTTTCCACAAATCCCCATTGATGGGGATCTTCAATGGGTAAAAGTAATGTTCTATGGGTTCTGATACGAACCGCTAGGGTGTGAAACACCCTCCCAGCGCACGTGTTTCCTGCCACTTACGAGTATAACTTAAGTACCTTCAAGGCAAGACTGAATAGGCATCTTCTGGGCAAGCGCGTTCCAACCTAGACCTCATCATTGCTTTGCACTAAGCATGATTGTCGTCAAGCGCAAGCCTATAAAAAAAAAAAAAGTGTAATAACCCATTAAAAGATGCCGAAACAAACTTGATCGTGACTTTGAAAATGCGAAAGTGACATCAAAACTGATACCTATCATTGTAGGAATATTGCGTGCTTATGATTTGGCCCCGGATTTAACCATGGGTCGATAACGACAATAGTACGACTATAATTGAGTATTGTAGATTAATCTAATTATTATAATTTCCATTGTTTTTCATTATACCTACCTATAATATATACCTAAAAGACTTTCTGTGATCGATTCAAAATAAATGATATAACGAACACGTGAAAAACTAAACCACGAATACCCTCGTGTGCCCTCGTGATTTTAACAAAGAACTAAGCCAAATAATTTTATTTGACTTATCATTGCTCTTTATATCATGAACAAAATCGACATGACAGAAAGAACAAAATCGATATAACAAAAAGTGGGGATCTTTTTAGGGTTCCGTAGCCAAATGGCAAAAAACGGAACCCTTATGGATTCGTCATGTCTGTCTGTCTGTCTGCCGTATGTCACAGCCACTTTTTTCCGAAACTTTAAGAACTATACTGTTGAAACTTGGTAGTTAGATGTATTCTGTGAACCGCATTAAGATTTTCACACAAAAATAGAAAAAAAACAATAAATTTTGGGGGTCCCCATACTTAAAACTGAAACTCAAAATTATTTTTTTTCATCAAACCCATACGTGTGGGGTATCTATGGATAGGTCTTCAAAAATGATATTGAGGTTTTTTATATCATTTTTTTCTAAACTGAATAGTTTGCGCGAGAGACACTTCCAAAGTGGTAAAATGTGTGTGTGTGTCCCCAGTAACTTCTAAAATAAGAGAATGATAAAACTAAAAAAAATATATTATGATGTAAATTACCATGCAAACTTCCACCGAAAATTGGTTTAAACGAGATAGGTAAGTAGTTTTTTTTTAATAATTTAAAATTTATTACAGGTTTGTACGGAACCCTCGGAGCGCGAGTCCGACTCGCACTTGGCCGGTTTTCTTTGTTTAATGTATCGAGTCAAATGAAAGAGGAAAAAATTCTGAGGTCATACAGGTACAATATTAAAATATACTGGAAGCGACAAGAAAACAATTTTACTTACGATAGTTATTATGTACGCACAGTCGGGTAACAGTTTTTACCCGACTGCGGAACGCACAGGGTTATGTGTTCATCAGTCTATATATGTATATTTCCTTTGTGTCGCACTACAGACAAAACGGCTGAACCGATTTTGATGATACTTGCACCACTAGATTTGTCTTAATTTTCCGAGTGTCTTTCTTTTCTTTTCTTTTATTATTATCAATTTACATCGTATAATAATATTAATAAAATTTATCAAGGCGCAGTCGCACGTCCAATAGCTAACATTTACCTTAACGTGCGACTGCGCCTTGATAGATTTTATTAATATTATTATACGATGTAAATTGATAATAATGAAATACTTCAATTCATGTCTTGTTTTATACTTTTTGGTATCCAAGCAGTCGGGTTTTTTGTTTTATTAAATTACTTTTTTATTAAACTTTTACTTTTATCTTGTTTTGTTTTCCGTTATATCAGATGCAAAGACGATATTATGGAAGATGGCACCTACTGCAGCGCCTCAAACTCTACGCATAGCTGTTCGGAGTGGGTGTACGGCAAGCCCAATAGTTTTGTGGCCTATGTAAGGAACTATTAATATACTAGCTGACGCCCGCGACTCCGTCCGCGTGGATTGAGGTTTTATTGGTTCCCGCGGGAACTTTTTGATTTGCCGGGATAAAAAGTAGCCTATGTGCTATTCCAGACTATAATCTATCTCTTTGCGAAATTTCATTTAGATCCATTCAGCCGTTTTGGCGTGATTGAGGGTAACAAACATCCATCCATCCAGCCATCCAAACTTTCGCATTTATAATATTAGTGCAGATTATTCGATAAGTAGGCCTAGGCATTCGATCGCTTCCTAGCCCGCGCTAAGAGTAGGTCCAGAGTCCAGCCATAGAAATCTATTGGTTGACGACAACCTAAAGATTGTCTACGTTAATCCGCTACTCGTCATCATTCACCAGTCTAGTATTGGACCAGAATTGGACCTCTGATTGTTTTCAGTTCGAGCTGGCCTGCCACGACTGGAAGCGCACCCTGGTGGGAACGATGAACAGTTTCGGTTACATGTGCGGTTTGCTGCTCGTAGGACCCATGTCCGACCGGTTAGTACACTTTCTGGGTTTTGCGTAAACAGATGCAATACTGCCTGTGAGTTGAATTCGCCAAATAACTATAACTGGTTTAAAAATTCCAATATGTCAGGAAAACACATGACATTAATAAGTACTCGATTTTACGAGGGAATTGATCCGACGATCATTTTTGGGGTCGAGTGTACCTACACTTTTATAATATGGTTCCAAAAGAGCATCTAGATTTAACTTTGCGTTTGAAAGACTGTGTTAAAGAGCATTAATCGGTTAAGTAGAGATAGAGAGAGATATACTATCGATGATTTTCTTAAAGACAAAGTACTCGTAGCATGAAAGCAACCGGCTTCGCATCCAGCAGTCCACAAGTCAGTGTAATACTTTTTACATACGGTATTGTATACTGGAATGATAACTGCGACTTCGTCTGTGTCGATAAGTTTTTGTATTCACGCGGTAAATACCTAATTTTCAGGGATAAAAAGTACAAGCATCCTCTCAGGATGAGACGGGTTTTGACCATAAACCACCATGTTGCCCAAGTCCTTTAAATTTGATTTAATTTCCGTACTGTGTTGCATCTTTTTTTGATTTAAATTAAAAAAAATATGTGCGGATTGGCAGACTAGTGCTAATTGGGTGTTTGACAAGTAGTCAAATCAGCGACTTTTTTCAAACGTCAAAACGCGTGATTGGTATGGATTTTGTATAAAATTTTGAATTGTGACGTGATCAAATTTCGACGCACTTTTTTACTTGGATCAACATAAAACAAGCTGGGGACGTGGATATTACGACTTTTGGGAGATCTTTTATATAATAATCACTAAAAAATAATTTATTTCACTAGTAGTCGAATACCCAATGAGTAAATAATTAATTAGTCTTCACTCTTCTTTTATAGGTTAGGAAGAAAGACAGCGATCGTGATAACGGGCGTCACTGGAGCCGTCCTCGGCACAGTGAAGAGCTTCTCCTCCTGGTACTGGCTCTACATCGCGATAGAGTTCCTGGAGGCTGCCATAGGAGACACTTGCTCGCCGATGTATGTATGGAGTGAGTGAAATAGTTACATTACCAGATCTATCACTACTGTAATAAGAGCCTTAAACCGTATCCGTTCTACCGAACGTCCGTCCAGTCCGAACCGAATCTATTTTTCCGAATATGAAGCCGACGCGACGTTTACATCACTAAGCTGGTGGTGTGGATGTCGGCCTCTTAAATAAGGTAGTAGGAGCCCAGAGCATGCATTTCTATAACTTATAACATGAGCATGCCCATGAAGTTTCATATTTATTGACAGGCATCCATCGACACTACTTCACAGACGCCGATTTTTTTTATGCAATAGTGAAGCGATCATATTATCATATTTCATCCGATATTTCAGAACTCGCATACTCATCTAGTAATTACCAATACGAATTGTCTTTTCAAAAAAGCCACGAAGCTCTTATGTTGAACACAAGATCTCTTGGGGACAAGCACCACACATATTTGACTATGGATGGTTTTTATGACCTGTCTGATTGATGTACGTACTGTTTTACATAAATGATTAATTTAATACATATATACGTTTTAGTCATCTTTAAAACGCTTTGGTATCCTTATAAAATTAAGTTTTTAATTAATTTTTTATCACTGTACCTACTACATTGCACACACTAATATTATGTGCAATGTTTATTGTAATAAGATATTATTAATTTAAAATTTGCAATGCCCTGACAGGGCCTCATGCCAATGTAGGTTCATGAACGCAAATATGAAATAAATGAAATAAATGAAATGAAATAAAACCATAAAAAATGTTGAGCAGGAATAAATATCAGTAAGGAGTCATTACTCATTTTGGTATATTTAAAAAAAATTGCTTACAATATTAGTTTCTCATTTGTTGCAGCCTTAGAAATAGTAGCCGCAAAAAAGAAACTAGTTTACTACATGTTATGCGCCTTCGGGTATGCCTTCGGAGGGGTCACTTTAGCTTTTGTAGCTTGGTTGACTTCAGACTGGAGGTGGTACCTCAGAACCATTTACGCGCCAGCATTCTTATTGTTCTTTTACAAGTATCTGCTAGATGAGAGTCCAAGGTGGTTGCTAACTAAAGGAAGGAAAGATGAAGCTGTGAAAATACTTGAGAAAGCAGCAAAGAAGAACAAGATTACTATTGACAAGAACTCTTTAGACAACTTGACATGTGAAGTGAGAGAAGATGTTAAGTTTTCAGAACTGCTGAAAGATACTTTTAAATCCAAAACGTTGAGGAAACGTTTCTTTGTATGCTTGATTTGGTGGACGACGTCTACCTTCGTGAACTATGGGCTGATGATTAATTCGGTATCGCTGCAAGGGAACAAGTATGTGAACTTTGCTTTGATGATGCTGACCGACGTGCCTGCATCTTTGGCGACTACTTACATAATGATACATTTTAAGAGGAAGGTTCCGTTGATGCTGTCATTTTTCGCTGGCGCTGTTTTATGCATGTCGCAACCTTTTCTACCGTCGAGTGAGTTATTTTCATTAGTATAACACTCGCGTGAACTGACTGCATTTGATCCTTGAGTTAAAGCGCCGAAAACCTCGTTTCATCTACCACTTTTACTACTATTTATAGACAAGCATGTGAAATATATCTGAGACATCTCTTAACAGGTGAGCAAAAAAGCTGTGCCGAAACGTGGTTCTCAGTGAGAACCACATTTCTCAACTTTACCTCAAGGCCCGAGTGCATTCAGTTCGTGCAAGAACTCTAGCTGTATTAAAAACGAAATACTTATCTTCTCCTTCTAAGCCACATGAATCAAGTCATAAACAAAGCAGGCTTTCTATCTTTTAATTAATTTCAGACATGCCATGGCTGTCTGTGGCGATGAACATGGCCGGCAAGCTGATGTGCTCTTTCTATTTCGCTGTCACGTACCTCTACACACTCGAGCTGTTCCCGACCTACACCAGGAACTCCATGCACGCGCTGTGCTCCTCGCTCGGCCGTGTCGGATCCATCGTCGCGCCGCAGACACCGTTACTGGTAATATTGCTTCCCGGCACACTCAATCCAACGCTACATCGTGCACCAACTGGGCAGACTATGGCTAGCTAACTGACGAAAGTTTTACAATAGATTTTTGATCGCGTCTTTGTTGTACGGGCTTCAACTCAAGCACAGTGTAGCATGAATCTACCTATATACTCGTAACGAACGGTTGGAATTCGACGCACGCTTTACGATCTTTTATCTACGGTACAAGCGAGCCGCTGCATGCTCGCAAAAACTGATATGAAAATACCTTTACCGTAAATATATTCTGTGCTATTGGCATTGTTTCACCGAAGTTAGGGTTTGCCATTCAAATATTTTGTTCTCATTTTTAATGTACTAATAATCTACTTGAATTTGTTTTTGTTAATATTCAGAAAAAACTGAAACTTTCTTCTAGCTACCTCTAGTCTAGTAAAGAATGAAATGTTAATATAAGCTGATGTTAGTTATGGTAACTTTCAGACGGTGTACTGGGCGGGCCTGCCGTCGTTCGTGTTCGGCGTGGCGGCGCTGGTGGCGGGGCTGTCCACGTTCCTGGTGCCCGACATAGCCGACGACGCGCTGCCCGACACCGTGCTCCAGGCCGAGGCGCTGGGGAAATCAAAACTACCCTCAAAGTCAAACGGGACCTATAATGAGGGATTTGATACTCAAATGTGAATAAATGGATGCCATCATAGATGAAGAAAATTTTGTTTTTTTTTTGTTTTTTTATTCCACTACAAGTTAGCCCTTGACTGCGATCTCACCTGATGGTAAGCAGTCTAAGATGGTAGCGGGCTAACCTGTTAGGGGCATGGCAGTTATATTAAACCCATACCCCTAAGTATTCGGTTTCTACACGGCATCGTACCGGAAGGCTAACTCACTTGGCGGCACGTCTTAACCGGTAGGGTGGTCACGGCCAAAGCCTCCCAGACCAGGCCAGACCAGGGAAAATTCCGAAATTATAAATTCCCAAGTTGACCCTGCCGGGCATCGAACCCGGAACCTCCTCACGTTAAGACAACAGCGCTCAGCACTGCGCCACGGAGGTCGTCAAAATGGAGCTTGTAATATAATAAAAAGTGACTACAAAAAAAATATTTATTTTGATAATAATTAATAGTTCGCTTGAAGTTTCGCTATGTAAATAAAAATAACATTTCATAGCAAACCTTCAATGGATATAATATGTCAGTGGCTTTCATTTTTTGATAGCCACTGAGTTAGAGAATAGGGGGGCAGGTCGAATTACGATTACGATTTCCTTACACAATCGGGAGGCAGGTCCCGTCACGGCGCGGCGTCCCATTCGCATCACGTCGCGACCTACGATTGAAACTAAGCCGAATTGAATTAGAAGCGGAGATATCGTGCCCTAACTCTCTGCATCCGTTATCCTGTTCATATTATGATTATGAATACCATTAGTCCAGTTTGGAGGGATCCGTGCCACTTTGTTTAGCCAATGGTTGCGATCTCATCTAGCAATAAGTGAACACGTAGTCTACAGATGAAATCGTAAGCGGTAAGCTAACCTATTATGGGTACTAATGGCCAGTTCTATATTATACCCAATGATCTACCAAGGAAAATTTATAAAAAAAGAAAGAAAAAAACAGTTTATTCACCAATTTTATAATTTTACTAGCTGATGCCCGCGACTTCGACCGCGTGGAATTGTAGCGGTCTTCGCAGTCCGCACATAATCCAATAGATGGCACTACTAGTACCACAGAATAGGTAATAGTAGCTAGTACGATAGACGCGAACACGAAGAGCCCAACTCACGCTTACGAAGTTTTCTCAGAATTACGCTATATATACAACCTCCAAAGATGAACGGTTGGACCAGTGGTCCCCGAGCACAACACCCGCTCGGAGGATGATCATCCTTTGTTACGGTCGAGCCATATCACCTGCTCCCGTACAGAATAAGTTTTTTTAATTCCCAAAGAAAGTTCTTAATTTTCCGGGATAAGAAGTAGCCTATGTGCTATTCCAGACTATAATCTATCTCTGTGCCAAATTTCATCCAGATCCGTTCATCCGTTGGAGCGTGATTGAGTAACAAACATACATCCATACATCCATCCATCCAAACTTTCGCATTTATTATATTTATTTGATTACAGTGCTTCACACACGAGGAAAGTTTCTCAGGGCGCGATTCCCAGAGAGACGCAGGTTCAAATCCTGCCGGTTTCGAAAATTTTTGATATGTATGTAAGTTTAGTTTATTCACCAGTGATGTCACAGACAAAACTAGATACAAATGAAACACTTTCGTCTGTGACACCACCCAGAAAAGGTGTACAGCTCAGCGTACACATCTATACTATAATATTATAAATGCGAAAGTTTGGATGGATGTATGGATGTATGGATGTTTGTTACTCAATCACGCCCGAACGGCTGAACGGATCTGGATGAAATTTGGCACAGAGATAGATTATGGTCTGGAATAGCACATAGGCTACTTCTTATCCCGGAAAATTAAGAACTTTCTTTGGGAATTAAAAAAACTTATTCCACGCGGTCGAAGTCGCGGGCATCAGCTAGTAAATGATAAATGATACCTAAATGATTTATTTATTTCACGTTGGACAACTTGTGTCACTTATAAAACGTTAAGACTCTACCACCGGTTCGGAAAGGTGATTCTACTGAGAAGAGCCGGCAAGAAACTCAGCAGTTGCTCTTTTCTAATAAAAGAAAAGGAAAATATCATAGGTACATCATTGATTAATCCCATACCTTCCCCTAATCTGTCCCGTATCGGAACTGCAAAGTCACTTCGCGGTACGGCACAGACAACGTATAAATTCAAATTCAAAATTCAAATGGTATTTATTCAAATAAACTGTTACAAGTGCTTTTAAATCGTGGAATGAATCTACCACTGATTTATGGTTTAACGATAAGCAGATTCCTTTTTCTGTGGTTTAAAGTATCAATAACAACAGAACATGCGGTGTGAATATGAAATGAAGCAGCAATAATTGCCCCGCGCTCAGGGCCCTCAATTAGATCATTAGGATCGACGCGACGCCAAATCGACAATCCAATCTGTGGATTTATTAAATTGGCAGTCATAGGGACGGCCGATAGAAGTGAAAACGAATATTTAAATTATAATTTTTTTAAATATTTTTTTTTTTGAATAATTTAAATATTTAAACCTTAACACTAAGGAATTAAAGTTTAATTACGAATGTAGTATATTTATATTTGAGACCTTTTGTCTTCGTAACAACGCGAGCATGTCGCTGTTCGCGAGCATGTCTGTCACGCGAATCCACAAGTTTACCCCCTACTAAAAAGTGCTCAACGCGGCTATTTAAGAAGTTTTCACTTCAAAAATACACGATACCCGTGGGATAGCTATAACCTATTCCATGCGGACGAAGTCGTGAACATCAGCAAGCATAGGTACTATAATATTATACTCTAATATATTTCAAGAAATAACAATAATACGTAATATAATCACAACAGAGCATGCGGCGTGCATATGAAATGAAGCAGCAATAATTGCCCCGCGCTCAGGGCGATGATCCCTCAATTAGGGGATCATTAGGCTCGACGCGACGCCAAATCCGCAATCCAATCTGCGGATTTATGAACTCTGTAAAAAGGAACAGTAAGGATTTCAGCTCAAAGGTTTCGTTAAAATTAATTATTTCAAGTTGGTATGATTTAGATGACTTTAGGATTGTGTTGTTTTTTCTAATTCCGTAGGAATTCTTTGATTTCCCGGGAAAAACTAGGCTATGTCAGTAGATATAATAATATAATGTTTAAGTCTATGTAGTAAAATCGACCAAAACTTTCATCCCTGTTTCATCGCTTATCCCGAAGGAACCCTTCTGTTAAATCGGGATGAAAAATAGCCATATTTTTTTTATTTTTATTTTAATTTATTTAATTTAAATTGATACAACCATTTTTTACAAAATCTAAATCTCGCCAAACTGGTGGGCCAGTTTGTTGGCGAGTTGGCGCTCTACACATAATATTCAAGTTGCATCTAAAATTAGCACTAGTTTACCTAATAACCTAACACTAACGAACAAACAATTTTAAAAAGAAACCCATCTTAACAAAAACAAAATTGAAATTGAATGAATTTTTTTTTTTTTTTTTTTTTTTCTATTATTAAGTACCAATGAGGGTGCTCAATATAATTACAATCTAGCCAAATTATTTGACTAATAAGTAATTTTACTTTAACCTAAGCTTATAATTATCTTATGTGCTAAGAAATTGTCCAATGACGTATCTTAGTCTTTCTTGTTGTAAATAGACACTTTGTTCATGTGTTCTTTTCAGGCAGCACTATCACTACACTATCACTAGTCACTAATCACTATGCACTAACTCAAAAGGTTTTGTCCTTTTTAGTCTTCTCACTAACTGCGTAACGTCGAGCAACTGGATTGCCTCAACGTTAACGTGATGGTGAAGCCGATGATCGTGGACTTCAGCAAATTTGGTGATGACTTTGTCGACGAATTCAATTTTCAGGTCCCGATGAATTACGTCATTTCTAATGTACCAAGGTGCATTCACGATGTTACGAAGTACTTTGTTTTGGAACCTTTGTATTATTTGCATATTGGTTTTTTTAGTGCAGCCCCACAGCTGTATGCCATAAGTCCAAATAGGCATTAGGACTTGTTTATATAGTAGAATTTTATTGTGTATTGACAAACAAGATTTTCTGCCAAGTAGCCAATACATATTTTTATAACGTATTTCTAACTGTTCTCGTTTTTTCTTAACGTGCGTTTTCCACCTCAGTTTTGTGTCCAGTGTCATACCGAGGTATTTAGCCGTATTAGCATACGTTATCTGTTGCCCGCTAATGTAAATCGGGTAATATTTCAGTGCTTTATTTGTGAAATGAATTATGAAGTCAGAATCTTAGCTAGTGTGCTACTCGTAAGTTGCATTCAAAACGCCGGGACTACTGGACACATTTTAATATTGGTGCCAAAAAAAATTGTTTTTTGTTAGGTATCGATGGTAAAGCTTCCTCCAATTTTTTTTTTAAACCTTTAAAATGTCGAAATTCAAAATTCAAATGTTTTTTATTCAAATACACTTTTACAAATGCTTTCGAACCGTCGAATGAATCTACCACTGGTTCGGAATGCCATTCCTACCGAGAAGAACCAGCAAGAAACTCGGCGGTTGCTCTTTTGAAAAAAAATCATTTACAATTTAATTAATGTATACTACTTATACATTAGTAACCGCTGTCCTTAGAATTGCTGGAGCGAGTCAAATGCTCTTTTATCATTTACGTAGTCTTCAACAGTATAATAAGCTTTTTTCAAAAGCATACTTTTAATGGATTTCTTAAACTTGTGTAAAGGCAAGTTTAAAATAGATTGTGGAATTTTTTCGGTAAGTCGTGGGTACAGTTTAATTATAAGTATAGTCACCTAGTACCTACTTATATTAACGCAACGTGTCCTGATTATTGCCTCCTCCAAAGAAACGCCTACATTTCAGCTTCACTCCCTGTATAGTTCAAGCCCATGCGAGCCAATCAGGCCAAATGTTTTTTGCGGCAGTATCAGGCAGTATCGAGGCCCCAGCGGGTCGCTATTTCCTGTAAATTTACCGAAATGTTTACTATCTGTTCTCGCAACGAACTCACAAGATGCAAAGTTAATAATTATTTCTCACCTCCGGGCGGAAAGCGTCAATTTTCCTCCCGCTGCGCTAAACGAAAATGCCGCTTTCCGCCTCCGTCGAGGAGAAAAATAGTATACACACCACGGGCAGTAAATAAGAAAGCCTCAGATCACATGTTTATTGACCTCGGCTTCGCCTCGGACAACAATTACATGTGATCTGAGACATTTCTTATTTTACTGCCCTAGATGTGTAATATACTATTCTAGTCAAATTCATTGACTGAGGGGTTGCAATCGAACTAAGTGACTGACAATGGACAACGTGGTTTCTAAGAAAAATATAAAAAAACGGAGCTTAATACTTTAACGAATTTGAGGAGCCACCTTTTCTACCTGATACCTTCTAAAGCAACCGCGATCCAAACTTCATAGTCAGGGATCGTTTATACCTCTAAAGAAACACATAGAAAAACTTTCAGCTTTAATAAAATAGGTAACGAAGGTCTGATCGTCGCGGGATCTTGCTCTCTTGTAAAAACTAATTTATTGTAAGTAGCGTTTTTTCAAAGAAAGATTAGCCAAGCGCTTACTTTTTTTTTTATTCACTACAAGTTACCCCTTGACTGCGATCTCACCTGATGGTAAGTGATGATGCAGTCTAAGATGGTAGCGGGCTAACCACGTCTCCACCGGAAGGGTGGTAACTAGCCTCGGCTGAAGCCTCCCACCAGCCTCCCTCTTCTTTGTCGTAGAAAGAAAAAATTTTTTTTTCGACTAAAAGTTTTAACGCTCAATCGCTTGGCGGCACGTCTTTACCGGTAAGGTATCTTTGCTGTGGTTACTAGCCACGGCCGAAGCCACCCACTACACTAGAAAAGAGAAAATTCAGCAATTATAAATTCCCAAATTGGAGTTAATTATTGGAGTTTTAAATATATATCTCAAGTGGCAAAAGTATAAATAAACGTTTCATTTCATAAAAAAAGACCATAGTAGGGGCATTATAGACAAAAAACTTCTTTCGATCCGGCGCCCCGTCCACAAAATTAGGCCGCTTAACAACTAGCCGTCTTATTTTGGCGGAAGAATAAAACGTTTTGTATCGGGAATTGAATCGGTCGGTTTTTGACCACGGCCCATTTTGCTGGCCCCTCGGAATGTGCCCCACGAGGCGGATTGAGTCTGAATAGACATGGCTTATTTAGTTTTCTTAGATTACAATATGCAATAGAAGAAAAGGCAATTTCAATACGAGTGTGGAACCGTTTTTCCATCAGAGCTCACAAGTGCTAAGATACTCGTACCACGTAATCTTTACTAATATAATAAACTAGCTGATATTCGCGACTACATCCGCGTTGAATAATTTTTTTGTAATTCCTTTCCGGGAAAGTAGCCTATGACACTCTCCTCAAATATAATATAGTATATAGGTAGGTACCCATGCAAAAAATCACGTCGATCCGTTGCTCTGTTGCGGCGTGCTTGAAGGACAAACCAACAAACAAACACACTTCCGGGTTCGATCCCCGGAAATTTATAATTTCTGAATTTCCCTGGTCTGGCTTGGTGGGAGGCTTCGGCCGTGGCTAGTTACCACCCTACCGGCAAAAGACGTGCCGCCAAGCGATTTAGCGTTGAAACCGAATAGGGGTATGGATTTAATATAACTGCCATGCCCCTAACAAGTTAGCCCGCTACCATATTCTTAGACTGCATCATCACTTACCATCAAGTGAGATCGCAGTCAAGGGCTTACTTGTAGTGGATAAAAAAAAACTTCCTATCCCGGAAAATTAAATGGAAATACCACGTTTATGCTGGAAAAGTTCCTTTAACGGATCACAATTGTATACGTTCTAGGAATATTTCGGGAAACGCAAGCGTACGTACGATTGTGGCATTAGGTAAAACAGAATTTGAATATTTCATATTGTCATCGCGTCTCCGTACGGGCGGGTCCCGGGGAATGCAATTCAATTAATGAATCCTAGGTTTCATCGCGTAGGTACCATTGTCGGCCGTCTAATTGCATTTACACTCCCTAATTAGTATTTACTTAGCTGCGACCATTTCTACATCAATGGCTGCGACACTCGACGCGTCGCTGACAAATACTGAAATAAAGAGTCTATTTGTACTTAATCTGGTGAACTATAATGTAGTTTGGTACTGATGCATACTTCCATACTAATATTATAAATGCGAATGTTGTCTTGGCCTCGTTGGTCTAGTCACTAGTGGTTAGCATGGTCGACTGCGGCCGACGAGGTCCCGGGTTCGAGTCCCGGGTCGGGTCATAATTAAGTATTGAGTTATTCTAACTAGAAATTCTCAGTACCAACCCGGAGTTAGGAAGTTGATGGTGTTTCACCCCCGTGCCTCGGAGAGCAAGTTAAGCCGTCGGTCCCGGTTATTATCACTACCATGATAGTACTTAGTCGTTATAGCCCGCCAACCCGCATTGGAGCAGCGTGGTGGGTCTAAGCTCTAATTCCCTCTCTCCTATGAGAGCGGAGGCATGTGCCCAGCAGTGGGACGTTAATGGGCTGTAGTAGTGGTGAGGTGGTGGAGATAATGTCCACGTCTACACTTTTTGTTACTGTATTTTAAAACATGTTAACACGTCATGTAAACAAAAAAATGTAGTGTAAGTAGGTGTTAAAATAATCTAAGTGTATGTGCCCGTGTCTTAATGTGCAATTAAAAATGTCTTAAGACAGTAGGCAACAAGAAAGAGCCTGATTGCAGCCCGCGCGGGTGAAAAGAGGGTTCGCCGGCTATTTGCACAAACAATCAGCTTGGCATTAGCAATTCAACGGGGAACGTTGCCTGCATTGCTGGTGCCACGCCGCGCGACCGTGTTTTGTGAACTAATTACTGTCTTATTACAAGCTGTTAAGGTTTGCAATAGAACTTCTAGATAATGTCCGCGTCTACTTTTTTTTACATTTCAAAACATGTTAACACGTCATGTAGGTACACAAAAAAAAAAGTAGTGTAGGTGTTAAAATAATTTATGTGTAAGTGTCCGTGTCTTATAATGTGCAATTAAAAATGTCTTACGACAGTAGGTAATAAGAAAGAGCCTGATTGCAGCCCGCGCGGGTGAAAAGAGGGTTCGCTGGCTATTTGCACAAACAATCAGCTTGGCTTTAGCAATTCAACGGGGGAACGTTGCCTGCATTCTTAGTGCCACGGTGCCACGCCACGCGACCGTGCTTTGTGAACTAATTATTGTCTTATTACAAACTGCTATGGCTATTGGCTTGCAATAGAAAATGCTCGAGAAGAAAATATTTATATGTTACTTAGGTACTACTAACATATAAAATAATTAAACTATATTATATTATTGAACTGCCTCGTTGGTTTAGCGGTTAGCATGATCGACTGCGGCCCACAAGGTCCCGGGTCGGGCTATAATTAAGTATTCGGTTATTCTGACTAGAAATTCTCTGTACCATCCCGGAGTTCGCAAGTTGATGGTTAAAATTAAAAATGTCTTCAGACAGTAACAAGAAAGAGCCTGATTGCACCCCGCGCGGGTGAAAAGAGGGTTCGCTGGCTATTTGCACAAACAATCAGCTTGGCATTAGCAATTCAACGGGGGAACGTTGCCTGCATTGCTGGTGCCACGCCGCGCGACCGTTTTTTGTTAAGCTGTTATGGCTTGCAATAGAAAATGCTCCCGTGCCTCGGAGAGCACGTTAAGCCGTCGGTCCCGGTTATTTTCACTAACATGATAATACTTAGTCGTTTTAAAATAATTTAAGTGTAAGTGTCCGTGTCTTATAATGTGCAATTAAAAATGTCTTAGGACAGTAAGTAACAAAAAAGAGCATTTTAGAATAAGACAATAAAAAATGCTCTAGTTGAAAATAACGACTGCAATAATGCAGTCGTTATTTACTACTAGATAATGCCTGCGACTCCGCCCGCTTGGATTGAGGTTTTTGGTTCTCGCATGGGAACTCTTTAATTCTTCTGGATACAAAGAAGGCTACGTGTTAATTCGGGTTATAAACTATCTTCATTAAAAGTACCTATGAAATCCTTTTACTTAATTATAATAAAACTAGCAGATGCCCGCGACTTCATCCGCGTGAAATAAGTTTTTTAAATTCCCACGGGAAGTCTTCAATTTTTCGATAGCCTATGACACTCACAAATAATGTAACTTTCTATTGGTACCAGAATTTTAAAAATCGGTTCAGCAGATCCAGAGATTACCCCCTACAGCCTCACAAACTTAACTTCTTTATAATATTAGTACAGATAAATTATTATACCAACTTAATCATCCAGAATTAAAAAAGCAACTTTCAGGTGTGCCACGTAAAACCTATTATTGTTTTCCATTTTCCTCAAACAGCGATAAATAACCAGGAACTAAAAAAGTAGAAAGCGCGGAATTACGCCCCGACGTACCGTATGTTATGCTCAGGGCGCGTTTTATGGCTGCGTAGAGTTCCGCTGCGGAAATGTTATGAGAGTGCCTTTCGAGCTGCTGTGTAGGTACATTGCACAACATTGCATAATTATTAATTACCTTATGGACAATTTACCTTAGGGAAAGATGGTTTTCTATGTCTATTGTATTTCGCTTTAACTACAATTATGAATGATTATGTATTAAAAACTAGCTGATGCCCGCGACTTCGTCCGCGTGGATCGAGGTTTTTCGGTTCCCGCGGGAACTCCTTAATTTTTCAGGATAAAAAGTAGCCTATGTGTTATTCCAGACTATAAACTATCTCTGTGCCAAATTTCATCCAGATCCGTTCAGCCGTTGGGGCGTGATTGAGTAACAAACATCCATACATCCATACATCCATACATCCATACATCCATCAAAACTTTCGCATTTATAATATTTATTTGATAAATCAACAATTGTTGGTTTAAAAATTGTATGTGTATTTTTTTTTAATAATTAAGCTATAACCGCACATATTAAGGAGGCTTACAAGACATTAAACTCGTTCGTTGTTCGTTCGTTTAGTGTGATTTAAAACCCTTTCATTAGTGCAAGAGCAATTGTGTGTAAAATGTGTCTAATTAAAACGATATTACATACTCCATCGCTCGCATTAGAGCGCGCGGCGTGCATGTGAAATGAGGCAGCAATAATTGCCTCCGCGACGCGAAATGATCCCTCAATTAGGGGATCATTAGGCCGTGTTTCCACGGAACAACGCACGACACGACTAAATGCTTGAACGATTCCGAGCACTGACACACGAACTTGATTGGGTTCTATGATAAAGAGAATAAATGTTATTTAGTTTTAGATTTATGTAAGTATAAAATTATAAAGAATGCATAAACACTTCCTACATGAAACTGCTCTCGAATGCAAATTATCTGTACCTTGTAAAAATTAACGTATAATCAAATCGTTATAGTTACTTTAATTTTCATTAATTTTAATACTGAACATATTAATATGAGTTTTCGATTTTTTTCAGTGTTAGGTCCACTTGCACAAAATGAACCTAAAATGTGTTTAAGTTTTTCTACATCAGCTGTCCTTTTCATGTCAGCCCATAATAAACTTGTAAAAAAGTGACAGCATCAAAATTTAAATAAATCAGTTTAGGCAGAGTCAGTATATGCAAGTCACTCACAGTTATTGAAAATTGACGTTCTGTGCAATTCTGTGATGCAAATTACATATTCGGGGTTCATTGACTTTGCCCCATCAAGTTGCTCCAGTAAGGGCAAAGTCTAATCCCTTTTAGAACTTTTAAATTTTCTCCTAATTTATCACCAGGGCGGCAATATTTATATTTATATGAGTTTTAGGAATGGGTTATTATTTGTGGTAGTGTGTTGTATGCATTAAATTATTGTCGTGACCCCATAACGTACTGTCGTGCATTATCCGTGGAAAAGCGCCCGGCTCGACGCGATGCCAAATCGACAATCCAATTTGCGGATTTGTGAGTGTTATTAATCGGCGGGCGACTCAAATCTTTGGTAATGACAAATGAAAATAATTGCTAATGGAAGAAACCATTATCCGACGTCGAGTTTTTAATATTTGCTGTTTTAATGAAGTTGCTTCATGAACAAATTGTAGGTACCAAGTAGGATGTACTTTATGAAGGACGCCCCATCCATAACACTGCTTAAACTGATAGTTTAATTTTGTAATGTAGACCACATTACAAAATTGATATCTGGCCTGTATGTATAGGGTATTTTTATCATTTTTTTTATCCACTACAAGTTAGCCCTTGACTGCGATTTCACCTGATGGTAAGTGATGATGCTGTCTAAGATGGTAGCGGGCTAACCTGTTAGGAGCATGGCAGTTATATTAAACCCATAACCCTATTCGGTTTCTACACGGCATCGTACCGGATCGCGAAATCGCTTGGCGGCACGTCTATGCCGGTAGAGTGGTAACTAGCCACGGCCGAAGCCTCCCACCAGGCCAGACCAGAGAAAATTCAGAAATTATAAATTCCCAAATTGACTCTGTCGGGGATCGAACCCGGGACCTCCGCACGCATTTCATCAAAATCGGTTGAGCATATGGGCCATGAAAGCGTAGTAGACAGACAGACAGACAGACAGACTTTCGCATTTAAAATATTAATGCATGCACTATGAAATATTAGTATGCACTTATAAATTATAATATAGTATGGAATATGGATTAATATTTATTTGTTATACAAGAGTGAAAAGTTGTTTTTTAACCGCGTACTCAATTTTGATGACCGAGCAAGCGAAGGATTCTAAAATTAGAATCCTGAGCGTCAGCGAGGGAATCAAAAGAGCACGAGGTGAAAAATCTTTTCACTCGAGTGCAACACGTAACTTTTCATCCCACCTCAGCGAGGAAAATATGACAAAAATGGCGAAAAAAATCACAAGATAATTTTATTTCAGTTTAGGTATTAACTATACTACATTATATAAAGGTAAGTATTACAGAATAATCTTAACAAGTAATACCTACTTAGGTAGGTATAATAATTAAGAAAATTTTTAAACAATATGGCGTGAAAGAAAATGGCGCGCAAAGCAAATTAAAAAAGAAGATTACGAGTGTGAGTTTTTAACAAATTAAAAACGATTGTATGGAAATTCGGCACCATAGAGGTAGAAGTAAATAGGTTTTAATGATGTTTTGAATTCACAAACTTCATAGACGAGTGATATTTACTAACGTGCACACGATGTTCTAAATTCAATTTACTTTATCCTCAAGAGGATAATAACGGCTTTTGCATTCAGATATCGAAGAGTAAAAATACTCTTTCCGAGATGGTGGGATGAAAAGACACTTTTCACGTCATATTTTGCCATCTCCGTATGAACGGTACCTATCGTATTGAAACGCAAATTACAGGATTCCTTATAATAAAAAGGATCTCTTCGTAGATTACATCCACGAGTTTCTTACATAAATAAGCCATTAATCCAGTCAGTATGTTCAAAAGTATATTGGCTGGAGGCGCGACTCGAGTGAGCGCAGTTTATGAGCAAAGTTCCAAGTGTGAACGACTCTTCAAACTGAAGGCAAACATTGAGTCTTTGCGAGTCGACCTGAGAGCGCCAAGTGATTCAGTGAATCGATACTTTGCTGTGAAATTAAATTGATGTTTTCATTGCTTATAAGCTTTTGCTGTGCTTTTATGCTCCTTTCTAAGCTGTCTTTTGTAAAGGTTTGAACTGTAATAATTGAAGTTTTCTTCACATTTTCACGCCAAGTTTCTTATCCCTCTTTATAAGCAGATTATTTATTTTACTACGGGAACTGTATAAAACTGCTAAACCATACCTATAGACTACAACTTTACTACAGCTGATCTCAGGTAAAAATACCTTTGGACATTTCATGGACTACTATAAGTGTAATAGCTTAGTGAAACGAAGATTTTTCACCATATTATATATATAATTATGTTTCACCAAAGGTTGTCTGTAAGATAAGTACTTGTAGCTTTAGCAATAAGACCGCCTTTGCACCTTTCTTTGTAGTTTTTACCACTTCTGTGTAATTGTATTCGTGTATATTATGTGTGTGCTTTAGCTAGCTAAATAAATAAATAAGTAAATACTGTAGGTACCTAGTTTATAAGGCCAGCCCGTCCGTGCGAAGCGGCGGGTTAAATAGAATTTAACTCTTTTTAGGGTTCCGTAAGCCAGTTATTTCACAGCTGATTACGTGTTGTTATGGCATCTTTCTTGTTATTTACTAAAAGAATTTACATTATGTAGTGGTACGGAACCCTTTATCCGAGAGTCTGACTCGAACTGGACCGGTTTTCTTAATCTATCCTGATTAACAGGGATTAAAATTTCAAATGCAATTTGCGAGTAACTCATCGACTCTATATTCATTATTCTAACGACAAAGAAGGTTCTCTAATTAAAAATGCACAATATATGTATGTATGCAGGACGCAGAGAGTATGATAAAGAACGACCCGCTTTTTACCAGACCTTTTAGATAAAATATATAAAATTTTATCTAGTCCTTTTATATAAAATTTAGATTACAAATAGATAGATGGTATGCCTCATTAACTTGTGGGTCAACTCATTTGCATACCTTTTTTTTTCTTTTTGAGGTCCCGGGGGTGGCCGGAGGTGGTGGTTTTGTGTTAAGGCACTATTAATAGCAAGAAGTTGAGCGGACGATTAAAATAAATTAAAAGAAAAAAAAAATCTTAAAAACAAGCTTTTATTTAAATGCGCTAAAGAGACTAAAATAAACTTTTACTATCAACTTATAACGTCATTACACAATTTATATATGTTATGAGGCCATATTATAATATATCAGTCAGGCTGACTTATTAAACTACTAGTTACTACCCCAAGGGAACTGACAGGCTGTACCGTACGGGAGGAGGCAAATAACTCATCTCAGCGCTACGTGCGAGCCGAGGCCGAGATTAATACATCGATACCAACGCCACTGTTTGTGTTCTGTTGCCTTACTCCATACTTACAGAACAGAACTTACAGAACTCTTATAAGACCTGTGTGCTTAGCATGCGCACAACGAGATTATCTCGCGACGAGAGAGAGAGCTGTCGTTGCCGGCAAATTTTTCATTTACCCTAACATGCACAAAATGCGGTATATTACAAGAAAAAAATAATCGACATGTAGGTAAAGGTTCGTAGAGAAAAATACCACAGATAAGAAATATTACTTTTATCTCTACTTTTGACGTAACGAGACAAGTAACCATGTTAGCTTCGGTAGACAGATATAGAGATAACGGGTATTGACATAATTTTACTCGTGGTGCGCATGCTAGCCATACAGATGTATCATTGTGGGAATCTGATATACGGAGTAAGTCGAGTTAGCTGATGCGAATTTGCGGCCTTTTCGTTTCCTCCGTGACGGGGAGAGCACGTAAAGCTATCGCGTTAGTATCACTAACATCGGATAACAATCGTTACAAAAAACCTTAGTAGAGTCGTATGCAAAAGGACGTGGGAACCCATCGCATTACTATCCCAAGACAACTCCTACCATTATGTGATTAATGAACAGGGCTCACGACCCTCAGTAATGAGGATTACGACGCAGAGAGAGAGTCTGATTTTTTTTTATCCACCACAACTTAGCCCTTGACTGCGATCTCAATTGATGGTAAGTGATGATGCAGTCTAAGATGGTAGCGAGCTAATCTGTTAGGGGCATGGCAGTTATATTAAACCCATACGGGGTTTCGGTTTCTACAAGCATCGTACCGGAACGCTAAATCGCTTGGCGGCACGTCTTTGCCGGTAGGGTAGTACCTAGCCACGGCCCAATCCTCCAACCAGGCCAGACCAGGGAAAATTCAGAAATTACTAATTCCCGAATTGACCCTGCCGGGGATCGAACCCGGGACCTCCGCACGTTAAGACAACAGCGCTCAACACTGCGCCACGGAGGTCGTCTGATTCATTGATCAGATACGATGAAATATTTTCTGTTAAGCTAGCTGTATGCAGGGTGTAAGCTGTAAGCTAAGCGGGAATTCAGCTCACGTGTGGTGCGCGCGAGCTGCTCTCCAAATATTGAATCTTTATGCGGCGTTGTGGCGGATCGCATTCGTATTTATTACGTGGGGAGATTGCATCCCATTTATGATTACAGGAACGAAACCAAATCCATCCATGCTAATAATGTCCTCCCGACCGAATTTCGTCCACGGCGGCCAATCTCCAGTGAGATTAGCCATCTAGGGCGCGAGAGATATTATAGTGCACAAGGTGCACTCTCTGTTCCTTTACTCTCATAGCCCGATGGGACGGAAAATCCGGCACGACCGGAGAGAGATCAGGCGCAGGACCGACGGCTTAACGTGCTCTCCGAGGCATGGAGGTGAAACACCACCAACTTCCTAGCTCCGGGCTAGTTACTGAGAATTTCTTGTCAGAAAAACTCAATACTTATTATGGCCCGACCCGGGACTCGAACCGGGGACCTCGTCGGCCGCAGTCGAACATACTAACCACTAGATCAACGAGGCATCCATGCTAATATTATAAAAACAAAAGTGTGTCTGTCTGTCTGCTACGCTTTCACGAGCCATCTGTTTAACCGATTTTGATGAATTTTGATACAGGGATAGTTGCATCCCGGGGAAGGACATAAGATACTTGGCATTAAGGAAAATTATAGAGTTCTCAAGTGAATCAAAAAATCTCCACGCTGAAGTCGCTGGCAACATCTAGTCAATGATAATTTTCTATCTAATTTCTAAAAATCGTATCGTTTTCTTTATTTTGTATGGCTGAAGTTTCTGATGTCTGCAGAGCCATACAAAATAGAGAAAATAGAGTTTGTGATGTGACGCCAGTAAAATATACATGAAGGATATTGGGACCTCATTTATTAGGTTCTCATAGGTTGATATTGTTAACAATGTATGGCAATAAGAGAGTTGTATTAAATAGGTTTGAACCTAATTTTATTAAGTACTTATTAAAGCTAAATATTAAGTATGGACATTTAAATGGAATGAAATAGAATGATTTATTTCACATAGGACAACTTGTGTCACTTATGATACGTTAAGAGTTAAGACTCTACCACCGGTTCGGAAAGCTAAGCGGAAGAGCCGGCAAGAAACTCAGCAGTTGCTCTTTTCTTAAAAAAGAAAAAGGTTACAATAAGTAGACAATACAACAAATACGAGTACAATACGTTACAAGTATTAGTTACACTGACTTGTGGGTCACTGGATGCGAGGCCGGTTGCTTCCATGCAACTTTGTCATTCAGAAAATCATCGATCGTATAATAACCTCGACTTAACAAATGATGTATAGCAATGTCTTTAAATTTATGTTTAGTGTGAGTGATTCTCAGTTTCAGGCACACGGTTTTAGCCTTTTTTTCTGCTGTATTCCCTCTTGATTATAATATGGGGCTCTTCAAAGGGCGGATAAACTAACATCACAAATGCCAGCAACGCATTGGCGGTTCCTCTGGTGCTGCAAATGTTCGGTGCTCGCTATATACATACTAATATTATAAATGCGAAAGTGTGTCTGTCTGTCTGTCTGTCTGTCTGCTACGCTTTCATGGCCCATCTACTCAAAAGATCTTGATGAAATTTGGTACAGGGGTAGATTGTATCCCGGGGAAGGACATAGGCTACTTTTTATCCCGGAAAATTAAAGAGTTCCCGCGGGAATCAAAAAATCTTAATCCACGCGGACGAAGACGCGGGAATCATCTAGTATGTATATAAAAAAAACCTATGTTTAGACTTTTGCCGTCGCCGGTACATCGGTATTGTAAAATGCGAGGCAGTTTTCAGGCACGAATCAAAGTGATGGCAGCGGATCCAACGTGTTTCTATTTTGGCAGAGACTCGAGCGCGAACCGGACGTGACAAAAATATCGCTGTTTATTTTAAGGGACTGTATCCTATCCTGTCAATATTGTAATGCGAAAGTGTGTTGGTTGGTATATAGGGTACCTGTTGGGTGTCAATGGGACCGTATTACTAAGTCTCGACTAATACGATCAGACAAGAAACGTGACTTTTGACCGCCTTCCTTATTTCTTTTACGAAATTATTTATAAACGGAATATAATAAAACGAGCGAATAAAAAAACAATTTGCGACTGATGATGACACTGTTTTAATAACTTGAGCAGTAGGTATGAATTTGAGTAAGCGAAAAATTAACTAAACTAACGACGAATATTGATTAATAATAAAATCCAGAACGAGCTTACAAAAAGTGGATTGTGATTAATCCATTTCAGATATTAAAATTTTATCCGAGCGACTACATTACTAAGTGAGCGACTGGAAATACAGAGAGGGCACGATTTTTCAGGACCAGAGCGGTTAAATACTTAAGTGTCAAAAGTTTAGGTTAGGTTAGGGTTGAACATGAATATTCAGGTAGTGTTCAGGGGTATTCAGGAATACTTAGGTTCTTATGGGGTTAACATACCGAACTTAAGTAAAATAACATTGTGAAAGCAAACATGTATTAGTGTATTTTTCAAAGAGGTTTTTGTTTTCAAAACACTTCATTTAAGCTAAAATGCCGCTCAGTAAATAAATACATTTGCCAAATATTGCAAAAAAATGCAGGACGTAACGTTGACACTCAAACAAATATGTTAGGTCGCTCAAATATTATGAAGCTGCTCATTTTGAATTTGAAGTAACTCAAATTAATGTTTGTAAGTTGCTGTTTTGTTGATTTCTCGTCACTCGCAGTCAGTCGCTCACTTAGTGATTCTTTAACCCAAATTAATTAATTTTGACACTTAAAAACTGTAATTTACAGTCACTCGTTTAATTACTATCCTTTATAAACATACACACAATATACATAGTAAAAACACATAGTTAGTACATAGTGTTAAATTTCATTCCGAAAAACACTGAATTCCCTTGGTATTTTTAAAAACGTATTTTTTTAAAAAAACTAATTTTATTCGTCTACAGTCTGTAGTGATAGCTACTCATGTGGTGATAGCACAGAATCAGAGCGTTTCCACATTATCCGATCCGATATCAGTATCGGACGCCGATACGATATCGGGGCAAGTAAAATGTATGAAATATGTACCTGCCTTTCACATTGTCCGTTCTGATATCGGATATCGGAGCCGACACCGATATGCTGGCGGCACCATCGGACGCCCGTGAGCCGTCGGGCGATAATATTTGTATGTGTGCTATACGTGTATCTAAATTGTCTCTGTATGCGTAGAGCCTGATGCGCGGCGGCCATTTTGAGCTTGTTTACTAGTTTGGTTGTCATCATGGCGTCGTCATCATTTAAATACGATATAATTACCTTAATTGAACTGGTAGAATCTAAACCATGCTTGTGGGATAAAACTCACGAGGAATATAAAAATAAAATACTCCGAGACAATAATTGGCGAGAAGTATGTGAATACTTCTCACTCATACGAAAGTAATTAAAAAACTTTGTAGGTGCGTTTTGTAGCTTGCTAAAAAGAGTATAAAATGCTCCCTCTGAATATCTAGCTTCCACAATGGGATGTATCCAATACTGTCTGTGGACAGATCTTTTTTTGCGTCTCAAATATAATAGATACAGCAAATAAAGTTTTCTATTATAGTCTGCCATGATGACCTGCCCGCACTAAGCTATCGAGCAAATGGCCGTATCGGAACGATTTTGTCGGAAATATGTGAAAATAGCACATAGTGTCGGCTATCGGATGTCGGCTATCGTCGTCCGACACCGATATCGGATCGGATAATCTGAAAACGCCCTAAGTGATAGATAGATAGCAATGGGTTGAAGTGACAGTGAGTGACATGTGAATGATATATTTTTTAACCAAAGAATTGCCTAGCAAGCTGAGATTTATTTTTAAAGGGGTACCTAATTAGGCATTTAAATAAATAGATATCACTCGAAAGCTCTCCGGAACTCCCTTTCAGTTTAAATATCGTCGGAGTGGTGAAGTGGCCGGAACAATATTTCATTAATTGGAATAATAATGGAAATGAGTTTGACCGATATTTTTGGTGACGACAATTTCCAATAAACCGAGAGCCCTAGGGAAATTTTAATTAGGTGCTTGATAGATAGAGGTAGGTAGTATTATAACGAAGCTAAGAGGAAGACTATCACAGTTAAGTAGACATTACAAGTTTACGAGTAATAGTCGACCAACGTTTAAATGCCTAATATTGTGATGAGCAACTATAGAACCCTACTCTGCGCGTGTCATGACACGCACTTGGTTGGTTTTTACTTTTTTTAGCCAATACCTAGCAAAAAAGGGTTAATCAATCAAATTGAACTACGGTAATATTAATCTACTGTTTTTATCCCATATGTAATTATTATTATGAGGTGTTGTTACCGTAGCAGATGATTAAGGTGACCAGAAATACCTAGCTCTATCCAAAATTTAAAAATTTTGTGTTCATCTAGTAGGTTTAGAATAGGTCTAGTTTTCTATAATCAAGTGACGTCAAAGAATCACCATATCAACTTATAGGATTTAAAAAGCGCCTCCTCAAAATTTTCTATAGGCTCTCGGTCTACAATGCTGCGCGCACCGTATCATTGTAGGATTTGCATTAATATTTTCACGTAGAGTACTTATTTCATACGGATTCGTAATGAGAGTAAAGTATTATTACTGTATAAAATTGAAAACTGGTCAAGGGTGTGTTAGTAAAGCATATCGTAGTGTTCCGTAACCATTTGCCATAAACTTTGAAACTTTGGTCACTATTTCGTCCACACTAGTATTTTTCCTAAAGCTGTTGCAAACCTCACGACGATTTTAAAATACCTATTCGAGGATATTATTTCAGAGGATACCTAACCCGAAGAATTTTTCAGCTCTCGTTTTTCTTGTTTTTTCATGTAGATATGTTATACCTACGACGACCAGTTGACGACCTCCCTGGCGCAGTGTTGAGCGCTGTTGCCTTAACTTGCGGAGGTCCCGGGTTCGATCCCCGGCAGGATTTGGAAATTTATAATGTTTGAATTTCCCTGGTCTGGCCTGGTGGGAGGCTTCGACCGTGGCTACTTACCACCCTACCGGCAAAGACGTGCCGCCAAGCGATTTAGCTTTCCGGTACGATGCCGTGTAGAAACCGAATAGGGGTATGGGTTTAATATAACTGCCATGCCCCTAACAGGTTAGCCTGCTACCATCTTAGACTGCATCATCACTTACCATCAGGTGAGATTGCAGGCAAGGGCTAACTTGTACTTACTGGATAAAAAAAAACGCTGGCGTTCATGCTGTGGCACAGGCTGAGGAGGTGGCCCATTGACCACACTTAAGTATGTACTATCTATCAGTAGGTACATTGGTACATTTATTTATTTATTTATTTGCTAACGTGTAGAGATAGCTAATATAAAAATTAAAAACATGATGCATACATCCTTTTTTCCAATAACCTTGTCATGGATCGAACCAGGGACCTTCCACTTAAAAGAACACTGCGCTTACTACTGCCTGTGCTTCTGCGTCAGGGAAGCCGTTACTGTAACGTTTCTTTGTTTTACTATGGATCCCTAAAAACGTATATTTCGATATCACTATGATTGTAATGGTGAGTGGTCGAATACGTAAATACACCTTCCTGCCCTAATGAGTATTTACAAAATGCTGGGTGCAAAAACCTCAATCCGCGCGGACGAAGTCGCGGGCATCAGCTAGTGACTCATAATGTGTATAAATTCTATGCTACAATTCAAAACATATCTTTTCAACAAATGAGAACAAAAATGTCGCCCATTATCGAAAAAAAGCGGTCGTAATGTAATGGCGCCCACATTTGCCCACACAACGGCCGCCGAGAGAATAATATGGAAAGTCTCAAAGAAATGTAGGCTATTGAAGCCCGGTCTAGTAAGGGCTTACAAAGCGAGTAACCTAAATACAGTATTAAATGGGATACCATACTAATTGGCTAGAAATGCTCTTCATTTCAATGTTATGTTCTATGTTGTATTGTTAGGAATAGAAATCGTCTTAAAATTATCCACACAAATATTTATTATATTCTTAAAACAGACATAGGCCGCCCACTGCCACTTCAGCTTGATAATGGTTTGTTGGGCTATGTCAGAGACCTTGGTTCTCTTACGGATCTCTTCATTTCGGATCTTGTCCTTAAGAGAAACTCCTAACATAGCCCTCTCCATAGCTCTCTGAGCGTATAAGAGCGTAGTGTGGGGCGCCCTCCAGCACGATGGACCGATGATACTAAGAGGGTGGCGGGAAGTGGCTGGATGAGGAAGGCTGAGGACCGTGTGGCGGCGTTCTTTGGGAAAGGCCTTCAGCAGTGGACGTCTGCAGGCTGAGATGATGATTCTTAAAACAATATTATGTATTATAAAAGTACTGCAAAGTATGATGCGAAAGTGTGTCTGTTTGTTCAATCGATTTTGACGAAATTCGGAAGGTACAAGTAATAGTTGCATACTGGGAATAGAAATATCCTACTTTTTATCCTAGAAAATCAAGGAATTAGTAACTAATCGCGCGGATGAAGTCACGGTTCGCATCATGTAGTAAAAAATATTTTTTTTAAAACAAGCTTCCAGCTCTCTGAATACACTACTAAGTATTTAAAACTAAACTAAATACAATCGAAGATTATTTAAAATACTAGCTATTACCCGCGGCTTCGCTCGCGTGGCTCAAGGGAACAATAACTGAGTTTTATGTGAAAGATTGTCAATTATCAACTTAACTGTGACTGCCTGTTTGAGACATTTCACTCAGCGCTCTGAACTCTGCACTCTGAACTCTGAACCCTGCACTCTGAACTCTGAACTCTATACTCTGAACTCTGAACTCTGCACTCTGAACTCAGAACTCTGCACTCAGAACTCTGCACTCTGAACTCTGCACTCTGAACTCTGCACTCTGAACTATGCACTCTGAACTCTGTACTCTGAACTCTGAACTCTGCACTCTGAACTGTGACCTCTGCACTCTAAACTCTGCACTCTGAAGTCTGAACTCTCCATTCTGAACTCTGAACTCTGAACTCTGCTCTCTGAACTCTGAATTCTGCACTCTTCACTCTTCACTCTGAACTCTGCACTCTGTACTCTGCACTCTGTACTCTGAACTCTGACCTCTGCACTCTGAAGTCTGAACTCTGCACTCTTAACTATGCACTCTGAACTCTGCACTCTGAACTCTGCACTCTGAACTCTAAACTCTGCACTCAGAACTCTGCACTCTGAACTCTGCACTCTGAACTCTGCACTCTGAACTATGCACTCTGAACTCTGTACTCTGAACTCTGAACTCTGCACTCTGAACTGTGACCTCTGCACTCTGAACTCTGCACTCTGAAGTCTGAACTCTCCATTCTGAACTCTGAACTCTGAACTCTGCTCTCTGAACTCTGAATTCTGCACTCTTCACTCTTCACTCTGAACTCTGCACTCTGTACTCTGCACTCTGTACTCTGAACTCTGAACTATGCACTCTGAACTCTGACCTCTGCACTCTGAAGTCTGAACTCTGCACTCTTAACTATGCACTCTGAACTCTGCACTCTGAACTCTGCACTCTAAACTCTGACCTCTGCACTCTGAACTCTGCACTCTGAACTCTGCACTTTGAACTCTGCACTCTGAACTCTGCACTCTGAACCCTGCACTCTGAAGTCTGAACTCTGCACTCTGAACTCTGCACTCTGAATTCTTAACTCTGCACTTTGAACTCTGAACTCTGATTTCTGAACTCTGCACTCTGAACTCTGAACTCTATACTCTGAACTCTGAACTCTGCACTCTGAACTCTAAACTCTGCACTCTGAACTCTGCACTCTGTACTCTGAACTCTGAACTATGCACTCTGAACTCTGACCTCTGCACTCTGAACTCTGCACTCTGAACTCTGACCTCTGCACTCTGAACTCTGCACTCTGAACTCTGCACTCTGAACTCTGCACTCTGAACTCTGCACTCTGAAGTCTAAACTCTGCATTCTGAACTCTGAAGTCTGACCTCTGCACTCTGAACTCTGAACTCTGCACTCTGAACTCTGAACCCTGCACTCTGAAGTCTGAACTCTGCACTCTGAACTCTGCACTCTGAAGTCTGAACTCTGCACTCTGAACTCTGAACTATGCACTCTGAACTCTGACCTCTGCACTCTGAACTCTGCACTCTGAACTCTGACCTCTGCACTCTGAACTCTGCACTCTGAACTCTGCACTCTGAACTCTGCACTCTGAACTCTGCACTCTGAAGTCTAAACTCTGCATTCTGAACTCTGAAGTCTGACCTCTGCACTCTGAACTCTGAACTCTGAACTCTGAACCCTGCACTCTGAAGTCTGAACTCTGCACTCTGAACTCTGCACTCTGAAGTCTGAACTCTGCACTCTGAACTCTGAACTCGGAACTCGGAACTTTGCACTTTGAACTCTGAACTCTGCACTCTGAATTCTGAACCCGAATATCTCTTCTATTCTATTTCTATTTTTTTTTAGTCATTCTTATACTTACTATTTACCCCCCAAAAAGAAAATTTTTGTTTTTTTTTCGTCTGCAAACTAAAAAACTACTGCCTTTGTTTTAAGGTTTATATTTAAAAGTTATGTGTAACCGTGACTGACACCATCCGTTGTTACGAAAACAAAAGGTCTTAAATATAAATTATTGGTCTTATTATTAAAGGTCTTAAATATAATTAGACTGTGATGCCTTAGTTTTACGGTTTATATTTTAATATTAGTTTTCACTTCTATCGGCAGTCCTGACTGCCAATTTTTTTTACTTTAATGAGAACAACTTCCAAGAACACTTTCGCATTTATAATATTATTAGTATGACACGATGTTACTAAGGTAGCACATGTTACTTTCCTTGTCCTAAAATAAATCTTAACGTCGGCTAACCTGAACGTGGGCTAACCTGATTGTGGGCTAACTTGAATGTCAGGTAACTTGGACGTCGGCTAACTTGAACGTCGGCTAACTTGAACGACGGCTAACCTGACCGACAACTAACCTGAACTTGTGCTAACCTGAACGTCGGCTAACCTGAACGTGGGCTAACCGGACGGGTATGATAACCTGAACGTGGGCTAACCTAAGCGTCGGCTGACCTGAACGTGGGCTAACCGGAAGGTTATGATAACCCGAACGTGGGCTAATCTGAACGTGTGAACGTGGTAACGGTGAAACAAATGCAAGAAAAAGAGCATACTATCCCACAGGGACTGTTAGTTTTTCCAGGATGAAAAGTAGCCTGTGTCACTCTCCAGGTTCTCAAATATACCCATGCAAAAAATCACGTCGATCCGTTGCGCCGTTGCCACCTAATTGAAGAAAAATGCGATAAAAAGAGCATGTTATCCCACAGGAACTGTTTGTTTTTCCGGGATAAAAAGTGGTCTATGTCACTCTCCAGGTCCTCAAATATACCCATGCAAAAAATCACGTCGATCCGTTGCGCCGTTGAAGCGTGATTGAAGAAAAATGCGAGAAAAAGAGCATGTTATCCCACAGGAACTGTTTGTTTTTCCGGGATAAAAAGTAGCCTATGTCCTTTCCCGGGATGCAACCTATCCCTGTACCAAATTTCATCAAAATCGGTTGAACGGTTGGGCCGTGAAAGCGTAGCAGACAGACAGACAGACAGACAGACAGACAGACAGACACACTTTCGCATTTATAATATTAGTATGGATTTAGTAAAAGAGCGTGGATTTGTTGCTAGCTTTAAATCAAAATGGCAATGCATTTCTTAGCTCCGCAAGTTCACAATTCCTAACGAGTTATTTCTCAACTAAGCGACGCGGAAAAAACTTGGCCAAACTTGGGTCTCCCTTCCGCTCGGAAACAGAGGAGTTGCATTAAAATTCACTTTGTGAGTTACTAATGAAACGCCGCTCGGCATATTAATGGATTTGCTGTTTTTGCGACGAACAATGTCACTGAAAAGCGGCAACAATGCTTGGCTCGGCGCCTTGCGCAACACTTGGAATGGGTTATTTTGATGGCTAATTTATACCTCTACAGTCTACAGCTAAATAATGGTATGGTAGGTATCACTCCTAGCTTAAGCCTCACAGTGCTATTGTTTTTAGACTGGATGACGCCCGCAACTTCGTTCGCGCGGTGGTTTTAGGTTTCATGATTCCCGCTGGAACTCCTAATTTTATGTGGATTTTGTATATAAAGCGTTAGTGAAGCCCAATTGATTATGTATGCAACATACAATAAATACATACACTGCTAAAATCATAGGATAAAAAGGTGAAACTAAAAATGGCATCACAGATAGAGCAACAATAAACCACAGCCCGCAAGTGATCACTGAGCGTGGACACAAAAAGGATCAGTATTTATCGCGGGGAGGCCACTATAAATAGCGCTAATGTGTCCCAATTCATTATGTATGCAACATACAATAAATACATAGACTGCTAAAATCATAACCTTTTCTTTTGGCTTTGCAGTAGGGTAAAATGGTGAAACTAAAAATAGCATCGCAGATAGAGCAACAATAAACCGCAGCCCGCAAGTGATCACTGAGCGTGGACACAAAAAGGATCAGTATTTATCGCGGGGAGGCCACTATAAATAGCGCTAATGTGTCCCAATTCATTATGTATGCAACATACAATAAATACATAGACTGCTAAAATCATAACCCTTTCTTTTGGCTTTGCAGTAGGGTAAAATGGTGAAACTAAAAATAGCATCGCAGATAGAGCAACAATAAACCACAGCCCGCAAGTGATCACTGAGCGTGGACACAAAAAGTATCAGTATTTATCGCGGGGAGGCCGCTATAAATAGCGCTAATGTGGCCCAATTCATTATGTATGCAACATACAGTAAATACATAGACTGCTAAAATCATAACTCTTTCTTTTGGCCTTGCAGTAGGGTAAAATGGTGAAACTAAAAATAGCATCGCAGATAGAGCAACAATAAACCGCAGCCCGCAAGTGATCACTGAGCGTGGACACAAAAAGGATCAGTATTTATCTCGGGGAGGCCGCTATAAATAGCGCTAGTGAGGCCCAATTCATTAATGGGCCCCCGAGGAGCACGCTCCACTTTCATCTCTAGTTTTTCCACACCTCTCCACTCCGACACTTATTTACGACGCCGGAGGGTGAAATTCTATTCGGCGTTTACGTCCAGTGTAGCGAATTCATCATAGAATTAAAAATAAGAATAATCATATTCAAATAAGAACCTATTCAAGTAAGAAGATAGATATTATTAGCAGCGCGAGTGATTTACATACCTACTTGATTTTCTTCATATAACTTCAATACCAAATAAAATTCCCGGACTCATGGAAGTGTTTTTCACCTATTGTTGATTTTCGCATTTGGGTTGCTTAGGTCTTGATTTTCGCATTTTATCGACACCATTTTTGAATTCCTAAGTTTTCACTTTTTTTAAATAATTATAAGACTTATGAAAGCGAAATAAATTTGAAAATCCCTACTTACATTATGAAATGTAATACAGGTCAATTAATATAATATAATATTATTATGTCTGTCTATCTTATGTCTGTTTATATTCCGGTTTTTTTTAATTTGATTTTACGACCTACGTGACTTAAATTCACTGAGTAGAGAGATAGAAAAGTAGTTTTCTCAAAACTATAAAACGGGATCGCAAATAAAATAAACTACGTGACATGGCGGAAATCAAAGCCTACTTCTCGAGAGCCACAACCTTACTTTTTACGGCCACTGACCCTTCGCCCTTTGATACAGCGGCAGGGAAGATTGCTTTATAGTCTGAGAGTCGGTAAAATAAGCTGTGTCGTTGGGTTAGGTTACCCCGTTAGAACGTTACGACGAGTTTCGCTATTCTATTTATAAAAAATACAAATTTGCTGAGTGGAACTCGTACCTACAACATCTTGCTTACGACGCAGCTCCTATCAGACTGACTGAATCACCGAGGCTTCTCACCGTCTGTTCAAAATGTTCAACCACAGAATCCACACTTGCCTGTCATTGCGTTCAACACTAACTTAGATATAATTACAAATAGGCACCTCTCTTTATCTATAGGGACCTACCTGAGCAAGACGGACAGAAGCTAACCCTGTTCTGACACGTACCTTTTCTTCCAGCCCAGGGTCCTACGACCCAATAGCTCATTAAAATTATAATATATGTCCAAATTTATTAAATAGGGTAAGATTGGCAGTACCAAAGCAGAGTGCGAGATCTTTCATAAAGAACAAGCAAACCAACCTCAAAAAAATTAATTTACTCGGCTTAAGGACATTCAATAATAATTTGTGCAATAGTATTATTTTGGTGAATTAGACATAATTATGTAAATCATAAATCATTTATTTTGTAAAATTGTGGGTTGGAACAGCTGTTTATGTAGAAACTTCCCGTACATAATCTACTGTCAAAGATAATGTGCAAAAATTATATTATTACATTATTATCAAACTAAAGCTACGAGGGTTCCAAACGCGCCCTGGTTTGAGAAGAGCCTGCAACAAACTCAGCCGGGTTTTTTTTATTATCACCATCTCAAAAATCATCTTAAACTGAGGAACTAACCTCTTACATTATTTAATTATATTATATGTGCATTTATTCAAAAATTTATGAGGTCCCAAGGGACGGGCGGACAAACGGACGGATGACCGGACAAACGAACAAGACTATTTCGATTATTTTACACATGAGTTAATATTGGCTGTAGCTCCCGAACTATCTTATCAGGACTATATTTACATATTTTGCGTCTCACTTCTGGTCCCTAAAGTTTTGCCGCAAATTCGATTATTGCGAAGATATCAGCTCCCGCCAATAACAATAATTTTACTGACATTTCGTTTCTCCTCTGTTTCTTATTTCATTTTCTTTGTATTCAATTTCGTTTTTTTGTTTATTTCTTTTTTATTAACTTTTCATTCAGGCAGGCATTTTATTAGTGAAAGCCGCTTTTTTTATTTAAAGCTTCTATTGAACTTGCAATGTTTGTGTTTGTTTAGGTGAAATATTATAACTGAATTTTAAAAGTTATTTCCAACCGATTGAGCTGGCATACAGTACACGTTCAGTATGGATGACAATGCATGGTTACATATGTGACGTCATTCTAAATCTAATATGGCGGACTCCCAAAGATGGCGGACTAAATATTTTTTTATGTAAATAATAAGTATATTGTTATATTATAACTTCAATAAAATAAAATCATAATATTTATTTGTGGTACCATGGAGGTGGTCTCATGATGAAGCTGGGAAATGGTCATAGGAGCTCCTCAAATTCTCAACATAACTTGTAGGGGCTTTGAAAAAACTAGAAGTTTAATTCGCTATAATCCGCCACAGAAGGTAAATCTATGTGGTACAGTGCGTATCTTGAACTTGCGACCCGCGATATTCCCCACACCACATAAATCTTCCAAAATACCCTCAACGTACGTTTCACTCCGACACCGGAGCATCCTCAGAAGATGTTGACTCTACAATGCACGATTGTGAAGCTTCACAATAGTCATGGACTTCCGCAAAGTAACGCCTGCTTCTATCCAATATTTGTAGGGGCTTGTTTGCGCTCATTGGATTTGTCTTGGTAAGGTACCGCTACTAACAGTATGATATAAACTATGGGTTAGATTATAATAGATAATGCCCGCAACTTCGTCCGCTTGGATTGTTTGTAGTCCCGTGGGAATTATTTCATTTTCCACGATAAAAAGCTTGGATTGCCACGCCCGCGTATTTGCGACGCGCCTTTGCAATTCCAGAACTCCTTTACAGTAGGTACGTAGGTATTGAATAATGGAAGCATTGAGCACAATTCTCTTTACAGCGCCGCTCAAAGCACTAACTGGCGGCTCTTTTCTTGCCGTTCTTGTTACGCCAGAGCGCGGGAACCCAATCAGGGATCTGTCGAAACGTCCAAGCGGACGGGCGCTGCGTACAGCGCACTTGTCTTTTTACAGGCCTGCACCGACATCAATTGTGCCTGAACAATTGTACCTAGTTAAGTACATACCTACACGCTGGAACGTTTTAATTTAAGAGGCAAATACCCACTATGTCCTATGTAAACGACGCACTTGTATCTTCTGTTATAGCTTGGCCCAGTAAAATAAAAAGCTTGTTTAGGGGGCGCCACATTTGCATTTGTCTTTTTAACGCTTAGAGTCCGCGGGCACGGGAAACTAAAAGTGGCCGGCAACTTTTAGTCGGCGTGCATTGTGCAACGTTCATGAAGTTGATGTAGCGACGAATGTAGGTAAGAAGCACGAGCGTGCACCCAACAGAAAGTTACCTGTGCGCGCGCGGTGTCTTATACCTACGTAATCAAATAAATATTATAAATGCCAAAGTTTGGATGGATGTATGGATGTATGGATGTATGGATGTATGGATGTTTGTTACTCAATCACGCTCCAACGGCTGAACGGATCTGGATGAAATTTGGCACAGAGATAGATTATAGTCTGGAATAGCACATAGGCTACTTCTTATCCCGGAAAATTAAAGAGCTCCCGCGGGAACTGAAAAACCATCTGTGGAAAAACCTCAATCCACGCGTACGAAGTCGCGGGCATCAGCTAGTTGTTACATAAAAATTTGTTCAATTTCTTCTCAAAAAAAAGGCGACGTTTTTTTATTTTTTTTGATCAGGCTACAATATTATTTTGTTCGTCTTGATTAAAATGATAGATTTATCGTATCGCACATGACAAGGTACTTACTTAATTAAACCGAACCACCACGGATTACCATCGGATTTCTTGCATTGTTCGGCTACTTGTAACTCCATATCCCTTCTACCTCGCACATTGGGTGTTCCACAAAATGTAAGATGCTCTCATTTGTTTGGGGTATTTAAGATCCGAATAAAGTTCCCGTGTCCTAAAATATAAGTACTTAGATAATAGTAATATTTGTTTAAGATGGCCGTATGTTAGTTTGCTGGCTATTTTTATTACAGCAATACGATACCATAAAAGTCAAAATGAAACTGCTCACGGCGTTACATATTATCGGAATATAATATTTTTGTGTAGAACAATTGGGAAGCCGCGCCTGATGGGCTTATCTCGTATTTCGCACGTCGAATGCTTTGAACGACATATTTTGCCGATAATATTTCGCTTTAGCCTAGAATACAATGCGTAATTCGAGTATCTATATTTATTCTGTACGAATACCTACAATATTTTAAGCCTGTAGCACAGTAGCCAGAGCAATCATAGAGTAAGCTTTTTGAAGTGAAAACTTCTTACGCCGCGTTGAGCATTTTTTGGTAGGGGGTAAACTTGTGGATTCGCGTGACCGACATGCTCACGAACAGCGACATGCTCGCGAACAGCGACATGCTCACGTTGTTACAAAGACAAAAGGTCTTAAATATACTACATTCGTAATTAAACTTTAATGCTTTAGTGTTACTACATAGAGGTTTATATTTTACTAGAAGATGCTCGCGACTTCGTTCGCGTGGCATAAGTTTTTAATTCCCAAAGGCACTCCTTAATTCTCCGGGATAAAAAGAAGCCTATGTCACTCTCCAAGTCCTCAACTAAGTATACCCATGCAAAAAATCACGTTGATCCGTTGCTCTATTTCGGCGTGATTGAAGGATAAACTCTCTATTTGACGTCCTTGGGGATAGAATTTTCAAAAACTGTGAATCACGTATTTTTTCATTTCAGACCGAAATCCCAAACACCAAGTTTCATGGCTACAGCTTGAAAAATGACGGACTTTCCTACAAACTTTCAACCCCTGTTTCAGCCCTTTGGGGGTGGAATTTCGAAAAACTGTGACATACGTATTTCTTTATTTTTTACCGAAAGCCAAAATACTAAGTTTCGTTGATATAACTTGAGAAATGACGGACTTTCATACAAACTTTAAACTCCTATTTCACCCCCTTAAGGGTGGAATTTTGAAAAATCCTTCCTTAGTGAGCGCCTACGTCACAAAAGGAACCTACTGTCAAAATTTCAAGTTTCTAGCCACAGCGGTTTAGGCTGTGCGTTGATATATAAGTCAGTCAGTCAGGACTTTGAATTTTATATATATAGATTTATTTAAATTTTTTTATTAAAAAAAAATGTAAATATTCGTTTTCACTTCTATCGGCAGTACAATTTTTTCACCGAGACAACATTTCAATAGCCGCAAGAGATTTGTCGCACCGATTGTCTGTCTGTAAGAAGAAAGAAAAAGCTCTTGTTACATTATGAATATTTTGGGGGAAATTCCCCAACAAAATAATATTCTCGTTCATCTCTGCAAGTCAGAATCGATACTAATATTATCTATCAATGCGAAAGTGTGTATGTCTGTTTGTCTGCTACGCTTTCACGGCTCATCTGTTCAACCGATACCTACATCATCATGTAGGTATCGGTAGGTATTGTAATTTCATCAAATTTGGTACAGGGATAGTTTGTATCCCGGGGAAGGAAAAAATTTATTAGGTCCCAATTTATTAGGTCAAGTAAACAGGCTAAGTATACCATTTTATCCCGGACAATCAAGGAGTACCAGCGAGAATTCAAAAAAACTTAATCCATGCATCATCATAGTGAGCTTATAACTTGAACTTAATATGAACAGCGATATTATTTACGTCCAGGCCTTCGGAAGCTAAAATTTTTTTGATATTTCGGTTTTACATTTTTATCCTGAAAAATGAAACAGTTCTTGTGAGAAAAAAAATCAAGGGGAAACGTCGCGGTATAATTTACTAGTGGTTTATAATTTAACCTAAAAGTAAGTAAAGTAAAAGTGAAGTAAAATAAATATACAGGTAATTTTAGATTCATGTTCCTAGGAAGGACCATGAATCTAAAATCTAAAAGCCGCTGAAAGCTCTCAAGTGTATGAAGCGAGTATAAGTAAAGTAGGGAAGCTGAAAGAGCGCATTTAATCCCGGGTTTAATTTGCAAAGGTTGGCCGCGGCCAGATGGTGTTAAATATAAAATGCATACGTTTAATTAGACCGCCTATGCTTCACCGCATAATATTTCATGCTTTATCTTTAGAAAATATGAATATGAACCCTTATTTATTTCCGTTTTCCGTCTCTATGCAGGTATTTTTAATGAAAAATTTATTTTTTACTCCACTACAAGTTAGCCCTTGGCTGCGATCTCACCTGATGCAGGTAAGTGAAGATGCAGTCTAAGGTAGCGGGCTAACCTGTTAGGGGTATGGCAGTTATATTAAACCCATACCCCTATTCGGTTTCTACACTGCATCAATCACGGTATAAGTTCACCAAGACCAAGACCAAAGAAAATTCACAAATTATAAATTCCCAAATTGACACTGCCGTGAATTGAACCCGGGACCTCCGCACGTTAAGACAACAGCGCTGAACACTGCGCCAGGGAGGTAGGTTGTACATATTTTATGCGATATCCCAGCTTGGCATCAATTTGAGGTATTTGCTCGTATATCCAACACGACACCGCATCCATACGCGTTGCGCAGCACCCGATAACGAGCAACTAGAGACAAGATCGAGAGCTGACAGTTATTCTATCACTTGACTAGCTTATGCCCGCGACTTCGTCCGCGTGGGCGATTGTAACATTCCTTTTTCTTTTCAAAATAGTCCAACTGCTGAGTTTCTTACCGCTTCTTCTCAGTGTTTTCCGAACCGGTACGTGGTAGAGTCATGACATATCATAAGTGACACAAGTTGTCCTTCGTGAAATAAATTATAATTTCATTCATTCATTCATCCTTTGGATTCAATAAAGAAATTAACAAAAGCCGCCCGCCCTGCAGCAGATAAGCAGAGTAAAAATATTGGATTCATCGCGTCTCAAATCCGCGGCTAATCAGGGGCTCAGGGTAAATAAGCCCTGTTCAATCACACCCACTCCATTCCACTGTCGCTGCCAATATTGAATTTGAATCTGATTCCATTATATTAAAGGTATCTGTATTAAGGGTTTCGTACTTAGTCGATTAAGAGTGATCATGGAGAGTAAGTACATATTACATACTTACTCTCCAGTGGAAAATATCGCATAAGCTTTGATTTTGTATATAAAGGCATTAAGACTATCGCTATCGCATACTGTAATAGCCCTGGTGATTGACATTTTGAATTTTCCTGATCACTTCATAAAATTTGGCTTCGAATTTGGAAGGTAGGTTCCTTCTATGGCGTAGGCATCAGTTATGAAACGGTTTTAAGAAAATTCTTAGGAGGTGAAATGAGGGTTGGAAGGTTGTGTGAAAGTCCTGTGTTTTTGAAGTTGGAGGCTTGAAAATCGCCATTTAGGTTACCTAATAGTTTTAAATAACAAAATCCTGTATAATAGCCTCTATACCTACTTATACCACGAAGTGGAAGACCACTACAGCCTATTTACGTCCCACTGCTGGGCACACCGCACAGGCTTCCACTCTCACAAGAGAGAGGGAATTAGAGCTCAGACCCACCACGCTGCTCCAATGTGGGTTGGTGGGCTTTAACGACTATTATCATGTTAGTGATATTAACGGGGAACGACGGCTTAACGTGCTCTCCGAGGCACGGGGGTGAAACACCGCAAACTTTTTAACTCCGGGCTAGTACTGAGAATTTCTGGTCAGAAAAACACAGACCCGGGACTTGAACCCGGGACCTCGTCGTCGAACATGCCAACTACTAGACCAACGAGGCAGTCAAATATAGTTGAGTATCTAAGCCCCTTGCAAAGGGAAAATTGTGATAAGTGTAGTACCTGCCTAACCTACCTACAGTTCGCGTGCGAGTTGAATGCAGAGTAAATGTATGTGTCACCATACATTTGCTATACTTTCAACTCGTGCGCGAACTATAATACTTAATCATGAGGACTGAGGCAAAACCGGGCTTGTTACTATTCGAATAAGTATTGGCTTTACTATATTGCTATTCACAATCTTCATTCCGCATTCTCAATGAGTTATGATCAGCCCCCCTACTTAGCATGGGCCGAGACAATTTTCTCCCCGAGGAAAGGATAAAATTTTCATTCCTAAATAAATAAATAAAAACGCTAAATAACGGTGGATAAGTCCCCCGAGTCCCCGTGAAATGTCAAACGGGGATAAACTTCTCCTTTCCCCTGTTGCCGTGCTCTGAGAAGTGGATAAGTTAATTTTATCTCTTGTCAGTGGATAAAATCGGGGGATAAAATTTTTATCTCCGTCCCATGCTAGCCCTGGGGATTATGATAAGAATATTATGATTAGGAGTAAAAGCGCCCACATACACCTGTCCGGAGCTTCCCGTGCGTGGAGTTTGACAGGTCATATCCCCGCTCCCGCTCAACAAGTTGAGGCGTATTACTTAATTAACTGAGCTGTGAAATGCTTCCGCCGCGTGTGATGTGACCCGCTCAATTTTGAATGTGATGTAAGGATTCAGGATAATGTGATTATGGTGCGGAGTTACCTTAGTAATTCTTTGCTCCCTCCCTCCCTTTCTGATTTTCATGAGTATGACGCTAGCCGAACTCTCTTTTAGTAGGTAACTAGCTAAGGCCCGCGACTTTGTTTGAGGTTCTTGGTTCCCGCGGGAACTCTTTAATTTTGCGGCATAAAAAGTAGCCTTAAATGTGTTACTCCGGACTATAATCTATCTGTGCCAAATTTCATCCAGACCTGCTCAGCCGTTCTGGCGTGGTTGAGTAACAAATAACCATCCAAACTTTGTATAGCAAATTAGTAACATTTTGTGTTGCCAGTCCGTGTCGGTACTCTACATACTTATTTCGACATTTCAAATTTTGAATGAGATTGAGAAAGGTAGGCCATAGCCCGCCAAACCGCATTGGAGCAGCGTGGTGGGTCTAAGCTCTAATTCCCTCTCTCCTATGGGAGTGGAGGCCTGTGCCCAGCAGTGGGACGTTAATGGGCTGTAGTGGTACATACACCTTTGAGAACATGAAGAACTGTTGGGCATGCATTTCCTCATTATGTGTTGCTAAGTTCGTGATAGTTTATCCATAAATGTGAAAATGTGTCTGTCTGTCTGTCTGCTACAGGTTCACGGCCTATCAGTTCAACCGGTTCTGACAAATTTAAGTAGCTTATCAACGTAGCATATATCTAAAGACCTGGCTTGTCGAGAGGTCCTTCTATATAGCTACAACTAGAGGATGCTCGCGACTTCGTTCGCGTGGCATAAGTTTTTGTAATTCCCACAGGCACTACTTAAGTAATTTTCCGGGATAAATCCTATATATCAATCTCCAGGTCCTCAACTATAACCATGCAAAAAATCACGTTGATCCGTTGCTCTGTTGCGGCGTGATTGAAGGACAAACTCTCTACTTAACGTCCTTGGGGATAAAATTTTCATAAACTGTGAAACACGTATTTCTTTATTTTAAACCAGAAGCCTAAATACCAAATTTCATGTTTATAACTTGAAAAATGAAGGACTTTCATACAAACTTTCAACCCCTATTTAACGCCTTTGGGGGTGGAATTTTCAAAAACTGTGAAGCACCTATTTCTTTATTTTAAACCAGAAGCTCAAATACCAAGTTTCATAGATATAACTTGAGAAATGACGGACTTTCATACAAACTTTCACCCCCTATTTCACCCCCGTAGGGGTGAAATTTTGAAAAATCCTTCCTTAGTGAGCGCCTGCGTCACAAAAGGAACCTACTGTCAAAATTTCAAGTTTCTAACCCCAGCGGTTTTGGCTGTGCGTTGATATATAAGTCAGTCAGTCAGGACTTTGAATTTTTGACCGAGCGAAGCGAAGGTCTCTGAGTCTACTTGGGTGAATTGGCATTTGTCCGTCCGTCCGTCCGTCCGTCTGTCAGAGCCTTATAACTTCTGAATTGCTGAACGTGATTACTTCAAATTTAAATATAATATGTAAACCAATGGCCTCCCGCCGAATATGGCTTAAAAAGTTATAAAAATCTTTATTTCAGGGGGGCTCTCATAGAAGCGAATGCGAAGTAAAATATTTTTTATAGCGTTACATAGGGTTGCAGTATATCATTTTAAAGATAATTAGGAATAGAGTCCAAAAATTATTTTTTTTAATTTTTCCCCTAAAATTGACGAAATGGGGGGCTTTCAAAGTGGCGATTTTCTAACGTCCAAATTTGACCTCAGAACTCTCAATTTTCTGAACTCTCAAGCCTGAAACTTGATCAATTATTTGAATTATATCCTGTACTTGAACAACAAATACTAAAATTAGATAAATATTATAAGGAAACGAAATTATTTAATTTTTAGTGATGATGATATTTTTAACAGAACTTCACACTGATGTCAATAGATGACGCTCTGTGAAACCGCGAGGTCTCAGTTCGGGGCGAACCACTAGTATATATATAGATGAATTCTTAGATTCTAAAATTATGTAGGTACCAATAATAACAATGCAATGTTTTATTGGTTTATTAAAATGTATAGTATGTTAGCATAAATAAGTATAATTATATACTATATAATATATAGGAAATAATGCGTGAGATCGCAGTCATGGGCTAACAATATGTAGTTATTGGAAAAAAAAAAAATTGTAACAAGTACCTACAGGTAACTACTATATTTAAAATGACTTGTAAACTACATTTTACCAATAAATTGACTATTGACTATTGACTATCTCTGGTGGGAAGGCACCCTTAGGGCCGGCCATTGTCCAGTGGCCGGGCCTGCAACCGACAGAACCCAATAATTAATTAATAATTAAGGGCCACTCCACTGGCCTTAATTTCGTCGCCCGTATTCGTAAGTGTGATAAAGAGTTAAATGCAGGGTACTTACATGAGTAAGTAGGTACTTATAATAAATACTAAGTAAGTAAGTTATATCATACTAAAATTATGTATAAACGCGAAAGTGTGTTTGTTTGTTGGTTTGTCCTTCAATCAAGTCGCAACGGAACAACGGATCGAAGTGATTTTTTGCATGGGTACCTATAGTTGAGAATCTGGAGAGTGACATACCTAGGCTACCTTTTATCCCGGAAAATTGAGGAGTTCCCGTGGGAATTCAAAAAACTTAATCCACGCGGACGAACGCGGTCTTATGTCGCGGGCATCACCTAGTTAATTATTATATTATTTTTATATTTATTTAATTGGACAACCAAAAATTGTTACATTAAAAAAACCTTAAAAACTAGACACATTTGGGACACTTATTAATTAATGTACAATTTATCAAAGGTGCCACATCATTCACTAAAAATAAAATAAAAAGCAAAAGCGCAAGCATTAAGTAAATAATAATATTTAAATTTTTTACTCGTCGGCGTCGGCGGCTATGACATCACCACGTCGGTGTCTCCTGCATTGTTCGGAAGCAGGTGATATTAATACTATGATACCTACTTTATATTATGATACTAATGAGAAAATCTTCCTCCGAGCGGGTGTTGTGCTCGGGGACCACAGCTGGTGCATCGGCAGTGCTGAGTGCAATTCGGACGAACTTCGTAATCGAATGGTAATCGCGATGCAGGCTCTTCGAATTCTTCGTGTGCTACCAGTAGTGTCATCTATTGGCTTATATGTGCGGACTGCGAAAACCGGCACTCATGCATTCAGATCTCTTTTTTTGTAAGATCTCAGATCTTGTGCTTTGTGCTTGACAATAACTTCTTTTACTTTGACGAACTAAATAAAACCACAGAGTTTAAAACACAGGCGAGACATAGACAAATGGCCACCATAGGCATAGAGTAAAGGCCGCTAATGTCAAAGCTATGTGTCAAGTCAAATACCTAATTTTCCAAATTCCAATTTTGCAAAAATAAAAATTGATTGCTCAGATTGATTGGTTGGTTGGGGCGGCATGTTTCAAGGGTTTAGAATTTATCGAAGAATTTGTAACAATAAAACTGCTTTAGTGATTATCACACAAACTCATAGATAATCGTAATAAAAATAAGCGTAAACTAGTGGTTTCTGCAAGTATTCATCCACAATGGAGCACATTCGACAATTCGATTGGTAAGATTCCACTTTCTTCATAGGCTGTATACCGTCGCAGCCGGCTGCCATAGTGTTGGAATATGAGATGCCTGCATCTGATTCTCGATGCTAGTGGCTTTACTGGTGGCATCCTAAAGTACTTAGCTACCTTCCTAACCTCTCGGAAATGTGATTGCATTTGTTCTTATTCTTGCTGTATATGTCTACATTATCGTTAAAATAAATCTCGGCTCATCATGTCACAAAACTGAGAAACTAATTACTTAAGTACTATTAAACTATTGCATTGATTGACCTACTTAAGGTATTGTCACCTTAGTCTTGGCATTTAAGTTATTATGTATCTTTTGCTATGGGATCTACATTTTACACTTAAACCTGAGGATGAAAACAAGAAGCTCAATACTACATGTATTGAGGTTTTTTTGTTCGATTTTAGACGGGGGTAAGTGTTGACATAGCTAATCAAAGTTAAAACTAAAAAAAACTGCAGTTCTATAACTTTACCAAGTGATATTGTCATATTATTATGAAACAGCTCCCTTTTAGATTTAGAGATAGGACCGTTTCCAAATGCCCTTACGCAAGGGCCTTACCAAATACTTAAGCTAGTTTTGAAATAACTGACAAACTGATCTGTTCTAGGTGTTACTCCCAACCAGACATATACTTTGTCAAGGAAGATGACATGGCTCACAGTGTAACTGAGAAGATCCTCCGCAACAAGTTCCATAACCCCATCATATCCAGTGACTCGGATGAGGAAGGCGTCAGCATAAACTGGGATGAGATATTTACCAAAAAGCAAAATGTAAGTACACTATATTACTAATATTGTACAAAATAATAAATGTTAAGGGGTGGAAAAGGCATGCCAGTCTTAAAATAAATACTGAAGTATTTTGAAAAACCACAAATGGATTTATTTTATTGTAAATGGTTTCGAGTATGTCCTTCTTTAAATATTAGTTCCTAAACAGTCAAATTCTGGCAATATTTTAAAACCTGAGATAAGACTGTTCTAAAAATGATTGTTCTTGACATTGTACCTATGTTATATTATGAATTAATTAAATCAGACACTGGGGATCAGTTGCAGCATCAATGGTTATGGTAAATGGAGAAATGGAGGGTAGCAAAGTGAGGTTCATAAGTCAGTTTTCTTACATTTATAAATTGAGATAGAGTCAAATTTTGATTGAAAGTACAAGAATCCTGTCTTTTGCAATCGAAAAAGACTTTAGCTGGGTAAATTTAAGGTGAACCATAACCGTTAATAGTGCAATCGGCCCTAAAAATTAAAAAGCATAAATTTAATGTTTATTCAGCCCAAAGCAATTTTTATTGTTCACAAATTTATTTATGCATTGTATCTTCAGTTCCAGTTTGAAAAGTTCCACCGTCAATTTGTGCCGTGCCTTGCTCAATGTCCTCCACCATACCCCAAGCTGTCAGTGATAGATGGGCGTCAGCAGTACCAGTGCATCAAAGTGCTGTGTGCTGACAACCCTCATATTCTGCCGGAAGAGTTCATACCGCGACCCAATAACGGGGATCGCAGGCTTTTTGAGGTGAGTCCAGTTGCCTGTAAGGGTGCCTTTCACATTTTTTCACATGTTCAACCACAAACTCCGAAACACATGTGTGTAGGAAACGCCGTTATACATTATCTGCTACTGCCCTGCCCTAATGCACAAACGTAGCCTCCTCCTAGGGGGTCATCGTTAAGGGGGAGGGGGGAGGGGGTCGATGCAGTGTGACAATGTGTGTCCTAAGTTTTGTGACGTAACATTTCAAAATCTTATACATCTAACACATCTGACCTGTCCTGGTCTCACAAATCTGACCAACTTAGTCTTAATATTAGAACGAAATTAGTGTGACTTACTTTATGGATGATCCAAAGTGTTTTATCATATTTTTCACAGGAGTTAAAAGAAACATACGAGAAAGAACAAAAGGAATACATAGAATGGGCCAAAACTCTCTGGACAAACAGCCACTGTGTTCGAGCCCTGCACCCCAAGCCCCATGTGGAAACTGTATACGAAGCCAAGTTCAAGATGAGAGAAAGTGAGATGAGCTCTTACCCCAAGACGTATGATATGGCAGCTCAGATACCGTTGGAGACGAGTAAGGGTACTTGTGAAATGGTTTTGGATAAGGATTTGAAAAGCGTGAGTATTCTTCATTATTTTTTAACGTTACACTATCGTGAGTGATATCTATACTAATATTATAAATGCGAAAGTGTGTCTGTATGTCTGTCTGTCCGTCCGTCCGTCTGTATGTCTGTCTGCTACGCTTTCATGGCCCATCTGCTCAACCAATATTGATGAAATTTGGTACAGGGGTAGATTGTATCCTGGGAAAGGACATAGGCTACTTTTTATCCCGGAATATTAAAGAGTATCCGCAGGAATCAAAAAACTTTTCCACGCGGACGAAGTCGCCGGAAACATCTAGTTCATTATAACTATAAATATAACACTGGTTGTAGCTGACTAGTTTTGTCAGAGATTGCCAAACTAGTTTTGACGCTGTCCGGGGCCCTTATTCAACAAATTTTTCGACAAAACTATGATTTTTGGCCATTCAATATTTTGAGTAGCCCAGATTAAATCCATTCTAATATTATAAATGCGAAAGTGTCTATCTGGCCTTTACGCTTTCCCAGCCCATCTCTTCAACTGATTTTGAGGAAAAGGAGACTGTTCAGATTTGTATGGGGCGTGGGCCTGGTCTTTGTACAAGTAGTGAAAAGAAAGAAAATAAAATATCAAACCAGCTTTGATTGTTTAAATCCACGAATTCGTCCTAATTTCAGTGGTGAAATTATTTAATCTTTCCACGATTAGCAACACTAAACATGAGTAGATAACAATGGCGGAATAATATTTTTGACGTTTTCTGTCAAGTGTCAAAGAAAGAAAACTAACACGGTGACTCACGTCACTTGTCAGAAATGACATTTGACACATTTCGCGCCTACCGACTTATCTATGGCTGAAGGCGCCATCTTGGAAACTTATCGAAAAACTTGAAATAGATTTTTAATTTTTGCACGTTATTTAGTTTGTTATTCTAATTTATTTTATTTTTAATAAAATCTATGTATTTTAATCCATTCATGATAAAGTGTACAAGAACTACACCCAAAATGAACCTTCTCTTTTGAACAGAGATAGCTTATATCACGGCGAAAGACATAGCTGCTTTTTATCCCGGTAAATTGAGGAGTTTCTGCAGGAATACTAAAACTCAATCCAAGCCGACGAAGTTGCGGGAAAAGTCTTATTGTATATACATTCTAATGTGGCTGTTTACCCAACCTTTTATTTACGTTTTTTGAAAGGGTTAAATTGTGTGCGCAATTTGCAGGTGAACATAAAATGTCTGCCTCAGATAGTGTGCAGGCCGCTCACACAGAAGTTGACCATCATACGCGCTTGCAATGTTCCCGAGCCGTGCACCAAGCATCCATGCAGGTTCATACTGCCCAGTAAGTCACTTCTACAAATATTGTTACAAAGACCTAAGAGTTTAAATTCTCTTAGTCGAGACGTATGCAGAAGGACGTGAGAATTATTATCCCAAGAAAACTCCTACCATTATTTGATTAATGGAAAGGGGTCACGACCCTCAGTAATGAGGAACACGACGCAGAAAGAGATGTCACTTCTAGTTTTTTTTAGAATAATAAAAACACTTGATAGAACCTCTCCTTATTCTGACTCTAACAGAATAAAAGCGTTGGGGTTACATTTTGTACCCTCAACATTCAGTTGAGTTTGAGCCCTTTTGTTGGCACGACTCCATTTTAGACTCTAATTGCGTTTATGTTAGATTTTAGGTTCTTTCTCTATAATAATAATAATAATAATAATAAAAGTTTTTATTAAAGGCAAAAGGGCCCAGTATACATTACACACAATACAATAATTATTTAAAAAAAAAAAAATAGTATACAATAAAATAAAATTATATATTATATATCTATGTGATCTATGTATATATCTATGTGATCTATGTTTACTATGTGGGTCAGCAATTAAAATAAGTTCTATTCTATTCATGTAACGTTGACCTTATTTCCGTTCGAAAAATCTGTGTATTTTATAAAGTAGTTCGATGAAATAAAAAAGAAGAGAATTAAAAATGGCCGCCAAATGGGACAGTTGTTTTAAGTAATAATGGGTACATACGCGACAACCTTGCCCACAATCCATAATAATCGTATTTATCGTATTAAATAAATAAATAAATAAATAAATAATCTTTTATTTAGCCAAAAAACAAATTACATAAAAGAAACATACGTATATGGAGTACCACAGCTCTCCTGGAACCAAGGTGCCAACCAAGATTTAAGCCAACCTTGGTTCCACGAGACCTGGGCAATCACTCCTTAAAACTAACTTAGAATCTATATTTATTGGCTAAACGAGGCGCTGCCTCAGCTTGATGCTGCAGCCAGTCGACTGCAGCGCTGGTTTTCAGGCATGACCCCTAGTGAGGTCACGGGCTAATCGGAAGCATATTACATACTACATACCCGTAATTACTTTAATATCCCCAACAGGTTAGCCCGCTACCATCTTAGACTGCATCATCACTTACCATCAGATGAGATTGCAGTCAAGGGCTAACTTGTAGTGGCGTAAAAAAAAAAAATATTATAAATAAATAAATAAAAGTTTATTGACCAACACTACAATTATTACAATTACATTTAGTTTACACCAATTAAACATAAACTAGGTACGTGTGATCAATGGGCCACCTCCTCAGCCCGTGCCACAGCATGAGAGATAGGTATATACCTACTTAATATACTGCAACGCTGATTTTCAGGAGGGGCCCAAACCATTAAACCACGAAGTATTTATTTAATTAAGTCTTAAAACCTTAGTTCATTATTTTTTGAAGTACCAAGCATTAGTCAGTTTCATAGATCAAAATATCTATTTTTATTAAAAGACTGACCAACTCATTTTCAAAAATAGGGATGATGCATATAATATCAAAAAAAAAAAAAAAAAAAAAAAGGCGAATTGAGAACCTCCTCCTTTTTTTGAAGTCGGTTAATAAGTTATTTCTAACTGATTATTAAATAGAGGGTCTTCCAAAAGACCTTCCAAAGAGGAAAAACATAGTCAATCTAACGTTTGCATATTCTATAGGCTTTATACTTTCGATTGGTATGGGATTTGTCTATTAAGCAAGCCAGTGAAATGTTTTTAATTGTTAATTAATCATATTCTGTGCTGAAATTTTTTAGTCAACCCATTTGCAATATATTTATTGACATATTTGATTTGATATAAAATAGTTTTCATCCATTAACCGGGAGCGGTGAAGGTCGCTGTATACAGGGATCCTGTACTATTAACCAACTTCCAAAAAAAGGACTAAGTTCTCAACTCGGCGCGTATCTTTTTTTTAAAATATTTGTATACCAATATTTCCGTGGTTTCTGAACCGATTTTAGATTTTTTTAACAATCGGTTATAGACGAGAAATCTGTATCAATCCTGCCGCTGATCGAAGTGCAAAGGGAACTGGCGCAGTACGCTCTGGACAACAACGCACACTACGTGGCGAGTGAGAACGCGTTGAAGTGCCTCGTGCAGCACGACCGAACCTGGGACATTAGTGTGGCGGTTTATCCTATCATCGGACCTGGTAAGTGACTATAATAATTAACTCCATCTTTTGGGGCGCCATATAACTGGCAAAGACGTGCCCCACCAAGCGATTTAGCGTTCCGGTACGATGCCGTGTAGAAACCGATTAGGGGTATGGGTTTAATATAACTGCCGTGCCCCTAACAGGTTAGCCTGCTACCATCTTAGACTGCATCATCTTGGTCTTAGTCTTGGTAGTGTTGCTGGCAGGATGGTTTAGTTCGATCACTTCATACACTTGAGATTTTGTATTCGCTTGAGTGTAAATCTTTTGACCAATTGTTTTTAAAAGGGGATAGAACCGATCTGGCATAGCGACCCGCCGCCATTTTGATTTTTTTTCGAAATCGCGGCTCACGATGGAAGTGGTATGTATGGATAGAGGACACATAGGCGAACAAATAATGTCAAGTAACATTGTACCCCAAAGTGTCACGTTACCGAGATATTTGGAGGTAAAGATAGGCATATGAGGACAACGACAATCATTAAAAATAGACTTATTACGTGTCTACAGGCGTCAGATTGTATCCAAATAATCGTTTCTAGGTTGATTATTATTATTACTATTTATTAGAAGAAAGTAGGTACATTACATACTACTAGGAGCACGAGAAAACTCTACTACATACTATTATTAATTATATTTATCTACTAAAACGCATCGCAATGAAACGCAGTTGACATGTCGCGTTGGTCGCATGTCTCTTAGCTTAAAAACATTTTTTTAAGTAGGTAAGTATTGTAGCTAGTTAGATATGTAGACAAGCCAACACGCGCGCGCGAGATACTTTGACATAATATAGCGTTTCATTGCGACGCGATGCGATTTAGTAGGCAAATAATTAATTATTATTATTATTCAAAAATTATAATAATCAACCTGGGAACGATTATTTGGATACAATCTGACGCCTGTAGACACGTAATAAATCTATTTTTAATGATTGTCGTTGTCCTCATATGCCTAGCCTATCTTTACCTCCAAATATCTCGGTAACGTGACACTTTGGGGTACTATGTTACTTGACATTATTTGTTCGTCTATGTGTTCTCTATCCATAAATACCACTTCCATTGTGCGCCGCGATTTCGAAAAAAAATCAAAATGGCGGCGGGTCGCTATGCCAGCTTCCATACAAAAAGGTTCGAACCCCTTTGCGACCGCAAATCTAAAAGTTTCTCAAGATTTTTCGCTGATTTCTAAACAAGTGAAATTCAAACTCAAAGAATTAAAAAATAAGACTGCCATAGTTAAATGATATTTTTTTGTGAATCACTGGATATTGAAATATAGTCATATATTTTTGGAATCTACTCATCATTTTCTTGATGATGACAATATAGTAAATCTCATTAAGGAAAAAAAAATTCAACTTTAGTCTTTGATGCGGGACCATGGTCACCCTATCAATTTTTTTTTAAATTTTACTAGTGTATGTTACCCGGAATAAGCTAAGGATTCTAACGATACCTCATTCATCAAAATACGTTCAGGCATATAGAAGTTATGGTGGAATATACAAACTCACATACATACATACATGAACCCTGAAAACAATATACTCCTTTTTTCAGGCAGTCGTATAAAAAATTAGCCAGTTAAATACAGGGGAAAGAGTCGCATCATAGGGATCCTTTGTTACAGTTTTAGTACAGAATACTAATATTACTACAAATAAATTATGATTTGGCAGACGGTGAAAAAACAAACATAGTGGTATTGGGAAGCGAGTTTTCCATTTACAAGGAGTCTGTGATAATGAGGACCTACAGAGCGTTTAGATATCTACTGCAGCATAGCCTTATACCGTGAGTTTTCTTTACAGTTCTACTTGTTTGACATTTTAACTCTTAGGGGTCGCCGGAAGAACAGCGCTGGAGTGGTGCTCAAACACCGCTTCAGCATTACGTTGAGGCGATGCCCTTTTTGGGATTATATGTGGCATTGAAAAATTAAGTTAATTTAGTCCTAGTTTTAATTTTATGTTTTTGAAATTTTTGTTTTTGTGTTATCATACTAACATTATAATTTCGAAAGTGTGTTTGTTTGTTGGTTTATTGGTTTGTTCGTTTGTCCTTCAATCACGCCGCAACAGAGCATCGGATCGGCGTGATTTTTTGCATGGGTATAGTTGAGGACCTGGAGAGTGACTAGGCTACTTTTTATCCCGGAAAATTAAGGAGTTCCCGCGGGAATCAAAAAAACTTATACCACGCGAACGAAGTCGCGGGTATCAGCTAGTTTTGTAATAAAAATACAACATTTAAAAAAGTAGATGATGACCGCGACTTCTTACGCGTGGATTAAGATTTTTTGGTTTTCTGCAGGAGCTCTTTAATTTTCCGGGATAAAAAGGTTTTCTTTTTTATCTACTACAAGTTAGCCCTTGACTGCGATCTCACCTGATGGTAAGTGATGATGCAGTCTAAGATGGTAGAGCGGGCTAACCTGGTAGGGGCATGGCAGTTATATTAAATCCATACCCCTATTCGGTTTCTACACGACATCGTACCGGAACGCTAAATCGCTTGGCGGCACGTCTTTGGTAGGGTGGTAACTAGCTACGGCCGAAGTCTCCCAACCAGGCCAGACCAGGGAAATTCAGAAATTATAAATTTCCGCACCCTGCCGGGGATCGAACCCGGGACCTCCGCACGTTAAGGCAACAGCGCTCAACACTGCGCCACGGAGGTCGTCAAGTAAAGTAGCCTATGTCCTTCCCCGGAATACAAACTATCCCCAAATTTCATCAAAATCGGTTGAATAGATGGCCCGTGAAAGCGTAGCAGACAGACAGACACACTTTTGCATTTATAATATTAGAATGGATTATGCTACTAGAAGAAATAGAAATCGTGAATTTTGGTTTCTCAAAAATTCCGTGGAAGATCGTTATTTTCCGGGATAAAAAAAACTTATGTCACTCTCCAGGTCTTTGTCTGTATCAATACAAGAAATCACGTCGATCCATCCGTTCCTTAGACGCTTTCGCATTTATAATATTAAAAAAGATTTTATAATACTAATAGTAGATGTCATCTTGCACTATTTCTTTATACAATATATATTGTATTATGTATAAAGGTTTTATTTTCCTGGGACAAAAAAATGTCTTGTTTAAAATGTAACGGCTGAACATATTTTGACAAAACATTTGCAGACAGATAAGCTGCAAGAGTAATCTGGTACAAAATAATGGAAACTTTCATCGCACAAAATCAAGGTTTCCTATGCGATTTCTTAAAAACCTTTTTTGGGCAAAAGTGTCTTAAGCTCTATCTTCAGAACCCTAAAATGGAATAAAAATAATCTCTCCTTCATAAACTTACATAATTTCTTATTCTTCTAAATCATGTTTTCTTCTCAATCTCTTCTTAATCAATTCTTACTTGTATTTTAGACCTTCGGAGAAGTCGAAATTAAATTACAAAGATCCAAACAACAGCGCAGAAAAAAATGTAGCTGTAAATGATGACGAAAATAATAGTATAAGCGATACAATAGACATGGACTCTGACGAAGATGGAAATAGCCTCTGTATAGACGGTAAGTAACTCTTGGTACTAGATAATGTTCAGGACTTATATCTAACATCCACCACTACAGCCTATTAACGTCCCACTGCTGGGCACAAGCCTCCGCTCTCATAGGAGAGAAGGAATGAGTTAGACCCACCACGCCTATATCTTACATTAAAAATATTTTTTTACGCTACTACAAGTCAGACCTTGACTGCAATCTCTCTAGATGGTAAGTGATGATGCGGTCTAAGATGGTAGCCGGCAAACCTGTTAGGGGTAACTAGCCTGGTAACTAGCCTCGGCCGAAGACTCCCAGCAGGCTAGACCAGAGAATATTCAGAAACATTCCATTTTATTTTAAAAGTTTATTTTTAACTTTAAAATTCCGAATTGACTACCACTTATAAGACCACAGGGCGTCAAATTAAAAAAAAAAAAGTGTTTGTACACTCGTATTTTCTTTGACACTACAGAAGACATGCGGAATCTGTTTGGCTCAGACGATGATATAGAACAAGAAGAAAAAACGCAAAATGACGAAACGCAGAATGATGACTCTAACAGCAATAATGATGAAAAACAAAATGATGAAACTCAGAGTAATAATAATGAAAAGCAGAATGGTAAAGTAAACTCAACAGACAAGGATTCTAGACAGAGGAAGAGTTCAATACTAATGGAAGGCGATAGCGATGACTTCTACACCTGCACTTGTAAAGGTACGCTATACTCCGTCCAATGATTTATTTCACTTTTGACATAAGCACGCCTATGAAGTTCCATAATTATTGACAGGCAACCGTAGACAAAAAATGCAATACATCGTGGACGCTGTGTTTTTTTTACAATAGTGAAGCGACGTGTTCTTTAGCTACGCCAGCTCTCCGACTAATCGCATCGCCCCGCTACCGCTAATTTCGTGCCCATACACTTAGAGTTCCCGCGGGAACCAATAAACCTCAATCCACGCGGACAAAGTCGCGGGCATCAGCTAGTTGAAAATATACACGCATATGGCCCCGTTCTGATATCACATAAATTACAGATACAATATTTGAGAGGCCTCCGCCGAGATCGTTCAGAAAGTGGAAAGTGAGGAATAAGACTACAAATGAAAACTACAATGTCATAGTGCATTGCGCTCACAAAGTGCGGGTAAGCTACTTTCTCTAAACGAAAATAACTTTCAATGCACTTAATGAGGCTAATTCTGCTGTTTATTACAGCACTAAATTGCTATCCCTTTCATAACACTCCCTGCAGAAAGGGACAGAAATAGATTTAGACCTGTCATTTTAGTTTACTTACTGAGGCTAATTCTGTTGTTTACAATCTCGAAACTAAACTAAAATGTCAGCATTTTTCTATCCCATTCATAAAACTCCCCGCAGAAAGGGACAGAAATAGAGCTGCCATTTTAGTTTAGAGTTTGTATTACACAGAATTGCCCACAATATTTTTTTTATAATCTAGGCCTAGCAATCTCACCTGAAGGTAAGTGATAATGCAGTCTAAGATGGTAGCGGGTTAACCTGTTAGGAGTACGACAGCTATGTTAAACCTATATCCATAATCAGTTTCTACACAGCATCGTACCAGAACGCTAAATCGCGTGGTCATTGTCTGTAGGGTGGTAACTATAGCCACATGCGAAGCATCTGACCAGCCCCCCGATTATGTAAGAATTGTCCATCAAATGGTAAAGATTTTCGTAGGTATGTACGATACCCTAAACGTATAAGAATGGGCAGACGAAATTGAGCTCTAATTCAATGCTGTCATGGTTTATTTTACTTTGACGAAAATCTTTAACGTTTGATCGGCCATTCTTACATGATTGGGGCCCAGACCAGACTAGAGAAAATTCAGAAATTATTAATTCCCAAAATAACCCTGCAGGGTACCGAACCCTAGACTACAGCTCTCGCCACTGCGTTAGGGAGATCGTCAAAAACGAGAAATGGTGATTAATAAATAGAGGTTTCCCAAAATCGTAATATCCACGTCTCCTATTATTTTTATGTTTGAAAGCCATTTTAAAATAACGATTAACGTAGAAAAGTGCGTCGAACTTTGATTACGTCACAATTCGGTATTTTATAGAAAATAAAATACCGAATAACCTAAGCGCGCGTTTTGACGTTCTAGTATGGAAGTTTGTATAAAATACATAGTTGGGCCGTCATCAAATTTCAGCGCACTTTTATTCTTTAATCCATATTTTAAAAGGGTTATCAAACTTAAAACTAACCGATGATGTGATTTTTAGGTCTTTTGGTATTTAAGTTTCTATTTAATAATCACAAAAAAAAATTTTTTTGACTAGTTAAATACCCAATTGTCAAGTTGTGAAAACGTGCGAATTCCCTCAGGATAAAAACGGCGAAGTGATATTGGAGCCGATACCGGAGTACCAGCTAGACTTGGGCGGCCGGGCGCAGTCTCGCGGCACGATACGCAGTTTGGCTCTCTCGCTGTACTTGCGCAGAAACGCTTCCCTGATGAATGGTGAGTGAAGTAAACTGCGCACTATAGTTTGTCTAATTTAGGACGATAATTTTGACAGATGCAATTTGCACAGTACCTACTGCTTCAGTGTGTTTTTTTGTTCGTCAAACTTATCTGACCCGGTGATGGCGCATCACACACGGCAGAAGTGAAACTTCACAAAAGTAACCTACGAGATAATGAGTAAAATATAATAGAGTTTAATCCCGCGACGATCCGTCCTTCGTTATTTTATTAAAGCTGAAAGTTTTTCTATGTATGTCTCTAATAGAGGTATAAACGATCCCCGACCATGAAGTTTGGATCGGGGTTGCTTTGGAAGGTATCAGGTAGAAAAGGTGGCACCTCAAATTCGTTAAAGTATTAAGCTCCGTTTTTTTATATTTTTCTTTGGAATAAATAAATAAATAAACCCTGCCTCCTGAGGTAGTAAAAACTGTGTTACAGGAAACAGTGTCTTCCCACTCTATAAACAAACAATTATAATATTAGAAAACACGTAGTCCATTGTCAGACACCTAGTACTATTGCAACCCCCTGTCAGACACCCTTAAATTATAAAACAACAGGATGTCTGACAGGGGGTTGCAGTCGTACTTTCAATCAAGTTTTTTTTCTTTTTGTTATAATTGAAATTGAATTTCCCCTTTCCGTAATTTATGATATTTTACCTTTTCATATAACAGTGCGCGTGGACGGCGACACGGGCGAAGTGGCCACGTTCGAGAGCATGAGCGGTGACGCGCTGAAGAGCAGGCACGGTGACGTGATGGGTGACGTCACTAACTCGCTGCACACCGCGCTCAGCCAGCTGCAGGGGCTGATGCCGGGACACTACCTGCTGAGGCATCAGGTGAGGACGCCGCTCCTTCACACGCGACATCCATTCTAATCTGTCTGTCTGTCTGCTACGCTTTCCTGGCCCATCTTTTCAACCGATTTTGCTGAAATTTGGTATAGAGGTTGGTCATATCCCGGGGAAGGACATAGGCTTATTTCTAGATCTTTTTATCATCAACCTTCAAAATTTTTCTAGATTCGTTCAAGTGTTCTGGCGTGATTGAGTAACCAACATCCATTCTTATTTTCATCACATTTTTCACGGAGGTTGTCAAATCATCACATCATCCATCCATCCACCATAACTTTTTATAATATTATTTAGTTAGTATATAGCTCAGGGATTTCCAAACTGTTTAGGGCAAGAGACCCCTTTTCCAAAAATAACTGATAACTCAGACCCCTATAGCCCAATTACTTTAAAAATCCTATATCTAGTTTTTTTTCCTATTGATACAAAATACTTATTTACCAATTTAAGAACTTTGCGGTTGGTTAAAAATTTTAAAACTGAGTAAACTTTACATCATTTTCTTGTAAAAATTTTACAAAATAAATATGTAGACATAAAATTCTGTAAATATCAAGACTAATTAATAATTATCAATACAAATTACGTAAAAATACCTAAGTAGGTAATTATTTTTTGAAAAAAACATTAAAATAGGGGTGGATTTTTAGACCTCGTCAACCCCCAAAATCAGTTTTCGTTTATGTCGACCCCTGGGAAACCCATATCTACCCCAAGGGGTCGATATCGACCACTTTAGGAATCGCTGGTATAGATAGTTTGGTGGTACGGTACCCTTCCGTAAGGATGCCAACGCTCACGGTTTCTCGCATTTCTGTGGTAAAAAGGTAAATAAATAAAATATTCTTACTTTTCAGCCGAGTCACGGAGCGAATGCTTTACTGTACGCCGCCAAACCGACGGTTAAAGCTAGCTTCACACTAGACTTCGACTGCACAAAACTGGAGGATCCTGATGAATCCAAGAGCTTGAAGACACCTCCCACCCTAGTTCCAGTTTTATTACCTTTTCATAAGTGAGTATAAAATTATGTTCTCTTTGATGGAGTGATGATGATTTTTTTAATTTTAATTTATTTGTTTAAATCAGGCAACTAGGCCCATAGAAATATAAACATAATATAACATACAAAATAATACAGTAATATTTTTTTATTTATTTTAAATTAAAGTTTATCTATGTAGATTTTGATAATTAATTGAGTCAATGATCATATGGGGAGTATCAAATTTTAGATTGGTTTACCGGAATTTACTTTCTTAGTGGGGTAGCATACCCTTGAGGTAAGGGCATGTGTGGCAACATTGGAAATAAATGTTTTTTCTTTTCTTTTCTTTCTTTTTCATTTCTGTTTATATTTAGTCGGTGACTGAATTTGTCGGCTGCATTTCGGTTGTGATTTGAAAATTCGATGAAACGAAAAAGCGACACCAAAACGAAACAAACATATTCATAAATAGGATTTAGCCTGCGAGAGAATGAGATAGAATACAAGTCATATTTATCTCGTAGGTTACTTTTCTGAAGTTTCACTTCTGCCGTGTGTGAATTGCACACACACAGTTTTTTTTTAAATATTTTCTCGTTGCCCCTAGGTTCCGTAAGATCCTCCCATGTGCGTTCACGCCGCACCCACACATGTTGCCCCGGGAGCCGCGCCGCCCGCCGCAACGCAACAAAACACCACCTAAAGCCCTGCAGGTACGCCCTGTGTCCACCACGCTCGCGACATCACACAGCGAACTGACACCTCACAATACTTATACTACACTATACATAACATGTATGACGTGTTACACAATTGATTAAACTGCCTTTGTATTGCGAATCTTTGATAGACCAAAATGTTTAACACTACAATATATTTTGTCCAACCATTTATTTTATTTTTGACATAAGCACGTCTATGATGTGTCATAATTATTGACAGGCAAACATCGACAGAAAAATGCAATACTCTATAGACGCATATCGTTTTTTCCAATAGTGAAGCGACGTGCCCTTTTAACCGATATTTCGTAACTCGTATACTCATCTAGTAATTACAAGTACGACTTTCCCTTTCAAAATAGTCACGGAGCTGCAACACTAGCTTTCTCGATGGATGGTCATCTTTGGCGTTGGATGGTTTCTATGACCTGACGGATTCATGTACATTTACTGTACTGTTGTATTTACATAAATAATTTATTTTAATACATAGATTAATATACTTAGTCATTTGAACGCTTGGGTATGTTTATAAAACAATGTTGAGCAAAGATAAATATCGATGTGTCAAATCGATTAAAACTTCTTCATAAAGAAAGTCGATTGTTCAAAAATCGAATCAGTAACGCATTAGAACATCATTGAATCGAGCTGCCAAAAGTAAAATAAATGATTGGACAAAATATAAAAGACTTTACTAGAAAAAAAAACAGAATTGTTAATCTCTATGCAATCGGTAGACACATTTTCAACAGGACCGAAACTGATTAATTAATTTCGGTTCAGTAATCAATTTTTTTTATTATAGTGAGATAGGCTTGCGCTTGACGACAATCATGCTTAGTGCAAAGCAATGATGAGGTCTAGGTTGGAGCGCGCTTGCCTAGAAGATGCCTATTCACTCTTGCCTTGGGTGTTCCACACCTTAGCTGTTCGCATCAGAAACGTGATCAATTAAGTAATTCCAACAAATCTATGAAAAGGTTCGCAATACATTGGCGGGGTATTGGTAAAATGACTCGACTAGTAATACTGGTACTGAGGAAATAAAAACGAGAAAAGAAAACCGCCTGACTTTTCCGAAAAAACTTACTGACCGACTTTCGACAGCCCTAAGGAATAAAAACAAAAAAAAAACGCCTTTTTTTATCCACTACAAGTTAGCCCTTGACTGCGATCTTACCTGATGGTAAGTGATAATGCAGACTAAGTGGGCTAACCTGTTAAGCCTTTAAGGGCATGGCAGTTATATTTCACCTATACCCCTAATCGGTTTCTACACATCGTACCGGAACGCTAAATCGCTTAACGGCACGTCTTTGCCGGTAGGGTGGTAACTAGCCACGGCTGCAGCCCACCAGGGAAAATTCAGAAATTATAGATTCTCATATTGACCCTGAGTCCTGACCTTAAAGAATTAAAAATCTTGACCCTACCTTCTATTTAAATATTTGAAACGTGTAAATTCGTAAGAAAAAACATACACTTTACACCAAAAAAGAAGACAAACCTCGCCGATTGCCTGAGAGACATACAAACAAATTGATTCTCCCACAACAAGTGTTACTACACTATTAATAATTTTATTAATTATACGGACAAACACAAATAAAATCGGTCTCCCTACTACAATGCACTGCTGTTGCTACACCCAATTTGGGTATCCATATACTTTACCTATTATTGACTAAATGTTATATTTGAAGGAATAAGTGTACCTATGGAAATGCAATTAATAAAGAAATTGAAATTGAACCCGGGACCTCCGGACGTTAAGACAGCAGCTCTCACCACCGCGCCTAACTCTTCAGAAAGACTGACTTTCGACAGCCCCAAAGAATCCAATCGACAATTCTGGTTGGCTGAAAATGACATTAACGACTTTGAACTTAGAGTTTATTGTTGGTTGACTTTGAAAATTGTTTTACACCACTTGAGTACGGCGTTTACTTAAGGTCCGACACATACGAATTATAGATTAGGTGGTAGTTGACGAGGTATTTGACACTACTGTACTCTTACAATACTATACACACAATCAAAATAAAATCACAGTGCATCCGAACGCATAGCGTAGGTTCCACCGATCATATCTGAATATACAAATGGAAAAGGTGACTGACTGATTGACTGACTGATCTATCAACGCACAGCTCAAACCCCTGTAGGGTGATTGCGTAAAAATGACAGCTACAGTGTAACGATCGCAATCACCTCTGATTGGTTATCATTATTCCTCTAATTTCCATACTAATATTATAAATGCGAAAGTCTGCCTCTGTCTATCTGTCTGTCTGCTACGCTTTCACGGCCTATCTTTTCAACCGAGGTTACATCCCGGGGAAGGACATATCCTGGAAAATTAAAGAGGGAAAAACCTTAATCCACGCGGACGAAGTCGCATGCATCATCTAGTTAAAAATGAGTTCGTATTTCATAATAATTTGGAAATCTTACTCCCGATTTTTTTCCCGATAGTCGCGGGCATCATCAAGTCTGATAATAATCGTTTAAACCTGACGTCATAACTTTAGGTGCTGTTAAAAAGGCGTTAAACATGTCTTTTGGAAAAGATAAACGTGTTTAAACATCTGCTTAAACCGAAGATTCTGGGAGCATTGTTAATATTCATGGAAGATGTCCGAACTGCAGTAATAGGGACTGCTGAAAGACAATAGTCTCTATGCTTGTCACGAAATATGACAAACGCGGGTGGAATCGCGGGCATTGGTCAGGGGAAAATATACCTTTTGAGATGTGGGATTTTGTTCATTTTATCTCAAAATATATGTATGTATGTTTGTTTTATTAGGGAGTTTATGAAGGGTCCCTATACCACAACTTGATACATCTACACATAATTGTATAAATGCGAATGTATGTCCGTCTATGTTACCTTTTCAAGACTGAACCGATTATAGCTTTTGATAAAGAGATAAACCTAACGTGGGTGAAGTCGCAGGTATCAGCTAGTATAATTGGTTTTTATTAATATACAATTATTTGTTGGTTGATTTGTGGTGTGGGAACACTTTCAAAATAGATAAAATTTGTCTGTTTGTTTGTCTATAATATTTGAGGGTTTAACGCAAAAATAAACAAAAAAACCCCATCCCATCGAGGTGTACAACAGCCTGCAATATGGTTAGTACACTTTTTGGTATTACTTTATATTGTTTGTGAGTATAAGTACTATTTTTGGACTTCCTCAGTTCAAACCTCGGTGGCGACGAACGAATCCAGTAATACAAAACATGCGATTAGGGGTCATCCATAAAGTACGTCACACTAATTTCGTGTTTTTTTGACCCCTCTCCCGTCCTTGTCACAGTTGGTCACCTTTGTGACGTTACATATCGTGCAATTTTACATCTAGAAATTGTTAAATTAAAACAGCACTTCCGAAATTAGTTATATTTCCATTTAAATTATTTTTTAATATAATCAACATCAAATCAAACATTTGAAAAAAAAATAACAAAACTTGGGATATTTTTTAAGTTTTTCGTTAATAGTTATTTTGCATTTTAACACTTAGATGTTTAAGATTTTGAAACGTGACGAAACTTAGTACCCCTCCCACCCCTTGTCACACAATGTCACACTTCGTCGACCCCCTACCGACCCCCCCTTAACGTGTGACGTACTTTATGGATGACCCCTTAGTACTCGTAATACAAAACAATCCACGTTTTGTATTACTAATCGCACATTATAAGAAGTACCGTGCGAGCTTTATGTCTTGGTCTGTTTAACTTTAGCAACGAGTAGAAGCGGACCAAGACAGCAAAGGCGGCCCGAGTAATAAGGTCTGGACACCACGGCTGAATCCGCGCCGCCAAAAATTTATTATTAATTTTTGCTTTATTTTTAATTATATTCTATAATAATTAAAAATTAAGCGAAAAATCGCAATGACGTAATGTATTCGTACACAATTAGGGCTCCCACTTTGTCCGAAACATTCGTTTCATAAATACCCCCAATATAGGGAAATATTTTGTTAGACTTTACGACACCGCGGGCTGAGCGATGTAGTACATACTCGTATATGGTTTTGTAGTAAAATACGTGTGTTGAATTTAATCTAATTAATAAACGCCTACAAAATGAAACTAATTCATAGTCAGTTATATCCAGAGAAATGACCTTGCTGATGATGCATAACGTCAACAATATTAAAACAGTACGGCTTTAAGCTAGGCTTAAGTAGTATACTCCTATACCGCTAAATGGCTTGGCGGATTTGCTTTTAGAGTTGTAACTAGCCAAACCTAAAATCTCTTCTGAAATTTCAAATTCCTTGCCTTATTGAACCCGGGACCGCCAATTAAAAAGACCGCAGCGCAAAAAAAAACGTTAATAATAATAACGCTACATACATACTACGTATAAGACGCCTAACTATATACGTAACTGCCTCGTTGGTCTAGTGGTTCATGTTCATGTTCGAATGCGGCCGACGAGGTCCCGGGTTCGAGTGCCGGGCCGGGCCATAACAAGTATTGGGTTTTCTGACCAGAAATTCTCAGTACTAGGTTTTCTTGGACGGCGACACGCTCACAAAAATATGTTCGTCTGTTTGTCAACTAATGTTCATGACTTGCCCGCTGAACCGATCTCTATGAAGTTTTGCACGCAGAGAGTTTGCAACCTGGAGACAGGGGCTAATAATGACAGCACTATTAATATTGCTATCCCTTCCATATTTTCTGCGGAACGGGCACTAGATTTAGAGCTGTAATTTTAGTTTAGAGATAATTATTGTTATACAGAATTGGCCCCACTTTTATCCTTGAAAGTCAGAGAACCCAACGAATTTTTGAACCGCCAGCTTATAAATTTACTCTTTAGTTAAAATATGTATATACTGACTATGGATTAAGTTTAATTTTAACCCGCTTATTAATAACTAGTCAGAAAAGAGATCTTTTTAGTAAGGACAAATGGAGCCCTAACACAAAATTACATACTTGTATTATATGAATAAATGCCTCCTTGGTCTAGTGGTTAGCATGTTTGACTGCGGCCGACGAGGTCCCGGGTTCGATCGGGACATAATTTAGTACCTATTGGGTTTTTCCGACTAGAAATTCTCAGTACAGTACTAGCCTGGAGTTAGGAAGTTGGTGGTGTTTCACCCCCGTGCCTCGGAGAGCACGTTAAGCCGTCGGTCCCGGTTATTATCACTAACATGATAATAGTCGTTAAAGCCCGCCAACCCGCATTGGAGCAGCGTGGTGGGTCTAAGCTCTAATTCCCTCTCTCCTATGAGAGTGGAGGCCTGTGCCCAGCAGTGGGACGTTAATGGGCTGTAGTGGATTATATGAATACAATTATGTAATTTTGTGTTAGTTAATACATAATGTATTATATGAATCTATTTAATTTTCTATTGGAAATATGTATATTGGTTTCTATATAATATTATTATGTATCAGATTTTCAAAATTATACTGAACCGATTGTCTCGAAAAGTACTGAACTGTACAATCGGTAAATAAAGTTTAAAAATATATTAAATTTGCAAAATATTTCACAAAAATCTTTGTCGATTTTAAATATTTTTTTAGACTTTTACGATTGTATTACAATTTACAAGTATGGATGTTGTATTGTTTGTTGTTTAATCTTGTCACAAAGGAGTCTAAACCAAAGATAACTTTCAAAAAATTAGGAAAACGTACTTTTAATGAATTGGCAGTAAAAAGTGTTTACACTAAAATATGACGAACAAAGAACAAAGTATTTCGTCAGATACACTTAAAAAAAGCGGGTGAAACCGCGGGCAAAAGCTAGTCTGTCTGTCTTGTCTTATGTCTGAAACAATCTACTGAATCGATTTATTAGAATTTAAGGGTGTGTTTCTACTGAAGCCGGAAAGAGTGTAAAGGAGTCGGGACTTAGGGACTTAGTAAGTAAGTAAAACACTTTTTACACACAAACATCTATACAGAACTAAGGTAACACAAATCGTGACAAAATTTACAACTCATACAAATTGGCGTACTCCTGTAGATCTCTCTTTCTTCCTACTTATTCAGTGGAAACACAGCCTTAGGTCAGCAATCTCTGTACTCTAGACATAAAGTTAGCCCCAAAAGCTCGCCCCTCAAGGATTCAAATACCTCCCGTTGCAACTAGATACCAAGCTTTTCCTATACGAAAAAGCTAAAACTCTTAAGGGAAAGACTCTTGAAAAAGACTACGAGTACAAAGATTGCTGAAGTTTCATCAAATATGTATTCTTAACTATTCCATGTTAGAACTTTTAATCCCATCTACTTACTGGACGGATTTTTAATTTTCAATTATTTTGGTTTTAATTTTTATTTTCTGGAATGATTTGGTGATATAATTTCAATTCTGTGATATGTAGGTATATGTTAATTAGAATTAATGTAATTCTGTATATGCTATCCATTGAAATTATTTGTGAACTCTGTGTTAAATAACTTTTGCCCGTTTTCCTCCCTCGCACATAAATGACGTCACAAAACCTGGGAACCTAATGACGTCATAACTTCATAAGGTCCACAGATAATTTCGAGAGGTAGTATAATGTACATGTTATAGTGGACCTAACCTTGCTGTGAGATGTCAATGTGTCTATACAAAAACCTTTACCAAGTTTGAAGACAGCTCTATCTATTTCACGACATTCCTTGCGGAAACGGATAGCATTAGTCCGTAAAGAACTGTCAGTCAAATGATCGGCGCCAAGAAGCCATAGTTCGAGTTTGAAACTGCTCGCTTTTTGAGCATATTTACGCGTTTCGTGCATACAATTCGCGGCTCTATTCGAATTGGATAAGGACGGGATTTAATTACACGTAAAAAAGTTGGCACGCTAGCGCATGGACAGAAGATTCCGCTAAAGCTCATGGTTTTCTGTAAAAGCAGTGCCGCCAAGTAACAATAGCAATGTATAGACCGTCCGCCAAGTTCCTTATCATACTAATATTATAAATGCGAAAGTGTGTTTGTTTGTTGGTTTGTCCTTCAATCACGCCGCAACGGAGCAACGGATCGACGTGATTTTTGGCATGGGTATAGTTGTTGACCTGGAGAGTGACATAGGCTACTTTTTATCCCGGAAAATTAAGTTGTCCTACGTGAAATTAAACATCATTTAATATACAACGATAAACGAAGTATACTTGACATAGCTAAACTAGCTTCTGGAACTTTACAGCAATGCTCGGTCCACTATATCTCACTCGTACTCATAATAATCTTTAGTTTTTGTTCCAGTGGCCCAAGAGAAAGAAAAAAAAGACGAAAAATTCAAACAACTAGGTATAAGAGTAAATAAATACACTCATTACTTATAAAAAAATGTCTTTTATTTCTTAATAACATATCTAATACTTGATAAGCACCTTAACAATTACAGCTATAGTACAAAGAATAACTAGTGATAATAAATACATTTTCCTATACAAATATGTAAAGCGCACCCTAATAACATCGTGTGGGTAAATTTAAGCAGCCTCATCAAAATAGCCGTCCAGCTGAGCAGCGATCTGGAAAAAAATAAAAAACCAATGCGGTAAATAAATAAATAAATGTTTATTCAGCTTTACACGGATAACAATAAAATGGAAAAGAAACACCAAAATTAAAAAATTAGCTACAAAATAATTACTTGCTAGTTACTTTCTAAAATAAAATACGTTAAATTGTAAAAACGTAGATTGTGACGTCATATGGGCATACTGCTTCGTTGGTCTAGTGGTTGGGATGTTCAGTCGAACATCCCAACCACTAGACCAACCACTAGACTTGAATTATGGCCGACGAGGTCGGGCCATAATTCAAGTGTTGGGTTTTTTCTGACTAGAAATTCTCAGTACTAGCCCGGAGTTGGTGGTGTTTCACACCCGTGCCTCGGAGAGCACGTTAAGCCGTCGGTCCCGGTTATTATAACTAACATGATAATAGTTGTTAAAGCCCGCCAACCCGCATTGGAGCAGCGTGGTGGGTCTAAGCTCTAATTCCCTCTCTCCTATGAGAGTGGAGGCCTGTGCCCAGCAGTGGGACGTTAATGGGCTGTAGTGGCATTATGGTGATATATAATATAAACTAATCAAGGATGCAGCGTTTGCCCCACCCGCATCCATACACAGATCCAGAGAAATTACTAACCGGGACGATCAGAACTTTGTCTGTCGGATATTCCGTCGTGTCTGCATTCTGCTCAATCATTACGTGCTAGATACCGCAGACTGACAGAATAATATTTTTTTTATCCACTACAAGTTAGCCCTTGACTGCGATCTCACCTGATGGTAAGTGATGAATGATGATGCAGTCTGAAGATGGTAGCGGGCTAACCTGTTAGGGTTATGTACCATTTTTAATATTAGTAAGAAGTAAGATGATCAGAAACTGTCCGACAAAATTCTGAAGGCCTGGTGGGAGGCTTCGGCCGTGGCTAGTTACCACCCTACCGGCAAAGACGTGCCGCCAAGCGATTTAGCGTACCGATACGATGTCGTGTAGAAACCGAATAGGGGTATGGCTTTAATATAAATGCCATGCCCCTAACAGGTTAGCCCGCTACCATCTTAGACTGCACTTACCATCAGGTTAGATCGCAGTGAACCAGCTAACCAGTAGATTAAAAAAAAAAAAAAAGTAAGAAGCAAGCATTGTCGTCAGCTGTTTAGTGGTGGGTACAGTACCTGCAGGGGGGTATACTTGACGTATTTGTCGGGGTGCTTCGCGAAGGGCGCCGCCAGTGCCCGCTCGTGCATGGTGGTGTAGGGCGGCAGTACGGCCTGCTTGTTGTCCCGCTTCAACGCCTCACGCAGTTCCGCGTCGGGCACGCTGTAGCTGCGCTGAGCGCGGGTTATCTCCTCCCACTCGCGGTTGAAACTCTAATAAATAAATAAATAAAATCTTTATTTGGGATTTCAAATAACACTTACACTTCGAGTCAAAGGTCAAAACAGCTGCCAAAAAACTTGGCATCCTGAACAAGGTGAAGCGATACTTCACGCCAAAACAACGCCTTGTTCTCTATCAGGCACAAGTCAGATCTGGCATGGAGTATTGCTGCCACCTTTGGGATGGATCCGCCAAGTACCAACTCGACACATTAGACTCGATAGATCGCTGTACGCGCGTGCAACTTACGCATAGTGCAACTTGTCTTTGCTTTTTGTCTGTGTTCATTCGGTCTTACGTGAAAAGGAACTATCTTCGTCTTGTCAAAAGGGCGTGTGATTATTATACTCTTTGACCCAACCAAAAATTAAGTTTTACTTTGTACAAGTCTTTATTGAATATAATATAAAGTAAAAGTGGTATCCAGTTTTATTTAAACAATAACCTATTTATAAGGGCATCTTGGCATCTCTAAGGCAGGGCCCGAAGGATAATTGGCGATCAATCACTTACGCAGGCGAAATAGCTCAGTCTTCAACACCGACTCAGTGTCGCCTGCTTATCGGTTTTTTACCGGATATACCATGGAGAGTGTGCTCAGGAACTTCACAACCTTGTTCCTCCTTTCCGTTCTACCACAGAACAGCGAGAAACCGTCAGTTGGCATCCTTATGTGGTTGAGGTCCAATCTGCCCGCACGAAACGTTTTTGCTCGACGTTTCTGATCCGAACCGCTAGAGTGTGGAACACCCTTCCAGCGCACGTGTTTCCTGCCACGTATAACTTAGGTGGCTTCATGGCAAGAGTGAATAGGCATCTTCTAGGCAAGCGCGCTCCAACCTAGACCTCATCATTGCTTTGCACTAAGCATGATTGTCGTCAAGCGCAAGCCTAACTCACAATAAAAAATAAAAAAAGGCGTATTGAGCGACGAGTGGCCTAGTTGAGACTATGCATATCAGTACCCGGCTGAGTTTGTTGTGGGCTCTTCTCAGATCAGGGCGCGTTTGGAACCCTCGTAGCTTTAGTCTTAAGATACCGTTGTTAGTTATCACCATGAACTCTTATTCTTTGTAAACATAAAATATGACGTGCAGAAGGTGTACTTTGTAGGTACCAATTTTGAATAAAGATGATTTGAGTTTGAGTCGATTGCGTTTGCGATTGTTAATTGTTATGCAACGTTGACCCAAGTGGGTAACTGGATGGTTGACCGCATTTGGCCTTTTCCCCTCCGTGCCTCTGAGAGCACGTTAAGCCGTCGGTCCCGGTTTATTTTATCACTAACAACTGATAACAATCGGTACTCTTAATCGAGCCGTATGCGGAAGGACCTGGGAACCTACTGCACTATTATCCCAAGAAAACTCCTGCCATTATGTAATTAATGAAAAGAGTCACGACCCTCAGCAATGAGGAATACTACGCAGAGAGAGAGAAAGGTGTATTATGAAGGACTAAGCGGCGTAACGGTGGTGGGATATCTTTCCAACACTTAGTTACAGCTAAAGTTTAAGCAATAAAATAATATACTATACTATAATTCAATAAATAATTTCTGATTCTGATTCTGAGTAATACTGAGTTTTGGGCTTACCGAAAATTTATCTTTCAGCATCTGTCGATCCTTGTCCCGCAGTTTAGCTGGCAGCGGTTCATCTAATGATAAGTGGGACAGCAATTTGTTCCAGCTGAAATTTAAATTAACTTATATAATATGATACTGAGTAAGTATTTAGTACATATTTTACATTTAACAATCAGCCTCCACCTGTCAAATAGGAATACGAAAAAGAAACATCCATCCATCCATACATTAATATTAGAATAGATCTCAACTCCGTTTCGCTTCATTAGACAGCCTTAAGCATAAAGGAGGGTTTCCTTTATCCTTAAGCTACAAGGCGCACATCGCAAGAGAGGTTGTCAGGTTTTCATATAAAGTAAAGTGAGAATTTTCGAATGCCTTATTTTAAACTAGTTGAAGCCCGCGACTTCTTCCGCGTAGCCAATGACCTTCCCTTCGGGATGCAACCTATCCCTATACCAAATTTCAGCAAAATCGGTTGAACAGATGGGCCGTGAAATCGTAGCAGACAAACAGACACACTTTCGCATTTATAATATTAGTATGGATTTCTTACCTCTGCACATAAGCGTTCTTATAGTCCTGTATCATATCTCGATAGCTCGCCTCACACTCCGGCTCGGCTAACATTAGCACGTCCAATAGCCCGCTGCGTTGTAGACCCTATATACAGACTTTAGGTCAAGTAATATAGGTACATATAGTAGATTAGTAGCCAAGGGTTGTAAGGCATCAATTGCAGCCCGAGATATTTAGGCGCACGAGCGCAGGGAGGGCGCCTATAGTTCGAGGGTGCAATTGATGCTTACACCCGAGCTAACTACTCTGCTTTACATCACGATTGTGAGGTAAAGTAGGTCCTTATTACCCCCAAATGGAGCTTGTAGGTGACCAATTAGCGCTCTAGGGTAATAATGTAGCTAGAAAAGCCCAAGGGCGGTAAGTAATTAAAAAAAAAACTCTTCACTCTTTCAAAAAGTTCGCATACATCTAACCATCATACTTTTTTTAATTACTTACCGCCCTAGGGCTTTTCTAGCTACATTATTACCCTAGAGCGCTAATTGGTCACCTACAAGCTCCATTTGGGGGTAATAAGGACCTACTTACCGAATATGAGAGATGTAAATTATATTTAATATCGCCACCAAGTGATGGAACAACCTACCACCCCCTATACAAAACATAAGAACGGGGACCAATTTTTGACCTAACTTTTTATCATCAGTCCACAGCAGTGTGCTTAGTATGCACACAACGAGATTATCTCGCAACGAGAGAGAGATATCGTTGCCGGCAAATTTTTCATTTACCCTAACATGCACAAAATGCGGTATATTACAAGAAAAAAATAATCGGTTCGTAGAGAAAAATACCACAGCTATGAAATATTACTTTTATCTCTACTTTTGACGTAACGAGACAAGTAACCATGTTAGCTTCGGTAGACTGAGAGAGATAATGGGTAGACATAATTTTACTCGTAGTGCGCATGCTAGCCAAACTGGTCTAACATAACGAGAAACAATTTTCTGTGGATTACACGATGAAACCTTTACATTCTTGCCTGGTGAGAAGCTTCGGCCGTGGCTAGTTACCACCCTATCGGCAAAGGCGTGCCGCCAAGCAAATTTAGCGTTCCAGTACGATACCGTGTAGAAACTGATTGGGAGAATGGGTTTAATATTACTGCCATACCCTCATCAGGTTAGCCCGCTACCATCTTAGACTACATCATCACTTACCATCAGGTGAGATAGCAGTCAAGGGCTAACTTGTAGTAGATTAAAAAAAATTATTGTGTGTGTCCGCTCCGACCCATGACTGGAGTTTACTCTTTACGAACGATTATATAATATATAGATTAGTAAATGAGGGTAAATGAACGCATTTTTTATACTACTGAAAGCATGCTTGATACATTAATTATTTATATTACTTATATAATTTATATTCATCCAAATACATTACATAGTCATGGAAACATAAACAAGTGTTACCATGGAAACATAAAGCCAATAACGTAACGGAGAAAGTTTGATTTTACTCCCCATACATTTTTATAGCCTGGGCTTATATATGCAAAGGAGGTAAACTCCAAAACATTAGTTACCGATATCCGGAAGAAAAAAAGTGTTTACAAAAACAGCATTACAATTGTCAACAACATAATGATTCATGTGTGAAATACCTGAAGCAAGTACAGCGTGTTGTTGAGCAGGAATATCGCCTTCAGCGCGTCCGGGTACTGTTCGCTCTTGTTCCTCAGGGACAAATTCAACTGGGCCAACACTTTGCCTGAAACACACGAACAAAGCGGTATTTTATTATTGCATGTTCTTCATTATTGTTGTACTAGCTGATGCCCGCGACTTCGTCCGCGTGGGTTGAGGTTTTTCGGTTCCCGCGGGGACTCTTTAATTTTCCGGGATAAAAAGTAGCCTATGTGCTATTCCAGACTATAATCTATATCTGTGCCAAATTTCATCCAGATCCGTTCAGCCGTTGGAGCGTGATTGAGTGACAAACATCCATACATCCATACATCCATCCAAACTTTCGCATTTATAATATTTATTTGATTCCGAAAGAACTGCGTAATCGTGATTCAGGCGGTTGCACGTGGTTGGCTAACGTGGCCGCGTCGTGTTTACGTCATATGATCATGTAGGTATTGTGTGCCCCTACAAGATCACTTTTAGCAACTACCTTAATTTACATAGCGGGCGCCGTGAAACAAAGAACGTGGACCTATTTTACTAAGCAATCTAGTCTGAAAAGCGGGACAGCGCTATGGCGGAGACAAGGACAGGCTTATACAGGTGAGGGGCACGCCCTACAAGTCGGACGCCCAACTTTTTTCTAATCAAATATCAATCAAATCAAATAAATATTATAAATGCGAAAGTTTGGATGGATGTATGGATGTGTGGGTGTATGGATGTATGGATGTTTGTTACTCAATCACGCTCCAACGGCTGAACGGATCTGGATGAAATTTGGCACAGAGATAGATTATAGTCTGGAATAGCACATAAGCTACTTTTTATCCGGGAAAATTAAAGAGTTCCCGCGGGAACCGAAAAACCTCAATCCACGCGGACGAAGTCGCGGGCATCAACTAGTAAATATTATAAATGCGAAAATTTGGATGGATGTGTGGATGTTTGTTACTCAATCACGCCCGAACGGCTGAACGGATCTGGATGAAATTTGGCACAGAGATAGATTATAGTCTGGAATAGCACATAGGCTACTTTTTATCCTGGAAAATTAAGGAGTTCCCGCGGGAATCAATAAACTTAAACCACGCGGACGAAGTCGCGGGCAGCAGCTAGTAAAAAATAAATAATTTAAATTAGTATTTGATTTGGTTTGATTGAAGCCAGAGAGTAACTTACGCATATACAGTGACAGCATCAGGGCGTTTCTGTCCTGCACACCGGTTATCTGTGACGCGGCGCGCGCGTACGCCGCTTCAGTGGCGAGCGCGGGACCTGGTACAAACAATGACACTGACTCAACGACTTAATGCAGCGGTTGTTCCACCACCACAACAGCCCATTAACGTCCCACTGCTGGGCACGGGCCTCCACTGTCATAGGAGAGAGAGAATCAGAGCTTAGACCCACCACGTGGCTCCAATGGCGGGCTTTATCGACTATTATAATGTTAGTGATAATAACCGGGACCGACGGCTTAACGTGCTGTCCGAGGCACGGGGGTGAAACACCGCCAACTTCCTAACTCCGGGCTAGTACTGAGAATTTCTAGTCAAAAAACCCAATTACGGTACGATGCCGTGTAGATACCGAATAGGGGTATAAGTTATGGGTTTAATTAACTGCCATACCTCTAACAGGTTAGCCCGCTACCATCTTAGACTGCATCATCACTTACCATCAGGTGATATCGCAGTCAAGGGCTTACTTGTAGTGGATAAAAAAAATACTTACCAATGATCTGTATATGAGCGGCGAGCGCGTGGCAGTAGGCTAGCGCGGCGGCCGCGAGTTGATGCACCGTGCCGTCCACCGCGCCGCAAGCGTTGTCGTTTCTCACGCCTTCCACCCCCTCCTCTAGCGACCGCACACACTATGGGGTGTAAGGTCTTACCAATGATCTGTATATGAGCGGCGAGCGCGTGGCAGTAGGCTAGCGCGGCGGCCGCGAGTTGATGCACCGTGCCGTCCACCGCGCCGCAAGCGTTGTCGTTTCTCACGCCTTCCACCCACTCCTCTAGCGACCGCACACACTATGGGGTGTAAGGTCTTACCAATGATCTGTATATGAGCGGCGAGCGCGTGGCAGTAGGCTAGCGCGGCGGCCGCGAGTTGATGCACCGTGCCGTCCACCGCGCCGCAAGCGTTGTCGTTTCTCACGCCTTCCACCCACTCCTCTAGCGACCGCACACACTATGGGGTGTAAGGTCTTACCAATGATCTGTATATGAGCGGCGAGCGCGTGGCAGTAGGCTAGCGCGGCGGCCGCGAGTTGATGCACCGTGCCGTCCACCGCGCCGCAAGCGTTGTCGTTTCTCACGCCTTCCACCCACTCCTCTAGCGACCGCACACACTATGGGGTGTAAGGTCTTACCAATGATCTGTATATGAGCGGCGAGCGCGTGGCAGTAGGCTAGCGCGGCGGCCGCGAGTTGATGCACCGTGCCGTCCACCGCGCCGCAAGCGTTGTCGTTTCTCACGCCTTCCACCCACTCCTCTAGCGACCGCACACACTATGGGGTGTAAGGTCTTACCAATGATCTGTATATGAGCGGCGAGCGCGTGGCAGTAGGCTAGCGCGGCGGCCGCGAGTTGATGCACCGTGCCGTCCACCGCGCCGCAAGCGTTGTCGTTTCTCACGCCTTCCACCCACTCCTCTAGCGACCGCACACACTATGGGGTGTAAGGTCTTACCAATGATCTGTATATGAGCGGCGAGCGCGTGGCAGTAGGCTAGCGCGGCGGCCGCGAGTTGATGCACCGTGCCGTCCACCGCGCCGCAAGCGTTGTCGTTTCTCACGCCTTCCACCCACTCCTCTAGCGACCGCACACACTATGGGGTGTAAGGTCTTACCAATGATCTGTATATGAGCGGCGAGCGCGTGGCAGTAGGCTAGCGCGGCGGCCGCGAGTTGATGCACCGTGCCGTCCACCGCGCCGCAAGCGTTGTCGTTTCTCACGCCTTCCACCCACTCCTCTAGCGACCGCACACACTATGGGGTGTAAGGTCTTACCAATGATCTGTATATGAGCGGCGAGCGCGTGGCAGTAGGCTAGCGCGGCGGCCGCGAGTTGATGCACCGTGCCGTCCACCGCGCCGCAAGCGTTGTCGTTTCTCACGCCTTCCACCCACTCCTCTAGCGACCGCACACACTATGGGGTGTAAGGTCTTACCAATGATCTGTATATGAGCGGCGAGCGCGTGGCAGTAGGCTAGCGCGGCGGCCGCGAGTTGATGCACCGTGCCGTCCACCGCGCCGCAAGCGTTGTCGTTTCTCACGCCTTCCACCCACTCCTCTAGCGACCGCACACACTATGGGGTGTAAGGTCTTACCAATGATCTGTATATGAGCGGCGAGCGCGTGGCAGTAGGCTAGCGCGGCGGCCGCGAGTTGATGCACCGTGCCGTCCACCGCGCCGCAAGCGTTGTCGTTTCTCACGCCTTCCACCCACTCCTCTAGCGACCGCACACACTATGGGGTGAAAAACAATACGACTAACATAAACTGTTACCCATACTCCAACGGTGAAAAGAAGTAATATAACTAGTAATGCCGCTATGATGTCTGCGCAAGGTACTGAACTCCATTGTGGGGTCAATATGGTTCCATTGTGGGGTCAAAAGAACACTTGTTGAGTTGTTGCTTTTCTGAATTTTCCCTGGTCTTGCCTGGTGGGAGGCTTTGGCTGTGGCTAGTTACCACCTTACCGGCAAAGACATGCCGCCAATCGAATTATTCCGGTACGATGCCGTGTAGTAACCAATTAGGGGTATGGGTTTAATATTTAAACTGCCATGCCTAACAGGGTTAGCCCGCTACCATCTCACACTGCATCACCACATAACATCAGGTGAGATCGCAGTCAAGGGCTAACTTGTCTTCTTCTTCTTCTTCTTGCCCTTGTCCCACGCTATGTGGGGTCGGCACAACATGTTTTCCTCTTCCACTCACTTCTGTTATTCGTCAAGTCAAGGGCTAACTTGTAGTGGATAAAAAAAAGAACTACTCACATGATGCTGGCAAGTGTTCAGCAGAGCGGCGTACGGCGCAGGCGAGGCGGGATGCAGGGCGCGCTGCAGGTCGGGCTGCAGCCGCTGCAGGCGCGCGGCAAGCGACCAGCACGCCGCGGCGCCCGCGCTGCATCGCGACGCCGCTTTCCTGCTGCGCGTACACACACGCTCCACTTCCGACGCTGCACACGTGGGTGTGTTATAAATATTTGCATGCCGAAGTGTCAGTAAAATATGCAGGGCCTCTTTAATTTTAAGAACTTTGTTAACCACCCATATTTAGCAAATAAACATCATTTTCATTTCATTTTATTTTACGTGGTCGACCATAGGGTTAAGAATGCATGCTTCTTATCTCATTTTATACCCCAGGGAAGTGGGAACCCCAGATTTAAACGAAATCGGTCCAATAACAAAGAATTTTAATATATCGCATACTATGAAATTATTATCAGTAACTTTTTAAAAGTTTATGATCCCCGGAAACCCCAGATTTCGATTTTTAACGAAATCGGTCAAATAACATGGTAAGTACTTCAATATGGCATGATATTTCAATCTGGCACCGACTTTTTAAAATTTTAGCAAGTTTTCTTTGCAATCCTAGGGAACTCCAAATATCGATTTTAACTAAACGGTTCAACAAAAATATGGCGTTGAATTTTTGAAAGTTTTGTTAAGTTTTTTCTTTTGTGATCCCAGGGAACCCCAGATCTTGATTTTGAACGAAATCAGTCAAATAACAAACAATTTTAATATGGCACCGACTTTTTCAAATTTTGGCAACCGTTTACGACCCCAGGGACCCCAGATATGGATTTTGATCGAAATTTTCCGGGATAAAAAGTAGCCTATGTCACTCTCTAGGTCCTTAACTATACCCATGCCAAAATCACGTCGATCCGTTGCTCCGTTGCGGCGTGACCGAAGGACAAACCAACAAACCAATACTCACCCAAGAGATTGAGACAGTCCTTCATAATAGCGGACAGCAGGGCCGGCAAGCGAGGCAGAGGCACGAGGCCGAGCGCGTGCCTCTGCTCGCGCCGCGCGAGGCGACACACGGCCGCAGCCAGGCTGCCACACGCCTCTGCCTCACGCTCGTCCACCGCGTCCGTGCACTCCTCCGAATCTGTGCACGATACTCAAACTAGAGGAAGCAATAGGCTCGTGACTCCATCGCTCCGCCTCAAGAAACTTTCTGTCAGTGGGAATGAGCATAAAAAAATTCCACAACCTATTTTAAGCTTGCCTTCACACAAATTTAAGAAATCCTACATACATTAAAAGTATGCTCCTGAAACAATAAATTTAGCCCCTTCTTCTTTGAGCAATCCTTCCATAAGAGTCCACGTACAAAATATAAGGAGGTCCTGTGAAAAGCTTTATGCGTCTAGAATCTAAACCCACCGGTTTTCGCTGTGCTTTGTGGGTCAGTCAGTCAGACAGCTTTTTTGGGGTTTAGGAGTTTGCCATTCTATCACTTATGACCCCAACTTTTATACATTCTTTGAACTTACTGGCCCAGCTTATAGATAACCTTCAAAATGTTTCGATTGCTTGAAGATAAGAAACACTACACTGTGAAAATCTTCTAAATATATAAAAGGAAAAGGTTTCGACTGACTAATGCATCAACGCACAGGTCAAACTACTGGACGGATGGGGCTGAAATATGGCATACAGATAGCTTTTATGGCCGAATCCGCTAAGTATTTTAAAAAATTAAAATAGGCCTTTTAATTTGTATGAAAATCTAAGCTAACGTGAGCGAATCCACGGGCAAAAGCTAGTAAATAATAGATTTTGTATCAGACTCACAAGAATCGTTGGCGGATCGCCTGGGCCCGATCGCCAGCCCTGTGGACTGCTCCAGCGTTTGTGACGCCTTCATCATTATGTTAATGGCGCGCTTCTCGAACCTGGTAACAATTCATCATCACCATCACCGCCATTATCATCATCGTTTAGACTTTAGATGTTCACTCGACAACATCAACATTGTATTGTCGAGTCAACATCTGAAGATGCTCCGGTTTCGGAGTGAAACGTACGTTGAGAGTGATTTGGAAGATTTGTGTGGTGTGGTGCTGTGCCGGTGCGAATTGCTGGGTGGTGGGTGTTCGCATGCTATTGGTGAAAGACACGCACTGTACCACATAGATTTGTCTACTGTGGCGGATTATAGCGAATTAAACTTCTCGTTCATTCGTGACTAATTCTGTTCATAATTCATACAATGCGAAAGTGTGTCTGTCTGTCTGCATGTCCGCTACGATTTCACGGCCCATCTGTTCAACCGTTATTGTCGAAATTTGGTACAGAGGTAGGTTGCATCCCGGGCAGGGCGACTTTTTAAAAAGCCTTAATCCACGCGGACAAAGTCGCAGGCAGCATCTATTCTGTAATAAACTAAATTGATAAGTCTAAATCTAGTGCAATTATGCACAGCAAGCATTGGATTTTCTTTTATTCTACTACAAGTTAGCCCTTGACTGCGATCTCATCTGATAGTAAGTGATGTTGCAGTCTAAGATGGTAGTGGTTTAACCTTCAGGGGGTGGCAATAGATTTAGAGATTGAGTACATCAAAATGAGCCACATTTGTGTCGCTTAAGCATCTTTAAAGTCAGATGGGTAGCCACAGAATACTTAATACAAGACTTAGCCCTAAAGTGAAAGAGAGTGCGATATATAATGGGTTTGTACTGTTTAATACGCAGTACTGAGGTTTAAGACATATCTGTAATTTTATTACTGTAACTGATGCCTGTCCGAAATTGTTATATTTATATTATTACTAAGACCACCCTACTTTCTTACTTTTCTATATCCGCTGATAAAGTAAAGAAGTACAAAGTGGGGTTTATAGGGTTCCATAGTCAATGTGGAACTCTTATAATTTCGCCTTGTCTGTTGTCTGTCTGTCCATGGCTTAACGCAGAAAGATGTAATCTGTCATGGGCATGCATATACTAATCTCACCAACAAATTGGTAAATTAAAATTTTAATAAATATATTTTTGGGGTAGGTATCTCCTCTACGCGTAAAATGGGGTATACTTTTTTCCGGTCTATCCTATCCATGGGGTGTCGTTGGATAGGTTGTTCAAAAATATTGTGGGTAAATCGTTTTTTAATTCAGGAATCTGTTTAAGAAAGACGATGTTTGAGACAGCCCAAAATCGTCTAATTTTAAAGTCCGCGTCTGCCAGTAAATGTTTAGCTTTGTTTGTGTGCGGTTTTTTTAAAATTTATTAACTATTATTTAACAATTTTTTAATATATGATTTTAGATATGATAATAGACGGATTTTAAAGATTATGCAAATGATAAAAGAAGCCGGATTCGATTCGTTCCAGCAATGCTAAGGACTGCATAAGAAGAAGGGTTACATGTGTATCTACACATTGATATATAAATGATTTTTTTCAAAAGAGCAACCACCAAGTTTCTTACTGGTTCTTTTCGGTAGGAATGGCATTCCGAACCAGCGGTAGCTTCACTCGACTATTCAAAAGCACTTGTCAAAGTCTACTTTAATAAAAAACATTTGAGTTTGAGTTTTTACTATAAACAATTACTTGCAAAAAAACTTACACTTTTTGTATCTTGCTAGTTCTTCGCTGCGTACTGTCTGTCCGATGCAAAATGTTTTTAGCCCTCTGGAATAAAATCAAAGTCAAAGTCGAATCATTTATTACATTATACATTGGCTCTTTGAGCGTGCAACAGAGGTGCAAAAGAATGAGTTAAAAAATTATAAATATGATCTAATAATGTTAGCATTTAAATAAACTAATTATCATCATACTATTATCGTGGACTAGCTGATGCCCGCGACTTCGTCCGCGTGGATTGAGGTTTTTAGTTTCCGCGGGAACTCTTTCATTTTCCAGGATAAAAAGTAGACTATGTGTTTTGGAAGACTATAATCTATCCCTATGCCAAATTTCATTTTTTATAATAAAACTCATTTCCTCATTTCAAGTTTCACACATTTAAGTGAGATTTATTAAAAATAAAAATAAAGTGTGTGTGTGCAATTCACACACTGCATAAGTGAAACTTTAGAAAAGTAGCCTACGAGAGAAAGAGATAAATATAACTTATATTCTATCTCATTCTCTCGCAGGTTAAATCCTATCATTCATAATTATTATGTTTGTCTCTTTTTGGTGTCGCTTTTACGTTTCATCGAATGTTCAAATCACAACGATTCTACAGGAGTTTCACTTCAATATAGAAGGTTTCCTATATACATCAATCTTATACCTATTGGCTATCTGTGCATCACAATAGCAATAGGAAATAGATATAGGTTTTTTTTTTTTTTTTTGTGACCATGACGCCTGGGAGGATTTTTTTAACATTCCCAGTTAGTTTATAAGTTTTATATTATTTTATTTTATTGTATACTTACTATTTTTTTTTTTAAATTATTGTATTGTGCGTAATGTTTATTGGGCCCGTTTGCCTTTAATAAAAACTTTTATTATATTATTATTATTATCTAGTTGTCACCTACTGTAGCAACTGATACATGTTTCAAAACTCTATGATCTAATCAAATCACATATCTACCTTCTGACTTATGCATGCAATTATGAACCTTATACATTTTCTGACCGCGACTGTCCATGTATGTACTGTAAAACCTGTCCTTTTTTGGACAGTTCTGTATAACTCACCATCAGCGGGGAGGCAGCCATAGACCTCGAGCGCAGGAAGTCCTTGAACGCCGTGAGCGAGCTGAGCGCAGCGGGGCCGCGCACGGCCATGAGCGGCGCGGCGGGCGGGCGGCCGGCCGCGCTCAGCCACGCCGCCGCCGCTCTCATGGCCTCCAATGACGTACTCGAGGTGGAGTTGCTGCCGCTCACGCTCACGCTGTCCACGCTAGAGTCTAAACAATATTATTCGCTTAATTAGATACATTGTGACCCATCTTGTATCGAATTAATTAATTTATTTATTTAATACTTTATTGCACTCAAATAGAGCAGATAGTTTACAAAGTAAAAAAAAACACAGTAAAAGCTTTGCACTTGCTCAGGCGGTCTTATCACTTAAAGTAGACGGAGAGCTGGCAACGAATTTCGGGAAGGTCCTTTTGGCAAGCTGAAATTGTGAAAAAATATAATTTCGTCAATTGGAGAATCCAGTCCTGCCAGTCTGGTAAAACGTTTGCGGTTATTTCGTACAACAAGACATTTTCTAAAAATGAATCCTAGCTAGATCGATGTTTCGCCCCCGAAACCCCCTGCATACTAAACATGAAAATCGTTGGAGCCGTTTCCGAGATTCAGATTATAAGATTACTAGCTGATGCCCGCGACTTCGTCCGCGTGGATTGAGGTTTTTCGGTTCCCGCGGGAACTCTTTAATTTTCCGGGATAAAAAGTAGCCTATGTGCTATTCCAGACTATAATCTATCTCTGTGCCAAATTCCATCCAGATCCGTTCATCCGTTGGAGCGTGATTGAGTAACAAACATACATCCATACATCCATCCATCCAAACTTTCGCATTTATAATATTTATTTGAATTATTTGATATAAGAATTGCTCGTTTAAAGGTATTAGATTAGATACCACTAATAATTATTAGTCCCCAACTACAATCTCCAGTGTATTGCCTTACCTTCCTCCAAAGCAATCATGTCCATGAGAGCGGTGGGAGAGAGAGGTCTCGTGTTACGACTGAGGAGGTCCTCAAAGGCACTTTCTAGTTTTAACACACCAGCATTGTATAGTTGATTCTGTAATAATAAAAAATACTTGATTCTGTAAAGTTTTGTAGGGTACCTCAAAAGGAAAAAGAATATAGGATCACTTCTTTGCCCACCTGTCTGTCTGTCTGTCAAGACGCTTTTTCTCAGGAATGCATGGAGGTTTCAATTTGAAATTAAACTTAATACGAAATAGCACCTTTTTGACGACCTCCGTGGCGCAGTGTTGAGCACTGTTGCCTTAACGTGCGGAGGTCCCGGGTTCGATCCCCGGCAGGGTTTGGAAATTTATAATTTCTGAATTTCCCTGGTCTGGCCTGGTGGGAGGCTTCGGCCGCGGCTAGTTACCACCCTACTGGAAAAAACGAGCCGCCAAGCGATTTAGCGTTCCGGTACGATGCCGCGTAGAAACCGAATAGGGGTATTAATATAACTGCCATGCCCCTAACAGGTTAGCCCGCTACCATCTTAAACTGCATCATCACATACCATCAGGTGAGATCACAGTCAAGGGCTAACTTGTGGTGGATCAAAAAAAATACTGAGGTCTATGGTCCCTGAGAGCTGTAAAGAAATGAAGCTTCTAAGTCTAGACAATCAAAAAATATGGTAATTTATGCCGTATATCAATGACACTCGCCAGTATAGCCTGCAGGGTACTTGCGGTTGACCTAGAATCATAAAATTTGACAAGAAGCGAGTTCTTATTGCATAAAGGAAAAATCCGAAAATCATCAATAAAATTTATGGTTATGTCGCATTATTATTTTTACCCGACTGCGGAACGCACAGGGTTATGTGTTCATCAGTCTATATATGTATATTTCCTTTGTGTCGCACTACAGACAAAACGGCTGACCCGATTTTGATGATACTTGCACCACTAGATTTGTCTTAATCTTCCGAGTGTCATAACGGAAGCCGAATTTGAGAAAAAACAAAATGGCGCCCACTAGAAGCCATATTGTAATAAATTTAAAAATGAAAGTCAATAAACTATGGCAAGTGGGGTATCGATTAATAGGTCTTGCAAAATCATAGTTAGGTTCCCTAGACCATTTTCTCATTTTAACGATCATTTAGGATTTACGAGGTTTCAAAGCTTCATTTTTAGTGTATTCCTTTGTGTCGCACTACAGACAGAACGGCTGAACCGATTTTGATGATACTTGCACCACTAGATTTGTCTTAATTTTCCGAGTGTCATAACGGAAGCCGAATTTGAGAAAAAACAAAATGGCGCCCACTGGAAGCCATATTGTAACAAATTTAAAAATGAAAGTCAATAAACTATGGCTAGTGGGGTATCGATGAATAGGTCTTGTAAAATCATAGTTAGGTTCCCTTGAACATTATTTCATTTTAACGATCATTTAGGATTTACGAGGTTTCAAAGGTTGAATTCCTTTGTGTCGCACTACAGAAAAAACGGCTGAACCAATTTTGATAGTACTTGCACTACTAGATTTGTTTTAATCTTCCGAGTGTCACTATGGAGGCACATGACCTAAAATGCTACCACAAAATCTATAATAGTACATTTGGTGCAACTTCGGGCCGATAAAACGTCTCCTGTTTATAATAAATACTTACTGAACTAAAAAGTTTGAAATAAAAAAGTAATTTAATAAAACAAAAAACCCGACTGCTGGGATATCAAAAAGTATAAAACAAGACATGAATTGAAGTATTTCATTATTATCAATTTACATCGTATAATATTATTTTTCCTTCAATTTGCCTTATCTTTTACTAAGACTGCGAGTCAGATTTGCACTTGTTCAGTTTTTTCATGTCTTGTAAAAGTAACATAATCATACTTACAATATTTTCTAATTCAACACTTTGAGGATTATTCTTGTTGAAATAATTTTGGGCTTCTGCTAATTTGTCGAGTGCCTGAAAGAAAAAATACTTTACAATACTTTTAGTACATTTTTATTAATCTAGATCCTACAGAATTTCTCTGTGTAATGCTGAGATCTATATAGTGTACTCTGACTGTTCAGACTTTACTTAAAGTTCACACAAGATGAACTTATGTAAGTTATTAAGCTTTCTTGATTTAACGTTATTTTAACTCTTAAGTCAACAAGCAAAGTCAAATTATGCTGTATAGATATGACAGTCCATACTAAATGTCTCCAATGAATGACGGTATGAAACATCTCTTTGTCTTTATACTATGCTACAGTAAACAAGTAAAAATTGCAGAAACATAACTTTTTAGTCTTTTAAAACAACATCATTTACAATGAAATATTGTTTATATTAAACAAAATTAGTTTTTATGTTGCTCATAGAATTAACACCGAATATCAAAGCATATCAGCTTTTGCCACCCAATTAAAGTTGCCCCTTGGAAGGTGTTATAACAGATAAGCTGACGCCTTCAACTTTCCCACAGGAATTCCTTAATTTCTGGGAAAAAGTAGCCTAAGTCACTCTCCAGTTTCTCAACTATACCCACCCAGAGCCATGCAAAAAATCATGTCGATCCGTTGCTCTCTTTTGGAGTAGTTGAAGGATAAACCAACAAATACATTTCGCATTTATAATATTAATATGATTTTAGCTGTAATCACATAAGAATGGTAATACCTCTAGATACATATTGAGTGACTCTGTGGAGCCGGTGTGTGGGCCGGCTTGTATGAGGTCTGACAGCTCTCTGGATACCATGTAGTAGTTAATGACATGGTCCAGAGCTGTCACCGTGCGCTCCATATCTGCAAACCATGTAGCTGAGTTACAAACAATGAAATATCAAAGTTTAATTTATTTTTTAGAAGAGGATGAATTTATTTGAATGCATTAAGGATTTACTTAATATTAATTTAATTTGTCTAAAACTCCATGTAGTGATCAAATAAAAAACATTTTCTTTAATTTCTTTAAAAGTAGCTTATGAACTAGTACTTATACAAGTTACCTCTATGCCAAATTTCATCAAAACTTGTTAAATGGATGGGCCATGAAAAGAGAACAGGTAGACTAGACAAATTTTTGTACAGCTCAAAACTCCAAAAACTTGATGCTTTGCATCTAGAGTCAATAACATATATATAAGTACAACCTCACTAAGATTTCAGAAAAATTCTAACAGGATTTTTGAATCGTTGGACAACACTGGATCAAAGTACTCATTTGATAGCCAGGACTCTGCATACTGGAGGTTAAATAACTTGGATCCATGCAAATAAAGTTTTAAGTCATGGGGAACCCTAGTTTGTAACAATTTAGATATCATAGTCAATGTAATATGGAATTTCATCTCACTTTGATGGATCTGCTGCAACCGGGCAGTGTCTCCGTACAGAGGCAGCACGGCTGTCTCCAGCTGCTGTAAGCGCTGCTCGCAGGCGCCCAGAACATTGCACACATCGCTGGCCAGAGCTGAGCTGCGCTTGGCGGCCGCTTTCAACTCTTGCATGTTTGTCATCTCCTGGTCGAAACAACAGGCAATAAAATAGACTTCTAGGACTTTTACTTACATATTTTCAAAGCTTGTAATTATAAACTTGATTATTTGACGGTAAAGATCAGACTTTACCATTTAAAAACATAAGTAACGCCCCTATAATCTTTATCATTTTTCTACCTTTATAAAATGAAATAACTCTTGATAAATATAGAATAAATAAATTAACGTAGAACTATCATAAAAGTAGAGGATTGTTGCAATAACATTAGTGAAATCAAAGAAAGTAGAAATACATACCCTTTTCAACTTCATTTCGATTTCGAATTTTTTCTCCACTGCGTACATGCTGACGGTTGGACAAATTTTGCTTTTCACTAAACACTTGCCTACTTGTTTAAAATATTGTACATAATACTAAGAATTAGTGTTAATTTTCGAGAAAACTTTTAATAAAAACCACTGAAAAGTTAAAACGAAAACAACGATTGTCATTGTTTATTTCTTCAGCTTCTTTTGACATTGACATTTATTTACATGAAAGTTGACAGATGACTCTTTTTAGGGTTCCGTAGCCAAATTGCAAAAAACGGAACCCTTACGGATTCGTCATGTCTGTCTGTCTGTCAGCTGTCTGCCGTATGTCACAGGCGCCACTTTTTTCCGAAACTCTAAGAACTATACTGTTGAAACTTGGGGTGTGTTCCGAAATACACTGCTAATAAAAATTAAATAAAAGTACTTTCTTCATGACCACCATTTTATAATAACTTAACAATCTTTTTCACAATGACAGTTCACATCATACTGTGTACGTAGAATGTGGGTTTACTTAAATAGGTTTTATTAACACTCCCCCATAAACCACATTCTACATAGGTACAACTTATTTAAATAAGACAGACTAAACTAATTAACTAATATAAATAACTTAAAACAGAAACATTACGTGAACAAATAGTTAATACAAATCATTGAAACAATAAACTGCCTAGTTATAGTTAATTTAACAATTCAACAAACCTAAGGCATTCTTAAACTTAGTGAACAAGTCCTTACATAAAGCCTTTGTGAATATATCTGCCTTTTGTTCTGAAGAAGTTATATATTTTAAAATTACACTACCATTCTGTATTGCATCTCTAATAAAGTGATGTCTAATATCTATATGTTTGACTCTTTTACTTTCCCTATTCTTTGCTATATGAATGCAACTTAGATTATCTTCGAATATTAGAACGTTATCACAATTTAGGTGTAAATCTTTTAACAATCCTTTAAACCATAAAGATTCTTGAACTAATGAACTAAGAGCAATATATTCAGATTCTGCTGTTGATAGTGATACTGTTTTTTGCTTTTTGGTTCCCCAGTTAACAACATTGCCATACAACGTTAGACAAAATCCTGAAACACTTTTTCTATCAGTACAATCAGCCGCCCAATCAGAATCACAATAACCAATTACATCATGTTCTACACGTATGTCATTTCTATAATAAATTGCTAAATCTTTAGTAAATTTCAAATATTGTAACACTCTTTTTAAATAGTTCCAATGATTATCATTAGCACAACTTTGGAAGCGACTAAAGAAACTTACTGCAAAACTTAAATCTGGTCTGGTGCCAACAACTAAATAGATAAGACAGCCAATTAATTCTTTATAAGGTTTCTTAGTAAAGAGGTTAGTATTACTTTCCTTAGTCAATTTAAGATTTTTCTCTACAGGTGTGGCTATACCTTTACATTCTAGCATGTTAAATCGTTTTAATAAGTTTTCGATATACGTTTTTTGATGTAACTTGATGACGTTATTCTTATGATCTCTCTCTATTTCTAAGCCCAAATACCTTTTTATTGGACCTAAATCCACCATATCAAACCTCGACTTCAACTCTTTTTGAAAATTACATATAGCACTTTTATCATTATGAATAAGAAGAACATCATCAACATATAAGAATATGTAAAAATTGTCCCTTCTTGTATAAAGGCATGTATCATATAGTGAATTATTAAATTCTTTTTCCAACATAAATTCATGAAACGTATCATTCCAACATCTAGGGGCTTGTTTTAAGCCGTACAATGATTTATTTAATTTACATACTTTATTATTATTTAATGCTTCCGGCAAAAACATATAAATTTCTTCTTGTAGATTTCCATGCAGAAAAGCTGTTTTAACATCCATTTGTTCTATAAACATATTATTTCTATTTGCTAATACTAAAAGTGTTCTAAAAGTAGATAGTTTTCCTACTGGTGCATAGGTTTCATTCCATTCTGAAGACTCGTATCCTTTTGCTACCAGTCTTGCTTTGTAGGTGTTGTTATTTTTCTTTCTAAATATCCATCTACTGTGAATAATTTCCTTATCTCTTGGTTTTTCTACCTCAGTCCAAGTGTTGTGCTTCCTATGTGAATTCATTTCTTCATCTATAGCTTTCAGCCACTGCTGTTTTTCTTTAGATTCTAATACTTCTTTCAAATTTTTTTGGAACATCGAGATCATTTATTAAATTTTCTACACTCAGAGCAACAAAATCACATTCATGGAATTCATCATCACATATATAATCTTGAAGATAAGACGGTTTCCTTCTCGTTCTCTTGTTCTCTGTTTCCGTTATTTCTTCAGAAACATTTCCTAATGTATTCTGTTCTGAAGTGCTAGGTTTCTCATTTTCTAATTCTTCCGCACCTTCAATATTATTATTAGTACTATTTCCTGTATCAGTCAATATTTCAGTATTTATATGAACCTTTTTATTTTGTATTCTTTCCTCATTAAATATAACATCCCTCGCTTGAATTATTTCCCTTTTTATTGGATCCCATAAACGGTATCCATTGTTACAGTATCCAATCATGTAAAATTTTTGTGATTTTTCTGTCATTTTACTTTGTCGGTATACTCTATTTATGTAACAGTATGCTTCGCTCCCAAAAACTTTTAATTTTTGATAATTACGTATTTCACCATACCATAGTTCTGCTGGTATTTTATTATCTACTGTAGGCAAACGATTAATTACGTATGCACTTGTATACACAGCCTCACCCCACATTTCCTTATCAAAAATGGAATCTGCTAAAATTGTTCTTGCTTTTTCTACTAATGTACGGTTTAATCTCTCTGCCTTTCCGTTCTGTTGTGGTGAATATACTATAGTAGTTTCTATCTGAATTCCCTCCTGTTGACAGTATTCATTAAAATAATGGTTTATATATTCTGTTCCATTATCGCAACGAAACCTCGATATTTTACAATTGAATTTAGCCTCAACCATTTTTGAATATATTTTGAAATATTTAAACACATCCTTTTTATTTTCCAGCAGATAGACAACCATAAAATGACTATAATCATCCAAAAAAGTCAAAATAAATTTTTTATTGTCATGTGTTTCAGGTCTAATTGGACCGCACAGATCACTATGTATGAGTTCTAGAATTCTAGTCGTCTTTTTGTAATCATTATTAAATGGTAATCTCGTTTGACGTCCTTTTAAACATGGCTCACATAGTATATCAGAATTTGACAATAATTCACATTCTATTAATTTCTTACCTTTTAGTATTTTCATTTTATCAGTTGACGTATGGCACAATCTTCTATGCCATATCTCATCAGAGGATGGTATCGCGTAGGCTTTTTGTGCTATTGCCTTTGAGATTCTAAATTTGATGTCATACAAATTACCTTTTCTTGCACCTTCCTGAATTACATAATTATTCCTGTGAATTTTAACAACATTATTCTCGAATTTAATACCATATCCATTGTTTTCAATACGACTTACAGACAATAAGTTATTACTTAATTCTGGTACATAGAGAACATTTAATAATTTGCAAGTATCAGTCTGTATGTTGCCAATTTTTGTAGCATAAAGATACTGATCCTTCTTAGCAATATTGATCTTTATAGGATTGTCTAACTTTAAATAATCTGAGAAATATTCATCAGTACCAATTAAGTGATCAGAGGCACCAGAATCGATATAAAAATGTAGAAACTGACCTGTTATTTCATTTCCTGTATCTCCAGACATATAAGCTACTTCCTTCGTTTCTTCTGCGCTATTAGCCCGCGACTTCCAATATCTAGATTTCGAGTAATTCCCGCGCATACGGCACTGGGATTGACGATGACCTTGTCTTCCACAGCCGTAACAGCGCATTTGAGAAGCATTGTTCTGATAGAATACTCTATGATTATCTTGAGTATCGAGTGTATTTTCTCTGTTCTTCTTTTTAATTTCTTGCTCCAATAATCTACTTTTGACAAATTCCACCGTCAATTGGCTTGACGATAATGTTTCTATGGCTGTTACGACGGTATCGTATGAATCTGGCATAGCTAATAATAGATAGCATATTATTTCGCTATCACTAGGTTTAGCATCCGACGACTTTAGTTCTCTCACTACTTTGTCAAATTCCAGAATAAATTCTGAAAGAGACTCATTTTCTTTAAACTTCATTGTAAGTAATTTTTTGCGTATTAGTAATTGTGACGAAATTCCTGTCCTCACAAATATTTTTTCTAGTTTTTCTACAATTTCGATGGCTAGTGTGCAGTCTTTAATTATTTCTAAGTAATTATCAGATATACATTGTATTAAAATATTTTTGGTTCTCGCGTTTTCAATTTGTTCAGTATCATTAAACACTTTAGATTTTATATTTTGATTTATATATTTAAGCAGTTGTTTTTCTTCTAGGATTGTTTTAATTCTAAATAACCAATTACTAAAATCTGCACCGGCGAATGGAGTTACACCATATTGATTTGTTTTAATTTTAAATTCCATTTCCTTTAATTCAGCCATGCTTTATATTTTCTTTTTACCTTTTATCGCTGCGTGTTAAAGCCCATAACCTAATAAAAATTAAATAAAAGTACTTTCTTCATGACCACCATTTTATAATAACTTAACAATCTTTTTCACAATGACAGTTCACATCATACTGTGTACGTAGAATGTGGGTTTACTTAAATAGGTTTTATTAACAACTGCGAGTACTGTAAGGTGTGACGTCACTTCAGTACACTGCGAAGCCGTTCCTTTATAGTTAGGTATACTGGGTACTGCTTAAAACGGAACGCTGTCAGCACTGAGACTTAAACACTGAGAGCACCTTACCTCGAAAACGCCAGTGCTCACAGTACAAAGATGGCGTCGATTAATGACGTCATATATTTCCCTAGGATACTGCAGCAGTTTACTGTCAGTTATAACGGAACGAATTCCTCCACAGTAAGAGCACTGAATAGTGCTCGCAGTCTATAACGGAACACAGCCTAAGATTTTCACACAAAAATAGAAAAAAACAATAAATTTTTAAAATAGGTACTTCGAACTGAAACTCAAACATTTTTTTTTTCATCAAACCCATACTACAAGATATTTTTTAAGTACTAAGGAATATTATACATAATATATTGATATATAATATAATACTATTAAAAACTAAATTAAATCTAAATTAAAAACTAAACATTAAAAATATCATCTATGCCGCTGTAATGAGGCAATGTGCCGAGAACGCTGGCTGCGTTACCTCGCTGAATAGCCAAACTTATATGTTGGCCGAGGTAACTGCCAGCCCTCCGGTCACCTGTGGACTCCGTGAGACGAGAAGATAGATCCATAAAAAAGGATCTAGCATCTTCGCCCCACGACCCCAGGGTTTCAACACCAAAAGGCACAAAAATGAAATTATTTTCTATAATTTCATACTTGCGCCTCTTGGCTCTTTCTGCATTAGTCGCTGCCGCCCCCGCCGTCATGGAGGTCGCCTGCAAGTGGGACAACGCCAGCGTATCCACACATGTGGCATCCCAAACAAGCGACCTTCCTTGCTTCCACGGAACAAGAGTCATCCCGTCAGGTCTCTTACCATCACAGCGCGCCAAGCCATTAGGCTCTAAAACTGCAGGCACTTTAGCGGTGGCAAGAGACCTACGAATGATGTCATTCAGGGAAGCATGACGCGAAAGACGACCGGCACTTCTAATACAAGAAAGCCCGTGATGGCCATACGCGTCCACTGCCACACCACAGTGGCAAAGATGTGGCTGCTGTAACTTGGCGCCAAGTCGAAGACCAACCGCAATCGTCAGAGTGAGGTGGTCCAACAGAGTGCCTAAATGCTTAGACGGGAGAGCTTGAAGCCAGTAACTTGATTCCCTCGTAGACACCGCAAGAAGGCGAGCACGGTCGCTTGCAGTAGGTGATGAATTTATAAGCTCCTGCAAAACATCCGAACACAGTGCGTCGTCCCATTGTCTTTGAGAAAACAAAGATACTGGTTCCTTACTAGGACATGCCACATTGAAAGCAACTCTAGCTTCTGCCAAATACGACAGCTCAATGGAACCTAATGATTGGTTTATAATATTGCCAAAGAGCTTAAACGTACTATAAGCAGAAGATAGAAATGCTGGTAATGATACACTGCTAATTTTACGAATGCCTAAACCACCGTACCGAACTGGGAGAGAAGCTTGTGTCCATGACGTCCCATCTAAAGGACAATTTAGAATTTTGGATAGAGTGTTTTGAATTTTCTTATCTAAATCATTCAATAAGTGTAGGAATTTCCAAAGTGGTGAGCATCGAAGAAAATAGGTAAATTTTGGAATGAAAAGACAGTATTTTATATTAAAAAGGGCCATGTGTGAATTAATTTGGAAGAGGCGTTCCGAAAATTGATCAAATTTAGTAATTTGGTCATTGATAAAAAGCGGAATAGAATCAACTAAGACGGGAGCCCCAAGAAGGCGAAGCGAGTCTTCACTTAAAATTTTGATTCCTGGTGCCAAATTATTAAATTTTTCAGTAATTATTTGTCTTTTTTGGGTTTCCATTGAATTTGGAATATAGAGCTCACACTTGCCAAAATTCAATTCCAAACCAACAGATTTAAATTGTTCAATTAAAACCGTAAGATCGCCTAAAACAGATGAAGCTTCACCTCCTAAAGTTCCATCATCTAGATACCAAATGTTAAATTTAGAATTCAATTCCGAAATAATTGGGTGAATAGCCAAACTGAACATGGCAGGTCCCAGTGGATCCCCCTGTTGGCAACCTACAGCAGAGCTTAGAAAATTGGATTTATACAATAATTTGGAAGGTTCCGCGTAACATTGCCAAAGGTAAGGGAAAACTTTTGGAATTTTGTTTTTAACCTCAGAGAGGAGGATGTTACGATCAATTGAGTTAAATGCATTTTTAACATCAACTTTCAGCAACACCTCCTCGCCTGAGTTTAATAGAAAAGTACGAGCAGCGTGAACTGCAGCTTCACAAACACCCTTACATCCGAAGCCTAGCTGTATAGGTTGAAAAAATTCTGACATAGATGGCGCAATGTTCCTGCAGCAGATTTTGGAAACAATGCGTCTTATGGTGGAACCCACAGCAATGGGTCGTACACCACCATCTTTTTTGGCAAGAGCGCAAAGATTTGCGCCATACAAAATTGGTGTTATTTCTTTAGGTACCTACGGCGCCCGATAACATTAAGTTAACTAAATTTGTGATTGATTTTAAAAGTTCTTTACCAATATCACCGTTTATACCAATTAAATCTTTAAAATGCTGTGGCGATATAGCATCTATACCGCCAGCAGAACCACTTCTGAAAGATAATACAGCAGCACGAACATCCTCCGCCTTAGCCAGAAGCGAAGTTGTGTCTGCGATATTCAGATCTGATAGAACAGGAGAAATAGGCTCCGGATGTTTTGAACGAAGAGCCTCTAACGTCTCTTCTGTTTCAGGGGCCCACACATCACTTGAAAATAAAAGCCGAGCTGCACCCTTATAATCGCCATCACTAATTTTATTTTCAATATATAATACAGAGTCAAATCTTTTGTTGATTTTATTATTTACTTCTGGAATATTATTGTTATAACCAGAATTTTTGTCATAACATTTACCGCAATTATTTTTTATTTTTTGAGTAAGGGAGCAGCTCTCGCTTTTGTCTACATTTAAAACTCTGTAAGCAAAAGTTAGTAAATGTTCCCAACTTTGAGTAGTATTTTGAGTAACTACATCATTAATCGTTTTCTTTAAAGTGTTTGCTACAATTAAACGTGAACCTCTAGGAATACGTTTAATAATAGGTACATTGTTTTTCAAAAAGCTAAGATGTTGCCAAAATTCAGTTGATGAAATATTTGAGGTATTAATTGGTGCAGAATTTTGAATTTGAGTAATTTGTGACTGCTGGTTTACCGAAACAATTTTGTGAATTTTTCCAATGTGTATGTTAAGGCCTGTTTTATTTTTGAAATACTTAGGTTGGGAACAGTACTTACAGAGCAGTTGGCTTTCCATACTTATTGGGTATCTATGGATAGGTCTTTAAAAATGATATTGAGGTTTCTAATATCATTTTTTCTAAACTGAATAGTTTGCGCGAGAGACACTTCCAAAGTGGTAAAATGTGTGTCCCCCTCCCTGTAACTTTTAAATTATGAGAATGATAAAACTAAAAAAATATATTATGTACATTACCATGCAAACTTCCACCAAAAATTGGTTTGAACGAGATCTAGTAAGTAGTTTTTTTTTTAATTATTTAAAACTTATTTACAGGTCTGTACGGAACCCTCGGTGCGCGAGTCCGACTCGCACTTGGCCGGTTTTTATTTTTTTATTTACTCTAAGAGTGTGTTCCGAAATACACTGCGAGCACTGTAAGTCCCTAGTAAGAGCACTGAACTGAGTGCTCGCAGTGCTTATATCGGAACACCCACTAAGTTCCAGCCCTTCTACGCCTTGACATCTGTGTTAAAGATTGACCCTAGACTCGAATGTCGAAACAACCTTTGAAACAACACAGTTGATTGCAGACAGGATCGGGATAGAATACAGTAGAAGTACCTTATAGAAGAACCACAGGTCTGTGAGAAGAACAACACATAGAAGAAGATTTTAAGTATACCTAGAACTCAAACCTAAAATAGAACGATAGAAATAAGGAGCTTTCAAATAATCTAAAATATTTTTTTGTTTTGAAATAAAATTAAAGCTCTTTTATGTTTCGTTGTCTAATTTTATTAGACGAATATATCCGAACGTAAATGGTGACGTGACGTACGACGTCGAAACGTGGCTGACGTTTGCTACTTTGGCTTGTCAAATTTTTGTTCTAACGTCGTTCAGAGACTCACAGTCACTTGCAAAAATTTAAAAAAAATATACGCTGGAAATTATCCAATTTATTCTATTCTAGTGCTAATTAGGAGAAGCAATAAATTGTTGTAAGTATTATTATCTAAAGTTCGTTTCGTTTAGGTTACAGAAATAGTGCATCTAACTGTTTGGAACCTAATTCATAGTTTAATGTTTTAGAAAATGGACCAAATCGCAAAATTCGTAGAGCCAGGCAAGCAGTTCGCTAAAGACTCAATCAGATTGGTGAGGAGATGTACGAAACCCGATAGAAAAGGTAAGAATAACATACCTATCTTAGTGTAATAATTATTTTAGAATACTTTTGGACTATTTTTCTTCTATGTAGTTACTTACCTACTCAAAGACTAGAATTCAGGGATTATTTCCAAATTAAGTACCTATGATCTCTAAATTTTTTCCAATAATTTTTTTTCATACGAAAAAGTATATAGACTATCACCAATTTAACATCCAGTATGCAAAGTTTGAAACAAGTACTTACTTGGAACCAGTGGCATCCCAAAAATTTTAAATCCGTTTTCTGGGTTGTTTTGTTCAACTATTGAGGTAGTTGATTGCACCCCAGCATTTCTCAGGTGGAATCTCTTAAAATTATTTCTTAGGACTATTGTTTATACAGAACCTTTATAGAAAATCTAGGACCCGTCATATTGACCTGTATTTTGATATGTCAGAATTAGTTTCGCCTTATAAACAGGTCCTGTGTCACATAAAAAGAACCCTGGCCAATTACCTTTGCACTGAGAGATTTATCAATGAAATTGGTGGTATGAAGGGGGGGGCGACTGGGGGGCAGTTGAACCATTAGTCCTGCGCTGAGATTTCTCTAAAATCAATGATCAGACACATCCCCTGCACTGTCAGTGTCACTCAGCGTTCTTTTTACATGATGGGACCTATAATTTACTAGATGATGTCTTTAAGAATTGTCTCAGTAAATTTAGGGTAATTTAAATCTCAAGAGAACTTTCGGAAAAAATAGTCCATATCAGAGATATCTCTGTACTGAATTACATCAAAACTGCTTGAACTGATAGAACAGACCCACTGACAAAGAGACACTTTCTTATTTATTATATTGAGTATAAATATGTCATTTATATATTTACTTGTTTAAATTGCAAATAAATGATTTATTTATTTAGATGTTCCTTTATTTCCAGAATTCCAGAAAATCGCCATTGCCACAGCGATAGGCTTCTGCATCATGGGCTTCATTGGATTCTTTGTGAAGCTGATCCATATCCCCATCAACAACATCATTGTAGGCTCGTAGGCTAGGCTAGAGTAGTTCATAGGTAACTTGCACCACAGCTTAGCTAGCTTACAGTTCAGGCACACTGAGGCCATTGTGTTACTTGGATATGTTCAGTGGCTCATATCTGGCCTTTCAGACTGCACCATGTGTTTCTATGGTTTAGAGAATGCTATGGTGCTGCTTATATTGTGCGATTGCTGCAATAATACAACTTAAAATATATTTATCACATGTTACTACTCAATTCCTGTTGTATTAGAAAAAGTACTATTTTCTTTGGCCAGCATTATTACTATTAAAAATTATCACTAATGTAAGAGATTAGTTAATCTAGTTAATTTAATTCTTATTATAGATGGCATGACATCTTCAAATTTTGATCATGAGGTGATGCCTTAATGAGTTTTAGGGTGCAAAGTGAGTTTGTTTTCGTTATTCTCCATACTGTATGTTAGCTAATCTGTGGTGTCTATATTTTTAAGCTCTCCGGTGTTGATTGGTGTTAAGTTAATTCTCAGCATATTGTCAATCTATCTGAATACATTTTATTAGAATAAATTATTTCATTTTCTAACGCTTGTGTTTCAATCAAGGGAAAAGTAAACAAAGTTTTCCACATGCCCATCAGTAGAGCTTGGTACAAATTATGAAATTAGTTCTTCAAATATATTTAAAAAATTAATACTTGGTATCTTTCGACATAATATGGACATATCTAATTAATAGTATACCCCTGGAATAGTATACACAGGAAATTAAAACATTCGTAAACATTTTATAGGAGTTTATTTTAATAAATTTGTCAATAAAAATAAAATTATAAATTTTATGATTAAATTTCACACTGTTGAATATTCAATAAGTGCAACATAATTACATAATATATTCCATTGTGTATATCTTTCAAATAAAACTGATGGAAAATAGCGTTAAACAACAAGAATTAGGAATTTCAAAGTTACTCAAGTAAACTTTTGCGACCATTTGGTGACCAGTAGGTGTAGCCAATAATTAAAAAATTATTATTCATGTTTTGACTTGATTAGAGATGTAAAAGTTATAGGTAATATTAAGAGGAATTATATGGACCATCAGAAAATACTATTTTGCTTTGTGGTGGATCGGCCGTTTTGGTTTGGACATTGGCAAACTTAGGTATTTGAGATTCAAAATGCACTTATAAAAGTTTATTTAAATAACAAAAAATGGAAGTTAGAAACACCAAGGGCGTCACTGTCATCTCACTGTATATTGTATTTACACTGTGCAACAACACAGTAAAGATCTTTTAACTATAAAATAAAATTTAAATTGAAGTAAAATTTCTTTGACGTTGTGGGCTGTGGCAGATGGGCACCTACTTATAACAAACATATTATTATAAAAATAATCAAGGTCTATAATTAGTAGTTTTGTAAATAATTATTCTAGGAAAAAGAAGAAAAAAAGATTCATTTATTTTATTTATTTGTTTAAAAAATAGAGCTTTTGATCTAGGTACTTACCTATTACTAAGTCTGTCTACTAGTGAAAGCTGAGAGTTGATTGTTACAAACAAAACATGATACTTAGGTATTATGATCCTTGTTGGACCCGACCAATTTTTTTTAAAGCCACAGCTTTCAGTAGACCGACTTGGGAGGTACTTTAAAACACCTCGATTAAAGATGGGGGCCATACAACGCACAAGGCAGTTTTACTTTAAAAAATAGACTAGGTATTTATGTCTAGGCCAGGACTTGATCAGTCCATCGCCTTCTGCATGACGTGTATGTAGTAGGCTGGGTTCCGCACGCGGTCCAGCGGCTGGAAGTCCGCGTAGATGTTGTGTATGGCGCGCCCGCCGAACGCCTCGTCGAGCATGCTCGTGAAACTTTCGAGCTTGTGCGGGTAGTAGCAGAGGCGGAACTCGCTGGAAACAAACGCAATTATTTTGATAAGCATCTATAGTATAATTGTAACGGAGGCGTTCTTAGCGGAGGCAGAGGCGGATGCGGAGGTAAAGGGGCTTTGCCCGAGGTTAACGGGGCGGAGGCGGAGGCGGATTTCTCCGATCACATCGTCCATTTTCTGTGCTTTAAGATGCGATGAATCCCACATATTTTGATCTTTTTTTCTAAGGACAGTTGCCTTTTTGCTTGTTGTAATGGGTGTAACTGACGTCACCTGCTTCGATTTGTACTTCTCGCAAGTCGCATTGTAAGTCAACGTAAATAAACCTCCGTTACAACTCCGCAAAAAAACGGCGGAGGCGGATGCGGAAGCGGAGATACGATTTCTTGCGAAAGTTCCGCACTTACGGAACCGGAGGCGAGGTTCCGTTACAACCCTAATCTATAGTTCTTGCAATTCACGAGTTGGTTGCGCGTGGCTTATGGTTGTGTTAAACTCCTATCTGTACATATGGGTACATATCTGAATACGTGTAAATGTGTGCGTGTACCTACATGATTGCGCCTACGACTGACCGCTCCGAGAGTCATGCATAACTACTTACGCAATCTGCATGACTAGGTACAAGTAAAGTTCACGCGCGTTTCGTGAATAGCAAGAACTATACAAGTACCTACCTATTAAATTACCAAGTTATGCACGCACGCTGCCTATTTTGAAAAATAGTCCGATTACTTACTTTTTTTTTACCTAAGTAATTCAACGAAGAATGGGCTATAAATATAATAAGCTTATCTAAGTAGGTACTTACTCGGAGTATTCCCTACCCACGTGAGAATTGAGAAATGACGCAAAACAGAGTAGAATGTTCCATTGTTAATTATGTCGCAGAGTAGGTAGGTAAGTACTTAGGTACATTTTAATAACCTAAATGACAAGGGGGCACATAGTGTGAAGATAGGCAATACGTTGGGACTTGGGGTCCCAAGGTGCTTGATTGGCGGCATCGCATCAGAAAGCGCAACGTTGAAGGATCCACATTGGGTGAAAGGACGTTCTCAAGTAGATCAAGATCTCGAATAGCTGGAGGCCGCTGATAACAAGCAGCACAAGACCGTGTCCGGTGATTTTTACAACAAGTTACAAGTTAGCCCTTGACTGCGATCTCACCTGATGGTACCTAAGTGACGATGCAGTCTAAGATAGTAGCGGGCTAACCTGTTAGGGGTATGGTAGATAAATTAAACCCATACCCCTAGTCGGTTTCTATACACGGCATCGTACCGGAACGCTTAATCGCTTGGCGGTAGGGGAAGCGAAGGTAATACGGACCACATAAGGAAAAATCAATGTCATACAAAAAATAATAGCTTTATTCTTCTTTCTTAGTTATTATATAATTGAACATTTATTATTCAAACTTATTATTAAGAAACACTTGAATCAAATCACAGATACAGAAGATATTGGATGATATCCAAAACCCTCGGTTTGGTCCATTTTGCCTACACGTGAAGGTAAAAAGAACCAGGCATGAAGGCAAAATGGACCTATGGCAACATAAGAACAAAAAAAATATCTCTACTATTTATTCATCGTCACACCTTTCGCAAACAAATCTAACATCTTCGTCATCGTCTTCGACACCGGCACAAGTACAGTGTGCCCATAAAGAACATGCGGGGTACTGAACCCAGCCTTCTGTCGATTCAGAAAATAAATGGGAGCAATAGAAACATCGTAAGTCTTCTTCATCTTCGCTAGATGAGTCTTTTCTTTTCTTTTGAGTGTTCTTCTTTGTAGATTTCCCTTTTCCTTTTTCTTTTTGTGTGTTTATTTGTTTCCCTTTCCCCTTTTTTTCAGTAAAAAGATTCTGTTTTACCTTCTGGCATGGCTGGCCTTATGGCATTTTTCATGTCCTCCTCACGCCAAGATTGTCGGTCCGACTTTCTTTCATAATTGTTAACCATCTGAAATGAAAAAACCAGTTTAAATATCAAATTATATAAGTATAGTCACAAACAAAACTGTGAAGGTAAAACGGACTAAGTACGTGGTCCGTTTTGCCCGTTCCGTTTTGCCTTTTCGGTAGACATGTAAACAATAAATTATTTTGAGGTTAAGATTGAGGAGAACCCTGCCTTTTTTATCGTTAAAACTAAGTTAAATTAACAATATCTCAAACAATAACACAAAATTCCTGATAACTTGAACGTAATGATATTGAAGGCTGATCAAAATTAACTGTTTTTACATCAAAATAGGTAAAAATTAACTTACCTTGATAATTACGTGTGCCGCTGCATGGCCGCTCCAGGGACGATGACCTAATCTGAGTGAGAGGCCCCTGTCAAGTTGACGCAAGTCGATTATGGATGGCGTTAACAGTTTGAAAGTTATTAGCCCGGTCCGTTTTACCTACAGGGTCCGTTTTACCTTCTCTTCCCTACGTCTTGCCGGTGGGGTGGTAACTAGCCACGGCCGAAGCCTCCCACCAGACCAGACCAGAGAATGTTTAGAAATTATAAATTCCTAAATTGACCCTGCCGGGAATCGAATCGGCTGTCACCGACCTCCCACGTTCTCAATACTGCGCCAGGGAGGTCGTCAAAACATGCAGGACACCTTCGGCTATTTCGTAAGCTGATACAAATTTCGAGCTCGCCACGCTCTCGCCGACTATGCGGTCAGGGTTACCTCTTCTCGGTTCCGTGTCCGTCCTCGGCGGCGTCGATGCAGTAGTCGAGCGCCACCAGCTCGGGCTTGCCGCGCACCACCAGCACTGACGTCTTGATGTCCACTGGGTACATGCACTGGAATAACCGGAACATCGACTATAGTTAGTACATTAGTCCACTACAACTAAAGCTACGTGGGTTCCAAACGCACCCTGGTCTGAGAAGAGCCCACAACAAACTCAGCCGGGTTTTTTAAACACATTCTAGGATTAGTTACACAGTTTCAGGTTTTTCTTTTAATCCACTACAAGTTAGCCCTTGACTGCGGTCTCACCTGATGGAAAGTGACGATGCATCTAGGTATCAGCGGAACGGTTTAGTTTATTGTAACTGCGCGAACCTACACTCGCGGCTAACATTATTACAACACACTCACATTATTAACACTGTACTCACATTATAGTAAATGGAGTGTCCGGGCGTGGCGCCACTGTCGATCATCGCGTCGTAGTTCCTGTGGTCGATGCACAGAAGCCCGCCCGGCTTCAGCACGGTCGCGAAGTTGCGCAGGCACATGCGCTGCGTGCGCTGGTCCTCCCACTCGTCCAGCAGATGCGCGAACGAGTTGCCCAGACAGATGACCGCGTCGAACGACGCGTTGGGGAGGAAGCCCTGGATGTCTTGGGGGAGGGTTTGCCAGCTCGCTTCTTCGATCACTGAAACCAAAGTAAGTAAATATTTTTTTGGTAAAATATCTTTACAGGTTTGGATGGATGGATGGATGGTTGTTACTCAATCACGCCAGAACGACTGAACGGATAGTCTCAATCCACGCGGACGAAGTCGCGGGCATCTGCTAGTGGTACAATAATGGTGCTAAATAAATCATTGATATTAAGCGCGAAAGCGGCCGAAAACCAAAACGAATTTACCTCAATTTTAAGCCCGGCAACCATCTAGGTTTAGTGGTCGATGCCGGCAACATATTTTCGGACAAAAAAAATTGTCGGGAAATGCGTGACTAGTTTCGAACCCGTCCCCAGCCTCCCTAGCATGGGCCGAGACAATTTTCTCCCCGAGGAAAGGATAAAAATTTAATTCCTAAATAAATAAATAAAAACGCTAAATAACGGTGGATAAATAGTCCCCCGAGTCCTCGTGAAATGTCAAACGGGGATAAACTTCTCCTCTCCCCTGTTGCCGTGCTCTGAGAAGTGGATAAGTTAATTTTATCTCTTGTCAGTGGATAAAATCGGGGGATAAAGGAAAATGCCGGTTTTTGTTAGAGATTTCGGCCCCACTTGCGTCTGGATCGAATTAACGGTAAAACATAGGAAATATACTCAGGATTATATTATAAAAAAATCATTAAGATATTATGTGGGAGTTTGAAGTAATCTCACTTTTAATTTTGAAGCTAGAATACAAGTGGTGCCATCTAGGTAGCACAAAGTAAACTAAATATTATTTCATTTCATTTCATTTATTGATAGCTGTCATGTCTTACATACTAACACATTAGGTATATTGAGGCCCTGTCAGGGCGTTGCTACATGTTAACACAATTATTATTATAATATAATATATAAATCTAACTATTTATCTTTTATAACATATTAATTTATCTTTGCACAGAATATATATATAATATACTTAACAATATAGTAATAACAAATTTCGGATAGTAATTAACATATTTTTATATTTATGTACCGTCAATTGGGGATACTTGAGACCACGGTATTATTTAGGACATTTGGTAGCATAATTTATGACTAATCATATGACAACATTTAAATATTGCTGGAGCTAAGAAGTTGCTGTCAAAACATCAAGGAGGAGTTAAAATTTCGACAGGTATGTAAAATGTTAACATTTCTTGCTAATTTGCTTTTGAAATCCCTATTTTGTTAAACAACTGTTTTGCCAGAAAAATATATCGTGTTAAACTTTATCTGTGTACTGAAAATGGAAACCACTAGACAAACATAACCTATACCATCGGATAGGTTATTCCATTTTTTTTTTAATGACAAGTGACAGATTAGCAGTGCCGTAAACCGTTTTTTTTCTTTAAAAGGCAACGTTCGGATACAGACATATTGGGGTAAGTTGAGACGCCCGTCTTGAGTTACCCCGTTTGTCTTAAGTAACCCCATTTAATTGTAACTGAAATCAAGATTGTTATTTCAGGCTATCCAAAATGCCAAGGAAGCATCAGCGCCAACTTGGCTCTCGGCCATATGCAAACTTTGATCGAGGAAGCACTAAATGCTGCAAGAGCAGGTACTGATACACTGAGAATAGCGGATGAATATGGCATTCCCAGATCTACCCTCAGCAGATACAAAAATGGTAAAAATATCGGAAAGTATGGTATTTTCAGAACAGGAAGAAAAAATTTTGGTTAAATGTATATCCTTGGCCGGCGATTGGGGTTTGCCAATGACCAAATGTGACATACGTTGCATAGTAAAAGCACATTTGGACCGCAAAGGTGTAAGAGCGCCAAGATTCTCTAATAATATTCCAGGACCTGATTTACCTGCTTTTGATTAACCTTTATTAATATTAAGGATATTTTTAATGCTGTTTGACATATTTTAGTAGAGTTTATTGTGATTAAGAAATTCGTGTGAATGTTCTTAAAGATAGTTCATAAGTTGGAGATGTTTCTACCGAATTGCGTCCGATAAAAATGTGATTTTTTACTTTTAAATAAAAATATATTTTCGTAAAAGTTTTTTAAAACAAATTTTGTGTCCTAAGTAATCCACCAACGATTCTATCTTGATTTACAGTTATAAAATGTAGGGCGTTCTATGTTACCCCGTTTTAGTGGGTAACTTGGGACAGACACTTTTTTTTAAAAAAAACCTCTTGGATCCATTCAAATCTTTATAAACCATTTAGAAACTTAAAATATAAGCACAGACTAACTCAATGATACATTTGAATTGAATAACTAAATGAAATTGGCTTATTGGCAAAGGGTTAAACTTCAAAACCGTCTTAAGTATCCCCATTTGACGGTAATTTAATTAAATTTAATTGATCGTATTATTGGGGTCTATTCATTTAAAAAATCTTTTATGCTATAAAAACATTTTTGGATTAGCCATTCTTTTAATTTACTTTTAAATTTTGTCTCTTTGATCTCGTCTGTAATAAAATTTGGAAGTTTATTATAAATTATTACGGATCTAAAATATGGACTTTTTTGCGCTAATGTTATTTGGTTGAAGCAGGGTACAACCAGTTTTTTTTTCTTGCGTGTATCTCTTTGAATTTTTGAGCTTACGAAAGTTTTGTACAGGTGTATATATATTTTTTCTTACAAACAGAGCCATCTCCATTATGTAAATGGAAGGTAGGGTTAGAATATTTTTATTTATAAAATGTGGCCTACAGCTATCGCGTTGTTTAATATTTACAAACACTCGTATGCATTTTTTTTGAGATATAAACAGGTCTCCTACGTCAGGGCTCTGACCCCATAGGACTATTCCATATCGAAGCCACGAGTAGGCATATGCATAGTATGCTGACAGCGCTGTTTCATAGTTTGTATTCGCCTTAAGGATACTTAGTGCGTATACAAACCGTGAGAGCTTAGTCCTCACACTTTGCACATGCTGCTTCCAGTTTAAGTAAGTGTCTATGGTTAGTCCCAGGAGTTTGAACTCACTAACTGCTTCTATATTTATTTCTTTTGACAAGCTATTTATGTCAAGGGGTACTTTCTGGTATGGTCTGAATTTAGTACATAATACCTCAATGGAATTGTATGAGTTTAGTTTTTTTTGTATTAATTTCCAAATTATGTTGTTTCAGCCAGTTTCGCGTGTTTTGTAAGTTTTCTGTTATTTGGAGTTTACATTCGTCAATGCCGGAGCATTCAGATAATAGTGAAACGTCGTCCGCAAACATAACTATCTTACAGTCAGGGTTTAGTGCCTTAGGTAGCTCATTTATGTATAAGAAAAGGGTACAACCAAGAACGCTGCCTTGTGGTATAGACCAGCCGAGCGATCGCGTAACTTCTGCATCAATCATTGATACATCGCAATCACCTCTGATTGGTTAACACTCTTCCACTATTGGACATAATCCATTGACGCAGCAAGAATGCCATAAATTCAGCCAATTACAACAATTGATACTGTAACAATGATTGATGCAGAAGTTACGCGATCGCTCGGCAGTTGCTTATGCTTATGTTAGATTGTACAGTAGTTATTTCGCGTTTCGTTTCGTCGTAGTATTGTATTTCCACGTATTGCGTCCTATCGTGTAAGTATGTTTTAAACCATTCGTGTGCGTTTCCCCTAATGCCCGAACTGTATAATTTATCTAGTAGTATTTTATGTGAAACTTTGTCATAGGCTTTTGTCATATCTAAAAGTAGTCCAACTGCGTATTTCTTTTTTTTCATGCATTCTAATATATATTGTACGTAATTAAAAACGGCTAGGGTTGTAGACCGTGTTTTACGAAAGCCATATTGATTTTCGTCAAAAATATTGTATTTTTCTAAGAAAGGGTAGATGCGATTACATACGGCTTTTTCAAAGATTTTCGAGAACGATGACAATAGAGCTATAGGTCTGTAATTACAAGTGTCAAGTTGAGATCCGCTTTTTTTATATATTGGTCGTATTTTTGCAATTTTTAACTTATCCGGACAGTAGCCTTCGTCAAAAGATTGATTTATTAGAAATGTCAAGGGTGATGTCAATTGATCAATGCATGTTTTAACTAGTGTCATAGGTATTTCATCTATGCCGTGGCTGCGTTTGTTTTCAAGGTTACGTATAATGTCATATGTTTCTTTCTCTGTGACGGGTGATAGGAATATTGAATTTAAAACTGGTTTTTGCGTAGGGCTACTGCTTAGCGAGGGTACTAAAGGCCAAAAGTACTAAAAGCGAGGGTGCTTAGCGAGGTAACTAAATTAACTTATACGCAAACCATTATATTAATTAAAGCTAAGAATAAAATAATTATCTATATTATATATATTTATTTACGTATTTCGGAACCCTGCATGTCAATAAATATATTATATATTAGGTTAATTTAGTTTACTTTGTGCCAAATAGATGGCACCACTTGTACTCTAGCTTCAAAACTTAAAAGTGAGATTACTCCAAACTCCCACATAATATCGTAATGATTTTTTTATTATATAATCCTGAGTATATTTCCTATGTTTTACCGTTAATTTCATCAAGACGCAAGAAGGGCCCACTTTCCGGCATCATCTTATCTCCGGCCCATGCTAGCCCTGCTGGGCCCTTATTCATGAGCCTGTTCGCGCGATGCGGCAGCTGAACGATGGCTGCGGGCTGCTTGCCGTATAACGCTCTCTGCGAGAGGTGTTAGGTATACGGATTCGGGTTTTCACTTCTATCGGCAGTCCGTCATGTCCGTCAGTCATGACTGCCAATTTTTTTTAAATTCCCACGGGAACTCCCCTCCCCTCCCTTCCCCTTGGTGTCGATATCGACCACTTTGGGAATCCCTGGTCTAAAGTGTAATAGGTACCTATACGAATTACGAAATATCGGATTTAAGGGCACGTCGCTACACTATTGTAAAAAACGATACCTATGCGTCTATGGAGTATTGCATTTTTTTGGTCGATGGTTGCCTGTCACACTTCATAGACGTGCTCTCAGATCATTATCCTCTATAGATCTAAGCGTGTTTATGTCAAAAGTAAAATAAATGGTACAGAACAAGACTATATATGCACATACCCCAGTCGTCATAGCGCGGGTCCTTCCTCTTCTCCCAGCGCGCCTTGAGAGCGTGTTTCAGCATCTTGTCGGACGCGTCCACTGACACCACCTCGAACCCTTCATCTAACAGCATCATGGAGTCTATTCTGAAATTAAAGGGTATTTTCATGTCATTAATTAGGGGGCATCCATAAAGAGTTTTTGACCCCTCCCCCGTCCTTGTCACAGTTGGTCACATTTGTGATTGATTTGCTTAGACAATTGGGCCTCAGCTAATGTGTTTTTTCATAAACAAAGCGCTACAAATGTCGCGAGAGAGATCTAACTCCAGTGACGAACGCGACGCGATCATAGTCGTCTCTATCTCCTGTAGGATAGAGACGGCTATGGACGCGATGCATCGCAGTTCGCAATAAGTCTCCATAGATAATGGCAAACGTATCTACGCGACAACGTAGGCCACGTGAAGGGTCAGCTACGGTTTGATACTGTCGCGTGGCGTCGTATCGAGTCGCGCTGTCGCGTTTGTCTGTCGTGTGTTTTTTTATCCACAAGTTAGCCCTTGACTGCGATCTCACCATGGTAAGTGATGATGCAGTCTAAGATGGCAGCGGGCTAACCTGTTAGGGGCAAGGCAGTTATATTAAACCCATACTCTTACTCGGTTTCTACGCGGCATCGTACCGGAACGCTAAATCGCTTGGCGGCACGTCTTTGCCGGTAGGGTGGTAACTAGCCACGGCCGAAGCCTCTCACCAGGCCAGACTAGGGAAAATTCAGAAATTATAAATTTCCAAACCCTGCCAGGGATCAAACCCGGGACCTCCGCACGTTAAGGCAACAGCGCTCAACACTGCGCCACGGAGGTCGTCACGTACCTATCTATATAGGCAGCTCAGCTTGTAGATTTGTCCAGAGCCCAGGCTACAGCATTGTTTGGATTATTGCATACTCTAAAGGTAATGTACATAGAAGTAACTTATTTATTGGGTGTAATTAGGGGTGTAAGTAAGAATGTGTCACTGTCATATAAACAAGATGTTCAAGTTCATCATACACTTATCTCCACGTTACTATGTGCTAATGACAACTAATAACAACGATAAGGCAGATATCTTCATAAAATTAAATAACGAAGCTCTGGTTTGATCAAAAATAAATACTTTTGCGCAGCTATGATGTACCTATATTAGATATCTTACTTCTTACTTAATCAAATAAATATTATAAATGCGAAAGTTTGGATGGATGTATGGATGTATGGATGTGTGGATGTTTGTTACTCAATCTCGCCCCAACAGCTGAACGGATCTGGATGAAATTTGGCACAGAGATAGATTATAGTCTGGAATAGCACATAGGCTACTTTTTATCCCGGAAAATTGATGAGATTCCGCGGGAATCATGAATAAAATACAATATAAAAACAATACAAAAATACTTAAACCATGCGGACGAAGTCGCGGGCATCAGCTAGTTTATAATATTCCTACTTAGGATCTATTTTAGGTACTTAGGTACAATCATACAGTGAGTTCCTTACCCAGTTCCACAAGCCACATCCAGCACCCTAACGCAGCCATGTTTCCTCAACAACCCTGACAGGAAGTCCCTGTAGTTCTTGGTCCGCTGATTGCTGTCGCCGATGTACTTCTTCCACACGCGCGCCGCTTTGCCGTCCGCATACTGGTCCTTCACGCCTTCGGACGGGATGCCTTGCGACCGAGAGTGGAATACTTTGTCCGCCGACATTGCTTACTGAAATACGATAAATAATAAAATTTATCGTATCAAGCTAATTATACACGCAGGTTCTGGCGTTATGCATAAGCTAACAAGGTCTCCGAATGTGGTGAAAGTTCCACAATACCTACCTACTTAATAGCGATTTACATCTCTAGGACTCTGACCTCTAGAGTCTGTGCTAGAGTCTAGTAGCCTCTAGTCTCTACCATGGTTAGCGGTGGGGGAATCACCAGGTTCTCATTTAGCAGTTCGTGTTGTTAAAGGTACTTACTTACCACTACAGCCCATTAACGTCCCACTGCTGGGCACAGGCCTCCACTCTTAGAGGAGAGAGGGAATCTAAAGCTTAGACACACCACGCTGCTCCAATGTGGGTTGGCGCTTACTACTTAATATTAACAAATGCCGTTGTTCTTGTAGTAGGTATACTTAATACTGCTCTTTAATAATAAGGGGATTTGCCATGGTAAAAACACTGGTTCTGCAAATTCAACATCAGCACACGACAGGATACTTAGTTACCTAGGTACTTAATAAACAGATCGAAGTTTTCTATTCCGATTTTTTATTCCTTTATATTGTAGGTAAGTAGGTACCTACATATTAGTAAGTAGGTACCTATCAAATACCTAGATTTTTTAACATGAAAATTAAGTTTCACCGTCACTACGTTTATAAGTAAAACAAAACCACTGGATCGAAAAAAATTAAGACGAAAACTTAAAACTTACAATGATCATACACCAGTTCACAGACGTGCGCCTGAGGCGGTTTCTAAATACAATCTAAATGACCGATGACACTCAACTATCTACAGTATTACTTACTCTGTCGACAAGTAATAAAGCTGTTACATACGATTCACTTGCGAAAGACTAGAGCTTTGACGCGAGTTCGTCTGAAAAATGTGACATTTCCGGTTTCCGGGTTAAAAGTCCAGGATGTAAAAACCAAGCAGCGATAATATGTAGGTAAGTTTACCAAGAAGGTTTTTGGCTGCCTAATAAATAAATCACACTAATTTTCTTACTTTTTGAATTTCAAAAATTCAATGCTATCGTCTCATTTGGTGCCAAAATTTAATTGACCGAGCGAAGCGAAGGTCTCTGAGTCTACTTGGGTGATTTTGCACTTGTCCGTCCGTCCGTCCGTCTGTCAGAGCCTTATTACTTCTGAATTACTGAACGTAATTACTTCAAATATAAATATAATATGTAAACCGATGGCCTCCCGCCGAATATGGCTTAAAAAGTTATAAAAATCTTTATTTCAGGGGGGCTCTCATAGAAGCGAATGCGAAGTAAAATATTTTTTATAGCGTTATATAGGGTTGCGGTATATCATTTTAAAGATAATTAGAAATAGAGGCCAAAAATATATTTTTTTTAATTTTTCCCCTAAAATTGACGAAATGGGGGGCTTTCAAAGTGGAGATTTTCTAACGTCCAAAGTTGACCTCAGAACTCTCAATTTTCTGAAAGGCTGAGCCTGAAACTTGATCAATTATTTGAATTATATCCTGTACTTGAACAACAAATACTAAAATTAGATAAATATTATAAGGAAACGAAGTTATTTAATTTTTAATGCGCTTCAGTATTTTAACAGAACTTCACAATGATGTCAATAGATGGCGCTCTGTTAAGTTCTGCAAAGTTTATGGATACCGCGAGGTCTCAGTTCGGGGCGAACCACTAGTTAGATATACCTACTTTTCTCGATTAAACGTAATATTTTTAAGATCTGCCATATTGGATTTATAATGACGTCATTACAGCGAGTCTGTGACATGCGAAAAGTTATTTTAGGAATTAACGATAGGTACCAAGGTAGTAGGTACCATGTTAATTCAAATGTAAGGATTTTGGCCTAGTTGACGGTGGCCCACAAACATAGGAAACCACTACAAAATAATAATAATTACTTACGCAATAGGCTAGTTTTAATAAATCGCAGATTTCGTTAAAACGACCGATCGTTCGTTTTGACGTTCTCATCTCATGTGTCGGGTGTCGGTCAATAAAACTGGTATAGGTAAACTTTCGGTCCTCAACTATACCCATTAGGCCATTACCCATGCCAAAAATCACGTCGATCCGTAGCTCCGTTGCGGCGTGATTGAAGGACAAACCATCAAACCAACAAACAAACACACTTTCGCATTTATAATAGGTATTAGTATGATGCGAAAGTTTGGATGTATGGATGTTTGTTACTCAATCACGCCAGAACGGCTGAATGGATGGCACGGAGATAGATTATAGTCTGTAGTAATACATAGGCTAAGTACTTTATATGCCGGAAAATTAAAGAGTTCAATCCCAAAGAACCGGGCGCGGGCATCAGCTAGTATTAAAATAAATCTATACAAACAGACATCTTAATGATAATTTGGTGTGAACGTTAATTCATCATTGATGCTTGAATGTGTTGATACTTGATATTATCATGTTTTTACGAGTGATGTAACATCGCTGTCACTTACGCGTTCGCTCTGCATACGTACATTGCTATTACACAAGTTCAAGACAAAATATCTATCTTACAAAATAATGATGTACTGAAAATAAGATGACTTGTCGAACAGACTCAGTTCTGCTGCATATGCGGTTAAAAAGATTCGCCAGTTGACAGACTTAGAAACTGCGAGATTAGTATATTTTGGTTACTTTCACAGCATTATGTCATATGGCATATTATTATGGGGTAATGCTGCTGATATTCATTCTGTTTTCGTGCTGCAGAAAAGGGCTGTTCGTGCCATTTACAACATGGGACCTAGAGAGTCCCTATAAGAACTAAATTCAAAGAAGTTAAAATTATGACAGTCCACAACCAATACATATTTGAAAATTTAGTATATGTGCATAAAAACATGCATAAATTCAAGAAAAAAAGTGACTGTCATAATGTTAATACAAGAAATAAGAATAAAATTGTTGTGCCCTCTTCTAGACTTTGTAAAATTAGTAATTCATTTGTCGGTAGCAGTATACGTTTTTATAATAAACTCCCAGAAGACATATTGGAGATGTCTCTCAACAAGTTCAAAGTTTTTGTAAAACGGAAACTAATTGAAAAGTCATATTATAGTGTAAAGGATTATTTGAATGATAAGCAACCATGGGTATGAATTGTTCCAGCGGCTAATTATGTTATATTAAAAATATAATTTAGTAATTTACTATATTTGTGAGATGGTGATAATAAAAAAAAAAAAAAAAACCCGGCTGAGTTTGTTGTGGGCTCTTCTCAGATCAGGGCGCGTTTGGAACCCTCGTAGCTTTAGTCTTAAGATACCGTTGTTAATTATCACCATCAATTCTTATTCTTTATAAACATGACGTTCAGAAGGTGTACTTTGTAGGTACCAATTTTGAATAAAGATGATTTGATTTGATTTGATTTGATTTAATATGTCCTCCCGAACGAATTTCGGCTACGGCGGCAAATCTCCAGAGAGATTAGCCATCTGCGCGGGAGATATTATAGTGCACAAGTGTATGCGCAAACACAGGTGCATTGTCTGTTCCTTTACTCTCATAGCCCGATGGGAAGGAAAATCCGACACGACCGGAGAGAGATCAGGTGCAGGACCGACGGCTTAACGTGCTCTCCGAGGCACGGGGGTGAAACACCGCCAACTTCCTAACTCCGGGGTAGTGCTAAGAATTTCTTGTCAGAAAACCCCAGTAGATAGGTACTTGTTGTGACCCGACCCGGGACTCGAACCCGGGACCTCGTCGGCCGCAGTCGAACACGCTAACCACTTCATAATAATATGTTGTTATCGTCTAGGCTTAGACCTATTTAAATGTTATATTGATGACCTCTCTGACGCAGGGGTGCAGTTTGCCTGCGTGTAAGGATGATGACAACACAATCAAATCAGCAACTATTTATCAAACTTAAAAACACACTTCTATCTGAGCTTCTATTTATGGAAGTTGTATGAAATTCAATCCTAGTGACGTCGTTAAATTTCAACGCTTTTTTTTCTTTAATCTATAGATATCTTTTTAAAATAAAAGCGTAAGCCTTTTTTTAAAATAAAAGCGTAAGCCTTTAATGAATATTAAAAAAAAAAATGGATAACAAACTTAAAACTAACCGAGGATGTGAATTTAAGGTCTTTTGGAAGACCCTCTATTTATTAATCAGTTAGAAATAATTTATTTTTGATAGGTATCTAAGGATGACTGCCTCGTTGGTCTAGTGGTTGGCATGTTCGACTACGGCCGACGAGGTCCCGGGTTCGAGTCCCGGGTCGGGCCATAATTGAGTATTCGGTTAAGCCGTCGGTCCCGGTTATTATCACTAACATGATAATAGTCGTTATAGCCCGCCAACCCGCATTGGAGCAGCGTGGTTGCTCTAAGCTCTAATTCTCTCTCTCTCCTATGAGAGTGGAGGCCTGTGCCCAGCTGTGGGACGTTAATGGGCTGTAGTGGAGATGGGCATCATTTCTATTATAATCTACTAACCTTCTCATTCTGAGAGGAGACTATTCCTTGGTAGAGTGAGCTGACAATGGGTTGATGAGATATATTATTATCTACTAGATAGTTGTCGCACGCGGGTTCGATTCCTGGGTAAGATACCTGTTCTAACTAAGTACTCCATCAAGATCTAGAATACGTAGTTTTAGGTAACTGTCTAAAGGAATTTTACCTACAAAGTTAAAGGTAGGTATAAGTACCTAAGTACATACTTAGATAACTTGGTACCGATAGAAAATTAATTCGTCATTCTTACTGACCTACTACAGTTTATTACAGCCAGTTTATTAAGCCTGGTGCGAGGCTTCCGCCGTGGCTAGTTACCACCCAACCGGCAAAGACGTGCCGCCAAGCAATTTAGTGCTCCGGTACGATGCCGTGTAGAAACCGAATAGGGATATGGGTTTAATATGCCGCTAACAGGTTAGCCCGCTACCATCTTTGACTGCATTAACACTTCACATATAAACAAAAAATACAACGTCATCTTTCTACCCTTACTGTTTAAATGATGGTTCACAGCTATAGAAGTTATGCCATGTCACGCGATCGGCAATTTGTAAGTAAGTAGTTATTTAGGTATACTTAGTATTTGTTCAGTATAATGGTTACATAAAGGCTTATAAGTGAACCCTGTATAAGTTTAATAGCTACGTGACATCCGTTATCTGCAACCCAGTCCGGTGTAGGACGGTTTCTGACGATAATTTAACGAAAACATATTGACCCGTACGTGCCCCGCGATCGGAACGATAATTACCTACCTATCTCACGCGATAAAACTATCTCAAGACCGTAATATTGACGTGATTCGAAAATATGTTAACTATCGATAAAATAATATGAGGAATATTGGATAGAAGCAGGCGTCACTTAGCGGAAGTCCTTGATAATCAAGCTTACGTCGCTATAATCCTCCAAAGCAGACAAATCTGTGGTATAGCGCGTAGCTTGCACGTGCAAACTTACGTTGAGAATAATTTGGAAGGTTTGTGAACTGTGTGGGCCGGTGCGAATTGCTTATGCCGTGAATATCACACGCTGTACCACATTACTCATTAGATAATTTTGTCTATGATTATTGAGAGATGCTAATAGATATACCTACAGACCATTTACAGACAGTTAGTTTTTAAAGTGAAAACTTCTTTAGCCGCGTTGAGCACTTTTTGGTAGGAGGTAAACTTGTGGATTCGCATCACCGACATGCTCGCGTTGTTACGAAGACAAAAGGTCTTAAATATAAATATACTACATTCGTAACTAAACTTTAATGGCTTAGTTTTAAGGTTTATATTTTAATTTTTAGGCTCTCGCTTGGCTGCAATCAGACCTGTGACGAAGCCAAGTTTATAAGTTAGAATGTGATGTATTCTAAGATAAAATCCTAGCAAGTTACGCGGGGTTTTTAATAAAACAATAGTAAATGATTAAGGTACATTTGTATTTATAATTCTATTCCACAGAAGTCAAGTTAGACTAATATAAAGTGATCCTCATTGAGTCATTACACATGACAATGTATAGTACCTACTTATTTTTAAGTAACATTCTGCGTACCTAGTGTTTCTTAACACTAAACACTGCGCAACATAATGTGTATAGTCCGTTCACAGTTATTACCTCCCGCTGTAAGGTTGCCTAACCTGAGTGTCTGTGTTTTTTATATATATACGATGTTTGGAAGATGGTTATAAAAAAAAAATCCCAGATGAGTTTGTGGTAAGTAGGCTCTTCTCAGACCAATGTGCTTAGCATGCGCACAACGAGATTATCTCGCGACGAGAGAGAGAGAGATGTAGTCGTGCCGGCAAAGTTTTCATTTACCCTAACATGCACAAAATGCGGTATATTACAAGAAAAAATTTTCAAAAAATAAATAAAAACAGACTTCAAAAACCACAAACACTAAAAAGTAAAAAATAATTTAATTTATTATGTATACAAGACTTAATTTAGTTCTATAATAACATTTTTTGGAGTCGGTACAGTACGATTCAAACTTTATGTCCTCGCGAATTTCGTGCGTGTCCATGCGCAGAGTACAATATTAGGTATCAGCGGGACGCGGGAGGAATGCGGAGGCGGGGCGTTACCCCGCGCGTCCCCCCGCTGCCCGTCTGCCACCCGCACTCGTCTTGAACGTATTGGCTGTCTGTGTGAGTTACATCCGTATACTGCAATACACGCGCGCGATCCTGTCAAAGTACAGTCGTTCTCATATTTTGCTGTTCATTATTAAGTTTTTGTTACGTTATGTTTTATAACCAAAGAGGTCGAACGCGATATTTTTATATGATTCAAGTATGATGAAGGTAATCTGGCCGGTAATTTGTGTTTTATTTAAACTTTCAATATACAAATGTCTATACATACGAGTTTTGTGTTTTATTTAAACTTTCAATATATTATTTAATTAACTAGCTGATGCCCGCGACTTCGTCCGCGTGATTTTTTTTTTTTTATTCACTCGGGAACTCTTTAATTTTCCGGGATAAAAAGTAGCCTATGTCACTCTCCAGGTTCTCAACTATATCCATGCCAAAAATCAGGCCGATCCCTTGCTCTGTTGCGGCGTGATTGAAGGGCAAACCATCCAACCAATAAACCAACACATTCGCATTTATAATAGTAGCATGATGTGTACGAGTTTACTGTAGTAGTAACTCATAGCTTTTTATCGAGAGGCGAAAATATTTTGTTCTCGGGCGACAATAAATATATATTGAGTTCCTCGCTTCGCTCAAGATTCAAAGTAACGCCCTCGAAGGACAAAATCAGGGTGTCCACGGACCTGGAAGGTCAGGGAAAGTCAGGGAAAAGTCAGGGAAGCTATTGTGGGTCAGGGAAAGTCAGGGAAATGACTTCTCTACCTGGAAAAGTCAGGGAAAACCAGGACTTTTTGATGATTGATCTTTAAAATTAATGTAAAAGTCTAAAAATGTATAGAATAAATAAAAATAATATTATCTTATCAGTCATCAGTACTTATTATATCGTCGCAGGAAAGGCAAATTTACTGAAGCTCCAAATGACCATTTCGAGAAAAAGCCGTTTTAAGTTTTTTTTTTTCGTTTTTAATTCATAACTTTTTTCCCAGCACACGAATTTCGATGACGTCAAGGTAAACTTTTATTAATTTGTCCAGAAGTACAAACCATATTAATTGGACTGCTGGTTTGTGATATAGTGGCGCTTAAGTAAAAATGACTTCAATTTACAGTAAAGCAAAATTTCTTAACCGCCATTTGATTCAAATATTTATAGCAATCAAAATTACTTACTCTTACTTATATAAATTGGAAAACGACAAATTTTCTGGAACTATAACAATAATGTAATGTTCGTAATCTTAAGTTACTGAAAAGACTTTTAAAAGTCTGGTTTCATCATGTTAAAACAACTTAAAAAGTGATCGGCTCATTATGTTGAATCACTAAAAATCCTTAAAGGTAGGTTATTGTTTTAGTTTTTTCGAGTAAAAAGACGTAAGAGATAATTACTTTTGTCTAATCACACCTTTAAAACTACTTATAACTTCAGATAATACACAATAAGAGCTACTTAAATACTGTAGTGCCAAAATTAAAGTTACTTGAACCATAAATAATAACGTATAATACTCCATTACTAATGTGTAAGAGTAAAGTCTTAATTGCTTATGATTATGAAAATTCCTATCTTTTTTTAAATAATCTTACGTAAATTAGTAGGGCATAGAGATGGGCTTGAGCTGGGCTGCCTCCTCTTATGGTACGGTATGGTTATGGTGTGGCAATCTACCTGTGTTGAAAATTGTCACCTTGATAGTTGGACACCTTGGGAAGCCAATGGGGCTGATTCTGTAGTGCACAATCTCTAAACTAAACTAAAATTAGAGCATTACAAATATTGCTAACCCTTTCATAATACTCCCTACGGAAAGGGACAGAACTACATTTAAAGCTGCCATTTTAGTTTAGTTTAGAGATTGTGTTACACAGAATCAGCCCCTATAACATAAATCTCTGAGTTTTTGTGAAGACTTAATTGTTGTCTCTTACAATCATTCGCAAGATAAACATTTTTACTTTGAAAAATTACAGCTAAAAAGGTCAGGGAAAATTTTAGAAATGGTCAGGGAAAGTCAGGGAAAAGTCAGGGAAATGTTTTGACGATTTAGAGTGGACACCCTGAAAATATAACTTTAGCCCCATGTAACACTATTATGAAATAATTATAACAAATCATGTGTTTAAACTATGACCATACATACGATTCAGCCTTTAAACGAATTTTCCAAAACCTAATATAAATATAAAAATAATAAGTAATATAATAGAACTTCCTATTTTTATAATTACATACTTTCAAAAAAAATCAAAAGTAGCAAAATCATTATTTAGTTGACTGTACCAGCGCGAACTTCACTCGCGGCTAACTTCCGCGGGACATAAAGTTTGCATCGGACTGTACCAATTAGCCGCATGAACCGTCTACCTACTCTTCATTAATGTTGACGTGACTCCACATTGGCACCGACTCCAAAGAATGTTATTATAGAACTAAATTAACTCTTGTATACATAATAAATTAAATTATTTTTTACTTTTTAGTGTTTGTGGTTTTTGAAGTCTGTTTTTACATTTTTTTTGAAAATTTTTTATTTCACAATTTTTAGTGGTCCCACTGTTTTAAAATACAGGATGTAACCAGAACGAGATATGCTATGCATGGTTAAAACATACTGTTTACAAGACTATCACACTGATCGCGAGCAATTTACTCTTATCCATGAGGAGTTCCGTTCTCCATCTCCGGAGATATTCATCAGATCTTCACCAAATTGAATTGGGACCACACGGGAAGCACCAGCTTTCAAATAAAAAAAATCATCCAAATCGGTCCACCCAGTCAAAAGTTCTGAGGTTACAAACATTAAAAAAAAAAAAAAAAACAGTCGAATTGAGAACCTCCTCCTTTTTTTGAAGTCGGTTAAAAAAAATAGTCGGCATGTAAAGGTTCGTAGAGAAAAATACCACCGATAAGAAATATTACTTTTATCTCTACTTTTGACTTAACGAGACAAGTAACCATGTTAGCTTCAGTAGACAGATAGAGATAACGGGTAGACATAATTTTACTCGTAGTGCGCATGCTAGCCATACAGGGCGCGTTTGGAACCCTCGTAGCATTAATTTTAAGATATCGTAATTGATTATCACCATCATGTTTTATAAGTTTCGGACGTCAATAAGTGTACAGTGTAGATAAATTGAATAAATAAATATTGATTCACATGAGTTTATTCTGCAGTTCAAAGATTAAACATAAATAGAACTTATAATAATTATTGTCCTTTACTTATTTGGTTATCTACTATTAGAAATTAGAATGGATTCAAATATGGATTCTTCTCTGCTTAAACCAGGGCGCGTTTGGATCCCTCGTAGCTTTAGTTTTAAGATACCGTTTATTTTGTATACTTGACGTTCATAAAGTGTACTGTGTACTTCAATTAAGAAAAAACATATTTTGGATTAGACTATGTTTGAACTACAGAATAAACTTATGTGAAGACACAAACAGGGTAGCCAACCTTACAGCGAAAGGTAAATAATAGGGAATATGCATGTATTTTTTTAATTTTTTTAAACTATTCTATAAGTGATTATATAACCGAAAAAAAATATAACACTTGCACAATTTTATTAAATAAGCTAAAAAAAATTAATTAAAACTACTATCATTTTCGGACGATTTAAACGCCACCATTTTGGCGCGCTCGTTCTGTGACGTCACCGTGCACACCAACGAAGTGTTTGATTTAGGGATGTTCATGTAAAAAAAATATCGATATTTTTATCGATATAATATATCGTAGTGTTCTATCGATACTTTGCGATATATCGTACAAATATATCGATATTTTGGATATATCGTAAGGGATTTGTATTTAACTAGTCTATAACATTGAATATTAGATAGGGTTCAGGTTAATATGAGTAAAACAGAGTGCAGAAACAAATCAACTTTATTTATTTATAAATCCCAATACTTTGACCACTTGACACTTTGGGAAATTGACCACAAGATAATTAAAACTACATATTGGGGAATTTCATGCAAATACTAAAGCATTCAATTATTTATTGTTTCATGCTAATAAATAGTAATCTTTGATAGCAATTTAAGATCACGTTATACTTACTGTATTCGAATCGTAAACTGTAGTAAACAAAACAGATAATAATTGTCACAGCTCGCTTCTTTTGTACAACTGAATAGTGGCCGTTTTTATATATCTTTATGCACACTAACTGTATTTACACATTTTGTAAACTGTATTAAACAAAACACACAACTTTTATTTATAGGTTATTTTGTACTGAGAACGTAGCGAATAATCACAAACCACAGATTAATTAAAGATATAGTACGAAGCCACAGATCATAAACGAAGTAGGTAGTAATTTATACAGATTATAAATTACTACTAGTGCTGCGCAGCCTCACGGAGAGTAGAAGAATTTCGTGTCTTTGCGTTTTATTATTGTGAACAACTTCATTACAGACAGATATAATCATTTAAAAAAAAAAAAAAAATTATAAAAAAAAAGGAATGGAATGTGCTTTTAATTTCTTCCGATAATTGATATATCGAATGAAATATATCGATTGTACGTACCGATACTAGATGATTCGATAATATCGGGTTGCATCGATATATCGCATACATATATCGATATTTTACGAAATATCGATTTATATCGCGCACCCCTAGTTTGATTCACAGTTTTAATAAAAGTCAGTGAAGTAAAGCGTAAAAGATTAACTTATTTTGATGGAAGAGCACCCAAAAGCTTATTATAAATAATGTATTGTCCCTATGTGCAGTAAAACAATATTAAAACTGCACCTGACAAGATATATTTTCATAAGCCGAAAGATATAAATATAAGGAAATAAATAAAAAAAAATAAAAAATTTGCGGTATTATCTTTCAGGTTATAATAATTTGATCGACTCATCTCACGAGTATAACAATAAGGAATATGAAAAATCGAATATGTAGGTAACTGTAACTTTTTTTTATCCACTACAAGTTAGCCCTTGACTGCGATCTCACCTGATGATAAGTGATGATGCAGTCTAAGATAGTAGCGGGCTAACCTGTTAGGGGCATGGCAGTTATATTAAACCCATACCCCTATTCGGTTTCTACACGACATCGTACCGGAACGCTAAATCGCTTGGCGGCACGTCTTTGCCGGTAGGGTGATAAGTAGCCACGGCCGCAGCCTCCCACCGGGCCAGGCCAGAGAAAATTCAGAAATTATAAATTCCCAAATTGACCCTACCGAGGATCGAACCCGGGCCGCACGTTAAGACAACAGCGCTGCACACTGCGCCACGGAGGTCGTCCCACCTTATTATTATCCTTGCTGCAAGGTTATTTACTTACCTTGCAGTTTTTACTCCTCTTAGTTCAGCGGACGCAAAGTCAAAATTATTTGCGAAGTACGTAGTCATCATGAACACATCAGTTTTAGGCAGATCATCCGACTGTGCCTTGACAAAACCGCTTTCAGTCATTGTGGCGAGTCTTTTTTCACAAGGAATTACTGCTTTCAGTTAATAATTCCCAAAAACACTAATGATTTATCATAAACAGCGGCAAAACAATGCGAATAACTTTCAATAATCATACAAAACAAACGACCTGTGAACAGTCGACAGGCTACAGAGTGGACGGTGACGTCATGTTTCGTTCCGCCAATAGCGTTGCGTTTTAGAAATTTGAGCGGGAATTCGAAAAATACTACTTTTAAATAATTAAATTTATTAATAGAAACATGATAATTTGTAAAAATAATCATCTGCATATATTTCTTTAGCAATAAAGATTACACATAATTTTTTTTGTCCATTTCTAAATCACATGCATATTCCCCATTGTGACCGGACTATAACGGACTTTATACAGTATACATAACGTGAGATAGAGTCTGGCTAACGAAAGCGTGTCCTGGAGTTTTCTTATAAGTTTTCATATGGCAACATTATTAAGCTGTCAAAGGCACGATAGGTAGATACGATATCGGGTTTTTTAGGTTAGTATGACTTTATAATGTTAATCCTTGTTGGCTGATTATTTGATATATTTACAAGATGATGATAACTTTTCTTATGTGGAAAATAAATACAAACAAAGAGATCACATAACAGAAGATGTATTGGAAAAATTCATAATAAGTGTAAGTGATGATGACTCCACTGATACAGAAGGATCTTTCGAGGTTGAATTTTTGGTCTCTGATTTTGAGTATGATGAATAAACATAACTAAATGTCAAGTATAAATATTTTACTTGTGTACACAATTAAATAAATCTACATACTTTTAACGTTTGTTTTAATTTAATAAACAAGTATCAAAACATTTTTCCCCTACTATAGTTAGTAATACCATATAAAGATTTTTTGAATTTTCCGCGTTTTCTCAGGTCACGCTTTCGTTAGCCAGACTCTACATATTATTATGAACTCAAATATTTTAGTCATCCTCCCCTTTTTATTAAGAAAATAATTTCACATACTTATGTATGTATTATAAAAACCCTTTAGACATACACTAAGAGCTTACATACAACGCTTAACACGTATTTGTACATAAAGGAAGATTTTCTCCTTGACAATGCAAGACAAGACACATGATTTTTCTGACAACTCACACGCAACTCATGTTAGACGATTAAAAACAAAAACAATAATAGTCATTTTATATTGTGAAAATTACTTTAGGCGCAATGTGGTTGGCAACTGTCAAAGTGGCGCTAGCATAGTTTGTTCTCAAAACATTGTAATTTTGGATAGATAATTTCAGTAAATATTTTCATTGACAATAATTATAACGACGCGCCGCTTTGTTTCAAAATGCTCTTAAACTGGAGTACATAGTTTTCCGAAGAACAAAAAATCTAAGGCTCTGGATAAAAGCCATTCGCCGGGGAAAAAATATTCTTTCAAATCATTCGAGGTTATGTCGAAAACATTTTTTGGAATGTGACTAACAAAACTTTAGCAAATTCACAGGTGAGCTATTTGCGAACAAGTACAGAAAGATTTATACTTTATATCTAGATATATCCTTTGGTCATAAATTTTGAGTAAATACCTACCTATTTAATCCTCTATCAGTTGGAATACATGATGTTTTAAAAAAAAACTAAAACACTGTTTATGAGCCGTCTGAAAGTAAAAAAAAACCGGCCAAGTGCGAGTCGGACTCGCGCACCGAGGGTTCCGTACAAACCTGTAGTAAGTTTTAAATTATTAAAAAAATTGGTTGCCTGTAAAGTCGATATACGGGCGAAAGTTTTACGTGACAACGACTTACGCGTGCCTTTCACTTTTTATGTCTGTCTCTCTCGCTCTTAGGCGGGCTAACCATGCCCGAGTGGAAGGGACGCGTGCCTCTCACTCGCTCTCATTGTAAGCGCATAACGCGCGGAGCGTAACGCAGTTTCTTGAAGTGTCTCCCGGCAAACCAATTTATAAGACGTTGTCACGTCAAAAAAAAAACTACTTACTAGATCTCGTTCAAACCAATTTTCGGTGGAAGTTTGCATGGTAATGTACATCATATATTTTTTTTAGTTTTATCATTCTCTTATTTTAGAAGTTACGGGGGGGGGGGGGGGGGGACCAACATTTTACCACTTTGGAAGTGTCTCTCAATACCTATATACAAACCTCAATATCATTTTTGAAGACCTATCCATAGATACCCCACACGTATGGGTTTGATGAAAAAAAAATTTTTGAGTTTCAGTTCTAAGTATGGGGACCCCCAAAATTTATTGTTTTTTTTCTATTTTTGTGTGAAAATCTTAATGCGGTTCACAGAATACATCTACTTACCAAGTTTCAACAGTATAGTTCTTATAGTTTCGGAAAAAAGTGGCTGTGACATACGGACGGACAGACAGACAGACAGACAGACAGACATGACGAATCTATAAGGGTTCCGTTTTTGCCAAATTTGGCTACGGAACCCTAAAAACGATGAATAAATGCAATTTTCTGCGGCAAAACACGCAAAGAGACACAAACAGCTATAACAAGTGCACTTGACAAAACCTATACTGGCGCCATCTGTGCTAAGCTTTCACCGGCCAACCCCATTGCCTGTTTATATTCATTACTTGAGAACATTGTTTCATAAATAATACATTCATTGAAAAAGCATATTATTTATTCAACTTGCATTAAATCAGTGAGTCATTAGTCTCTTGTCACAAAACATGTTTGATAGAACTTTGGTTGATTAATATCAACAAATACATACAATCATTTTGACACCGCCTCCTTAACTGTAATTGCAAGTCTGAAATGTTAGTTTTTAGAATAGGTTAGTCTTTACAAACAGCAATAATTCTTATAAATAATAATTATGTACTTCCCTACCACCTGCTAATTTTATCTTAATTTTTGGTGGTCACAAAATGTCAATTTACTTCTAAAAATGGACTCTTCTTAACAATGTTTTCATTCACAGAAACAACCCTGGGTGATTGAGGTAAATCACTTGTTTTTGATTCCCACGGGAACTTTTAATTTTTCGGGATAAAATGTATCCTATGTGTTAAGTCAGTTTATACACTATCTCCATTCCAAAATTTCAGCCAAATCCATCGATTTACCAACTAAGGATACAACATTACCTACAAATTAATACTCAAAAAAAAAATAAAAACCGACTTCAAAAATCACAAACACTAAAAAGTAAAAAATAATTTAATTTATTATGTATACAAGAGTTAATTTAGTTCTATAATAACATTTTTTGGAGTCGGTACCAATTAGCCGCATGAACCGTCTACCTACTCTTCATTATTGTTGACGTGACTCCACATTGGCACCGACTCCAAAGAATGTTATTATAGAACTAAATTAACTCTTGTATACATAATAAATTAAATTATTTTTTACTTTTTAGTGTTTGTGATTTTTGAAGTCGGTTTTTTTTTTTTTTGAAAATTTTTTATTTCACAATTTTTAGTGGCCCCACTGTTTTAAAATACAGGATGTAACCAGAACGAGATATGCTATGCATGGTTAAAACATACTGTTTACAAGACTATCACACTGATCGCGAGCAATTTACTCTTATCCGTTGAGGAGTTCCATTATCTATCTTCGAAGATATTCATCAGATCTTCACCAAATTTATATGGGACCACTTCGAAAGTATACCCTTTCAAACAAAAAAAGAATTTTCAAAATCGGTCCAGGCGTCTTCGAGTAATCGGGGAACATACATAAAAAATAAAAAAAATAAAAAAAGATTCCGACGAATTGAGAACCTCCTCCTTTTTTTGAAGTCGGTTAAAAAGCGTCCACAATCGCTTGTACAAACACAACTATAGATAATATAGACTGAGACACCAAACGGTTCACAAAACCAACCATATAACTTTATATTTAGGGTTCAATTTTGTAATAACAATTCGACACATACGACATTTTGTCGCCTAGTGTACTCATGCGCGACTGAGGCGAAAATTGTTCACAATATCTATTTGTGCACAATTTGATCGTGCCGTTTTTTGCGTTTCGATGGTGCGTCTAAGGTATTGGCAAGTCAATGACCAACGGTTCAATCATTGCGGCGTGAATGAGTAACAAACATCCAAACTTACTAACTTATAAACACCCAAGTTTCACATTAATTATTTATTAGAAGGATATGGAGAACTGAGTTACATTATTATTTACAGCATGAATTTAAATTGTTATTGCTTTTGAAGTTCCTTTCCTTATACATAATTTTCAGCAATTAATGATTGCTTGTAGAAATCGACCATATTTCATAGAAATAATCATTTTAAATCCCAGCGCCAACATCTGAAGCGTCGATACCAAGCATTGCCAAATCATCCATTTCTTCCTTCTTCTTAACTGCGGCCGCAGCGACAGCAGTTGCCGTCGCATCTGTCGTTTTTGTTGCATTATTCGTGTTAGCAGTTGTTGTTGCCGTCTGCTGCGTATAGCTAGTTGCACTAGTTGCGGGTGTATTTTGCTTAGTTGCGTTGATGTTTTGTGTTGCATTTTTATTTTTGTTTTGGATAATGTTTTTGTTCTTGTTGGTGTTCCGGAGGCTGTTGTAGTTCTTGATTTGGTTGTTCCTGTTGTTTTGGTTGTTTCTCTTGTCCTGGGCGTTTTGTTTGTTTTTGTTTTGCCTGTTGTTGGGTACCAGGGGCACATGGGTGTCGTAGAGTTGTGGCCTGGGGCCGAACATGGACGAGTTCATATCGAAGCCCATCATCATGTGTGGGGGGGGTTGCCCCAACAGGCTCAGCTGGGGGAAGGGGTTCATTAGCCCCGGTATCCCGGCGAAGTTCGGGTCTAAGCCCGGAATGCCAGAGAATATGTTCTGCTGAGCCATTTCTGCGTGTTGTTCAGCGGACGGGAAGATGATGTCCAAGGCGTCTTGGAAATCCTTTGGTAGCGCCGGTGCGGCCGGTTGAGGCGTGCTCGCTCTGGAATAGAAAACATTCAAGGATTTGAGGATTTTAATGACAAATTTATATGAAAACAATCGGCTTTACATAGAGAAGCTTTTAAAGGCTTACGTATTGTATAGACTATAGTATGTGTTTTAGTTGGTATTTAATCATTCGGTTACTAATTGTAACCGAACGATTACTGTATAACAACCTTTTAGTAAGTTATCAAAAACACAGACAGCTCTCCGCTTATTTGACGTCTACCACAGACACAATATGAAGCGAGCATTGAGTAAGAAACAAACTATGTTATAGTCAAAGATCATAAATTTGCGTTCCAATCTTATAGCAGTATGTTATATTCAAATTGTAACATACATATTTTCTTATAATCACAGGTCACCACAAACAAATTTGAAATTCTTCATTTTAAACGTTTCCCCTTTCTTGTTTTATCAATATTCGTTATATTCATAGCTAGTAATAGTATATAGAGTTAAATTTCTTTGCTATGCTCATATCTGTGTTTGGCTGTAAAGTACTCACGGCGCAGGCTCAAAAGGGCTGGAACCAAGAGCCGTAAATTAAAAAAAAAGTACTCACGGTGGCGGCGGTGCAGGCGGCGCGGGCGCGGGAGCCGGCGGCAGGAAAGGCATTGGGAAAACAAGCTGCGGCGGCGGCAGCTCCGCCTGCTGACGCTCCAGCTGCGCCTTCGCGATCTTCTCCTTGAACTCCGCCACCTGCACACCAGATAATGACCATCGAATACACAATGTGTGTGGGAATGCCCTTCGAGCGCACTTGCAGATTTCCTGCTACATATTACTTAAGTACCTTCACCTCCCTCGTTAGTCTAGTGGTTAGCATGTTCGACTGCGGTCGACGAGGTCCCGGGTTCGAGTCCCACGTCGGGCCATAACAAGTATTGGGTTTTTCTGACAAGAAATTCTCAGTGCTAGCCCGGAGTTAGGAAGTTGGTGGTGTTCCACCCCCGTGCCTCGGAGAGCACGTTAAGCCGTCGGTCCTGCGCCTGATCTCTCTCCGGTAGTGTCGGATCTTCCGTCCCATCGGGCTATAAGAGCAAAGGAACAGAGAGTGCACCTGTGTATGCGCACACACTTGTGCACTATAATATCTTCTGGTTCGGGAGGTCATCAAGTACCTTCAAGACAAAGTTGAAATCCCCAAAATCGAACCCCCGACCACCCGAACAGGAGGCCAAACTTCTAAACTACTAGGCTATAGCCGCACGAGAAACAAATAACCAACTTTGCTGTAATGCAACTTTGAGCAAACTTTAGTGCAACTTTAGGCATATAGTTGCAATAAAATCATGCAGCAAATAACCAAGCAACTACACCGAACGTTTATGCTATTTGCGACGAATGCAACTACAACTTAACTCCTAAAAATAATGTGGCAAATAACTACGCAACTAAACCAAACAGTACATCGATTTGGAAGAAATATAATCATTGGAAGTGCCGGAAATAATTATGCAACAAACATTTTAGTGAATCAATTTATCTGAAGCTGCACACATTTATAATAAGGTATTTTACACAATTTTCATAATCTTTTCGGGAGTTTACATAATAACCAACCAGTGAGAGTTTAACTTCAAAATACATATTATTCCCTTGTATTAATTAAAAACTGTGATCCAGTCAGTTTTAAAGCAATAAAAGTTTATCTCTCTTACCTTCTTCTGTATCTCTGCGTCAATCTCTTGTCTCTTCTTCGAATCGTCGTCTTCCTTTTTCTTCTCTTCTTCTTTCTTTTCCTCTGTCTTGTTCTTGCTCAAACTCTTGAACACAGGCATCTTTCCTACACACAAGGTTTAGTCAGTTTGACTATAAAAAAGAGTAAAGGTAACTTAAGTAACCCAAAAAATGTATGCTTGCAACCCGACGGCTTACAAGTTACGACCGTATACTTGTCAAGTAATTGCTCTGTGGGGATTAGTCTGGAATAACACATAAATGACTATAAAATAATATATTATATTTTTTTTGGAAAATCAGCCCAGCTATTTTGGAAAAACGCACTTTTTTTTTATCCACTACAAGTTAGCCCTTGACTACGATCTCACCTGATGGTAAGTGACGATGCAGTCTAAGATGGTAGCGGGCTAATCTGTTAGGGGCATGGCAGTTATATTAAACCCATACCCCTATTCGGTTTCTACACGGCATCATACCGAGACGCTAAATCGCTTGGCGGTACGTCTTTGCCGGTAAGGTGGTAACTAGCCACAGCCGAAGCCTCTCACCAGGCCAGACCAGAGAAATTAAGAAATTATAAATTCCCACATTAACCCTGCCGGGGATCGAACCCAGGACTTCCCATTTATAAGACCACAGCGCTCACAACTTCGCCAGGGAGGTCGTCAAAATCGTCGACGGTCGTCGTACTATCATCTATGGTTGAGAGAGGTAGGAAACTGCATACACATTTGACAGGAAAGGGACAAAATTTTGTCAGTTAAAGTCCGTGTCACAAAAGAAGTCCCCTAGAGGCGGCGCTAGTAGTCGCATGTTTATGCAATGGGGGCTATCGCGTGTGAATTTGCCACTAGAGGCGCTAGTGTCGCGTGTGGTCCATTATAACACTCACTTTTCACACTGGTTTTGGCGGGCTTCGTGACAAATTATTTTATTTTCTTTTTACCTGTTGAAAAGTGATCTTTGTGAAATTATCGCAAATATGGACTATTTGGCGATGAATATGAACGCTTTGAAAGCGGAATTAAGAAAAAGAGGCGCAAAAATAAGCGGCCTCAAAGAGCAGCTAATTCAGAGGTTAGTTTGTTTACTGTTTACAAACTTATTTTTTGCCAAAAGTATGCGTGTTTGCCGAGGTAACAGCTATGTTTTTTCTTTTTACAGACTTCAAGACTATGACCGAAACAATAACTTTGTTGGAAACTTAGAGGAAATCATAGTATTACAAAACGATTCGGTGTATACTGTTGAGTGGCCTTCAGACAGTTTGTACAGCAGTGTAACGACTAAAAGTGAATCACCAGACTTGGATATCGTGAATATTACCACCTACTTTTTAGAAGTGTATGCAGACAATGTGGGAATGACTGAGTATGCTGCAGTACATAGAAAGGGTTATAACATGATGATTAATGAATACCTAATGGCTCTAGTGACATGTAATGAAAATGATGTGCTTTTTTATAGAGGACAGGTACATTCTGAAAACACAAAATCGTTGTCATACTTTGTGAATATTGCCATTGAGGCAGATGGAAAAGTTGTTCAGTCCATGTGTGAGTGTGCTGCTGGTAAAGGGCCAAAGGCAGTCTGCAAGCACATAGCTTGTGTTTGCTATGCAATTTTAAGATTCAAAGAACATTCTGAATGGCTTATCAAAAAAACGCCCACAGAAATCAAACAGAAATGGCATGAGCCAAAGAAAAGAAAACTGAATTCATCACCTATAAAAGCTGAAAATCTTAATTTTGAAATACAAGAATATAATGTCACAAAACGCAAACGAACAAATTTGTGCTTTGATCCACGCCCTGATAACACTTGCAGTGCTGTAGAATGGAATGATATTGTTAGAAACAGGGTTATAAACTATTGCTCTTTAGAAAAAAACAGGTTTGGTATAAGCGGTGTGTTTGAAGTGGCTTCCCTGCATGGAATATCTAATGACCATGATTACCTTAAACTACCCATCCTTGACCAATATGTCCTTAACAGAATTACTGTAAGTACTTAACCTAAATCCCATTTTTTAGGGTTCCGTACCAAAATGGTAAAAATGGAACTCTTATGGTGTGACTTTCTCCGTCCGTCTGTCACAGTCGATTATTTCAGTAACTATTAAAGCTATCGACATGAAATTTGGAATAGTTGTGTATAGTAGTGGCCCAACACCATTAAAATAAAAAAAAATCGAAAATAATTTTTAGTTTAATTAAAAAAGGGGGAAAATCGGGGGTTTGAAATTTCAAAGTATGATAACTATTCTGAGTGGGATAATATGAAAGGGCTGTACTTCTACATTCTAAAACAGATTTTTATTTAATTTTATGCATAATAGTTTTTGATTTATCGGGCAAAATGTCGAAAAAAATACTGTTCCCCCCCTTATCTCCGAAGTTTACCAATTGAAAAATCTGAAATAATTATGGTCAATAGAAGCTTATGTATATTTTACAGGAAAAATAAAACCAACGCTCTAACTAGCATAGTTTTTTTGATATTAACAATAAACCTCTACAAACAAAGTTAGTTTTGCGGTTCATTAAATTCATTAATCGTAAACTTACTACAGGTTTGTACGGAACCCTCGGTGCGCGAGTCCAACTCACACTTGGACGGTTTTATTTATTTATTATATCCCATTCCCATCCCATTCATCCCATTTTTTTACCTAATATTATGGCTTCTGCATGAATGGACATCATCACACACTTCAGCACTTCACACGACAACATCAAGGACACACTTTTAATATATGATATTGATGAACACAGATGTTTGCTCTAGGTCTCTGGTACTATATATGTCATTACTATGTGTGAGATGACCAGAATTTAATAATATTTCTCTTTATTAATATTAGATGTTTCATTTTAGGTTTCTCCAGAAGAAGCAAGTTTGATAGAGCAGCAAACAAGGCAACAGTCACAAAATAAAATGTGGCATAGTGAACGAAGCCTAAGGGTTACTGGATCTCATGTTTTCAATATATGCAAGTTTACTGACAGAAGAGATAAAGTGAAGTATGCTGAAGATATTTTGTTTCCCAAGCAATTTAAAAGTCGTGCTACTGAATGGGGAAGTTCAAAAGAGAAGACAGCTATTGAAGCCTATGAGTCTATGTCATACAATAAAGTACAATGTTGTGGATTTTTTATTTCTAATAAATATCCATATATTGGAGCTTCGCCTGATGGATTAATTGGAGAACTGACAGTATTAGAAGTGAAATGTCCTTTCTCTATAAAAGATGAGTATATCAGTGTGGATAATTATAAGCACATAGAAATAATCAATAATCAATATTGCTTGAAAGAAAGTAGCCCCTACTATTTTCAAATTCAAACACAGTTACTTGTTACTAAAAGAAAGTATTGTGATTTTTTTGTTTGGACAAATAAAGATGAAAAGAGAATTAATGTAAATAGAAATGATAAGCTTATTTCAGAAGTTATAATACCAAAAATAACTGCTTTTTATCATACATACATGATACCTGTTATTGCTCGAAAATTTTATACTTAATCATTGTTTAGTAGTTTCAACTAACTAACTTCATTGATTGATATTGTTGCACCCGAGTTAGCATTAATATTTAATATTGGATTGATAGTGGCGAGTTTCCTGACTTAATGAAGCATAGCAAAATAATTCCTCTATTCAAATCAGGTAGTACCAGTGACCCCACTAACTTTAGACCTATATCTGTACTACCCACTTTCAGTAAAATATTTGAAAAATTAATACTAATTCAATTGCTTAAACATTTTGGTAACAATGATTTATTACAAAGTACATAAACAGTTTGGATTTGGAAATACACGGGGTCGCTCAAGGTTCAATTTTAGGGCCTTTCTGTTCCTCCTTTACATTAATGATCTTCCATATCTCGCTAAGGATAATCATGGGATAGTATTGTTTGCTGATGATATGTAGGTATCACTTTTGTTTAAAATTAATCGTTACGAAACAACTCTTGACGAAGTAAAGAATTCTCTTACTAAAGTGGTACAGTGGTTTGAAGCTAATAACCTACTCCTTAATGGAAAAAAGACAAAGTGTATTAAATTTACATTAGGTACCTAATGTCAAACAGGTAAAAACCACTACAACTTGATCATGAGGAATTCGATTTAGTGGATACCGCTGTTTTTCTCGGAATAACGTTAGATGCTAAACTCCAATGGGGCCCTCATATAGATGACTTTTCGAACAGACTCAGTTCTGCTGCATATGCAGATAAAAAGATTCGCCAGTTGACACAGACTTAGAAACTGCGAGATTAGTATATTTTGGTTACTTTCACAGCATTATGTATGTCATATGGCATATTATTATGGGGTAATGCTGCTGAATACTACTACTGTAGGGGCTACTTTCTTTCTATTTTCGTGCTGCAGAAAATGTCTGTTCGTGCCATTTACAAAATGGGACCTAGAGAGTCCCTAGAACTAAATTCAAAGAAGTTAAAATTATGAGTTTGTTGTGGGCTCTTCTCAGACCAGGGCGCGTTTGGAACCCTCGTAGCTTTAGTCTTAAGATACCGTTGTTAATTATCACCATCAACTCTTATTCTTTGTAAACATGACGTTCAGAAGATGTACTTTGTAGGTACCAATTTTGAATAAAGATGATTTGAGTTTGAGATTACAAATCAACCATCTTTCAGTATCATATCCATTGTATGGATTTACAATGTTTAATATTTATTTGTATAGCAGTGTATTTTAAAGGGAAAGGGAAGGATAAATAAAAGTTTAATAAGTACCTAATTAATTTCTTTTTTATTTATTATGTGCCTATATACCTACTTAATTCCTCAGAATCTTTATTTACATTATGTTCTTTCTGAAATTGGTAAGCATAAAGCATACAAATATGATTCTTCCTCCAAGACCTACCAAACTAAATGGTAACTTATTACTCAGAATATTAAATGTTTTCCCCAAACCTATAATACGCTCGACATTGATACGTTCAGATGATAATTTCTTTGATTTTCTTAGCTGGTGTGCTTCAAACTGGTTGCTGCCCTTTGTTAGGAACTGTGGCATGTTTACTGTAACATCCATATGAGAAACTAGATCCTGAATTTGAAAACCACGATCACCAAGTATAATGTCCCCTTTTTTAAGTAGACTCATTATTCCACACTTTTCAAATATCTCTCTATCACTGATTGATCCGCCATATGCATCGGATACAAAAGTCACGCATCCAGAGCTAGAAATTCCAACCAACACTTTCAGCGTGTTGGCAGATTTGTAGATAGAATATGTAGCTTGTTGAGAAACCGGATTTTGTGGTTTTTCAATTTTTGTTTCTGTGCAATCTAAAATTACTGTACAGGTATTAGTCCTCTTTTGATACATTACATTTTGATCTATTGTTTTTTTTGGTACCCATACATTCAGATCCTTTAACTTGCAGTAAAGATAATTAATCCATGTTATAAAGTATTTACTCACAGAAGTTTTGCTTATTTCAAAATGAAGAGATATTTCTTTATTACACATATTTCTTCGCAATTTTATAAGGGTTAAATAAAATTGATTGCATGGTGTCAAAACATGTTTTCCTCGAGCCGGCTTCCATGATGGATAGTATTTTATATTGTTTACTTCATCGCCAAAAAGGTGGAAGACAAACATGAAATGTCTATAATTGTCAAAACCAGTGTAAAATTGTACTATTTCAGGCTTTTCCATAAGATTTTCAATTCGAAACATGTTCAATGTAATTTTCCTATTCCTTTCATGTACTGACAAATTGGCAATGTTAGTTAAGTTCTCTTCACATTTGCATAAAGAACATTGTAGTGAGACATCTTTATTTTCAATTTCAATTTCTACTTCTTCATAAGTTTCTTCAGTCTGCAAATTGTTCAAATAAATATTAATGCTTTAAGGGCATTTATTGTGACTATGGTGCATTTTATGTTATACTAGCTGATGCCCGCGACTTCGTCCGCGTGGATTGAAGTTTCTCTGTTCCCGCAGGAACTCTTTAATTTTCCGGGATAAAAAGTAGCCTATGTGCTATTCCAGCCTATGATCTATCTCTGTGCCAAATTTCATCCAGATCCGTTCAGCCGTTGGAGCGTGATTGAGTAACAAACATCCATACATCCATACATCCATCCAAACTTTCGCATTTATAATATTTATTTGATTATATTTGATGAAGCTGTTGTGATAATATAAATAATTAAGAATATCTTGAATTTACTGACAAAATGTTCTTCATGTTGAGATTCCTCTGTATTTGAAGAAAGTGTAGCAGTTTCCAGTTTCTTTTTTTGACGTTGATGAGCTCTGTCTGCACGTTTTCTTTTAATTTCCTTTCTCTTTTCACTTTCTTGGTTCCAAGAAAATTGACTAGGTACAACTTTTGGCTTTAAACGAGGAGTAGCTGAAAATTTGTGAACAGAAGATTACAAGAGATGAAAGAAACGTAAAAGCTACTCAAATCAGGATGAATAAGAAAGATAATTACTTACGATTTTCTGTATTTGATTCTTTGGGTAACACATAATCCTCGGGGTTAAAATGTTTTTTACAAACACGAGAATGTTTTGTCGGAATATAGTTTTTCCTGCGAATCGCCACTAGCCATTGTTTTAGAACAGTTTTATCTTTTGGAAACATGTGTCCTCCTTTTTTTTCCGAACAAAACGGAACTGCACAACATTGCGGCATAGCTACTCGTTAAGATGATAATTATAAATCAATAAACTTAGTGAGATTCAAAATTTAAAACTTTGTTTCGGCGCCGATCATATGGCTTTGACAGATAAATCTCTGGGTCTGGACCTTAATCAACAGTGGCGCCAACTGGTGAGCAAAGAAACGATAGTCCCCATTATTGTATGTAAAATGTATTAGTTCCACTAATTGCCGCGGGACTTCTTTTGTGACACGGACTTTACCTCCGTCACCACGTCAGCTGTTGTTCCTCCGGGGAACAACAGCTGATAGGAAAAAACGTATCTACTTAGACCAACGACCTCAATTTACACAGACGGGCCCTGTCAAACAAAGAATGTGGGCGTATTTTTAGTAACGCCATCTAGTCTGAATAGCGGGAACTTGCTGGCAACATATGCACCATCTTGAATGAAAGCTTGAAAACGAATGACTCGGTCATAGTTACAGAAGGGCAGTTAGTAAAAAAAAATATCACACAGTTTGCCGCGGAAATTAAATGATTGCGTAATGGATAGAAATATTTAATAGGAATATTAAATAACGTTTTTTTGGTAATGTATAATTGTGAATTGACACATAAAAATTATACTGTGCCAAACTAATGAGACGTTAACTTAATAATTAACGTTAACTTAATAATAACAAATTATCTACACGATGAGCGACCGCTACGATGCTACGACGGGGACAAACTTAGACAGGCTTATGATAGGTGTGGAACGTGCTCTGCAAGTCGGACGCCCAACTTTTTTCTATGAAAAGGCCCATCTAGTACATATATATAGTAGTATTCATATATATCGATGATTTAGACTGTGGTAATACTCTGTATGAAGCTCCACTCACCAATAAACGGCATCTTGCGTTTATCCTGGGCCTTGGTCTCGCCGCGCGCGGGGCTCCGGCGGTCCCGGGCCTCGTCCCGCCGCTCGTCCCGCCTGTCGTCTCTGCGATCCTCCCGCCTTCGAGACTCCTCTCTCTAGACCAGATTGACAAGTTATCACCACCACCACTACAGCTGTCCCACGGCTGGGCGCAGGCCTCCACTCTCATAGGAGAGAGGGAATTAGAGCTTAGACCCCACCACGCTGCTCCAATGCGGGTTGGCGGGCTTTAACGACTATTATCATGTTCGTGATAATAACCGGGACCGACGCGACGGCTTAACGTGCTCTCCGAGACACGGGGGTGAAACACCGCCAACTTCCTAACTCCGGGCTAGTACTGAGAATTTCTAGTCAGAAAAACCCAATACTTAATTATGGACCAACCCGGGCCTAGTCGGCCGCAGTCGAACATACCAACCACTAGACCAACGAGGCAGCCCAAACCAATCGCCAAACGCCAAAACAATATCCAAACCTTCGCATTTATAATATTAGCATAGATGTATCTATCCGGCTAGGAAATCACGGAAGCTTCCTGTCCAGTGTTTTTTTTTTTATTGCGTGATAGACTTGCGCTTGACGACAATCATGCTTAGTGCAAAGCAATGATGAGGTCTAAGTTGGAACGCGCTTGCTTAGAAGATGCCTATTCACTCTTGCCTTGAAGATACTTAAGTTATATGTTGCAGGAAACACGTATTATCTATCCGGCTAGAAAACCGCGGACCGACCTTGTCGCGGTCGTCGCGCGCGCGGCTCTCCCTGGGCCGCGAGTCTCGCTCGTCGCGCGCGCGGCTCCGGGCGCGGCTGCCGCGCTCTCGCTCGCGCGCGTCGCGGTCGTCGCGCGCGCGGCTCTCGCGCTCCCTGCACGCGACAGACATTGCACAAATTAAACTTAAATGTATTCAAACAAAAAAAATTGGCAGTCATAGAGACTGTCGATAGAACGAATATTTTAATTTATTTTTAAATACATATGTAATTATAATATAAACCTTAGCACTAAGGAATTTAAGTTTAATTACGCATGTAGTATATTTATATTTAAGACCTTTTGTCTTCGTAACAACGCGAGCATGTCGCTGTTCGCGAGCATGTCGGAGCGAGGCGTCGGTGACGCGAATCCACAAGTTTACCCCCTACCAAAAAGTGCTCAACGCGGCTAAAGCAGTTTTCACTTCAAAAAGTGTGTGTGTGCAACCCACATACAGCAGAAGTGAAACTTTAGAAAAGAAGCCTATGAGAGAATGTGATAAACATAACTTGTGTTATCTTTTTTACTCATTCTCTCGCAGGCTAAATCCGAATATATTTGTCTCTTTTTCGTTTCATCGAATTTTCAAATCACAACGGTGCTAAAGAAGTTTCACTTCAAAAAACATTAAATCCGGTCAAGTGCGAGTAAGACTCGCTCACAAAGGGTTCCGTACCACCATACAATATTAATAATTTTAGTAAATAACAAGAAAGATGGCCTAACAAGACGTTATCAGCTGTGAAATAACTGGTTTACATATGGCGCTAAATTAGAAGCGCCTGATAAACAATACGACACCCTATGACTACGGTGATCGTAATTAACGATTTTCGATTTTTTTTTCCTACATTTGTGCTGTGAGACCTTGCTTCTTGCCAAATTTCATGTTTATTCAACAGAATTTTAACTTTTTACTTTTTTGTGCATGTGCCCTGCAGCATCAAGATTGAGATTGATTGAACCTCCTCCTTTTAGGAAGTAGATAAAAATAATTCAAAGGTTCAAATAAATCTTATTTCATGGTGTTTAAAATAGTGAGTCTTAAATAAAAAACACTGTCGAAGAAGAGAAAGAAAGAGAACAGAAGTACCTGGTAGTGTCGCAGAGATCTATGACGGGGGTCTCAATACGCCGCTTGTTGCCTTCTTTGTCCTGCTGGATCCTGGCCGAATATTAAGATTTTTGTTTAAAAGACTCTTAATATGTAAGACTATAATGCTTGCAAAAATTGAATTATAAAGGAACTCAACGATAAAACGCATTTCTTATAACTTTTATTGTCGGTCAAACTTAATATGTGACCCGGTTATAGCGTCGCTAGTATATATTGAAAATAAAATAAAAACAAAAACTAAACAGGCAAAAAAATTAGTTCCAATTTTGGCCACCGGGTCAGATAAAAAAAAAGTTTGTGTCTGATCCGACACAAGAAAAAATATCTTGTAATATGTATGGGCTCATACCACAACCATTTCGACTGAACTTCTTATAAGACACTAGCTGATGCCCGCAACTTCGTCCGCGTGGATTGAGGTTTTTCGGTTCCCGCGGGAACTCTTTAATTTTCCGGGATAAAAAGTAGCCTATGTCACTCTCAAGGTCCTCGACTACACCCATGCCAAAGCAACAAACCAACAAACAAACACACTTTCGCATTTATAATATTAGTATGATGTATAAATACATAAATCAATATACAGTTTAAAATGAAAAATCATTTATATAAACTAACTCACCTATTCTTGATGTTGTCGAGCAGTTTCCGGTCGCTGTCGTTGAGGCGGTTCATCTGTAATGAGGACAGCGAAGACACCCACTCCGTTAGCTTCTCAGCCGATTTGTTCTTCTTGTCTTCTAGATATGGGAGTGAAAATACACTATAATTATCCTTAATTTTCAAATACATCAAATATAAATATTATAAATGCGAAAGTTTGGATGGATGTATGGATGTATGGATGTATGGAAGTGTGGATGTATGGATGTTTGTTACTCAATCACGCTCCAACGGCTGAACGGATCTGGATGAAATTTGGTACAGAGATAGATTATAGTCTGGAATAGCACATAGGCTACTTTTTATCCCGGAAAATTAAAGAGTTCCCGCGGGAACCGAAAAACCTCAATCCACGCGGACGAAGTCGCGGGCATCAGCTAGTATACTATAATAATATTCCTAATATACTTAATTTCCAATTGATGCCCGCGACTTCGTCCGCGTGAATTAAGGTTTTTGATTCCCGCGGGAACTCTTTAATTTTCCGGGGTAAAAAGAACCTTATGTATATAGCCCCGGATATCAAACTATACCTATACCAAATTTCATCAAAATCTGTTGAACAGATGAGGCGTAGCAGACAGATACACTTTCGCATTTAAAATATTATAGTATGGATTATGTGATATACGACAGATGACTTACTCTTCTTCTTCTTCTTGGGCTCGCTGTCGGAGCCGCTGGAGCTGCTGGAGGAGCTGGAGCTGCTGCTCCTCTTGCGCTTGCTCTTCTTCCTCTTCTCCTTCTTCTTCTTCACTTCCGCGGCCGGCGGCGGGCTGTCCGCCTTGCGCTTTGTGTGGAACCCATCCTGTAATACATACATTTAATATTTATTTATTTATATCAAAAATATTAAAAAAAAAATATATTTACGTCAAAAATAAATTACTTATTACGGATTATTTATTAAGAGGATATGGGATGAACGGGAAACTTTGAGAATAGGTATTGAACAATTATATTGCCGTCGCGCTGCTCCTCGAATAGAATTCCATAACACCCGATAGGGACAACTGCAACTTGGACCGATAATACCTATGGAAAACAGTCGAATTCTTACTCTCGTATTTTTCTGTTTCCTCCTCCAAAACAGAACCGATTTTAATTTTTTTTTCAAGAACAATTTAAGAAGGACTCAGGCTATGTCGGTATGTTTTTCTTTTTTTGATTATATTCGTCAAATTTATATGCGGGATATCTGATGATGACGCGAAAACTGGGCCATTTTTTGCAATTTTTGAAGGTTCCAAATTCTTAAAATTATTAATTTTTTGAAAAAAGCAAAACATAGGGACATGGCACGGACTCGTATAAATTTTATGGTGCAAAAATATTTTCTCTATTGTAATTATTCACGGAGAAAACAGACTAATACGATTGTATGGGGGAAACCGCCCTCCCGTATCGTCTTAAATAGAGGGTCTTCCAAAAGACCTTAATTTACATCCTCGGTAAGTTTTAAGTCTGATAATCATTTTAAACTATAGATTAAAGAAAAATATGCGTTAAAATCTGATGACGTCACAACTATATATTTCATACAAACTTCCATACTGGTAGCGCGTTTTTAAGTTTGATAAAGAGTTGCTGATTTGATTGGCTTGTCATCATCCCTATTTTTTAACCCGTATGTCGCGTTTCAATACCAAAAACCGGCAAAGTGCGAGTCGGACTCGCGCACCGAGGGTTCCGTACAAACCTGTAGCAAGTTTTACGATTAATGAATTTAATGAACCGCAAAACTTACTTTGTTTGTAGAGGTTTTCTGTTAATATCAAAAAAACTATGCTAGTTAGAGCATTGGCTATAGTTTTCCTGTAAAATATACATAAATTCCTATTGACCATAATTATTTCAGATTTTTCGATTGGTAAACTCCGGAGATAAGGGGGGGGGGGAACGGTATTTTTTTTGACTTTTTCCCCGATATATCAAAAACTATCATGACTAAAAATAATTAAAAATCTGTTTTAGAATGTACAAAGTAAACCCTTTCATATGATACCCCACACAGTACAGTTATCTCACTTTTAAATTTCAACCCTCCGATTTTCCCCCCTTTTAAAATAAGAACAAAAATAATTTCCAATTTTTTTTAATTCCAGTGTCTTTGGGCCACTAATATACACAACTATTCCAAATTTCATGTCGATAGCTTCGGTAGTTACTGAAATAATCGAGTGTGACGGACGGACAGACAGACAGACAGACAGACGGAGAAAGTCCCACCATAAGGGTTCCATTTTTACCATTTTGGTACGGAACCCTAAAAATGAAGCTTTAGAACAAATCTTTTTAAAAAAATATATATATATATTGAGGAAACAAGCATTTCTGACCTGCCTGCCTGACCTAACCTGATGTTAAGTGATTACCGCCGCCCATGATCATTTGCAATACCAGAGGAACCGCCAATGCATTGCCGGCTTTTGAGAAATACTATACCCCATAATATAATCATAAGGGAATACAGAAAATGGAATCTGGTTCCACAGTTTGCAGGTACGTTACGTACCTGCAAACTGTGCGTAACCGTACGTTACGCCTCCGTGGCGCAGTGTGTAGCGCTGTTGTCTTAACGTGCGGTGGTCCCGGGTTCGATCCCCGGCAGGGTCAATTTGGGAATTTATAATTTCTGAATTTTCCCTGGTCTGGCCTGGTGGGAGGCTTCGGCCGTGGCTAGTTACCACCCTACCGGCAAAGACGTGCCGCCAAGCGATTTAGCGTTCCGGTACGATGCCGTGTATGGGGTATGGGTTTAATATAACTGCGATGCCTCTAACAGGTTAGCCCGCTACCATCTTATACTGCATCATCACTTACCATCAGGTGAGATCGCAGTCAAGGGCTAACTTGTAGAGGATAAAACGCCTGCTTGTATCCAATATCGAGGTTAATTACTCACCTTGTTGAACGTAATAGTGGTGGCGGTGTACTGCTGCGGCTTCTCCTCGGCGGGCTTGGCCTTGCCGCTGGCGCGCACCTTCTCGAACGCCTTCTGCCGGTCGGACATCCAGTCTGTTTCCCAGTGCGGGTTCTGTTCCACGAAGTTCTACAACGATACATTCATGTTAATAAAAGGCAAATAAATAAAATAAATAAATAATATTTTATTTGCAAGAATATGGGTACAGATATAGACCTTAAAAATAATATTTCCCTTACATATTCTACCATACAATGGTGTGCAAATAGTTAAGTATTTTTAAGTTTAGAAGTAAAATAAGATAGAGTCCCACAAACATATCTGACCCCGTGGCCAAAATTGGAACTAATTTTTGTGCCTGTCTATTTTATTATTATTTATGTTTGTCTAATTTAGGAGGATAATTTTGATAAATGAGAGGTGTATAGCAATAGTAAAGGACTAGAGTGAGACCGACTGAAGCAGTACTATGCAAACATCATCAGAGAGTTTATGCCAAAGACAAAAGCGAAAAAAAAACAAATATCATTCGAAGACTTGCAATTCCATTAATAATAATTAATGTTTTAGTTCGGCTGCATACTTTAACACGGAACGGAAGTTTTTTTTGACACCAAAGTATGCCCTATTTGACAATAAATGTCTAAGAAATAGATTCATCTCTACTATCAGATGTTTTACATAAGCTGAATGCGGCTGAAGTTCACAAACTTATCAGGCCCAGTGGGCAAAATTGGAACAAATTTTTATGCCTGTTTAGTTTTTATTTTATTTTTCATGTATACTAGCGACGCTTATAAGTTTGACGGACTATACGTGTGTAGTTTGGCGAGACACATAATTTTTTTTGTTTGTGCTTTTTCGAAAATAAAGAAAAAAATAAATGTCTTTGACACTCACAGTATAGTTCTTGGAGTGCGTGAGCGACTTGAGATGCGCGGACGCACAGTGCAGGTCGCCGATAAACTGGTCGCACAGCTTGCAGTACCACGCCGTGGACGGCACGAAGAACTGCAGCCCTACAGACAACATTACATACAACTATTGGATACAAACAGGCGTTACTTTGCGGAAGTCCATGATGATGAAGGTACTAGAAGTTTAAATATAAGATATATTATATAGAAGTTTAATAATAGGATTAGTTTGTAGATAGAAATTAGTATAAGGTCACCTTTTTACTGTCTAAGCATAGTTTAAGTATTATTATTGTTCTCATATAAGTGAACTTTTGTTCTTCCTTGAGAAATAAAGATATCTTTAAACCTAACCTAAATAATAAACCCGGCTGAGTTTGCTGTGGGCTCTCTCAGCCCAAGGCGCGTTTGGAACCCTCGTAGCTTTGGACGTCAATAAGTGTACCTACAGTGTACCTAATTTCTAATTTGAATAAATGAATATTGATTTGATTTGATTGGATTCGCTATAATCCACCACACTACGATAGAATACATGATACCTTCCTGGTATCACGTATTTCTACCTTCATGGATCTGTTGACCGCTTGAGTTATATATATCAAAATACAGGTAATTTTATAACAAACGCGATGGTATATCATTGCCTACAATAAACCTGTCAAATAAAAGTTATAATCAATTAATTTTAAAATAGTCTGGTCAGGATTTTGTTAGCTAGCTATTTTAGTATTTACGCGTATTTATCTATTATTAAATTAAATAAAAAATATGTTTTATCTGGTTAACAGATCGGTGAAGGTCGTAGTGTATCCGGCTCTAAGACCAATAGGTTTTTTATCCCGAATTCGCACCATCAATTTTATAATATCGTAGTACAAATGTTACCTCTGATAGGGGTCCGCTTGGTGGGCGCGGAGGGGAAGCTAGGGAAGCCCTCGTTGACGCCCGTTACGCTGTGCCACGGCGCCTCCATGTGTTGTGCGGCCATCCTGCACGCACATTTACAATTTTTTCGGGATTAAATGATACGATCACCTTAAGATGTGTCCAAAAATTTAGTGATCTGCCGGATATCCGTGATTATCAATGTAATTTTTTATTCTATTTGGTAAGCAGGTAAATTTTTTCTTCTTCTGTTTTATGGATTTTAGTAGTTGGAGAGCGCAACTTTGTATACTTGCCGACTTATCTGGCTCGGTGGCCAAAATTGGAACTAATTGTTTTTATTGAAGTGAAAACTTATTTAGCCGCGTTGAGCACTTTTTAGTAGGGGGTAAACTTGTGGATTCGTTTCACCGACATGCTCGCGTTGTTACGAAGACAAAAGGTCTTAAATATAAATATACTACACTCGTAATTAAACTTTAATAATTTAGATTTAAGGTTTATATTTTAATTTTTTTAATTATTTTAAATATTCGTTTTGACTTCTATCGGCAGTCCCTATAAGTGCCAATTTTTTTTAATTTTTAATAAATCTAGGATTTATTAAAAATTTAATAAATCCTAGATTTCAGACGCTGACGCTGACGTCAGAGACGCTGTCAGGGGGCCGGTCAGATATGTTTGTGGGTCTATACTTGGTCTAGCTAGACTTACTTGTGATGCGCCGGCGAGTGCAGATGGTTCAGATAATCCTTAGCGGTGGGCGGGAACTCGTTGCAGACGCGACACCAATGCATCTCCGGGTCGTAGTACACATAATTGAACTTTTTGCCCGCCGATGGTGACCTACGAAATTACGACATTTGTAGTATCTATTATTGTTTACAAAAAAATAAATACAAAAATTGAAATCATAATATAGGCCTGCATTTTCGGTATGGGCGGCGGCGTATACATTTTGTACGTTATCATTGACGAGGGGAAATCTCGGCGGGAGGGGCGAGCGTGATTAGAAATCGCAAACCAGAGGCCCAATTGTCTAAGCAAATCGTAATCATTTGACAGCTTAGAATGTATTACTCGAACTGTTTAAGGAGTTCATACATGCTTATTGATGTGCGGGCATCTATGAACTCCTTAAACAGGTCGAATTATGCGTTTGACAAACGATTACGATTACGATTACCTTGCAAAATCTAAGGGAAGTTAGCGTTTATCGCTCATGCAGGGCTGTTAATATGGACGGGTCGGCGTATACCGGTCAGAAAACACAACTGCCAACGCTTAAAGCCATATTGTTGACTTTCGTGTTTTAGAATTATAATCCTTATTTTAGTAACGGCAAGGTATGTGACATCAAACGGTAATTTAGAGTAATATTACTTAAGTATTGCTTTATGCGATGGCAGTATGGACCCTGCGCGGAACGCTGCATATTTTATTCCGCTTGCGCTCACCGCTGCCCACCGAAAATGCAGCCTAAGAGATATCATGTTACAATGTATACAAACTAATAGCTAGGCTAAATTACCTACTGTACAAAACACTCTTGGGTGGTGTAGTGGTAAGAATACTGGCTGCATTTCAGCGCTGACCAGCCAGGCTGATTCTTTGAGCATAATACGAGCCAGCCCATATGTCACCAGATAAGGCAATTCAAAGCGCTAGGAAATTTTTCCTAAGATTTTTTTTATGCACTTAAGACTTCACGGAACAAAATATTGTAAAGATCTCAACAGAAATTAGCAATGCCAATATCTTTGCTCCCAATGAGCGGCATACTTTTATTGAGGTTTTCTTATGATTGCTGCCATTTTGCCCTTTGAAATCCAGATATAAATCGAAAATGTTTAAAACCCAGCCCACCGTGGCAGCTCGAGGGAAATGTTTTTGGGAGAGCGCAGGACTCAAATTCTATTCTGCGCTGCGAATTCAGTCTGACCTAATAAATATGTATCCAATTCATATAGAAGGGAAGTTGCAATTTGTATTTGTACCTACAGATAGAAGTTTGTATGCGGCATGGTTCTTTTACTCTCACATTGGCATTTTTTTTGTGATGGTACAAACTGCTATTTGGTGAGAACAAAGTACCAGTAACTGGCAGCTTAATTACCTACGCTTTTCGAATTGGATCGGGTTGAGCATCCGTTAATTAGTTATTAATTTATTACTAAGTATTATTAGGTGATTAATAGAAAAAAGAAAAAAATTTCAAATAAATTGTTGTTTTGTCTCCATTCTCGGTGTTTTTTTAAATATTTCTGAAATAGTCAAATTTCGCTTAAACCGAAACTTATAAAATTGTATTTTTAAAAGAAAACAAACGCTGATTTTTCTTTAAAGAAGGGTAATGAAACTGCGATACAATGTTTCTTTTTTATATTCACGCTTTATTCAAAACAATTTACAAAATACCTGTGTTAAATGGACAAAATAATATACTTACTTACTCCGAAATAAATAAAAATAATATAAAACAGTGCCGCCGCATGACCACAGAGCTTTTTTTCTTGTGTAAAAAAAATTATTGCATTACATTAACGTCTTTGACCAAACCAAGATTATTGTACAAAAAATATATTGGTAAACCAAACCAGCATTGCCTAGAATGCGACTTAAGAAATTCAATGAAAATAATTAGCAAAGCTAAAACCGTAGTTAACTATAATTACATGGTAAAAAATTAAAGTAAAATCAGCAATTTTTATAACAAAAGCATCACATTAACAACTTAGAAAAGTTGTTAAAAAATTAAATAACATGAACATTTCTTCGTATTTCTGTCACCTTTGTCCAGTTCTCCATCCAATTTGATGAATTATTTCGAATCACCGCTCTATCCAAATAAGCTCAAACTGTATATTTTACTGCGTCTGTTATCGTAGTGCCTGCTTTGGGAGGTATAAAAGTTCTTACGAAACTAAAAACTAATTAAATAAATTAGTTTTAAAATAAATATCATATTTAGGTATGAATAAATTTTACATGAAATAGCAACAAACCTTAAGTATATTACTGCTTTTAATGCTAAATGTTCATCGTTTCAAAATTCATAATTTAATGAAGTGAAATTGAAAACAAAATAAGCGCAACTTTTGCGATGGAAACTTTGCATTAATTAGCTTCAAATTTATAATAATACTAGTAATAAAGAAATTCAATGGTTCAAACTGGATCTCGAATTCAGATACATGCTCGACATTCATTATAGAAAGCACTTTCTTATAAAAACTACTGGATTTTATTTTGCCTAATAAGCAAAGTAACAATTTTTTACAACAATATCATAATCTCTTTATGTAAAGAATGCAAAAAGGAGAGTTTCGGGTATAAGCTTGGTTAGTGAACGAACTTCAAAATGTCGGGCATGTATAGAGATCTAGCATAAGAACCAGACAAGCGAATTGAATAAGTAAATTGTAGCATTACGTACCTAGATTTTCTTTTGGAGCTGCGTTCGGCGGGCTCATCCGTTTCGACGATTTCAGGCGCTTGCTCGCCGATGATGCCGTTCAACATATCGACCACGTTGTTGATGGTCTTCAGTTTGTTTTGGATCTCCAACTATACGAACGCAAGGCAAGTGATGCGAGGGTTAGGTAACGAGTCCCAAATTCTTAGTCGTATACAAAAAAAAGCTTCTAAAAGCTAGAGTCAAATAACTAAATTAGATTCGATCTAGCACAGTTAGGAATGTAAGATATATAGGAAAATAATTTCATTTGTACAAAATATTAGGCATGTGACACCATGAATAATATTCCATTACCTAGCTAGCTTGAGCGTTAAGCTTGTGCTAGGTGTAGGTGGGAGAATAGTACAACAGATAGGATTTGATCCTTTCGTTGCTCTATTGAGGCTTTTGAATTGGTATAACAAATTCAAACCTGCAGTTTAGTGTTCTCTTTCAAGAACCGTTTGGTGTCAGGGCTGGGGGATCTCTTCGCGTCGCCTCGCAGCTCGTTGCGTTGGTCTTTCAAAGTATCAAGCTCTTTCTTCAGTATCGCAGTTTTCTTAATGTAATCCTCACGTTGTTTTGATAGAGCTGCTTTTTGGTGACGCATTTCTGTCTCTATCGCGGCTGCGAGGGAAAGCAAATTGTGACAATATGTCCGAATTAAAAAAATAATGAGCGTACCATTACGATATTCAAACCTACCTTTATTCATTAAAAAAAAAGGATTTGTTTTCAAAATAATGTTACGCTCATTATGACAACGAAAAATTGTAAAGCCCATGTAACTTAATTCATTCAGTAATTTTATCATCATAATCAGTATGGGTTACGAAAAAATAAACAAAGTGTGAAATCTTGTACTCCTTCATAGCTACTAGCTGGTTCTTCTCGGTACAGTAGACACTCCGTGGTAGAATCACTTGACAATTCAAAAGTACTTTGTGAAAGTTTGTTTGGAAGAAGCTTTATATCTATTTCATAAAGTGTGATGATTATTACGAGGATAAGGATTGGTCATTGTCATCCAGTTTTTGCCCAGACTGATAAAATAACTAACCGTAGAAGAAACCTGAAATAAAACTCAATATAATAAGAATAGATAGGCCTCTAAATCCCATTATAAATCAAGCACAAAACATAAAATGAGCGATACAGCAAAATCCATATAATATCACGAAAATTTTGCTCTCAAATAAACTAATTTAATTGAACTTTCAATAGAATATTTTCACAAAATACATAAGCATGCAGATTTTTAACATGCAGTCATGTACTGACATGCATCGTTGACTTGCACTTTAGCTCACTATAATATTGCTGAATGCAATATTGCAGCAGTAACCGACGATCGAAAATTTCCTAAATGTCTTCTCCTAAATGTCTTCTACATCTTCTGTTCATAGCTTACATTGATTTTATTATCAACTAACCGATGTGCTGCTTATAATAAAAATATATATAGCATTCTTGAAGATGGGGCAAAAGCGGAGATAATATGTAAAGAGCAATTCCAATGTTGGTTCTATATTAAAATTATTTGGAATAACATAATGTTTATTTCATGACATGTCATTTTGATCTCTGGATTTAATTTGTTATAAGCTGCCCAAACATAATCATGCACAAATAATCAGTCTTTTTAAGTATTTTGAATTTATGAATTAAAAATAAAGTCCTGGCAGCCTGTTAAAGTATGGCTATTGATATTTAAAAAAAAAAACATAATTCTAGTTGAATAGCTATGAATATCATGACATGTACAATAGATATGTCTGATTAGAAACAATAATTAATTAATACAATAGGGTAAAGGTTAGTAATATCATGAAATAATATGATTTGTAACCTTGCAAATTAGTTTTTCAAGGTTACAAATCATCAAACTTCCCTCAAACTCAAAAAGCCCCTCAAACTTGTTTTGATATAATTTGAGTAAAAATAATAAATACGTCATTTGTTAGTTTACCATGATCACCCTTATGATCACCCTGCTGAACTTTCACTGTTGTTAGAAAAAAAGCAAGTCACTTGACTATTTACATAGGCATACATAACAATATCATGCTTTAACACAATTCTTACAAATATTGTATTTTTTTTAATATAAATCACCAATACTATTGTCTTCAAGCATCTAAATTGGCACTGATTTGGTTTTAAATAAACTTAAAAGTATCTCATTTCCTGCAGAAAAGGATGGCTAGACAATTTGACCTGTTTTAGGCCTACTTGCACAAATCGCTTGATGTGATTTAGTTGTGTCACTGTTAAATGCTATTAATTTTAACCAACTTCGAAAAAAACAATAAACTCCTTTATTATAAGATTAACAAATATATAAAATTTAACTTAAAACACATATAACAGGTTGGTGCAAGTGGTCCTAAGGTAAGGTTTAGCCAGGTTTGGCATCATTATGATTTTATTTTTGATGCTTCATATCATATGCTTCATTTTTTATCATATTGGATTTCAATACAACACTGCCAAAAACTGCTCCTGTAAACTCAATCCCTTTTCCAATCAATTACAGATGTGTCAAACCAGTTAGCTCATTTGACTAGAATGAAATCTTTTGGAGCTGTACCTGCTATCTCAAGGTACAGTGTGGAAAAAACCCATGAAAGGGACATTTTTATAATTTAGCTAAGAGAGCAAGAAAAATAACATTATTTGGTAGTGACAAACATTATCCACTTTGAATTCTTGTACGTTCCCTGTGGAAAGGCAGCTCAACATTTGCCTGAAAATTCAACAAGATGTTTAACTAAATCATTACAATGAATGAATACCTTCTTTCTTCATCTGGTCTTCGATGTTGTACACAGGGGGAGTGGGCGGCGGTGGAAGAGACATCTGGTTCCACGTGGACACGTCCGGGGGTGGTGGTGCTTGGACAGACCCCACTGATGGAAATTCATCATATATGCCCGAGTAGGAAGGCTGGTAGTTGCCTGCGTACGGTCTCTGCAAAAAGTTTTAAGAAAAAGTTTTCAACCAAATTTTATACTAGTGCCAAATGTGCCCTCTTTCAAGCTTAGGTGTCAAGTTGAGAATAACTGTCACCATCTAATTAAGATTACCATTTAATTAAGTACAATACCAAAACTTAAGTTGTTACTTATTCTATACTAGATGATGCCTGTGACTTCATCTGTGTTGCTTTAGTTATTGTTAATCCCGCATAAACTCCTTAATTTTCAACCTATGTCAATCCCCAGAATGCAAGCTATCTCTGTACCAAATTTCATCAAAATCGGTTGAATATTAATAATATTAGTTAGTATGGACTGGATTAACCTTTCACAAATGTTTACAATTAGTATGAGGATCCTAATTGGTGCTAATTCAGCAGTCAGCAATAGGCTATATAGATAATTAAATAATTGATAGTGTTATCCAAGATGAGGCAGGCAGCAGGTTAGTACTTATATGACAGTTGAACTTTTATACAGCTATTTTTTATATGGAACTAGCTGATGCCTGCGACTTTGTCCGCGTGGATTGAGGTTTTTCGGTTCCCGCGGGAACTCTTTAGTTTTCCGGGATAATAGCCTATGTGCTATTCCAGACTATAATCTATCTCTGTGCCAAATTTCATCCAGATCCGTTCAGTAGTTACGGCGTGAAAGCGGAACAAACATACAAACAAACTCACTTTCCCATTTATAATATTAGTAAGGATTAACCTGTAACTCTAAATTTGGCTCAATATTGACAGTTTCTCTTTGCCGGTATAATGGATAACTAAATGCAGACGAAGCTTAACATAAGATTAATTATTATGAAGCATTGAATACATAAATGTTAATATAAACAAAGCATACTTCAGCTGGAAACGGGGCGACCGGCGGGGGCGCGGGAAATCCACTCTCTTGCATGGTGTTTTGGTTTTGGTTGTCCCACAGTTCGCTAGGCTCTGGCAGTTTGGATATCTCGCTGAGGATGTTATCATCCAGCACGTCTTTCTCGCTCTTCCTCGGAGACCGACTCGCGCGGCGCTTCTCCAAATCCCTCGGGGGCGGGCTTCGGCTTCGCTTCCTAGCCAAAGACCTATCTTTTTCGTATCGGTAATCGTTCCGCTCTCGCCACTCACGACCACGTTCGCCGTCACGATGATAATCTCGGTAGTCTTTGCGAGCGAAATCGCGTGACATATTTAGGTAAATTTATAGATATAAATCCGTATTCCCTTGATTTATTTGATTTTAGTTTAGTGCGCAAAATGCAAATCAACAAAACACGTCATCGGCCATTTTGTGTTTGACAAATGACAATTGACGTCAACTGTCAAGTGTCAAGTGTCAAGTAGTTGACACTTGAGAATCGAATTCAAACTCGACATATTAAAGAAATATGAAGACGGCAGTCGTAATTCCTTCTTCCATGAACTCGACACTGGCTAAACAACCTGTGCCCCCACAGAGTACATTGAATAAACGGGTATGTGCCCCTGTGGCCTAACTAAAAGCCAACATCTGAATTGATTGAATCGAATTCGTTCAAAACTCGTTCAAAACTTCCTTCGTCATTGAATTCGTTGTTGTGTTCTTTGATTACGTTTATAGGAGGTTGTGTTGTTGTTTTTCATTTTGTCCCCCTTCGGGACAGGCAAAGATCCAAGACCATACAGCCTGAAATCGAATTCGATCGAGTGTAGTGATAGGCATGTCGTTACTCGAGTTCTAGTAGTCGAGTAACTCGCTCACTCGCTTTTCTCTGAACTTAGACACTTATCTATTTGGTTTGTTAACTTGATTAATAGGTTAGTAATAAATTTCTAATAACCAAAATAGTAAGAAAAAACCAACAAGCAATCGAGCCGTGATTGGTGACAGATTTTTTCCACAGCTCGGTCCCGATAAAATGCTTAAGACCCGATTCTGAACCGTGATTTAAGTCCGACCATGGCTCGAATCCAATCGGGGCTCCGATTCTCGACCCGCAAAGTCATCGTCATAAAATCTAATCGAGTTGCAAGTTGCAACTCGCATTCACGAATCCACGCGGAGGTAGACTCAAGTCACAGAGTTACTCAAGTGGATCACGAATTAGGACGTTCGGGATTCGTTCATCACTAGTTTGACGTTGACAAATTAATGTTGCGCAATGACCAAGAAAAGAAGAAGAAGAAGTCGTTTCATTCTGTGGTTTCATTTCGTTTATTATAGTCTTATACGTAAGTCGTAATTCCTAATTCCATGGTATAGTCATAGAATATTTTCATTTTGATATTTTGACGACCACCCTGGTGCAGTGGCAAGTGCTGGCAAGTGCTGCGATCTTTTATGTGCAAGATCCCGGCTTCGATCCCCAGCTTCTGCTCAGTTGTTAAGTACCTGTGTTAAAGTGTATTGTATATTATCATGGCACGAGTTTAAATAAAAACGGTTTCTATGCCGTGCCATCATGCCATGTGATGTGGCCGTGAATCTTCGTTATGCTTGAAGCCGTGGAGAGAATACATTGTAGGTACATAATTCCAAATCTGAGTCATAGAAAATCAATATCAAGGAACATACTAATATTATCAAATTATTTCAGTCTGGTCAGTTTTTTCTCCCGCGTCGGGTGCATAGATCTTTATTCATTCTTTGATGTTTAAAAATATATAGGTAAGTATAGGTACTTCTACCATTACTGTGTTATCGTTTCGATCCCCACACTTCTAAATCTAACTATTACCTTTAATTATTTCTATCACATTGGGCTCATTGAGCTCGATACTTTGTCTCGATAAGCCAACTGATATAATTAGGTACTATGTGACACAGATGCTGTGTGAGATATATCCCTTACTTAAATGATCTTGCATAGGGTCTAGTAGCACTTACGCTGATAGTTAACTTTGCTATCATTATAATAGCAGGCGCAACCCAATATCCATTTCCACAACTAGTTGATGCCCGCGTGGTTTTAAGTTTTTTTTGCGGGAACTCCCTAATTTTCCGGGATAAAAAGTAGCCTATGTCACTCTCCAGGTCCTCAACTATACCCATGCCAAAAATCACGTCGATCCGTTGCTCCGTTGCGGCGTGATTGAAGGACAAACCAACAAACAACAAACAAATACACTTTCGCATTTATAATATTAGTATGATATGATATGATTTACATATTCTCTTGAAAATTAAATTTCCTACAAAAAACATTATAGATAGTTTGGAAAAACAAAATAATATACTTTTCAGTATAGGTACTAAAATTCTACGTCAATGTTTTCAGTACTTACAATTAACTACTTAGGCAGATATCAGCTAGGTACCTAGGTCTATCGTACTTAGTAGCGCCTACAATCACGTGCATCTACCTACTTATACTAATTTTATGAATGCGAAAGTTTGGATAGATCATAGATGGATGGATGGATGAATGGATGGATGTTTGTTTCTCAATCACGTCCCTACGGCTGAACGGATCTGGATGAAATTTGGCACAGAGATAAATTATAGTCTGGAATAACACAGGCTTTTTACTTTTTATCCCGGAAATTTAAAGAGTTCCTGCGGTAACTGAAAACGTCAATTCAAGCGGATGTAGCCGCGGGCATTAGCTAGTAAAAATATAAAGTATCTATCTACCTTTGGATAAGTCTCACAAACTTATCGAACCCGGTGACAGCGTCGCGAGTGGATATGAAAAAAAACTTACAGGCTTATAAATTAGTTCCAATTTTGGCCACCGGGTCAGATAGGTTTGACGGTCTGTAATTGAGCAAAGGTAACAACTTGGTCTGCGTGGATTTCTCTCTCTGCGTCGTATTCCTCATTGCTGAGGGTCCTGACCCCATTCCATTAATGGTAGGGGTTTTCTTGGGATAATGCGGTGTGTTGAGTGTTCCCGCCTGGGAACACACCGCATACGGGCCTCCTTCCCGCATAGGTACCTACGACTCGACTAAGTACCTACATAAGAGTATTAATAAACGACTGCCTGAAAAAAGGAGTTTATTGTCTTCAGGGTTGAAGTATGTATGTATGTATGTATATGAGTTTGTATATTCCACCATAATTTCTATACGCCTGAACGGATTTTGATGAATGAGGTAGATATCGTTAGAATCCTTAGTTTATTCCGGGTGACATAGGCTAGTAAAATTTTAAAAAAAATTGATAGGGTGACAATGGTCCCGCATCAAAGACTAAAGTTGATTTTTTTTCCAAAATGAGATTAATTATTGTCATCATCAAGAAAAAGATGAGTAGAATTCAAAAATATATAAGACTATATTTCAATATCCAGTGATTCACAAAAAAATATACTTAATTTAACTATGGCAGTCGTATTTTTAATTCTTTGAGTTATATATTTACTTGTTTTACTTCTCAGGTTACATGCGATTATAATCAGATGTTAGTGATAATAACCGGGACCGACGGCTAAACGTGCCACCCGAAGCACGCAGAAAACGATAAGACCTAATTCGGGCACCCATCCAGTAATCGATTTAGGTCAACGTTGCTTAACAATCGCTATCGATTGATATGCGTTGTCGCAAGTTGCCACAACGCATCAATCGATGCGACTCGAAACTAGGCCACTCGTCCCTCAATGCCTGGATTTAGGTGCTTTAAAACCACCGTGGGAGCTCTTTGATTTTCCGGGGTAAATAGGAGAGTTTGGCCCCAGGAGTCAAAATAGGTCAAAACTCAAAAGCATTAAATTAGTATCTGCCTGCCTCGCCTAGTGGGAGGCTTCGGCCGTGGCTAGTTACCACCGTGGCACCGTACCGGCAAAAACGTGCCGCCAAGCGATTTAGAGTTTCGGTACGATGCCGTGTAGAAACTGACTAGGGCTGCTATATTATATCCCTAACAGGTTAGCCCTCTACCATCTTAGACTGCATCATCACTTGCCATCAGGTGAGATCGCAGTCAAGAGCTATTTTGTAGTGGATACAAAAAAAAAGGTACTTAGGTAGGTACTTATGTAAGTGCAAACATAAAAATATTATACTACCGATTTCAAACTTTTCTATCCAACGGTTAATAACATCTTGCATAAAATAATGTACTTACTTACCTACTTAGACATTATTTAAATTTTGCAAGAAATTTTATTTGCCGAAACACAAGACTAATTTTTATCTGAAATCGACAATGTTTCAAGACGAAATGATGAAACTTTAAACATTAGTTAAACCAACTGTATCGAGATTTCAGCATCCGAACCGCATCGTGCGTCCGCGTCACCTCACCTTCAACTCTGTACATTTCTGCGTGCTGCAGTCTAGTTGAAGGAAGTAGTTTGAGTGTACGGGTCGTTGCACCGCTATGGCGGGGAAGTAAAACCACCACGACACGGCTGGAGCGTTGCCATCGAGCCATTGTACTGTGGCCGCAGACCACGCATGCGCGATAGCGTTCCTTCGGCGCGAAAATCAACACCGACGTGCGTTGAAAAACCGACAATTGTTTATTGATTGAAAACTTTTAAAAAGTAGTATTTTAAAACACTTTTTAAAATAATATTTAATTAATAATAAGTACTTGTACTTACATAGTGATTGTGTGTCCTGAAAACTGCAAATTGATTTTCCGATAATGAAGTATAAGGTATGTTTAAAATAATATTTCAGTTTAATTTCTAGACATAAGAAAACAATTTTTGATTTTGTTTTATAAATTGTACAAGTATAAGTAAGACTAGGTACTGAGAAATCTTATTAGCTGTTAAGTTCCTGAAATTTCATGCCGGCATCCACAATGCCTATGAAGGAACTTGAAATTTAAAGGAACTTGAAATTTAAATTAAAATGATTATGAAGGAACTTGAAATTTAAATTTCAAGTTCCTTCATAATCATGGACTTCCGCAAAGTAACGCCTGCTTCTATCCAATATCCACAATGCCGGCAAAAGTTATTACATCATTCTATAATCTAACTAGCTGATGCCCGCGACTTCGTCCGCGTGGAATAAGTTTTTTAAATTCCCACGGGAACTCGTTAATTTTCCGGGATAAAAAGTAGGCTATGTCACTCTCGGTCCTCAACTATACCCATGCCAAATCACGTCGATCCGTTGCGGCGTGATTGAAGAACAAACCAACAAATCAATAAACCAACAAACAAACACACTTTCGCATTTATATCTTATATTATTAGTATGATATAATATATTCATGACATAAATCATTTATATGTAAGTAGGTAACTATTTCTTGGTCGAATTTTCAGGTTAGTCATAATCATTTTAAAACCTTAAAGCTACACAATTTATCTTAATTGTTAGAGATGAGGTTATCCAGAACAGAAAACCTTGACGATGCGTCTTGAAGCACGTAAAATCATAACAACAACAAAATTATGTCGTTTTTATCTGCCTCTAGCAAGTTATATACTTAGGTGTACCTAATGATTTGTGTCCTTAGACCTTAGTCGTGGGCAAAAGCCGAAATCATAATTTTAAATCTTACAAAGGCATAGAACTAGGCCATATTCAGTACTTATACCATACCTATTCTGTGCTTATACCTAGGTATTTTGAGGGTAGGTTGATAAAATTTAAGTTGTGCTTACCCTGGATTGCATAATGTTCAAATAAGCCCAGTACCAGTAGCTCAACGATAAATCTGATACTCCGAACTCCGAGGTTAAAACTTCAACCACTCAACTCAATCGTCAGAGCTATGTTTCCACCCCCTACCTTCCCTTGGTTTATTGGAAGTGGAAATAGAATGATAAGACAATTTGGGGTCGAAGCTCTTTTCATTTTTATCTATAACAGTTTAGCAAAGACCATTAAGTACTTGAAAGATAATGCGATTATCTTTTGAAAACAATAAGAATAGGTAGGTACTAGGGCTTTCGAATACCGGTTTTTCTCAATACCGGTATTAATACCGGAAAGATTTTTTTCAATACCGGGATCCCGGGATCCCGGTATTGGAAAAAATTTAAAATGTGGTAGATGTTTTTTAACTTAAAATTAGTCTTTTCTGAAGCAAACGGCAACATAAAAAACAGTTTTTTCATAAAAAAAAATGTTCACCAAATTAACTCAAAAAAGTGCCTTTTCTGCATAAATTCAGTCAAGAAAAGCCGTTATTTTTTCACTCAGCGAGAATTTCTTTTGGATTTAGAACGCTGTGGTTGATTATTACCCTGTGGATTGGTATGTCTATTTCACTGTCTCACGAATCGTTAAGTAACACCTTCACTCTATTTTATATCATGCAATATTTTATAAAATTGTATTTTCTTTAAAAAAGATTACCAAGTATTGATTTTTAGATTTATTTGTATTTTGAGTATTGAGATAGTTATTTACGCGTTGACTTAATTCTTACGAAATTATCGTTTATTTCATGTCACGTATAAGGTGAAAATACGGACCACGTAACGTTCTGAAACTCCATCACATCATTTTAAATAAGTACAATCTTATTAAGTAATACTTATATTATTATCAAATAAATAATTTTTAAAATAGAACTATTTTTTGATGAATTCTTACGAAAATATATATTTATAACCTCCATTGAATTTTGACCTTTTAATATAAAGTATATTTGTGACGCACTTTCTCAACGTACACACAAAATTAAATAAAATGGCAGGGAACTTTAAATAATTAGAGAAATTAGTGTCGAAGATTGTAATTTAAACTACTAGATTATCGTCGTCGTCGTCTCAACCTATAGACATCCTGGACGTAGGTAGGTCTCTATATGCAATAGTCACTGTTTCGTTTATAGTGTCACCAATACCGGTATCCCGGTATTAGACATTTCAATACCGGTATTGAAAACCGGCGAAAAAAGTCCGGGATCCCGGTATTGGCCAATACCGGGATCCCGGTATTGGAAGCCCTAGTAGGTACCTACTTGCTAACAATAATCAAGACAATCGACATGTAATTCGCTCGGGATTGGCAAAGTACCTATCCGCAGATTTTCTTCAGATTCAGATTCTTTATTTGCATTAATATGTGTACATGAAGAGATGGTTAATTGTAGTACAGAGTCCAACATATTAGCCGAGCCGACGTGCAAAATAATATTGTTTTGATTATAACTAGGAGCTTCTCTATTACAGTTATGTACCTACATTTACAAACACATTTATTACATTACATTACATAATCATAGCTTCTTATCTTTATTCTTAGTTATAATGCTAAATTACAAATTTAAAACAAACATAATTATTAATAATTAAACAGTAAATAGTTAAGTCAATGTCATAGCTAATAAATAAGGTGTCAAAATTAAATAAAATTAATATCTAAACTTATAGAATCCCAAAGAGTTAAGATCTCAGAATCGTTTTTTATCACGTTGAAGATATTCTTCTAATGAGTAAAAATTTTCTCTTGCAACCATTTCTTAAGTTTAAACGGAAAATATTTTAAGGGAAGTGTTTTTATTTCAAAATCTTTACGTAAAGACGTGAAGGTAAAGACGTTAATGATTTAAATACCTATTATGTACCTACCTAAAACTGCAAGCAGCTGCAAATTTCAATGAAGCTGAAAAATAAAACAGATCAAAGTTAAAGTCAATATTTACTTATACCTTTAGGTAGTAATTCCAGTAATCTAAAGTTAACTACGAGTATTTAGGTATTCTGTGGTTGAAAAAAAGGTATGAATTAGGTAGGTATTATTACATGATGTGACCCAATTTCGTTGAAAAATCCCATGGCAACTCTTTTATTATTATCGGGATAAAAGTAGCCTTTGTGCTTCCCCGGGATGCGACCCATCTCTGCACCAAATTTCGACAAAATTGGTTGAAAAGATAGGCCGTGAAAGCATAGCAGACAGATAGATATACCTACAGACAGACACCTGACACAAAGATACATGGCCGCACTATTTTGCATGCCCGCGACTTCACCCGCGTTAATTAAGATTTTTTGATTCCCGCGGGAACTCCTTAGTTTTCCGGGATAAAAAGTAGCCTATGTCCTGCCCCAGGATACAGCTTCTATATCTTTATCAAATTTCATCAAAATCGGTTGAAAAGATCGGCTGTTAAAGCGTGACACACAGACAGATACATTTTCGCATTTATAATATTAGTATGGATTAGTAGGTTACATAGATAAGTGTAAGGATAGATAGGTACTCCTTAAAGTAAACTAAACCTTTTCGTAGAATAAGACTAGTAGGTATGTCTAATGCCCATTGTCGAAGACCGTATCCAGTCCATGCAATATTCTGAGATTAGATTTTTTTTATCAACTACAAGTTAGCTCTTGCAGACTGCGATCACACCTGATGGTAAGTGATGACGCAGTCTAAGATGGTAGAGGGCTAACCTGTTATAGGGGCTGGCAGTTATATTAAACGCATATACCCCTAATCGGTTTCTACACCGGTACCGGAACGCTAAATCGCTTGGCGGCACGTCTTTGCCGGTAGGGTGGTAACTAGCCACAGCCGAAGCCTAGCACCAGGCCAGGCCAGAGAAAATTCAGAAATTATAAATTCCCAACTTGACTCTGCCGGGGATCGAACCCGGGACCTTCTACGTTAAGACAACAGCGCTAAACACTGCAGATTGAACATGTACAAAGTAGAAACTCGATGACGGGACTTTGTTTTGTAATAAGAGACTATTATAGTGATAGCTTTTATAAAGACGATGCGTTCTTAGGTAATACTAGCTGATGCCCGCGACTTCGTCCGCGTGGATATACCAAGTTTAATCGAAATAACTTGAGAAATGACGGACTTTTATACAAACTTTCAACCCCTATTTCACCCCTTTGGGAGTGTAATTTTGAAAAACTGTGAAACACGTATGTTTTCATTTTTAACCCGGAGCTCATATACCAAGTTTCATGGATATAACTTGAGAAATGAAGGACCTTGATACAAATTTTCAACCCCTATTTCACCCCTTCAGGGGTAAAATTTACGAAAAATGTGAAACACGTATTTCTTCATTTTTAACCGGTAGCTTGTATACCAAGTTTCATCGATATAACTTGAGAAATGAAGGACTTTCATACAAACTTTCAACCCCTATTTCACCCCTTTGAGGGTAAAATTTTGAAAAACTGTGAAACACGTATGTCTTCATTTTTAACCCGCAGCTCATATACCAAGTTTCATGGCTATAACTTGAAAAATGAAGGACTTTCATACAAACTTTCAACCCCTATTTCACCCCCTTAGGGGTGGAATTTTGAAAAACTGTGACACACGTACTTCTTTATTTTTTACCGTAAGCCAAAAAAAAAGTTTCGTTGATATAACTTTTAAAACATCTTGAGAAACGAAGGACTTTCATACCAACTCTCATCCCCTATTTCACCCTTTTGGGGTCGAATTTTCAAAAACTGTGAAACACGTATGTCTCCATTTTCAACCCGCAGCACATATATAAAGTTTCATGGCTATAACTTGAGAAATTAAGGACTTTCATACAAACTTTCAACCCCTATTTCACCCCTTCGGGGGTAGAATTTCGGGATAAAAAATATCCTATGTCCTACCTCGTAATATGGGCTCAAATCGTGCCAAGTTTCGTTTGAATTCATTCAGTAGTTTCGGCGTGATGCGCGGCCAAGATACAGACAGACAGACAGACAGACAGACAGACAGACAGACAGACGGACAGACAAAAATGAAAAAAATTACAGATTTGGCTTCAGCATCGAATAATGAGTGCCCTCCAAAAAAAATTTTTAAAATATCTTCAATGTACAGAATTGGACCTGTTACAGTTTTTTTTATTATATAGAATGGTAAAGATGGTATTGGTAACAATTGGTAATTATTGGTAATGGATATGCAGCAGGCAATGACACTTTCCCATTCCACTAGTGAAAATTTAACCACCTTCGAAACAATACAGTAAAACATTCACGAATTCTTACAATACGTATTATTGTAACCTGCTACGACATCCATTGTTCGTGTTATTAATATTATTTATACATAACACTCTCAAATTATTTAATCGTCTTAACTGATGACTTACGTACCTACTTATTCCGAAATGTATGTAATATATACATTTCATTTATGTAATATATACTATGTATGATACTATAGATGCGTGGTGATGAAAATTAACTACGGTATCTTTGAATTAAAGCTACGAGGGTTCCGCCCCTGGTCTGAGAAGAGCCCACAACAAACTCAGGCGGGATTTTTTTATACCATACCAAAGAAATACGGACTAACCGATTAGTTAGTGAGAAAATGGTTAACAACGTTAATGATAAGTACGATATTTTCAACTCCTTTCAGTAGTTCAGGCATAATGCGGAAACAAACAGACATATAAATAATCTATACTAACATGATAAATATACGAAAGTTTGGTTGGATGGATGGATTTTAGTAATCACGCGGCACGCCCGGACGGCTGAACGGATCTGGATGAAATTTGGCACCGAGATAGATTATAGTCTGTAATAACACAGGCTACAATTTATCCCGAAAAATTAAAAAGTCTCCGCGGCAACCAAAAACCTCAATCCACGCGAAGTCGCAGTCATCAGCTAGTTATTATTATGATGAATGTTATGTAACTAGATATTATACTAATACCTACCTATTATAAATGCGAAAGTGTGTTTGTTTGTTGGTTTGCCCTTCAATCACGCTGCAACGCGACGGAGCAACGGATTGACGTGATTTTTTGCATGGGTATAGTTGAGGACCTGTGACATAGTCGGCTTTTTGTCCCGGAATATTAGGGAGTTCCCGCAGGAATTTAAAAAAACACGAAGTCGCGGGCATCAGCTAGTCAATTAACAATAATTGAAACATCGCCTTATCACTGGTAGGTACTGTTTCGACAGCCTTGCTTCGCAAAGGACAGCATAAATGAATATAATCTCAATTTATACGACTGGATCCATGGTTTTCACGGCACTTGCCTGCAATGATGGTAGGTACCTAACTAGATTGGTAATTACTTAGGTACGTGCTCCCATTCGAGGCATTTTTTTTAACTTTAAGTAGTTAACTAAATTTTTACTTTAACTAAAATACTTTAGATAATAAAAATTACTTCCTGCAATATACTGAACTGAGTTGGAGGCTTCGGCCGCGGCTGTATGAGTAGTTCCCCACTTTCCACCCTTTTAGTTAGTCCCGGGTCGATTCCCGGGTCGAACCATGCTTTCTAACAAGATATTCTCAGTAGGCCCGGAGAGTTGGCGGTGTCTCACCCCCTTGTCTCGGAGAGCACGTAAAGCCGTCGGTCCTGCGCGGTCTCTGGTCGTGTCGTATTTCGTACCATCGGGCTATGAGAGTAAGGGAATAGAGAGTACATTTGTGTTTGCGCACACACTAGTGCAGTAAGGTCAGGGGGAGTAAGTGAAACATACTTTACTGTTTTTTCTATAAAATGACCTGTAAGTCAGTAAAATGATTGTCAATTTGAATAACGATTAATGATATATACTAGATGATCAAACGAACTTCCTGAAGTGAAGTTCGATCATTATTATATGAGTCGCTTCATTCGAAGATATAATTTTTACATTGTAGTTTCCTCAATCATGCAGCAACAATCGCACGATTTTTAGAGATGTTTTATTTTAGTATAATGATAAAATTCTCCCGCTTAAGGCATCCCTACCTGGTTACACATTCAATATTTGTTCGTCATTCTTTTTAGAGATATATAAGTACCTAATGTTATTGCAAAAATATATTTCGGGTTGGGTGGGTTGGGAATTTATTTATATATCTTCGAATGAAGCGACTCATATAATAATGATCGAACTTCACTTCAGGAAGTTCGTTTGATCATCTATTATATTTCGTCGCTTCATTCTTCAGATATAATTTTTACATTGTAGATGTTTAGAGATACAGAAAATATCTATTTTTGCAAGAACTGTATCCATGTTGAATAGATACTAATTATTGTTGTCAATATTTTTTTATTTTTTTTTCAATCTCTTATTTGAGTCGTAATGTTTTAAGCAGCTTTATGCTTAAGGTTGGAATCATGTGCGGATTTCTTGATATTCTCATCTACGTATAGTTATATCATATGTATAGTTCATGAGTCTAAGATTTTTCTTAAGTATTCATTTTACTTTAGAAATACAATGTTGCGCTTTTTACATCAGCGCCTGAGTAACAAGCTTACAGGTTGGATGCAAGCAAATGAAACCAATAATTATTGATGTTAATACTGCAAGATTTATAATCTAATCAAAAGTATATTAGCCGGCCCAGTACTTGGTTGTATTTACACACAACAGACGTCCAATGGGACGTTTGGAAACCTACCCAGAAGGGGGGAGAAAATTATTATTTTTCAAAACGCGGCGGGAAAGGAACGGGTTATTCCGGTCCTGTTGTAGAGGTCCTTTATTGTTGTAGAGGTAAATTATGTGCCTGTAGTAACAGGCACATATTTAATAAAATTATTAATAATGGTACCATTTTATGATGTTTGTCAAAAAATTATGCCATAATCAAGATTATGGAATACGACAAATACCTATTTGTGTATAAGTTCCCCGCAGAATATAAATGAAAAATGATGAATATACTCGGTCGATATTGTGATAGACTACTAGCAGTGGCGTAACTATAGGGTGGCAGGACTGGCAAAATGCCACGGGCCCCCGACCAAAGAGGGCCCCGGCCCAAGAGGCCACGAGCACAGAAATAACATCAGTGGTTTATTAAAATTAAATTCTAACGTGACTATTTTTACTGGGACGCCGGAGGGCCCCATCCGAAAAATTTGCCACGGGCCTCAGATGGTATAGTTACGCCACTGACTACTAGGTAGTACTAATGTCGACTTGGAGGTGTAAGTCGGTCGGTTTGGGCTTTAAACCCCACTGACGTTAGAAGCTTTAAATTAAGTGAGATATCAGGCTACTATACTTTTTTAACAATGGACAACCTAGTTGTTCATGTCGCTAAAAACATGTGTCATCAGTCATTATAAATTATTTAATATTCATAAGTACCTACTTATTTTTGAATGAATGCGTTAAATCATTTCCCTCCGTCAATTATTAAGGTAGACGCGCTGAGAGCGTGGATCTATACTCTTTACTCTTTTTACAAAAAACAAAGTATTTTAATTTTGCATTAAGCAAGTTATTATGGAGTATGTTAAGGCGGAGTAAATTGTATGTTTTCCACGAGTGATAACGATGTAGGTATTATAATAACGACAGTGTCATGACGGTTTTTCAAAGATTGTTTCCAATATATGGACGATGCATAGATACTAAAGTTAAGATCCCGCTTCGGGCAGCATGAACTATGCATTATCCCGAGTTTGCAGTAATGCTTGCCCGCTAGCCCGCGAAAAATCTTTTTTAAAAAAAAACAATAATACGATAAAATTTTACATTGTTAGGTACATCATACGAAGTCTACTTCCGGTCGTAAAAATACTCGCCGTTTAACCGACTTCCAAAACGGAAAAGGTTCTCAATTAGGTTTTTATTTTTCTGCCGTCTTCTAAGTTTAGTCAACCATTCTTACGCGTCATCGGATGTATGATATATTATGCTTCCAGCACGATGGAGATATAAAACTAGAGATTTGAGCCCAAGAACATGTGGGTAGGAAAAACGTAAAACTTGTGGGTAATTTTTGCAATTTTACCACACATTTTTGTAGCAAATTTTCTTTGCACACCACTATGAGGCAAGATACTAGCCGCTTTTATTTTCGTTTTCTGTATCTACAGTATTCGTAAATAAATTGAATTTATATAACGCTAAAGTACCTAGATAACTGATAAAAAGGATATATTCATTATCTCAGACCTTTTGTTACCTCTCTGACGGTGTATGTACGTTTGATACTGAGAGGTTTTATATTGTGAACAATTACATCTGGAAATTTTGAACCTGAGATCTTGACTATTTCATTCACTGAATGATTTACATTTCTTTCAGGTCTATTCATTTATTATATTTTTCACCAAATTTTGGATCATTTCCTGTCTCTTCTATCTCCGAGTACCCCGAGGAGTTCTGGATCGAGCTCTGGACAAACTTAGAGCATCTATTAAATCTGCGTGTTAACCCCCGGTTAACCGCCAGGTTTTTCGGTTACATAATATTATCGTATGAAATATACAAGGCGTAACTTCTAGCCTCTGTTAAACCTTCGTGATAACTCTCGGTTAACCACCAGGTTGTTCGCCTACACCCCATTGTTGTATGGAACGTACAAGACGAAACTTTTAGCGTGTATTTAAACCCTCGTGTTAACTCTCGGTTAACCGCCATGTTGTTCTGTTACATAATATTACAGTCTGAAAATGTAGGTACGAGACTATAAAGTTTTAGTCTCTGTGAAACCTTTGTGTTAACACTCTGTGAATCGCCAGGTTGTTCAGTTACACAATGATTTGTGATTTCTAGAGAAAAATGTTTGTTGTATGTTTTTCTTACACAGGTATGATGAAAAGTAAGGTAGACGGCCATCGTTTTAACTCTTGGTCAACCATCAGGCGTTTGTACGTTCGAATAAGCTGGTTTTCTGCTTTGAAAGCGATATAATTTAGCTGTATTTTAATGCAATATTATGATAGTGAAAAATTATTTTTATGCGAGGGTAGGTTGAATTATGAATGCATACCGGGAGTCTGATGAGGATTCTATAATAATCCTTCGACGATTACGTTTCTGTTGTTCGCGTTTTCGTTTCGGCATTTCACTTAAATATTCACTTTTAAAAGTTTTAACAAACAGTGCACGTGCGTTTGCTACGTCGCACGAAAAAAATATAATAAGAGTAAAAAGTAACCTTCTTTATAAGTAGGTAAATAATTAATTTACCTGTGTTCCGGATACTTCTCGAGTATTTGTGAACGAAACGAAATCAATTTGTGTTAGGCTTGCTAAGCCGGTCCTTAGGGACGAATCTGATATAGTTGGTCGTCTTTGACTCTTCACGACTTCCCCCTTGTTCAGAGAATGGTGAATTCGTCTTGTGCATGGTGCTCAACCTCATTTGTATCTCTAAAGAATACAATAAGTGAGCGGACGAATATGGAGGTAGTATGTACGAGTATGTACGCATTTTGCGTTAATTTTGTCTCGCGGACAAAAGCTTGCAGTTAATGTGCATATCTAGTCAAGGTGATAAGTATATATTCACTGCATGAGTGTCATAAGAATATGACTCATAATTAGCTCGCAGCTAATTATGATCTCGCAATTGACTCGCAGTCAATCCCGAGTTAAAAACACTTTTTTAGTTTGCAGTTAATGTGCATATTATCTAGTCCAGGTGGCACATATTCACTGCATGAGTGTCATAAGAATATGACTCATAATTGGCTCGCAGCCAATTATGATCTCGCAATTGACTCGCAGTCAATCCCGAGTTAAAAACACTTTTTAACACTTAGTAATAGAATTTTCGACTAACCTGCAAAGTTCTCGTCATCAGACGAGTCTAACGGGCGCCAATATTTCTCCTTATCCTGCTGTCGCTAGGAGTGTCTAGCTGGAAGGTTTGATTTGCGTCGTGTTACTTCGCTAGTAACCTCCCAGTGGATTAGCGTACTTTAACACGTACTTCGTGTAAGTACTAAGTAACTATAATTACTTAGGCGAGCCATGCTGAAGGGCTTAACCTTCTTTATGGTGCCTCTTGGGCAACCCGCCGGATGGACATTTAGAATAATTAAACGCTGCATAAAAGAATAATTTCATAAGCGTGTTTTATGCTGAAAAGTTTACTCTCCTTCGTTGTTACCTCTCGGGTAAACCCTAGGAAAACCTTTAGTGAGTTAGATATTATAATTATTAATGTAATAAATACGCAAGAGCCACAATAAAAGTGACAGAACTGTTTTGTTTAAGTACCCACATACAACATAGTGTAATTTGACACTGCATGGAAATATAATTTAAGTATAATTTCTTAAGCCTGTCAGGCATGAAATAAATTGCTGAAATTGAAAGATTAAAGACTCACCGTTTTCCTGTAAGAAGCAGCGGCTGTTTCTTTTTCAATATTTTTTATTTAGATATAAAATAATAATATTAACTTTGTTGAAAGTGGGAACGTCCGATCGTTGCTACGCACGAAAAAAGAATGACGAACAAATATTGAATGTGTAACCAGGTAGGGATGCCTTAAGCGGGAGAATTTTATCATTATACTAAAATAAAACATCTCTAAAAATCGTGCGATTGTTGCTGCATGATTGAGGAAACTACAATGTAAAAATTATATCTGAAGAATGAAGCGACGAAATATAATCTTCATTAAATCGGCTTTCATAAGACATGATCTTCAGGCTTTCTAATCGTGCAAATAACGATGAAATTACTAATTAAAAGTAGACTATGGTTTTGTTTCACTTACCCCCGTAATGGGGTAAGTGAAACTATGATTAGAACTCGGTAAATATGAGGCCTATAGATCTATTTCAACAAATAAAATGGCATCTTTAATTGCCTCAATCGATTACGAGTCTCAGTGAATGGCTATATGGTCTAATTTCTTAAATAAATGGAAAAAACTGAAAATGGGGTAAGTGAAACATAGTTGCCAAGTCAGGGGTAGTAAAACCAAAACAAAAATTGAGTATGTTCTAAATTTTTATTAATTTTTTAGTTCAATAAAATAGCTAACACCATGTTTACAGTATTTGTAAGTCTTCTTCTATTCACCAATAAATATTCATATTTTATCTACTGATTACTATTTTACCTCTATATGGGTTGTTTTCGAAAATCCTTTCTTTGCGGATGCCTACGTCATAATATTTATCGGTATGCCAAATTTCAGCCCGATCCGTACAGTGGTTTGTGCGTTGATAGATCAGTCAGTCAGTCAGCCACTTTTTTTTTAATATATTTAATATATTAACACTTTTATAGCTAGTAGCTCCCTCAAATGTTATCATAATAATTATGGGAATAAAATTAAATAATATACTATGACTCCTATTAAAAAACATATTCTATATAACGAATATGTGTGATAAGTTTTATCAAAATCAGTACAGTTGTTTTTGAATGACGCTTGAACAAACAGACTACTAACAATAGTTTTATAATTTCTAATAATTAATAAGTTTGGTGTGGCAGACACAAGATGACCTATAATCAAATAGGTACATAGTAGTTTTTTTTTAAATAAGATATAATTAAAAGAAGGTTGGTAATCTCTGAAATGAGGGAAGTGAAACATATGTTTCTCTTACCCCGCTCATCTCTGTTTCACTTTCCCACTCGGAACTTTTAGTGACTAGAATCTTTACCATGTCTTAAATTAATAAACTAAACTGTTTTAGACAGAAAAAACAATTGGAACATTAAATCTATACATTATTCTAAGTACTTACAGCAAAGCACTGTTGAAAACTCTATGAATTCACTTTAAAACAAGCAATAAATAAAAGCATGTCTAACTCGTGTTTTGAGTTTTGAAAAATGACAAATTTCTTTCTTTAATATAATCTTGTAGAATTATCGCAGCGACATCTATGTTAAAAAATTTAAACCACTTCGTCAATACTGTTGTACCGACTGAGAGCAAATATCGTTAAACTACATAGTTTGTTAGTTATGGCTTTGTGTTTCTCTTACCCCACCGTTTCTCTTACTCCCCTTGACCTTATATTATATCTCCCGCACAGATGGAGTAATCTCAGTTGAGATTGGCCGCCGTGGTCGAAATTCGGCTAAGTAGGTTTATCAGCTATACTAATATTATAACGAGGTAAAGTTTTTGAGTTTGTGAGGTTGTAGGGGGTAATCTCTGGATCTACTGAACCGATTTTGAAAATTCTGGTACTAATTGAAAGCCATATTATTTGTGAGTGTCATAGGCTATATACTTATTAACCCGAAAAATTAGGGAGTTCCCGTAGGAATTTAAAAAACTTATTTTACGAGGACGAAGTCACGGGCATCTGCTAGTACTTAGTATACCTATACGATGCTGCAGAAACCTTATACCTAGGTATTTATGTTTGATCATTTCTTAGCTCAAAATGAGTGGGCTAGTAAGGTGGACGTAATTAAATAAATAAAAAAATACCCCAGTCATGGACGATTCGTTCATAACCCGGAACCCCAGCCCTACTCGAGCTAACGTACGATTTCATTCATTGAACATTCGTCAAACATTGACGGACAGATATAAAACTAGTTAAACTACGTCAGACATAGTACTTACCCTAGTAAGTAGTAAGTACCTACACAGCAGATAGATGGAAGATTCCTTCAAGTGTAGTTAAATTAGATACCTACTTACTATATAAAAAAACATTTTTTAATGTACACAATACACATAGATGGTAGCCTATGGAAAATTTAGGAGTGGAGCTTGTACTTTAGTTTCGAATAGGTACTTAATTCTATTTTGAGAATTTTAGACAACAAACAAAAAATGGTGTGGCCAAGATGAGCAGATGGGCAACAGGACTTTTTCATATGGTCATTCAGCAGTCTGAGTGTTCGTATAATAAAGCTTGGGTCAAACGCAACGCGAACCGTCAGCGCGGCCCGCGGGAATGAAAATGCACGGTAGGATGTCAGTGTCACGTCTTGTAGTTATCAAAACATGTAAAAAAAACTACATGTTATTGTATTTTTACAGTTTTTCATAAAGTACTCCATAAGTATAGCTTCAAAAAAAGAAAAATCATTGTATGTGGAGATATCAATATAGACGTGTTGAAAAACAATAGTACTACTCAAAAGTTGAAAGATACATTGGAAGGTTTCAATTTAAAACTAGCGCTAAAGCAACCCACGCGAATAATAAGTGGCACGTGTATTGATAACTTCATGAGCAATATTCATAGATATAGCTGTAATATTGAAGAACTTGCATTATCTGATCATACTGCGCAAATTTTTAATTTTGCCGTTAAAAAATTTAGCCGAATTGCACACTGGTACATTTTAAGACGAGACTTAAGCACTGAAAACATGACTAAATTTAAAGAATGTATTAGCAGTATAACGTTTTCAGAAGTCTACGAGACTTCCGATCCAAATGAAGCATTCAATAGGTTTTTTGATTTGTTTACACTGTTCTATTACCTATGTTTTCCATACATTAAAATAAAAATTAATTCGAACAAACGACCAAAATGGATCTCAAAAGGCATTCGAAATTGTTGCAAAAAAAAACGGGAGCTGTTATGGAAATATAGAATAAAACCTAGTAGCAAAAATAAAGCAAACTTTAAAATGTATAGTACCAGGTTAAAAAATATAATAAAATTAACACAGAAATCGCAAAACGATTATAGAATTAAAACTGCGGATAATAAGTCAAAGGCTACATGGAACATTTTAAATAACTATACATCAAAACCGAACGACAATTCAATAAATCAGATTAAGAATGACGGTTCACTAGTTAAGAAGCCCAAAGAAATAGCGCAAATTTTCAATAATCACTTTCTTAAACGTAAAAATATTAAATCAAATACAACACTAAAGAACATTAGGTGGAACAAGCCGAACTCAATTTTTATGAAGCCGACATCGCCTTTACAAATACATAACATTATATTATCATTAAAAAATACGAACAGTTGTGGATATGATGAAATCAGCACTAAAGTTGTGAAATATGTGTCTCATATAATATCGCCAATTTTGAGTCATATAATAAATCTCTGTGTAGAGGATGGTGTATTCCCAGATAAATTAAAAATTTCTATTGTAAAGCCTCTTTTTAAAAAAGATGACAAGGAAAATGTCGACTGCTATCGACCAGTCTCGTTAATACCTATTTTTTCGAAAGTAATTGAAAAATATATCTTAAATAATTTAAATGACTACTTTGAAAAAAACGGAATTTTAGCAGAACAGCAAATAGGATTCAGAAAAAATAAATCTATAAACCTAGCTATATACTCATTTCTTAAAACAGTAATTAGTAATGTGGACAAAAGAAAGCATGTTTGTGCACTCTTTATGGATCTTACGAAAGCCTTTGATTATGTGGACCATCGAATATTAGAAACTAAACTACATGTGTATGGTGTTAGAGGAAATTCTTTGGCACTCATAAAATCATACTTGACGAATAGGCAACAAATGACTCAAATAACCCGAATAAACTGTGATAATAAAACGGAAACAGCCTATTTGTCCGAGTCAAACGTCGTAACAACGGGAGTACCTCAGGGAAGTATATTGGGCCCACTGCTGTTTATTACATACATTAATGATTTTCCAACAGTAACAGATCAACAAATGGTACTTTTCGCTGACGACAGTACAGTACTTTTTGTAGGTGACAAACAAGATATATTTGAGGAAAACATAAATAACACAATAAGACATATTATTAATTGGTTGACATCTAATAATTTAATTATAAATCTTGACAAAACAAAAATCATGACATTTGAAAATAGGAGAAATAAATTATCACCGGACATTAATTACCAAGGTAAAAAAATCTGTGAAACCACACAAACTAAATTTTTAGGCCTTTATATTGACGATTGCCTCAATTGGAAGATACATGTTGACAATCTGTGTTTAAAATTAAATAAATTCTCTTTTGCATTATACATGCTTTCCAAAGTTGTCAATCCGTCAGCGGTAATAATAGCATATAATGCATACGTAACCTCTAATATAAGGTATGGGATAATATTCTGGGGAAACTCGACCGACAAAGATAGGGTATTTAAAGGTCAAAAGAAATGTTTAAGAGCTATATGCCATTTGAGCCCGACAGATTCATGTAAACCCTATTTTGATCAATTTAAAATTCTTACATTTCCGTGCCTGTACATCTATGAAGTGCTAGTATTTGTTAAAACTAACTATCAACTTTTTAAATTTTCGGATAGCGAACGACGGAAGGACAAAATGTGTTTCATGCAACATTCAACAACCTTTTTTGGTAAAAGCATCTTCAATATGGCACCCCTAATTTATAATAAACTACCAGCATCATTGGCCGACCGTAATCTGAGTACAATAGCTTTCAAAAATAAATTAAAGGAACTGTTGTTAAAAAAGCGATACTATACTATTAAAGACTATTTATCAGACACTTTATAGTTACCTAGTAGTAATGAAGGAATTAAAATTAGAGAATAATAAATAAGAATGAGGCTTTGGTGGAATGTAACTATTTAATATTTATTTTATCTTAGCATTGTTATTGTCGTATACTTTTTATTGTAATGTTAATATTGTATATTGTTTAAGTATTATGCTAAGTATAATAATAATTACGTCTGAATTTTGCATGCCATCTCCATGGCAGATTGTATGCTACTGCTAAAATTATTATAAGACCTTTATATCTTCAATCTGTGCAAATAAATAAATGAAATGAAATGAAATGAAAAAATTTAATACCTACATGGCATAAATAAATATTGATCACGTTCAATATGAATCTTAAACCACGCTATAATCCGTCCATACTTATATTATAAATGCGATAGAGTGTCTGTCTGCCTGTCTGCTAAGCTTTTATGGCCAATTTGTTCAACCGAATTTGAACAATGGATTTAAAGCGAATAAATAAGACATTGAGCGTGCAAATCGTTATGGATATATCCAAAATATCAGATATTTTAAATATCTAAACAAACGCTGTACCAACTATTAGCGTAGCACGCTACCATTCATCCATTCATTTCATCTGTCTAATCGATTTTGACGAAATTTGGTACACAGGTAGATTGCATCCTGGGGAAATAGAAAGGGCATTTTTTATATAGATAAATCTCATAACATATACCTATCTACCCATAGGGGTAGATAGGTATATGTTATGAGATTTAACAAAAACCTAAATTCACCTTACGAAACTGCGGTTATCATTTAGTTCATCTAATTCATGCCTTAAACAAACACATAAAGGTTTACCTAATGTAAATATTGACTTTAACTTCGATCTTTTTACATGGGCGGGTCACCTGCTGTTAAGTGATTACCGCCGCCCATGAACCTTTTTAGCCGACTTTGCGGTGCTGTGGACGTTTGCATCGCGCAGCGCGCCCCGCTATCGTTCCTCGTTCTGTTTATTTCAAAGTCAAAAGATTCCACATCCTGTATTAGACTAATTATAGTGGTATTAAAATATCAAACAATTATCAAATATGTAGGTAATACGTCTTAATAACAAAAGATTGTTAAAATTATTATACCTATCTTTTTTTAGGGTTCCGTACCCAAAGGGTGCCGGGATCCTATTACTTAGTCTCCGCTATCCGTCCGTCCATCTGTCTGTTTGTCTGTCTGTGTATCGGCGGACTGTATCCCATGAACTGTACAAGCAAGACAGTTCAAATTTTCACAGAGTGTGTAGGTACCTATAGTGACGCTATAACAATAAAATAATAAAAATTAAATTAAATTAATAAATAAAGGAGCCCCCCCCCATACAAGGAACGTGATTTTTTCGGCGTTTCTTGCTGTATCTCTTGAACCGTAATAAGTTTAGACATAGGTTAATGAAATTTTCAAAGTCTGAATAATATAGCTGATTCTAAATAACAACAAATAATGAAATAAAATGAAGTTATAAATTAAAGGGTAATTATGGGGCCCCCATACAATAAACTTGTATTTAAAAGTAAATAGTGTTTTAAATCTTGTACGATGGTACGGAACCCTTCGTGTGTTAGTCCGACTTGCACTTGGCCAAATTATTAAACTAACTGTTTCTTTATAGTTTTAAATGCCCTGTGGATCGAGGCTGGACTGCATCGGTAGGACTCAATACCCTTTTAATACTATATTGCATGTGGAGAAGAAGTAAAGATATTATTACAGCAAAGATTTTAAACAGGATATAATGATTAATAATATTATTATAGTAAAACGCAAATAGCTAAAACATTGAGCGCGTAAATCGTTATTTGAGTGGATACTTCCAACATATTTGTCGTGTTCTCACGACGGCAATACCCTTAAACCGCTCATACCTTAGATGCATATAGGTATAGTATGTTACTCATCTGCCTTAACCGATCTTTCCTATCGCGGTAATGGTGGAGTAATGCGAAGATGCTGCTTCAATTATTCATGCGCACGCGCATGTTTTATTCATCCGCATTGTCGTTTAATTGCTGCGCCTATCATCACCATACTTATAATATGTAGGCACACATAGTGTTGCTACGTAGCCTTTTGATTTGTGTTATTGTTCACTTGCCGGAGATGAATCTCGATGGCATGAGTACGTAACCTGCCTAAGATAAATGCGTAGAAGGATCCTTCTTTTTATATTTTACTCCTATCAGGTAGGTATGTCTTAACAAAGCAAACGTAAACAATTAAATTTTTTTGCTCGACTTAGTGGACGCACTACCGCGCCCCCCGATTCAGCAAAATAATGATGCTAATCTCTTCAGACCAATCCTCGTTTAATTAGGTATGATCGAACTTCACTTACAGGTAAGTTCGTTTAATCATTAATTATGATGAGTCTTACTTACTAAGTCCCTACTTTTAACAGACTTTTCAGGAGTTTAAAATAATATATAGAAACGGAAAACATAAATTAGAGGGCAAAAAAACTTACAAGACTTTAATAATATTATAATATGTAGGTACCTATTTAAAAGTAGGTATATAACAAGACAAGAACTTACAATCTTAAACTACTATTTATGTAGTTAGGTACCTATGTACCTGCGTGTTTTATTTGTTGAAGTAGAAGATAGGTAGCTCCTTTTCTACTTTAGTGCAGGGACGCAGACGTTTCCTAGAATAACCAGAATTTATGTCACGAATTTTTCCTTCATTGAATAATTGACTGAGTAGCGCGATTAATTGTTCACAATAATAGTACAAAGGAAGGAATGTCTAGGTACTTAACTATGGAATACCCACACTAACTAAATTAGACAGACTAAGTATAAGATAAAACTAGAATACCTACTTAATTCATTCTTCCCTTCTTTTAGTCATAAAACGACAGGTTAAGGACGGCGGTTAAGACAAGGACGGCGGATATACTTTCTTGTATTTTCACCCTGCTCCGTCTTGGCTTATAGAAAACGATCCAGGAAAATCCATAATCCTTAATTTCCACTTCATATTCATATTCATATTTATTTATTTTGCATTCCAATACAATTTTTATAGTAGGTAATTTACATGTCAATAGAAAGTTCTTTACAATATTGGAACCCAGGTGGGGCACAGCAAAAATCAGTGGTAGTAGAGAGACGGCTGCCTTATTTTTCTTTAAGGAAATCATTTAGCTTGTAATACACCTTATCAATCAGGATTTTTTTTAAAGAATTTACAAACGCTGTATTACTCTCCAAAGATTTGATGTCGTCTGGGATTTTGTTATAAATTTTGACACACATCGGGTTAGGACCGGTACTGTGGATACTAAGGGAATCATCACATATTAATTATTTTTCCGCGTGGGTCTTAGTTGGTAACGTCGCGGTAGGTCCTCTAGTTTTTTAAAGTGTTGCGGTTGTTTCCTTACAAATTTAGCCGATTCTAGTATGTAAATGCATGGCAGGGTTCACTTCTAGGAAGTGCTTCTACTTTTCTTTTGGCCTGTTAAACTTCTAATAGTCTCGTGTTAGCTGCCACTGTAAAGTAATGACCGTAGGTACTTCATTTTAATCTTCTATCATATTGATTGCGTCGCATCCGACTATACATCTTATTGAATCTTGGACCTGCCTATATTACATACTAGCTAATGCCCGCGACTTCATCCGCGTTGATTGAGAGGAACTCTTTAATTTTCCGGGATAAAAAGTAGCCTATGTGTTATTCCAGACTATAACCTATATCTCTGTGCCGAACATCCAGATCCGTTCAGCCATTCTGGCGTGATTAAGTAACAAACATCCATCCATCTATCCATCCAAACTTTCGCATTTATAATATTAGTATACAATATACATTTCGCAAAAAATACGTTCTGATAATATCACAAGAATGGCGATGCTTCTAAGCCTTTCAAATTCGGTTTTGAAAAACGAGCAAAAGTCGAGCAAAGCAAGCCATATCTAGAGCACAGTGAGGCAAGTGCCAGCGGTACACAAATAACAATAACACACTGCAAGTGATAAGTGGGGATATATGACATAACTGCATCGGCTTTCTGATGCCAGTGGATAGGTATAGGTGTGCTGTGATTTAGGCCCTTTTCCCACACAAGGCTAGGCCTCCAGCCGAATATGGCTTAAAAAGTTATAAAAATCTTTATTTCAGGGGGCCTCTCATACTAAGCGAATGCTAAGTAAAATATTTTATAGCGTTACATAGGGTTGCGGTATATCATTTTAAAGATAATTAGGAATAGAGTCCAAAAATATTTTTTTTTAATTTTTCCCCTAAAATTGACGAAATGGGGGGCTTTCAAAGTGGAGATTTTCTAACGTCCATAGGTTGACCTCAGAATTAGATAAATATTAGGTATAAGGAATCGAAATTATTTAATTTTTAACGAGCTTCAGTATTTTTAACAGAACTTCACAATGATGTCAATAGATGGCGCTCTGTAAAAGTTTCAAATCAAATCAAATCATTTATTTGCATAGATTGCGTAGGTACATTGATGTTACATTATTAAATTGGTATGAACTACAATCTGCCGTGTACTGGCATGCAAAAATTATCTAATAATTATAAATACTTATTCTAAACATCATTTATTATAATATATTTTATTATTCTATACAATATTTTTCGTTTATTCGTTTGTGCTTACAAATAATAGCGAGGTCTCAGTTCGGGGCGAACCACTACTTAGTATATTTAAATTTGAAGTAATTACGTTCAGTAATTCAGAAGTTATAAGGCTCTGACAGACGGACGGACGGACGGACGGACGAACAAGTGCAAATTCACTCAATTAGACTCTGAGACCTTAAGCTTCGCTCAGTCAATAATATAATTAATAGAGTTTACAATAGCTAGTTACTTATCTGTGGCCAACCTTCGGTTGAAATTTGTCGAACTGGAGAAGACCCGCACTGCAATGCAGGTCTAAGCTATGATAGACGAAAATAGCAAATAACTATTTTTATCTATTTTAATTAGCGCCGAATTGGGTAATTTTACTGTTTTCCTCGCTCGTAATATTGCATTGCAAATTTTGTAACCGTTTGTCAACAAGGTATTTGAAGGAAAGCGAATTATTGAAATTCGTTCCATCGCGAAAATATGGGTGGATTGCGACAAAAATTCCCCTCCATTGTTATGAATTCTTGAAATGAAATATTCATGTAAAACCATCCATGTAATGTAAATAATTGGTGAGAATAGTTTAGTTTTTTAGGGTTCCGTACCCAAAGGGTAAAAACGGGACCCTATTACTAAGACTCCGCTGTCTGTCTGTCTGTCTGTCTGTCTGTCTGTCTGTCTGTCTGTCTGTCTGTCTGTCTGTCTGTCTGTCTCCAGGCTGTATCTCATAAACCGTGATAGCTAGAAAGCTGAAATTTTCACAAATGATGTATTTCCGTTGCCGCTAATAACAAATACTAAAAATTAAAAAAATATATATATTAAGGGGGGTCCCCATACAATAAACGTGTTTTTTTCGTATTTTTTTGCTCAATATTAAAAACGGTAACAGGTAGACGGTTCAAATTTTCACAGAATATTAACTTGTATATTACCTTTCAAAATAAATAATTAAATATCAATAAAGTAAATATTAAAGGGGGGCTCCCATACAACAAACGTAATTTTTTGATATTAACAATAAACCTCTACAAACAAAGTTAGTTTTGCGGTTCATTTCGTCTTGTTTTTAATACGTCATAAATCGTAAAACTTACTACAGGTTTGTACGGAACCCTCGGTGCGCGAGTCCGACTCGCACTTGGCCGGTTTTTTTTTTGTAAAGTCGGCTTGTTAACAACTTGGTAACAAGTAACACATACTGATTAAGTAAGTATAGTGTATATTATTTTTCATCCCATGTATTCGAAAAGGACGACTTGGTTCGCCTTTATGTGCGCCCAAAGGTGGTGTTTTCTATAAGAAACTTTTAGCGGGGTAATGAGTTTTTAATCCTCTTTATACTCGTAAGTGCGCCGCAATTATCTTTGCCGCGCACTTATTGAATTTGGAACATCTTAGTGTTCAGCGCCAACGCAAATTGACGACCTCCGTGGCGCAGTGTTGAGCGCTGTTGTCTTAACGTGCGGAGGTCCCGGGTTCGATCCCCGGCAGGGTCAATTTAGGAATTTATAATTTCTGAATTTTAACTAACGAAAGGGCTAACTAGTAAAGGTAGTGGATATATATATTTAAAAAAAAAAAAATTAAATAAATATTATTATAAAGGCGAAAGTTTGGATGGATGTGTGGATGTATGGATGTATGGATGTTTGTTACTCAATTACGCCCGAACGGCTGAACGGATCTGGATAAAATTTGGCACAGAGATAGATTATAGTCTGGAAATAGCACATATTATGCTTTTTATCCCGGGAAATTAAAGAGTTCCCACGGGAACCAAATTTTCTCATACAGGGTGATGAAAAGTAGAGTGTATCACTCGGGCGCAAATATATTTTTGGCTCGGGCGACGTACTTTGAATCCTTCGCTACGTTCAGGATTCTAATAAAGAATCCCTCGCTACGCTCAGGATTCTACTCTAGAATCCCTCACTTTGCTCTGGATTCAAAAAAGCGCCCTCGCCGTAAAAAAATAATTTTGCTCCCTAATAATACAATCTACTATTTTATTATTTTGTAGCATAATTAACGTATTATTTCCAGTAGGTATTTTTTAGGGTTCCGTACCAAAATGGTAAAAATGGAACCCTTATGGTGCGACTTTCTCCGTCTGTCTGTCTGTCTGTCTGTCCGTCCGTCACACTCGATTATTTCAGTAACTACCGAAGCTATCGACATGAAATTTGGAATAGTTGTGTATATTAGTGGCCCAAAGACACTGGAATTAAAAAAAATTGGAAATTATTTTTGTTCTTATTTAAAAAGGGGGGAAAATCGGAGGGTTGAAATTTAAAAGTGAGATAACTGTACTGTGTGGGGTATCATATGAAAGGGTTTACTTTGTACATTCCAAATCAGATTTTTAATTATTTTTAGTCATGATAGTTTTTGATTTATCGGGGAAAAAGTCAAAAAAAATACCCCCCCCCCCTTATCTCCGGAGTTTACCAATCGAAAAATCTGAAATAATTATGGTCAATAGGAATTTATGTATATTTTACAGGAAAACTATAGCCAATGCTCTAACTAGCATAGTTTTTTTGATATTAACAGAAAACCTCTACAAACAAAGTTAGTTTTGCGGTTCATTAAATTCATTAATCGTAAAACTTGCTACAGGTTTGTACGGAACCCTCGGTGCGCGAGTCCGACTCGCACTTTGTCGGTTTTTTAGCTAGGTACTTACTTGGAGTTGGATTCTAGATATCAAGCTAAAAAACTGGTAATCCATACTTTCAAGTTTCAAACATCTTTTATTTTTAATCCATACTAAGTGTATTTTGCGAAAGTGTTTTTGTCTGTCTGTCTGCTACGCTTTCCCGGCCCATCTTTTCAACCGATTTTGATGAAATTTGGTAAAGACTCGGGGACTTCCCGATCCCGGCAAATTAAGCAGAATAAAAAAATAAATCTACGCGGATGAAGTCGCGGGCATCATCTAATAGTGGTGATAAAAATAAACCTATTATAACTGTCAAAATATCCATCCATACTATTATTATAAAGTCTGTCTGCTACGCTTTCACGGCCCAACAGTTCAACCGATTTTGATGAAATTCTGTACAAAGATAGGTTACATCCCGGGGAAGGACATAGGATACATTTTTATCTCGGAACATTGAAGAGTTCCACCTTAATAATAATTATACTGCATCACTACTTCCAGCAAGTCAGATTGCAGCTTAGCTAGTCTATTAAAAAAAAAGTTCTCGCGGAAATCAATAAAAATCAATCCACGCGGAAGAAGTCGCGGGCATTATGCCTAATTTGACGACCTCCGTGGTGCAGTGTTGAGCGCTGTTGCCTTAACGTGCGGAGGTCCCGGGTTCGATCCCCGGCAGGGTTTGGAAATTTATAATTTCTGAATTTTCCCTGGTCTGGCCTGGTGGGAGGCTTCGGCCGCGGCTAGTTACCACCCTACCGGTAAAGACGTGCCGCCAAGCGATTTAGCGTTCCGGTACGATGCCGTGCAGAAACCGAATAGGGGTATGGGTTTAATATAACTGCCATGCCCCTAACGGGTTAGCCCGCTACCATCTTAGACTGCATCATCACTTACCATACCGGTGAGATCGCAGTCAAGGGCTAACTTATAGTGGATTAAAAAAACATATATAATATAATATATGTACCTATATGTTTTTTTATACTATAAACGACGATAAAGTGCATCGTCCTAATATTATAAATGCGAAAGTGTGTTTGTTTGTTGGTTTGTCCTTCAATCACGCCGCAACGGAGCAACGGATCGACGTGATTTTTGGTATGGGTATAGTTGAGGACGGAGAGTGATTATAGGCGCTAATAATAAAGGAGTTCCGGCGGGAATTAAAAAAAACTTAAACCACGCGGACGAAGTCACATGCATCAGCTAGTAAAGTGCTAAATACAACGGGCACAACAACTGGCGCTATGCAGCGGCGCGCTATCTTATCTCAGCGGCCATTGTTTTAGCACAATGCCAACCTGATGTCATTATCGAAATCATTTCGGTTGTATCATCCGTTATCCGGTGTTCGCGGTACTGATGCGTTTGAGGCTCTTTGTCATGCATCTTTTTGTTTTTAATATAATTAAATCAAGATCGAGATCAAAATGCTGCTATTTTTTTACGTATAAAACTATCGTAAATGATATTCATTATAACTATCCGGTAATAATGAATATCACTCACGATAGTTTAACATTAACACCGGTTACACAATATTATAATATATCACTCACGTGTTTTTCGGAAAGTGCCCGACTAGTTTCGAACCCTTCCGGGGCCCTTATTCATGAACCTACTACTACGTGCTACTAATTCAATTCAATTCAATTCATTTATTTAATACATGTAGGACATACAGGTGTCTCTTATGTTACGTCATGTTTTGACTCTACCACCGGTTTGGAAAACTGATTCTGCTGAGAAGAGCCGGGAGAGAGTGTACTAGTCGGGCACTTTCCGACAAAGTACGTGAGTTACAACCGGTGATACATTTATTGCTAAAATGCTGCTCCACGCGGTCCATGCAGCGAAAAACCGACAGCGCTGGCATCTTTATGAGGTTAGCGTCCAATCAGCTTTACGTTTCTGATATACCTACCTACCTGGCGCACGAGCTTATGTAGATAGCTGGACTCTGTCCTATCTACTCTACTCTGACTCTGGATCTACTCTCCGAGACTCCGCCTCTACTCTCCATCCACTCTGTATCCGTATAGAGCCAGAATCTGCGAATCCCGTTACATACTACGCATAATTTGTCATATTACTATTAGTTATTTATTTACCTTAGTTAGGTACTTACTTTAGAAATATTATGGTAAGTAAGTAGGTACTTTGGTAACTCTTTGATTTTGTTGTGGCTTCATTTCTGTACACAAATTAAGATAACCTCATCTTCTACGCAAATCAAGTTTCTTCTTGGTTAAAAGATTTCATTGACGTTAAGTATGCTTCAAATTAGTTTTAAATACACTTAAATCGTTTTTCTATTATTAAAATTTGGTAAACGTTAGCAAAATCTCTGAAGCAACGTTTATACTATATTTTAACTTAGGGTTGCCGATTATACTCGTAATCGTTCGATCTAGTTAGTAACCGCTCTCAGATCATTTAGGATTTTTTAATTTCAATTTATTTAATTCAAAAACATGTACAAAATCATTTTACCTTAAAAACTAGCCGAATTTGTTATACCAAACACATCAAATGATCACAAATCTTCACTCGGATGATCATAAAATTACGGCATTCTCTATAAAAATTCGATCTGATCAACCTGTAATCGGTTAAAATTACAAAAAACTAGATGATGTCAGTGACTTCGCGTTAAGTTTCTTTGATTCCCGCGGGAACTCTTTAATTTTCCAGGATAAAAAGCCTATGTCTTATGCCTATATCCTTTCCCGGGATGTAACCTATCCCTGTGCAAAATTTCGATCAAAAATTACTGAAATCGGTTGAACAGATGGACCGTGATAGCGAAGCAGACCGACAGACGACAAGCACACTTTTGCATTTTATACACAAACATTTCAATAATATTAGTATGGATATTTGTACTACTAGCTGATGCCCGCTACTTCGTCCGCGTGGATTGAGGTTTTTGCACGGAAACTCTTTCTTTCCTCTCTTAATTTTCCGAAATAAAAAGCAGCCTGTGTGCTATTCCAGAATATAATCTATCTCTGTGCCAAATTTCATCCAGATCCGTTAAAAGCCATTCTGTCGTGATTGAGTAACAAACATCCATCCATCCATCCATCCAAACTTTCGCATTTATAATATTAGTACCTATAGAAGTATAGATTACGCATTCTGTAGATTATAATATTAGTAGGTATAGATTATGTATTCTGTGGTGTGGATGAGTAGCCAGCAGCCCTAGTTAGAATGCTCGGCGTAGATTAACGTGACGAATGTTCATCAGGTCAAGGACGTCGACAGCGAGAGCCAGCGGTCGGCGCGGCTGCCCGACACGGCCAGCGGACTCGAGGAGAGGCTGTGAGTGATGAGCTTTATTTGTTGATTAGATTTAAGATTTTTAAGTTTTTTTTAATTGAAGTGAAAACTTCTTTAGCCGCGTTGAGCACTTTTTTTGGTAGAGGGTAAACTTGTGGATTCCGTCACCGATACCGTTACCGACCCCGTCACCGCCACCTCGCTGCCCCATGCTCGCGTTGTTACGAAGACAAAAGGTCTTATATATAAATAACTAGCTGATGCCCGCGACTTCGTCCCCCAAATGGAGCTTGTAGGTGACCAATTAGCGCTCTAGGGTAATAATGTAGCTAGAAAAGCCCGAGGGCGGTAAGTAATAAAAAAAAAAACTCTTCACTCTTTCAAAAAGTTCGCGTACATCTAACCATCATACTTTTTTTAATTACTTACCGCCCAAGGGCTTTTCTAGCTACATTATTACCCTAGAGCTAATATATATCGCACTGGTTTTTAAATGTAAGTATATGCACAAGTACAAACTTAACCCTAGCATATTCTAAAAATTAAATAAATGTGGTAGATATAGCTATAAAACCTAAACAAAAACAGAAAAACAGTGTCTAGCTAAGGTTCCTGGCTTCCAAACTGGGATTCCCTGTGCTATGGGAAGCCAGTCCTTCGCTCGTTCATTCATCATACCTACTAATATTATAAATGCGACAGTGTGTTTGTTTGTTGGTTTATTGGTTTGTCCTTCAATCACGCCGCAACGGAGCAATGGATCGACATCATTTTAGGCATGGGTATAGTTGAGGACCTGGAAAGTGACATAGGCTACTTTACCGCGGGAATCAAAAAAACTTTAACCACGCGGACGAAGTCGCGGGCATCAGCTAGTCTGGAAATAATAATTATTAGGTTATTTCTACAGATGTCTATGCCAATATGATGTTGCGAACAAATATAATGTACATAATGTAATAAATTCTTTAAGAGATGGCATCTTATAATATCCAGGAAGTGTAAGATCGCATCATCGCAATACGCTATGCATCTTAGTTGTGTAACCACTTCGGTTTGGTTAACAGTTGAGACACAAGTGAATTAAGCTCGACTTGATGGGTAGGTGTATACTATACTAGCTAATGCCCGCGACTTCGTCCGCGTGGATTGAGGTTTTTCGGTTCCCGCGGGAACTCTTTAATTTTCCGGGATAAATAGTAGCCTATGTGTTATTCCAGACTATAATCTATCTCTGTGCCATATTATATCCAGATCTGTTCGGCTGTTGGGGTGTGATTGAGTAACAAACATCCATCCATACATCCATCAAAACTTTCGCATTTATAATATTAGTATAGATATAGTTATGCTCGTTGGCGTTTCGTCCTTCGATGGTATTATAAGAGATCACAAAATTGTAGTCCCGCATTTAGTGCCAGTAGCATTACAAAAAAAAACGAATCAAAAAACACTATCATCTTCGGACGAAACGACAACTTCGCATAATTACAGTCGAACTTCATATTACAGGTAAGTTCGTTTGACTATCAATTAGTTCTGATATTATAAAGGCGAAAGTTTGGATGGATGGATGGCTGTTTGATACTCAATCACACCAGAATGGCTGAACGGATCTGGATGAAATTTGGCGCACAGATAGATGAAATAGTCTGGAATATAAGTTAATTTTGATCCCGGGAAATTACTTAAAGAGAAACTGAAAAACCTCAATCCACGCGGACAAAGTCGTTGGCATCAGCTAGTAACAAAATAGCTACTGTTTGGTAAATTTTTAGGTCTAGTGATAGGCTTGGGCCTAATTTTAGGGTTGCTACCATTTTAGACTGTATCATCACTCACCTCCAGGCGAGATCGCAGTCAAATACTACGGCGCGGCCGGGCGCCAATTATTAATACCTAGTCGTGCCCGCAACTTCGCTCACGTTAATTTCGATGTTCATACAAATTTCAAACCCCTATTTTACCCCGTAAAGGATTGAATTTTCAAAAACCCTTTCTTAGCCAATGCTGATGTCATAAAAGCTATCTGTATGCCGAATTTCAGCACGACCCACGCCCGACCCGTCCTGCAGTTAAGCCGTCGGACCCGGTTATTATCACTAACATGATGATAGTCGTCCAAGCCTGCCAACCCGCATTGGAGCAGCGTGGCGGGTCTAAGCTCTAATTCCCGCTCTCCTATGAGAGTAGAGGCCTGTGCCCAGCAGTGGGACGTTAATAGGCTGTAGTGGAAGTGGAATATTAAAAACATAAGCGTGTACGTGTAGAATATAGTCAAAGAATATAGTTTTACACCGTTTATGCCATTATGCAGTGCCTAAAGAAAACACGTATTAGCTAGCGCGGTGTTTTTGCCCCGCCATTGTTTCAATCACTTCACTTCTTGTTGGATGTGCAATTGTTCGGATCTCACATTATTACCGATCTAGTTATTTGTGGCTACATATTTGTATCACGCGTTGTGGATTTGCAGTGCCGTGAACATTATAAATATGCTTTGCCAGTCTTTAAATTAAACTGACTAAGTACTGAGTATAGCGGGTTAGCGAGCTAGATTTTATATGCCTTTTAGATGATACTTACGTATCAAAATCGGCTAGGTACCTACTTGGTAGTTTCTAGTTTAAATGGCGAATACTAGATTGGTAACTATACCTATCACACAATACTACCTATATCTAGTACGCGCGCGAGTTGAATGCAGAGCTAATGTATGTGTCACCATACATTAGCTCTGCATTCAACTCGCGCGCGAACCATAGATATATTTAACCATGGAGGACGTTAAAACTGTCAGCGGTTCGGTATAGACGTAGTCGTAATTCCTAATTCCTACATAGATCGGGCGGCAGCTGTCATTTCCATACAAATCGCGATTAACCGCGTTGTCGCGATCGAATGGGCAGAAAATCTACCACTAAGCACTCAGGACCCAAATAGTATTACTTACTAGCTATCTAGCTTTATTACCTGGAAGAAAAAATACTAAGGTAATTTTGTGAAAAAAGATAATTAAGTCTGTATAAACAGCTCAAAAGATATAGGTTTCTTGCGTGCCTTATCAATTTCGAAAAATGTGTTTCGATTGGACAATGTTTCAATGTTTTATAAATAACGGGTGTGTTATTTCTGAAAATAACAAAAACTATTCTGCTAAGTGATAAAAATAGAAATGTTTTTCATCTGTTGTACTAAGAAGCACGAAATATTAATTTTCTCAAACATGCTTGGAAATTTGAACATTATTTTGACAACCTTCTTCGAGATAAATCGAAATTGCTGTACTGGCCAAATACATGCGAGCAGCGGCCTGCTAAAGTTGTATGAAAATCCATATCTGTCGTGGTTTAGCGGCCAAATGAATTACATAGTAAATTCATATCTGTCGTGTAGTTTAAAAATGGAACGATCTTTTACACCGAAATTTGGCAACCAAGGAGGTAACTTATCAAAGGTTTTATTTAAATTTCGAACTAGCTTGCAAATAGAAAGCTGTTTATTGAAAAAAAAAAACAAATTTATTATTGTTCGTTGTACGTCATTGATTTTGAAATGTACCTATTTGACAAAATGAGTTCAAGTGAAGACAATGAGTGTGATGAACTTACTTTAACGCCACCTGAAATTCAAGAGGCGGCAAGAGCCGTAATGTACTATTCGATACCTATATTACCTCTTCTAGTACTTCTCTATGATCCGTGCTTCCATCATCATCATCATATTTTGAAGCCATTGCCGGCCCATTACCGAGAACGAGCCTCCTCTCAGAGTGAGAAGGGTTTGGTCGTAGTCCACCACGTTGACCAAGTGTGTATTGGCAAACTTCATACACCTTTGAAAACATGACAAAGAACTCTCGGCATGCACTCACGATGTTTTCCTTCGCCATTATAGCAAGTGATATAACGTATATACTCAAATATAAATGATAGTTTAGAAATATATATAATTAATATTAAAAAAGCGAAAGTGTGTGTGTCTGTCGGTCTGTCTATTACGCTTTCACGGACCATCTGTTCAACCAATTTTGATGAAATTAGGTACAGGGATGAGTTGTATCCCGGAGAAGGGCATAGGCTTCTTTTTATCCCGGGAAACTCAAGAGTTCCCGCGGGAATCAAAAAAACTTTAACCACGCGGACGAAGCCGCGGGCATCAGCTAGTAACATTTAATTGAGCTGTTATTGAAGTATGGGTGTTGTAATGGGGTTAGTGATAACGTTTTTTGTTCTACAAAATAACTGAACTGCATGGGACCTTCCTGATGTTATCAGCAGCATGGTGGAAGCACTCGCTATGGCGGAACTGGGCCAACGCACACGTCAAGTGCCAATGCTAAAACTTTGCACGTTTGATTGTCATTCCAACGGATATCCCGCGTTGATAATAATAAGTGAAATGAATTCCTACCCATGACTTGACTGCCTGAAACTTGACTTATTTAACAACGACCACTAGGCACCATGGACGTAATAGTTTAGTATATTACGTCCATGCTAGGCACACATAAATAAACGATTTGACTTTTGACGTTAAAATGAAATCCATCTATACTGCTATACCTACTAATATTATAAATACGAACGTTTGGATGGATGGATGGATGGATGGATGGATGTTTGTTACTCAATCACGCGCCAACGGCTAAACGGATCTGGATGAAATTTAGCACAGAGATAGGTTACCTATAGTCTGGAATAACACATAGGCTACTTTTTATCCCGCGGAAAATTAATAGTTATTTGTTATACAAGAGTGAAAAGTTGTTTTTTAACCGCGTGCTCAATTTTGATGACCGAGCAAGCGAAGGATTCTAAAATTGAATCACGAGCGGGGCGAGTGATTCAAAAATTAGAATCCTGAGCGTCAGCGAGGGAATCAAAAGAGCACGAGGTGAAAAATCTTTTCACTCGAGTGCAACACGTAACTTTTCATCCCACCTCAGCGAGGAAATGACTAAATGCAAAAAAAATCAAAAGGTAACTTTTCATCCCACCTCAGCGAGGAAATAACTAAACGCAAAAAAAATCACAAGATTAAATTCGATTCTGTTAATTTCTTCGTCACTAGAATCACTCATTTTAGGTTTTTCACTTATTTTCAATTTTCTTGTTTTTAATCGGTTTTAATTTTAAACAATATGACGTGAAAGAAAATGGTGCGCGCAAAGCAAATTAAAAAAGTACACCAAGAAGGTTACGAGTGTGAGTTTTTAACAAATTAAAAACGATTGTATGGAAATTCGGCACCATAGAGGTACAAGTAAATAGGTTTTAATGATGTTTTGAATTCACAAACTTCATAGACGAGTGATATTTACTAACGTGCACACGATGTTCTAAATTCAATTTACTTTATCCTCTAGAGGATAATAACGGATTTTACCTTCAGATATCGAAGAGTAAAAATACTCTTTCCGAGATGGTGGGATGAAATAGTACATTACACATCTAGGGCAGTAAAATAAGAAATGTCTCAGATCACATGTAATTGTTGTCCGAGGCGAAGCCGAGGTCAATAAACATGTGATCTGAGGCTTTCTTATTTACTGCCCGTGGTGTGTATACTATTTTTCTCCTCGACGGAGGCGGAAAGCGGCATTTTCGTTTAGCGCAGCGGGAGGAAAATTGACGCTTTCCGCCCGGAGGTGAGAAAAGAGTATTTCATAAGTTTTTGGTACAAAATAAATTAAAAAATACCTCAATTCACACGGACGAAGTCGCGGGCATTAGCTAGTAATATTATAAATGCAAAAGTATGTGTCTGTCTGTCTTACCGTCCGTCCGTCTGTCTATTTGTCTACGTTTTCATGGCCCATCTTGTCAACCAGTTTAATAGGTTGCATCCCGATTACCGGAGAACCAAAGCTCCTTATCCCGAAAAATCCAACAAGACTAGTTAAAAATAGTAAGCCAAAAATAATTAATTAGCGGCTATAGTTTCGTACAAGTTTGAAACGAGCGAACTGCCTAAGGTTGGTTTGGCATAAGAGTCTCTTTCGACCAGAGATGCTCTAACTGTGATTGCCAAGCTGAGGATGTGTGTCAAACCCGCCAATAGAAGCCCTTAATCTTCATAGCATTGATCGCTAGATGCACAGCTAGATCTGCTTATAATATTGGTATCTTCAAATCAACAGTGAATTGGCATCTTCTAGGCAAGCGCGCTCCACCTTAGGCTGCATCACTGCTTCCAGCAAGTCTGATTGCAGCCAAGCGCTATCAAATAAATATTATAAATGCGAAAGTTTGGATGGATGTTTGTTACTCAATCACTCCCCAACGGCTGAACGGATCTGGATGAAATTTGGCACAGAGATAGATTATAGTCTGGAATAACACATAGGCTACTTTTTATCACGGAAAATTAAGGAGTTCCCGCGGGAATCAAAAAACTTTAACCACGCGGACGGAGTCGCGGGCATCAGCTAGTAGTCTATAAAATTAAAAAAAAAAAACAAGCGCTCCTATTGGTGGGTTTGAAACACATCCGTAGCTTAGCAAAGTAGCACATTTCTGGTGCAGGAAAGGCAGTCTAATATCTATTCAGAAACATAGGCAAGCACATAAAGCTTTCGCTTAACTTAAGCTTAATTACAAGCACAATACCTGTTATACAAAATAAATTGCCTGTACTATAATTGCCACATTCACGCGTTATAAACAACAATGACACGCATAATCACCGCTATCTTCCGCACTCATCACAAAGAGATGTTCGCGGCGAAATCACAATTGATTGTGTTCGTGACGGCGCACCCACGACAATGCATGACGTTGCATCGTGCACACTACAAAAATGCATAATTTTAACCCTCAACCAGAGAGTAGATATGCCTCAACATAGAAAATGAAGCCCTTTGGAATGATTTTCCTAGTGGCAGAAGTGAAATGGTCCAAGATCCCGCAACGATCAGACCTACGTTATTCTATTAAAGCTGAAACTTTTTGTATGTATGTCTCTAATAGAGGTATAACGATCCCCGACTATGAAGTTTGGATCGCGGTTGCTTTGGAAGCTATCAGGTAAAAAAGGTGACACCTCAAATTCGTTAAAGCATTAAGCTCCTTTTTTTATATATTTTGCTTTGGAAAAAATAAATTAGAAAGAAAATATAAATTATATAATAGTTATTTGTGTTACATGGGGCCAAAGAAAATTTTTGTTCCCCGAGGGCGCTATTTTGAATTCAGAGCGAAGTGAAGGATTCTATAGTAGAATCCCGAGCGTAGCGAGGGGTTCTAAAGTAGAATCCTGAACGTAGCGAGGAATTCAATATACGCCGCCCGAGAACAAAAAATTTGGCCCCGAGTGACACACACTATTTTTCATCATTACGTATGAGAAAAAGCTAGGAGTATCAACCTACTATGTATGGACATTACCTATACGTTTAAGCACCAATCAGAAGATACTCCTATCAACCTTCTATGTAATTGTATAGACATTATTTAGACGTATATTTAAAGTTTAAATAAAATGTAAAGACGTATATCCGATCAACAAATTGATCACGTGACTTCGGACCAATCAGAACAGAGAAATGCAAAGTCGTATATTCGATCAACAAATAGATGACGTGACTTCGGACCAATCAGAAGAGAGAAATGAAAAGTCCCATGGGCCTACAAGTTACACTTTGCTCCCGCTATCCTCTGAAGGCAATATGCGTTTTTCGAATAGGTATGATGAAAATTATATTAGAAACTACGTTGTCCATTGTCAGACACCTAGTACGATTGCAACCCCCTGTCAGACACTAGAGTGTCTAATAAAATAACGTAATAACGTAGATCGTCGCGGGATCTTGCTCTAAAATATTTAATTTTGTCATATAATTTATTTAAATGTTTTTGATTTAATTTGTGTTGCATCGTGAATTTGTAAAAATTCGTTCGCTCGTGAAAAGAAGGGTAAAAAATCCATATGAACTTCGATTTGTGGAAAAATCAGTGGTGTGACAAACAAGAAAAAAAATCCTGTTTGTCACACTGGTGTGATAATCTGTTGTGACTACGAGTCGGCAGCGGATTTTCGCTTCGATGTTCTCGGAATAAAAAGTATTCTATTCTATGTCAGTTTCTTCGATGCAAGTTACCTGAGGGCCAAGATCGCTGAACCAATGTTTCTCAAGATTGTTTCAGCGATTGAAGACACCCACTTTCGCATATAAAATACTAGCCGATGCCCGCGAATTCATCTGCGTGGAATTAGTTTTTTTTAATTTCCAAGGGAACTCCTTAAGTTTCCGGGATAAAAAGTATCTAGGTCCTCAATTGTACCCATGCAAAAAATCACGCCGATACTATGCTCTGTTGCAGCGTGATTGAAGAGCAAACCAATAAACTAACAAACAAACACACTTTCGAATTTATAATTTTAGTATGATTGGTAAAGGAAGTATGGATTGCAATTTCGCGACAAAAAAAAGCCGGAACTTTTAGTCTTCGTCGAGAGCCCTTTGTCTTCTTATCGCGTCGCTATTTAATGATATGCAAAACTTCTTACTTACCATAAGAATATTTAGCATCTCTCGTGCATACTAAAATACTGTCGGATATGATAATTTATCGATCGGATCTTTCGCTTTTCTTTATTCATCAGCCGTGGCCTTCATGACTGTCTTTGTTGATAAATAATTTAATGGCCGTATTGTGGATGTGCAGTCAACTAAAAATACATTTTTATTTATAACTATTGACAATCGAGCAAAATATTGGATTTTATGAAATCAATTTGCAGTTTTCCGTGTTTTACCACAGGTTTTACGGCTGATAATAATATAGCATAAGTACTTCGAGCGTGACTACGTCAGCGTAAATTTGGGTTTTTTTAAAATTTGACCACCTCCCTGGCGTATTATAGAGCGCTGTTGTTATAACGTGCGGAGGCCCCGGGTTCGATCCCTGGCACGGTCAATTTGGGAATTTATAATTTCTGAATTTTCCCTGGTCTGGCCTCGGCCGTGGCTAGTTACCACCCTACCGACAAAGACGTGCTGCCAAGCGATTTAGCGTTCCGGTGCGATGCCGTGTAGAAACCGATTATGGGTTCAATATAACTGCCATGCCCCTAACAGGTTAGCCCGCTACCATCTTAGACTGCATCATCACTTACCATCAGGTGAGATTGCAATCAAGGGTTAACTTGTAGTGGATAAAACAAAACTCTGGGATTTTCTGGGGACAAAAGAAACCTGTCCGTCCGTGAGCCCAAACTGCAAACTGCCTATCTCTGTAGCAAATATCGTCAAATTCGTAAGCAATTACAGGGTTATCCGAGGGTACAGATGGGCCGTGAAAAGATGACAGACAGACAGACACTTTCGCATTTATTCTAATTGTCATGGTTCTTATGGATTAAATTTTGTTATTATATAATTAGGATACGAAAAATTAAATAAAGAATAGATACTTATATTATGCAAAAACGATTACTAATTATATTTACAAAAAATACACGCCGTATAAGTGATTGTTAATGTGCATGATGCCCGAAACACTGGCGCTATTACCTCGTTGAATGGCAAGGCTAAGCCGTTGGGCTAGATAAGATTCATCATCATCATCATCATCATCATCATCAGCCGTTGTGCATCCACTGTTGGACATAGGCCTCTTTCAAGCAGCGCCAACATGCTCTTTCCTCGGCTTTCCGCATCCAATCGATGCCAGCCACCCTCCAAAATAAGATTCAAAAATTCAAAATTCAAACGTTTTTTAATCAAATAAACTTTTACTAGTGCTTTCGAATCGTCAAATGAATCTACCACTGGTTCGGAATGACATTCCTACCGAGAAGAACCAGCAAGAAACTCGGCAAGCTCTAAGCGCCAGTTCTTTGGTCACCAGAGGCGTGGATCAGTTTTTGGGACACGACATTTTTTTTTAATCCACTACAACTTACAAGTTAGCCCTTGACTACGATCTCACCTGGTGGTAAATGATGATGCAGTCTAAGATGGTAGCGGGCTAACCTGTTAGGGGCATGGCAGTTATATTAAACTCATACCCCTATTCGGTTTCTACACGGCATCGTACCGGATCTCTAAATCGCTTGGCTGCACGTCTTTGTCGGTAGGGTGGTAACTAGCCACGGCCGAAGCCTCCCACCAGAAACAATATTTAAAAAAGCGAAGAATTTTATAAAAAAGTCTTAGCGTCCGATGACCATGGGCCCAGAGTCTCAAAAGCAAGCGCCGCAAAAACGTAGTCCTTCTCACGGGTTGTTTTCATGCACAGCGAGTCCGATAGCAAAATCATTACACAAATATGATGCTCGTGTCACACTCAATAACTTCGCAACGCAATTTAATCAAATAAGAGAAGTGTATCTGGGTTACATCGTTACATGAGCCATTAGCTACAGTCATAGTGTGTTGTGCTCAGCCTAGCAGCAGTTGCGCAGCTCTGGCCTAATGCACTCATTGTGAAACGCGGCGATGCGTGATCTATGGTGATTAAGGGATGATATAAAAAGTTTCTGCCACGAAGGTTCAGACTTTGCAGCGATACATATAATTTACTAGCTGATGCCCGCGACTTCGTCCGCGTGGATTGAGGGTTTTTGGTTCCCGCGGGAACTCCTTAGTTTTCCGGGATATCATCCGGGTTTTCATCCAGATCCGTTCAGCCGTTCGGGCGTGATTGAGTAACAAACATCCATTCATCCATACATCCATACATCCATCCAAATTTTCGCATTTATAATATTAGTATATGTATTAGTATAGTTAATATAGGTATAGACTAGATTATGCCCCTAATTCGTTCGCGTTGATTTAGTTTTAATTCCTTGTGGAATTTGGAATTTTTTACTATGATCACAACACTTGTAACATTTTTTGAAAATTGAAAAGCTCGCAGTAATATGCTCGACATATCGACAAGCAAGCTTCATAAATATAAACATCGAAATTCTCAACATAGGACGTTAGGAGTTAAATAATCCGACTTTTACTCATTTGAGTCAGTTTGAAATATAGGATTAAAAGGTCAGACATGTCCATGAATGATGTACGAAGTATGCCAGAGGCCATCAAAACAAAGGCATAATTACGAGTAGGCAAAGTTTTTTGCTTATAAGCTGCTGGTTTAAATATCTGAATGACCTTGTGAGGAAACCATTTTAGGAGAAACACTAGGAAGCCTAGCTCACCGACTTATGTTGATACTGTAGTGGGAAGGAGTACTAACAATAGAACATCACTATTCACTACCTACAAATACCTATTGGACTATATTATCATACTCGTACGCATAGACTTATAATATTTTTCTTAAGTTTTGTAAAGTGGTCTGCCTATTACAATCCCAAAATGACTTGCACGCTGGATTCCATAGAACACCGAAGAAACGTTAGTTCTCTTTGTATGTTCTATCGACTCTAGAACGGGTAGTGCTGGGAAGGGTTATTTAATTTAATACCGCCTTCCGTGTTCTCCAGTCGTACCCTTCTTCGCAGAAACAAATTTCATCCTCACCATGCCTGATCTACTTCCACTGAATTTCTGCCAGTTGCCACGTACCTGCAAATTATGGAACCACCTTCCATCTTCTGTGTTCCCTTACAATATGGGGCTCTTCAAAGGGCGGATAAATAAATTTCACAAAAGCCGGTTACGCATTGGCGTTTCCTCTGGTGCTGCAAATGTTCATGGGCAGCGGTAGTCACTTAATATCAGGTTTAATCTATGCCTCTATGAGAATGACGTAACCCCTATAAAAGCACCTTGTGACCCCAACGCCCGGTTCTTCGAACTATCATAATCCACCACTAAAAAAAAAGTCTGAATAAAGGCTTTATTTATTTATTTATTTATTAAATAAAGCCACTTCAGCATATCGACTCTTCGAGTTATGCCGCTGAATATGGTTCGCCTACCATACGAAAATATCAAAGTACCTAATTCTCTACTAAATTTTACAGCATTCTTTCCCTATCGGATTTTTTGTTTCGTTAGCAAGGTACTGTTAATACCCGTAAGACTAACCAAACAGTTTCACAATTAAATAATAAATAATTAACCTCTTTGATATAATCTTGAAATTTCAATTATCCAAATAAGTAGTAACCGTAAATTCAATTCGGTTGTTGTTTCTTTTTAGCGTTATTATAATTAGTTTGTGTAATAAACAATACGTTTTTTGCTCTTGGGGTATTATTTCAAAATTAGTAAAGGCTATAAAATTCGCTATGGTCGGCTATTATTAGAAATCTAAACAGTCAATCTTTATGTAAAAAAGAAGTAATTTTGTTATAACAATTAATAAAATACGCCGATTCTATACATGAAAAGTGGTTAGAAGACGGGCTATTTAGTTATTTCCCTTTAACTAACAGTTTGCATATTATTCTAGATAGATAGATAAAATCAATCTTAAGATGTAATGTACTTATCATCAAGTTATATGAACATCAACCAATTCAACCAACTATTTTCGACTCTATCGCACTCAGCAAAATAAATATTATAGTATGCATCCATACTAATATTAAAAATGCGAAAGTGTATCTGTCTGCTACGCTTTCACGGCTCAATCTTTTTTGATGAAATTTTAGTACAGGGAGTTTGCGTCCCGGGGACGGAAGGTTTTCTATGTCGGAAAATCAAAGAGTTCAACTTAAATCACGCGAATAAAGTCGCGGGCATCATCTAGTTAAGTATAGCCAGCAATTATTATATTATCTGCATGTTGCACATCACATACCGACAGATTTACCTATCTCAAATAATAGCCTCAGCATCCAACGCGTGGTCACCGCTACAGGCTAGCGCGTGCAATGCGACTGTGACATAACTGCGTGAACAGTATGTAACACGCGACCGCTTGCCTGTTGTTTACAACTAGCGATGGCTGAAATTGAATTGAATCCATCATCAAAATATCATCGATCCACTCCAGATTGTGACGACGTCCCTGGCGCAAGATTGAGCGCTGTTGTCTTAACGTGTGGAGGACCCAAATACGAACAGGTTCAATTTGGGAATTTATAATTTCTGAATTTTCCCTGGTCAGGCCTGGCCTTCGGACAAGACGTGACGCCAAACGATTTAGCGTTCCAGTACGATGCCGTGTAGAAACCGATTAGGGGTAGGTATGGGTTTAATATAAAAGTTGTTGTTTGTAAAAGTGTCGTCACGGACGTTCTGTTATGTCCAATACGTAGAATAAACTGGGTACTTCCCACAAGTCCAACTGATTAGTTCAACTAGTGGGATTTTTTCCAGTACTTCACTTGTAGATAAATCTTATTGTGAGTTGAACTTCATGGGACTAAATAATTGAACTCACCGAAACTGATAAAAACTATGTGTTAATAAGCTATTTATATAATAATACCACCTCATCATCGGCATTTTTAGCAATAACCAACTATTTTAAAATAATAATATAATGAGCAGTTATTTTTATTTTATTTAAAATAATAAGAAAATACATGCGAGCTCGTTGATGTCTTTTGAACAAGAGTCTTTGAAATCACGTATAAAGTTTTATGTATTTTCACGCAATCCAAATGAACTTGTCATTTAGATAGGGATGATGACAACTCAATCAAATCAGCAACTCTTTATCAAACTTTAAAACGCACTTCTAATGAAATTCACAGTTGTGAGTTGTGACGTCATAAAATTTCAACATACTTTTTTTCTTTAATCTATATTTTAAAATGGTTATCAAACTTAAAACTAACCGAGGATGTGAATTTTAGGGCTTTTAGGAAGACCCTATATTTAATAATCAGTTAGAAATAATTTATTTTTGATATTATAGGCATCATCAAAATGAAAATAAAAGTTCGAAATCATGAGTACTTATCTAAGTTTGACGACCTCCGTGGCGCAGTGTGTAGCGATGTTGTCTTAACGGGCGGAGGTCCTGGGTTCGATCCCCGGCGGGTCAATTTGGGAATTTATAATTTCTGAATTTTCCCTGGTCTGGCCTGGTGGGAGGCTTCGGCCGTGGGTAGTTACCGCCCTACCGGCAAAGACGTGCCGCTAAGCGAGTTAGCGTTCCGGTACGATGCCGTGTAGAAACCGAATAGGGGTATGGGTTTAATATAACTGTCATGCCCCTAACAGGTTAGCCCGCTACCATCTTAGACTGCATCATCACTTACCATCAGGTGACATCGTAGTCAAGGGCTAACTTGTAGTGGATTAAAAAAAAAACATCGTATACAGCTGTGGGTACGCACACAAACCCAGTCACACTTTGTTCGAGTGCTATATGGGAAATCCTTCAAGGCATTATAGCGACATCCTCATATGAAGAAAGCCACAAAACGCATTGAGTCAGACAGACAGTCATATATTTTGCCAACAATGACTAATAAAAACGAGGGTTATGATTTGACTTTAGCAACAAAAGGTTTGTATTGTAAGTGTAGCTATAATATTATACTAATATCATAATTTGACGACCTCCGTGGCGCAGTGTTGAGCGCTGTCGCCTTAACGTGCGGAGGTCCCGGGTTCGATCCCCGGCAGGGTTTGGAAATTTATAATTTCTGAATTTCCCTGGTCTGGTCTTCCGGTACGATGCCGTGTAGAAACCGAATAGGGGTATGGGTTTAATATAACTGCCATGCCCCTAACAGGTTAGCCCGCTACCATCTTAGACTGCATCATCACTTACCATCAGGTGAGATCGCAGTCAAGGGCTAACTTGTAGTGGATAAAAAAAAAAAAGGCATATCACCATAGGCTAGACTAGGCACAGGCAGAAAATTTCATAAGAGTTAACACTGAATTTTAAGGAAACCTCAATGTAGAAATTGAGTTGTTGGCATCTAATGATGTATATAAATAACCGTTTCTTTAAAGCAACTTAAATATTTCGTTATTGTTAGAAAATGTTAGAGGATCATGATAGATTTCTCGTAATAGTATTACTAATAGTAATCATATCGAAACCTCTGTAGGTAGAGAATATCGTTAGATACAAGCATGATTAGTTACATTATAGTGTAGTATAATCATAATAGTATAATGCAAGTTACTGTTAACCCAGGAAACGGATGTACTCGTAAGTGTCTCGCCGGTGCTGGAGGCATGCTACAGTTAGTCTGTCTATATAAATCAAAAAGTATTGTCGCCATAGAATGAATTGTTCGTACATGCTATGAAAAATTAAAATATTATCTAAGTACTTAATTAAATATTTAAACATCAAAATAATATATGGTGATAAATAACATAGATTTTTTTAAATGTTCAAAGCTGAGCTATTAATCTAAAAAACGAAACTTATATGTTACAAAACATAAACTACAACTTTTTACACGAAGATTCTTTATTCTAATTTTGATTGTTACGTCTCAGAAGGTACCTAGTGTTTTGAGCTTAGAATTCCCCGTACCATTGATCCTGCTGGTGAATCAAACATTCAGGCAAATGTTTGCTTATTTGTTAAGATATCTGTAAATACAGAACTATGAACTCTACATTGTCTGTAGTGGTGTAGGTGTTGGGTCGACTGACTCAAAAAATATGATCAAAAGTGAATAACCCCATAAACAATATTATCATGCAAACGAACTGCCAGGATTAAATTATCGAAGATATCGGGGAGGCCATCGATCAACGCGGATGAACGGTACGCAATAAATTAGCCGATGGTTAAAATATGACTATCCGTGTGATTCACGCTTGACGTTTTTATATTCGGCTTGAAAGAAAAAGGGTTTAAGATATCATGCACCACGCTGGCCAAATACAGATTGGCAGACTTCACAGACCTTTGAAAACGTTACGGAAAACTCTCTCAGGCAAGGCTAATGCAGTCCTAGTGATATTTAATTGTTTCCAACTAAACACAACTGCGAAAAGTTACGTGGAACGGTGGAATGTGTGAGCTGAATTTGCTATTTGTGTAAGTTGCGGAATCAGGAAAATTATGATAAAAGTTGGATAAAAACAATATAATCATTATGATAAAAAAAAATTGGCAGTCATAGGGACTGCCGATAGAAGTGAAAACTTATAACTTATAACTTAGAATTTTAGTATTAAAATTTGAAAAAATTAAAAAAGTAAAAAATAAATTAAAATATAAACCTTAAAACTAAGGTACTAAAGTTTAATTACGAATGTAGTATATTTATATTAATTAAGACCTTATGTCTTCGTAACAACGAAGCGAGCGAGCATGTCGGAGCGAGCATGTCGGTGACGGTGACGCGAATCCACAAGTTTACCCCCTACCAAAAAGTGCTCAATAACTAAAATAAAATTATTTTCTAGTAAAAGTCGAGCTTCAGTCAGTTCTGTGAAGTCTACAGTAAACATACATAAGTGTAGGTACCTGCTCTATAAAATATGTTAAAAGCGAGCATTTCTCTGACATAACACCTATAAAGGGCACGTACCCGTATTACTGATAACAACGAAGCCAGTTCCACGACACACACGTAACGGGCGAAAGTGCATGCCCATTTCACTCTTATTTGCCCAACAAAGGTTAATGAGAGGGAAAGTTTGCCCTTATTTGAGGCAAAGTTCAAACCTCACGTTACTGACGAAGTCGCGGGCATCAGCTAGTATTCTTATATAGAATACTATGTCTTCGGCTCACCGCCTTTGCACTCTGGAGTCTAGCTATAGGTATATTTAGTTTTAGAACATCATTGACTCTAGCACACTAATTTGGTATTTGACAACTATTCAAATAAATTGTTTTTTAGTGATTATTAAATAGAGGATCTCTCAAAAGTCGTAATATCCACGTCCCCTGTTAGAAAAATGTTGAATAACTATACTATCCTATCCGATACTATCCGATACTATCGATCAAAGTAAAAAAGTGCGTCAAAATTTGATGACGTCACTATGCAATGTTTCATACAAAATCCCATACTAAGCACGCGTTTTGATGTTTGAAAAAAAGTTGCTGATTTGACTAGTTGTCAAATACCCAATTATATAATTACCTACTATCTTTCAGTGTGTCTTTCTCTCTTTCTCTTTTTGCGGTTACTGTACACGATCTGTCGCACATACATCCAATCAGACATACTGCTATTACAATCATATCCCTTCCGTAGTCGGACAGACACACGTAACATGCGAAAGTTCACGCTCATAGCTGAAGACTGGCAATTAAGAGCGAAAGCGAGTCCTTATGAGGAGCACGACAGCGTTACGTCGCCCGTGGAAGGCCGGGAAGTATCGAAGTCTAGCCCCACTATAGAGGCGTGGCACGTAGCGGGAAATATTCTTTGTACGAGTTGTATGGAGCTGGGCCCACTCAAGCGATGCGGCATAGAGATGCACTGCGACATAATTATTGTACAAAGAATACTTGCCGCTACGTGCCTCGCCTCTGGGGGTCTACTCTCTTTCTCTCAAACGAAACTTCGCAAACGAACGTAATTAGTCTGTTATTAGATCCACTCAAAATCGTTCAATCCAATCGGTCACGAAAATTTTCTATGGATCCGTACTTCATCTGCGTGTACGAAAACGAAATAGAGAGGAGCATAGAGATAATATTATGTAGGAGAGGAGTTAACGAAATTTCGTTCGTTTGTTTGCGAAGTTTCGTTTTAGAGAAAGAGAGTAGACCCCCTGTAGTGGGGCTATCCTTTAACGATTGTCTTATATGGTGCAACCGATAAGTGTATGTAGCTAGTGGTTATGCATACTAATCCGTACTGATATTATGAACTAGATGCCCGCGACTTCGTCCGCGTGGATTTTTTTTAAACTCCCACGGGAACTCCTTATTTTACCGGGATAAAATCGAAAAAAGTATACTTTGTACGAGTATGTTGTATGTTTTCATTGTGTATGTGAGTTTCTTTATTCTACCATAACTTCTAAATGCCTGAACCGATTTTGATGTTTGGGGTAACATTCAAATCGCAATAGGCATTTTTTTTTTCAAAAAATTCAACATTGCGGCTGTATCAATTACGGTCAAAATGGTTACAAACACAGAACAGTGTTCTGTGGTTACAAATGATGTTAGCTGACCCCATGTCCGGACAGTATTAAAAGTGCAGGTTGCGATACGTTGTTTGTAGTATTATCACATACAAGTATGCATTTTGCGCCGGAATCTTGTATTAGGGCAGTGAAAAGCATTGGAGAAAACGTGATCTGAAATAATCAGCTTTAACTTGTGCCACAAGCACAAACATTTAAACCAAAAATAGAGATAGATCTTCTTTGCTTAGAGCACAGTCAAGCCAACCCTCTAGGAGTCTAGATTATCTTTAGATCTAAAGAGTTGGAGGTCGCCCCACGCTGCGCTTTCAAGCATGTATCGGCTCTGGAACACATTTCTTCGATTGGCTCATAGTCAGACCTGCCCTCTGAAAAATTAAGCAAGTTAATCTTTAGCTTCCTTATTTTTTTAACTAAATACGTATTAACAGACTAGCTGATGCCCGCGACTTCGTCCGCGTGGTTTAAGTTTTAACACTCCTTCATTTTTAAGAACTCCGGGATAAAAAGTAGCTTATGTCAATCTCCAGGTCCCCAACTATACCGATGCCAAAAATCACGTCGATCCGTTGCTACGTTGCGGCGTGATTGAAGGACAAACCAACAAACCAATAAACCAACATTTTCGCATTTATAATATTAGTATGATAACAGACGGCGAAAATCTACCAAAAATCTACAGAAACAGTTTATCTGACGTGTGAAAAATCCAGTGTTTCCCATTGGTCACAACTTAAAATATGCTTACTTTCTAATTGTTCTTGGGATTTCCTCAATGAACCCTCCTCTTCCTTCTCCTTCCTCAGCCCTCAATCGCTCGCCTTCTATGCCTTGTTCCGTGCCGGTGAAATGGAGAGGACGTGCGTCGGTATAATTGCGCACGCGCCGCGCTGCTACCGTTCTCATACCAGTGCGCTTTGTGGTAATGAACCTGACCGCTACAGCGCTTTACTTACTATAATCGAAAGTTTTTTATATGCTATATCTAAGTAAAATATGTTTTATATATAATTATAGATACCTAGGCACCTAACTGTTGGGTTGGTTTGTAATGTGATTATGAACACTAGGTGCTAGGTTCTGCTCGCGTCATTATAGTTGAAGCTGTGGCTATATAGATGAAAGATAATTGATAAAACTTGCTTAATAAAAAATATTACCTTCTTATTCTCTACCAAAAGTCATTGAAGTAATATGTAGTACGTTAGTACATTTAAATACCTCAATGCTTAAAGTACCTATTAATATTTATCGAACCGTTAGAATTGTTTTTTTAAGATTAATGTATCATATTATATCATCAGAGAATCTTCCCAAATCTAAGTACGTATCGGGGAGGTAGTCTAAATATTATTTTATTTTGCCACTTTGTCGGCGCGATAAATATGTTCACCCATGCCAAATTACAGCTTTCTAGTACTAAATAGCCCGCGGACAAACAGACAGACCGACAGACATGGTTGAAACGACGCTGACGAATTTGGCACTAGCCTAGGCAAACATAGTCACAACAAAGCTACTGTTATGTGCTTCCTTGCGTAAAACAAACAAACATGAAACAGCAAACATGTTTTTTTACGCCACTACAGGTTAGCCTTTGACTGCAATCTCACCTGATGTTTAGTGAAGATGCAGTCCAAGATGGTAGCGGGCTAACCTGTATAATTAACCCATACCCATAATCGGTTTTGAGTTTCGACACGGCACGCTAAATCTAAGTTAGTTACGTAGGGTGGTAACTAGCCACGGCCGAAGCCTCCCACCATACCAGACCATACCAGACCAGAGAAAATTCAGAAATTATAAATTCCCGAATTGACCTTGCCGGTGATCGAACCCAGGACCTCCTACTTACTCGTATATAAGACCACAACGCTCATCACTGCGCCAGGGGGGTCGTCAAACTGATGTTTGTTATTATTTGTACGAAATCGCGTAGGGGAGGTTTGTTGAACTTCAGCCCGCGTGGGAGATGTGACAAAACATACCAGAGGTTATTGTACCAGGTCCCGTAAAGGCTGTGCAAAACGTGACGAGTTTTAACGGTACGCCCCAGCCGAAACATTCCTTGACTGAGTAGGTACATCCGAAAAATATAAAAATCCTCAGTCCTTTTAAGGTCTGACACCTTTACGTACTTCGCTGTGAGCTCGATTAACACGTTTGCTGCGACAGTAACTTTTCAATACTTTCCATTCCTTCGGTACAAGGCCTATACACCTGGTAATAAAACTTCCATTGTGGCGGCACAAGGCTTATAGACCCTGTAAAATTTAAGAAACTTAAATCCTTTTTTGGGCTTAGTGTAAAAATATATATGTTTTTTTTGCTTTGAATATTAATAATAATGAATTAATTGACATACACCTGAAGGCGTTCGTTAACAACTTGTTTAGTTTAAAAATTATAGCTATATTCAAAATACAGGGCTTAATCACCCTGTGCCGCACTGAATAAGGGAAGTCTGGTGCGTATTTTAAGGATGTGAAATAAAAATATCGATAGCTGTAATTAAGTTTTAATATAATGGAAAAAAACAAACATGAATTAATGTTTTTCAATAAAACATGGGTAGTAAAAGATTTTTGCACTGAACACATTTTTTTAAACTTTTTTATCAGCTTGGCGACTGGTTAAAAAGGTTCGGAGTTTTGCGTAACATATCCGACACAATTCCTCTTCTTATCACCTTTTACCAAAGTGTGTTTGTCAAGTTTTCGTGCGGGTTCTGAAAAGATAAATTTATAAATTTATTATTATTTATTTGTATGTGTATGTGTGTGCGCGTGTGAGCGTGGATTAGATGTGGATGTGTATGTGTATGTGTATATGTGTAACCCACGTGTCCGACTCGCACTTGACCACTTTATACGCACTAAACGGGAAACGTTATTAGGTAAGTAAAATAAATAGTAATGATGACTCACCTGTCTCTGATAAATCAATCTATAATTAGATTTAACTTTCACTGCATCACTGTCCTCGCAAACATCATATTATAATATATTTTTTCGGCACCGTTTTGTTGATCTTGACGCCATGTCGATACGTGCATTTCTTCACGATTGCAAGCCAACACTAGTCGCGCGAAACTAACGCGGGGTGCGGTACCAGGTGGGCGGGGTACAAGGTGCTTCGATCTGGTTTCGCATTACGATGAAATTTTATTTCTTCCGTGCGGTACCAGGTGTAAAAACCTGGTATTAAGCTAGGTACACCATTGGATTCTATTTTAATAATACATCTTAGATATATATTCATCTCTTTCCTACACCGAACCAAGTTAAAGTTAGGCCTTCCGCGCGACAAGGAAGTCTATACTTTTCTTAGCCGCACTGTAAGCGTAGACGCATACAAGGTGTTTAAACCTGGTTTCGCACTCAACGTGTTAACTGCTAGCTTTTGTTTGCCTTATCGTCCGTGTAAATTAAAATTCAGATGTTTTTTTATTCAAATAAACTTTAAAAGGGTTTTTTGAAAAGTTTTTCAAAAAACTGATAATTATTGGGTAAAAAAGTAGCATATATTATTTCTCCTTGTATATTCATTTATTCGTGAAGATAAGAGGTGAGGCACCAAAGGGCAAGGAAGCCGAACCAAAGCCGTCACTTCCTGATGACCACGACCACTCTTTCAAGAGTGTAACAAAGAAGAAGAGGCGAGGGGGACGGTAGAAGCCGTGGTTGCACTCCCGTGAGGTGTTACTGGTACAGAAAGAGGTGTCGTCCAAAAACGTCGTTACTACTTTCTGCTATACATGTAAAAGGATAAATCTAAGCGCTAAAAAAAGCTACTAAAAAAAACCCGGCTGAGTTTGTTGTGGGCTCTTCTCAGACCAGGGCGCATTTGGAACCCTCGTACCGTAACTAATTATCACCATCATGTTTTATAAGTAAGTAATCGACGTCAATATGTGTACCTAAATTGAATCCATGAATATTTGATAAAAAAGGCCAGCCCGCTGGTTCAAGAAACAATTCCAATGTTTAGTAACAAAAGAATTAGTAGGTAGGTAAAGCTCTTACAAACCATTATCCCGCTAGGATAACGCGTTACGCGACCGCAAACCATTTTATTTCAACGATGCCGTTACCTTGCCGTTACATTACATTGTACCAAATACTTGCTCCGCGCAATACAATGGAGATTCAGATAACCTTTATGTACGATCGCAAATCAAACACTTTAAAAATACCGTTGGATGGATTAATGTTTTGATTTGAAAGGATTTAATAAGATTGATGGAGTAGAGAAGACTTATAAACGCCTTTTAGATCATTTTCACATAATGCGATCCGACTTTGCTGTCGTATCGTATTCGTCTTAGACTGCTTTGTCGCTTAAGATAAATATAATGCAGTCAAATGCTAATTTGAAATCGATTATGGACCATCAAGCAGCGCTACTGGAATTTCAGTAATTTTTTGACATTAATAAAGATATAAAGAAAATATTATTCTCACATGGATAAAGCAAGTAACAAAATAAATGTCAAGTTCAAGTTTTTCATACTCGGTTACAAAAGAAGAATTAATCAGCCGTTATCAAGAATCTCCAAATTTTCAATGTGATTATATACGCACAAACAAATTCTCAGTGGGATGGTCCGGTGGGAGGCTTCGGCCGCTGCTAGTTACCACCCTACCAGCAAAGACGTACCGCTAAGCGATTTAGCAGTCAAACGCTAACTTGCGGTGGAAAGAAAATCAGACAAACCAATTTACCAGAAGTATAATAAGTATGTGGTCGCTCTGTAGATCTTGGGGCAGAGCTGAGTATAATAGATATTAGATAGAGTGCCACTCTCAGCACTACAAACTAATATTATGTTCGATACGGGCAATAACGTTCGGTACACGATATCGTATCGGGCAATATAAAGGTACTTAAACAAATATTAGTAACGGCGTATAGAAAGTGTACTGCAGATTGTAGATCAATGTACTAAACACATTAGTCTTGTCTGTGTCGCGTACTGTTATGCAAACGCTTATCTGCCTTTGTCTGAAGATCGGCACGAGGAAGAGGTCTTTGTCATGTCATATTGTGGGATGGTGGGTGATAGATGATGTTGATGTTGATTTATATGGCCCGTCATGAGTGTGGGGAACGATGATGAATAGGGACGATGACAACTCAATCAAATCAGCAACTCTTTATCAAACTTAAAAACGCGCTTCTACTATGTAAGTTTGTATAAAATACATAGTTGTGACGTCATTAAATTTCAACGTACTTTTTTTCCTTACTATACCTAGTTTTAATTAGTTATCAAACTCAAAACTAACCGAGGATGTGAATTTTAGGTCTTTTGGAAGACTCTATTTAGTACTTAATCAGTAAGAAATTATCTATAATTTTTGACATAGACATCATCCCTATTGATCCATACTCAAAATAATGGATTCTTTAGTAGGGGTGAGTACTGATAAGATACTATAGTAGAAGTCAAATATATTAAGTAACTTATATAATTTTAATTCTATTGTGTATTCAAAGCTTTAAAAACTAAACTTAAATATTTTTTATTCAAATAAACCGTTTAACCGAATCTGCCACTGGTTCGGAAATTTCTACCGAGAAGATCCAGCAAGAAACTCGGCAGCCAAAAAGGGTTTTGGTCTTAGAATAATATGTTGTACCTACTTAAAGTTCTAAAAGAAAAGCAACCCGTAACTAATTAGCATGTAGTGGCAATGAGAAAGTTTTCAATTGCTATTTTTACTCAGGTGCAAGACTCGTACTTTTACGTAAATATAATTATTTTTAAAAATAGTCCTCCCGACCGAATTTCGGCCACGGCGGCCAATCTCCAGAGAGATTAGCCATCTACGCGGAAGATATTATAGTGCACAAGTGTGCAGTGCGCATACACAAGTGCACTACTCTCTATTCCTTTTCTCTCATAACCCGGTGGGAAGGAAAATCCGACACGACCGGACAGAGATCAGACCCTTTACGTGCCTAAGACCGACGGCTTTACATGCTTTCCGAGACACGGGGTGAAACACCGCCAACTTCCTAACTCCGGACTAATTCTGAGAATTTTTAGAAAGAAAAACCCAATACTATTAATGCGTTATGCGATACTAATATACCTACAGACGTTAGGAAACTTCAAAAACAAAGTTTTCGTAAATATCTCATAACTTTATCTACTGTATTCCTATCTTATAAAATACGATGCTAGTTGTAAACAATGAAATAATTTACTACAAGCCTCTACGAGTGTAAAGATAAGCATTTATTTCCATATAAAGCTGAGGTTACACTATGCGAAATGATAGTACTATTATACATAATTACAGTATTAAAACCTATTCCTCGACTCAGCTCAGCAACGACCCTCCATACGAAAAGTTCCTTAGTAAGACTATAAATTTTTTATAATCAGAGTGTTTGTCTGCAACGCTTTCACGGCCCATCTTTTCAACCGATTTTGATGAAATTTAGTATAGATAGAGATAGGTTACATGATCCACTGTGAAGAATGATGACATGAATGATGACACATGGTGAAGGGTGTGTTCCGAAATACACTGCGAGCACTGTAAGTCCCCAGTAAGAGCACTGAACAGTGCTCGCAGTGCATATATCGGAACACCCACGTAGTGGATGTGGATGTAGAAGTGGATCATGCATCCACTTCCACATAGGCAAGCCACGAAAACCTTAATCCACGGGCATCATCTAGTACTTATTATACTTACCTACTTACTTAGTAGGTATAAGTACTTGAAGGGTCGATCCTATATTACAATAAAAATAATAGCTATAGTGTATCGATCGCAACCACCGCTAATTAGGGCAATACTGTTTCACTATTGGCTTGATTCCATTATCGCAACTTGAATCCATGAGTTCAGCCAATCACAAAAATTTAAATTGTACTGCTACAATAATTGATACGATTCAGGTGAGATCGCAGTCAAAGGCTAACTTGTAGTAGAAAAAAAATAAGATCTAATGCATTTATTGCTTCAATAGGTCTTATTGCAAGACCTTTTCGTAGGTAATAGCTGAATCACGGGTACATGTACCTTTAACAAAACCGCCAGATAAGCTTTTAAATCCCAATATTTTGGCATCGGTGTAGCCTAAGCTTAGTCCATGAATAATTCTGCATTATGCGAGGCGCGTGCGCGGTTCGCGACTCGAATACGAACTATACTTAGTGACAAGTGAATAAGCCTCTACCACGCAGAAAGTACACTCACCGTTAGCTTGAATCGATAGCATCTGTGGAAATTACACTTGACACACACATACTTCCCTCCCTACTTTTTGACGACCTACCGTTTTTTTTTCTTTTTAATCGCTGGAAAAATGCTTTTAGGCATACCGCACTAGGCGGTTAAATGCGGGACTCACTACTAACGGTTTACGGTTATGTAACTCGCTCCAGAATACCCACTAACGACCTCCCAGGCGCAGTGTTGAGTGCTGTTGTCTTAACGTGGCAGGTCCCGGGTTCGATTCCCGGCAGGGTCAATTTGGGAATTTATATTTTTATAGAATTTTCTCTGGTCTGGTCTGGTGTATCGTAATCTACGTACTTTCAGGAAGGTTTTAATATATAATACACCTAGGTGTTTTCTTTATGTACTATGTTATATATACATAAATGTACAGTCATGTCACAAATATATTTTATTTGTTAAGGAAACTACCTCATATTAATAAATATAATCCTAATCGTACATCCACGAAAACTAAAAATGTATTATAACCATCGTGAAGGTTGAACTCCACTTAGATTTCCCGCTCGGCCAAAACAGCAATTTTGTAAATTCGTAGTAAACAGCAATATGTTTTGTTTATCGTGAACATCTAAACGCAATAAAATGTTCTGAGAACAAAACAATGCGCATACGCAGGAAAATCGCGACGGCAAAAACTGCTAGGTATCATCAGGTTAAATTAATAATATGGTTTTAAATCTATGTACCTATTATATAATAGCTTCATTTGTACCTGCAAATTGATTACAATATGGGGCACTTCAAAGGGCGGATAAACAAATTTCTCGAAAGCCGGCAATGCATTGTCGTCGGTTCCTCTGGTGCTGCAAGTATTCATGGGCGGTGATAATCACAGGCGACCCGCCTGCTCGTTTGCTCGCTATAAAAAAACACACCCACGACAACGAAGGGTTTTTTAAAAATTCCATTGGACTGTTTATTCAGGGATAAGAATTATCGTAGATTCGTCCCCAGAAAAGGATCCTAGATTATGTAGATTTCTTGATTGCGGGAAGCTGATAACCTCGGTGGGGTAATTTTCGGAAACGATTTTCTGAAAATTATGTAGCACCCGACTTCAGAAGGATTTTCAACAATTTCCACCTAAGCTGCTAGTGCCTGTATAAAGTGCGTTTGTTTGTTGTTTTTTCCTTCAATCACGCGGCAACAGAGCAACGGATTAACGTGATTTTTTACATTGGGCATGGTTGAGAACCTGGACTTGACATAGGCTACTTCTTATCCCGGAAAATTAAAGAGTTCGCGAGGGAATTTAAAAAACCTATTCCACGCGGACGAATTCGCGGGCATCAGCTAGTAGGCTATAAGGAAACCATAACTAGGCTTTACTTGTTAGTTAATAATAGGCAAATATTATACATGTTTTTATCTTAAATCTTGTTTCGCGTGCTGCCTAGAGCCTACGATCAATATAGAAAGTGCAACTAGACAGTAAATATAAGCGCATACAGTCGATTTGTAGCTGTTTTGATATACAATCTGATCAGGATTGCTACGATCTTGAAACAAATAAATAATTTCACGGTGTTGCCTCCATGAGCACGCTTTCTAAAGCCCATAATAGGCTCATAAACCTGTCTACTTCCACCTAAACTCAACTTGCTTATCAACGTTGCTAATTTGTCCATTTCTTATCATTATTAACAACGTTGCTATGTCTTGCTAAGTAACCATTCCGAGCCAGCGGCAGATTCATTCGACGATTCAACAGCACTTGTAAAAGTTTATTTGAACAAAAAACATTTGAGTTTGAGTTCTAAGTATACCAGTTTAACTGAACGGAGTTTTCAGGTTGCATTGAACGCATTAAATTTTAAAAAAAAAGGTATATTATATCGTTTCTTTTTGGTACTATAGTATCTTGACGTTTAAAATTATGTCTGTCTGTCTGTTTTATTGATGTAGGTAAGTCTCCAGTGTGCAGGAGATTTTACATCAATCTTATAGCGTGTACAATACAATAAATTGTAGTAACGCGCGGTTCCGTCGCTTTGCGGAAGCTATAAGTTAAACTGCATCCACAGATAATATAGACTTCTTTCCTTTTCTTTACACTTCAGACAAATAGATAAGCACAGTCCGTCAAACCTACTCGTATCTGACCCGGTTGCCAAAATTGGAACTAATTTTTATGTCTATTAAGTTTCTTTTATATTTTACTAGCTGATGCCCGCGACTTCGTCCGCGTGGTTTAAGTTTATTGATTCCCGCGGGAACTCCTTAATTTTCCGGGATCAAAAGTAGCCTTTGTCACTCTAATTTAGGTCCTCAACTATGCCAAAAATCACGTCGATCCGTTGCTCCGTTGCGGCGTGATTGAAGGACACACCAACAAACCAATAAAACAACAAACAAGCACACTTTCGCATTTATAATATTAGTATGATAGTATGATTTTCATATCGACTAGCGACGCTGTCACCAGATCAGATACCTAAGTTTGTGGGACTATTAAGGACATTCAAATGGAATAAAGGACTAAGAACGCGAACGATTGACATCAGCATCAGCCGCAGCATAGGAATGCGTCAGCAAAAGTCACCTCCCAGAGAACTCATCCGTATGTCTTTGTAGGCATTAATGCAGACGACTTTTTTTGCATTTTCAGTGCTGAAACAAGCGTTGTGTCTCGCGGTAGGTATGCGACCACCTTTAGGACTCATCGTAAGGTTCAAGCACATTTTCCTTCTCGTATCTACGTTATCACAGCCGATTAAATTTAGTCATCTATATATATAAAATTCAAAAGTTATCTCCGAAGTTTACCAATTGAAAAATCTGAAATAATTATGGTCAATAGAAGCTTATGTATATTTTACAGGAAAAATAAAACCAACGCTCTAACTAGCATAGTTTTTAGGGTTCCGTACCCAAAGGGTAAAAACGGGACCCTATTACTAAGACTCCGCTGTCTGTCTGTCTGTCTGTCTGTCTGTCTGTCTGTCTGTCTGTCTGTCTGTCTGTCTGTCTGTCTGTCTGTCTGTCTCCAGGCTGTATCTCATAAACCGTGATAGCTAGAAAGCTGAAATTTTCACAAATGATGTATTTCCGTTGCCGCTATAACAACAAATACTAAAAATTAAAAAAATATATATATTAAGGGGGGTCCCCATACAATAAACATGTTTTTTTCGTATTTTTTTGCTCAATATTAAAAACGGTAACAGGTAGACGGTTCAAATTTTCACAGAATATTAACTTGTATATTACCTTTCAAAATAAATAATTAAATATCAATAAAGTAAATATTAAAGGGGGGCTCCCATACAACAAACGTAATTTTTATTTTTAATACGTCATAAATCGTAAAACTTACTACAGGTTTGTACGGAACCCTCGGTGCGCGAGTCCGACTCGTACTTGGCCGGTTTATTTTATTACTAAGTAGGTAGTACATAGAAGTCGTATAAGACACCGTAGTCCGTAGTTTTCGTTGTTTCTCAGAAACAAGAGAGAAAACTAGCAAGTTCTCACTGTCTGATACTTGAATTGAATGTTTATCTGCTTATTATGTCATTCACGTAAAACCAAGTTCTAACCATTACTTACCTTTAGGTATACCTACGTATGTATGGCTGTGGCCCCGGCGAGGTCCCGGGTTCGAGTCCCGGGTCGGGCCATAATATTAATAAGTGTTGGGTTTTTCTGACTAGAAATTCTTAGTACTAGCCCGGAGTTAGGAAGTTGGCGGTGTTTCACCCCCGTAACTCGGAGAGCACGATCCCGGATTATTACTAACATGATAATAGTCGTTTAAGCCCGCCAACCCACATTGGTGCAGCGTGGTGGGTCTAAGGTCTAATTCCCTCTCTCCTGAGTGGAGGCCTGTACCCAGCAGTGGGACGTTGAAGTATGTGCCCTTCACATTAAACATGGAATCAATCCGTGGGGAAAATTTATTTTATTTCCACAAGGAATAATATTTTCATAGAATAGTTAGTACGGATCATACTTACGTCAATAATATCATAATAATGGTTATTAGCGGAAATAATGAATATGTATAATTTAGATCTACGTTTGATATTATTCATTAGGTATTATGTGAGATATAATTCACCAACGTATTATTTAAGTAGTTATTATAAAAAGTAATCATAGAAAACTAAAACCATAATTAATTTACAGGTCAATGATGTCGGCAATTAGCACGGTTTTTTTACGAAAGCGTCGACATTCGGCCTTCGGGTTTTCTCCATAGATCCTAAACGCGTATGTGTTTTTTTCAGAGAGCGCACCATCCGGTGCTCGTCTGTGCTGATCGCGGCGCTAGGGCTGTCCCTCCTCGCGCTCGGCGTGTACACCACAGTGCTGGTGCTGACGGAGTACCGCAGCCCGCGACCCTGCCTCAGCGAGGTCTGCGTCGGCACCGGTGAGAAATATGCCTAACCTACTATCTAAAAATATAATCTTTTATTCTTTGACAAGTTTTTTTTGAAGTGCAAACTTCTTTAGCCGCGTTGAGCACTTTTTGGTAGGGGGTAAACTTGTGGATTCGCGTCACCGACACCGACATGCTTCGCGCCGATTTGCTCGCGAACACCGACATGCTCGCGTTGTTACGTAGACAAAAGGTTTTAAATATAAATATACTACATTCGTAATTAAACTTTAATGACTAAGTTTTAAGGTTTATATTTTAATTATTTTAAATATTTTTTTTTTCAAACTTTAATACTAATATTATAAGTTATGAGTTTTCACTTCTATCGGCAGTTCCTATGACTGCCAATTTTTTTTATTCACTAGAAGTTAGCCCTTGACTGCGATCTCACCTGAAGGTAAGTGATGAAGCAATCTAAGATGGTAGCGGGCTAACCTTTTTTTTTTATCCACTACATGTCAGCCCTTGACTGCAATCTCACCTGATGGTAAGTGATGATGCAGTCTAAGATGGTAGCGGGCTAACCTGTTAGGGGCATGGCAGTTATATTAAACCCATACCCCTAATCGGTTTCTACTTTCTACACGGCATCGTACAGGAACGCTAAATGCTTGGCGGCACGTCTTTGCCGGTAGGATGGTAACGGCTGAAGCCTCCCACCAGGCCAGACCAGGGAAAATTCAGAAATTATAAATTCACAAATTGACCCTACCGGGGATCGAACGTGGGACCTCCGCACGTTAAGACAACAGCGCTCAACACTGAGCCAGGGAGGTCGTCAAAAAGTAAGTAGGTTGTCTGCGATCTCACCAGGTTAGTGGCGTTGCAATCTGACGATAGCTGGGGAGCCGGGAATACATGCCAGTGTATGCTTGAAAGTCTTCCTTAGACCATTGAAATGGTAAACAAATCGCAGAACCTTTCTTAGCGATACGCGTAAACGACACGCTTTAGACATTCTCGAATTGGGTTTTTCACTCGTGAGTTCGCGGTAACGTCCTATAACCGATTACACCGCAAAGCGTATCTCCGCGTTTCAGCGGAAGTTAAGAGAAAACAGACAAATTAAACTTATATGTACTCCTTCAAGTCCTAATCGATTTCTATGTCTAGGAACGCGGCATCGTATCTACTGAAACTAAAACGCTTAATCACTTGGCGGTAAGTGTTTGCTAATGGTGGTAACTAGCGACCATACAGAGCATTCAGACCTTATAAAGAGAGACCTTATAAGAGAGATTATAAATCCCAGCTGCCGTGATTCGAACCTGGGACCGCCCACTTATAAGACTAAAGCGTTAACCACTGCGCCAAGCAGGTCGTCCGCTAACTACCTTAAATCACACGTGCACAAATCAAAATCATAATTTTCATACCTATATACCATACGCAGTAGGTTAGTCATACAAATCGACAGAGCAGGTGACTCCAAATGCAGTTTTTTAAATTAAAAACTTAACACTCGCCGCTCAGTTAGAATCCAATCTCCGATAAGATCACTTGTCCTTCAAAATATGGAGCCAGCCTCCAAATTGATGTTGGCAGTTGGCCTCTTAGTTAGTGTATGGTGCTCCCCCGTGCCCGAAGGGGGGAGGGAGACGTGCCTGAGCGAGCTATGTGCTGAAACTGGTGAGTAGGCGAGCAGTTTTACTGCTACGCGTTTTGGCTATTGCAATTATTCAAGGATCTTTCTTTATTTGCCAATTTTCGGGGAAAAATACTATGCTAATACAAAAATACTTTATTTTTAATTCCCGCCGGAACTCCTTCATTTTCTGAGGTAAAATGTAGCCTATGTCATCCTCCAGATCCTCAACTATACTCATGCAACCACCATGGTCTGTGCATGCAACAAAACCCGTCGATCCGTTGCTCTATCGACCAACCAACAAACAAACACAAACAACAAAAACCTAGTATAAAACAGTTTGTTTTATAATACTCAGGTAACTTAGTGAATATTTGGAAACTATTTTAATTTGTAAGAACTCTAGGGATATTAGATGATTCTCTTCACACATAAAGGCGCTGCCCACCTTATATTTATGACATCTGTGAACTTATACTGAACTAAAAATCACATTTTAATTATGGTATGCCAAAGTTATCTCTCTATAATTAAAGCTAGTTTTGTTCTTAATTAAAACCTAACAAATTTATAGAATAGAAAAATAATCAAGTACGTAGGTACAGTATGTACATCATAACACTAAATTCTTTAATTTCGTAGACTCAAACTCAATAATAATCTGTTGACTGTTTGTAGATTAGATTCGATTAGATTATATAGTAATTTACCTATAATATAACAATAAGTAAATTACTTTTTTAGCGGTCAAGAAGTACAAATATATAATTACTTATATTTATAATTATTAACGTAGGTACTACTCGTAACATAATAACTTTACATTACAGATTATATTTTACAAGAATGCATATTTTTCTGCATCACGACTCAAAAAAAAAGATATCTTCAAATTGTAAAGGTGTTATTACAGATCTCGTGATTTTCACTAATTCTAATTTCGAGTCTAATTTACGAGCAACACCATCCGCACGCTGCGCATGATGTTCAGAACCTTCAAACTGAGATCACTGTGATAAGCATCTTTTATTAATAACACTAGCTTTATAGTTCATATTTTATATTGTAAGCTCTTCAATTCTTCGATAAATTCTGAATAAATCCTTACCTAGTGGCATTATTTTTCATGATGACCCGCCAACAAAATTTTACTGATTTTATTGCCGGTCGAGATGACCATAAAAAAAATGTAAAGGGGCAACGAGATGACCCCCAAGTCTTTCTTTCTTTCTCTCGAGTGACTACTGAGAGGAATCTGAGGGGTCATCTTAAGAGGACCAATTTTTATTATCCTAATTGCATCTGGATTGGGTTATACTGCCCATAACATAGATTTATTATACACTAGCTGATGCCCACGACTTCGTCCGCGTGGATTAATGTTTTTTGGTTCCCGCGGGAACTCTTTAATTTAAAAAGTAGCCTATGTGTTACTTCAGACTATAATCTAACTCAGTGTCAAATTTCATCCAGATCCGTTAAGCCGTTCTGGCGTGATTGAGTAACAAACATTCATCCATCCATGCAAACTTTCGCATCTATAATATTAGTATAGACTAGCTGATGCCCGCGACTTCGTCCGCGTGGACTAAGTTTTTTCGATTCCCGCGGGAACTCATTAATTTTCCGGGATAAAAAGTAGCCTATGTATGTATGTATGTATATTCTTTATAGCTGATGCCCGCGACTTGGTCCGCGTAGAATAAGTTTTACAGTTAATTTTCCAGGATAAAAAGTAGCCTATATTACTATCCCACGGTATAATCCCCCTATAATGGTGAAACACGTACTTCTTCATATTTTAACGAAAGCCCAAATGCTGTTTCATGGCTATAACTTGAGAAATTAAGGACTTTCATACAAACTCTCAACCCCTATTTCACCCCTTGGGGGTGGAATTTTGAAAAACTGTGAAACACATATGTTTTCATTTTCAACTCGCAGCTCATATATCAAGTTTCATGGCTATAACTTGAGAATATAAGGATTTTCATACAAACTCTCAACCCCTATTTCACCCCTTCGGGGGTGGAATTTTGAAAAACTGTGAAACACATATGTTTTCATTTTCAACCCGCAGCTCATATATCAAGTTTCATGGCTATAACTTGAGAAATTAAGGACTTTCATACAAACTTTCAACCCCTATTTCACCACTTCGGGGGTAGAATTTCGGGATAAAAAGTATCCTATGTCCTACCTCGTAGTATGGGCTCAAATCGTGCCAAGTTTCGTTTGAATGCATTCAGTAGTTTCGGCGTGATGCGCGGCCAAGATACAGACAGACAGACAGACAGACAGACAGACAGAAAGACAGACAGACAAAAATGAAAAAAATTACAGATTTGGCTTCAGTATCGAATAATGAGTGCCCTCCAAAAAAAATTTTCAAAATATCTTCAATGTACAGAATTGGACCTGTTACAGTTTTATTATAAGTATAGATTTACTAACGTTGGTTTATACTGTATACACATCATTATCATATTTTCAACTCGCACGTCGGCGCTCACTACTGATCATGAGATTTTCCCAGAATGTGAATGATATTGGCCATAGCCTACCACGCTGGTCAAATCCATAAGAGTGAAAGAAAGAATCATCGAAAAAAATGCTTTTTAAAGAAGAAATCAAATAAAAAAATTAAATAAGCAAATGCTAAAAAGAAAAATAAAGATTTGAGATCCAATTTCAAAGTAATGGTAATAAAGTAAGGTGCCGAATAACATTTGTTTCCGGTTTATTTGCATACGGCATACCATAGACTTAACATTTACCGTTTTACTACCGTATGCATACAGAACAGTATCGGTCCGAGAGTTGGCGACGAATTTCGGGAAGGTCCTTTTGGCAAGCTGAAATTGTGAGAAAATATAATTTCGTCAATTGGCGAATCCAGTCCTGCCAGTCTGGTAGAGCGTTTGCGATTATTTCGCTACTGCGCAGCATATATTATACAACATTTGAAAAAAAATTTTTTTTGCCTCTTTGGTTTTTTAATCTTTAAATTTAGTACTTATAGAATTCGAAAAAGAAATCCCAGACGTTTTTGTCGGTTATAAAGTACCAGACCTCTTCAAAAATATTTTATTAAAATTCCCAAAAAATATACTTTTGGCAATCTGAAATTTTAATCACGTATTTATTATGTAATTTTAATAATACCTGCATATCGCCAGACAAATTTTGGAAAGGACCTTTCCGAAATTCGTCGCCAGCTCTCTGACTATATTATTGTAATGAGTGGAGCTTCGCACGCGTTGATCTCTAAAGCGACGAAAATATTTACAAGCAGTGATTCAATGTACATAACGGTAGCAGATACGATTTTTTGGTATATAATAGGTAGATACCGTTTTGTATGACCGGGTAACCGATAATAAAAATGTATTTATATATCTTCGTATCATATATCACAACAAAAAACATATAAACACCATTTACAAATAATATATGTAAAGTAAATGTAATGTTTATATTATTAATAACATATATAATTTAATATTTTTCGTATTATCCTTGTTGTAAATTCCACGTGTTGTTTCAATTAGGTCAACAGTACTGCGCCATTTCTAACGTATGTGAATAAGGGCAATCAACTAGGTATATGTAACAAGCTATCCATACAAATTATTAATGCGAAAGTCCGATTTTGACGAAATAAGGTAAAAAATAGCTTGCATCCCAGACGAATATAGCCTTGAAAAATTATTTTGTATCTATTTTGTGGACACGTCATAATGCGTAACTTTTTAAAAGGTAAATCCACGAGGATGAAGTTTCGGGCATCATGTATACTCATAAATATAATCTAACAACTAATAAGCTAGGATAGTGTTTTTTTTAATGTACTAGAATCTAGATGATGCCCCTGACTTCGTCCGCGTAGATCAAGTTCTTATGATTCCCGCGGGAACTCCTTAATTTTCCGGGATAAAAAGTAGCCTTTGTGTTTCCCCGGGATTTAACCTACCCCTACACTAAATTTCAGCAAAATCGGTTGAAAAGATTGGCCGGGAAAGCGTAGCAGACCGACAGACAGACAGACACACTTTCGCATTTTTAATATTAGCACCTATTCTGTGATATTAGCACAGATATTAGTACGGATTTAAACTATAAAAATATACTTTCTTACATACATGTTACTATTATGTCTACATTAGGTACATAGTTTAAGGCTACGAAGGGTTACGAATCTACGGCGTACGTACCTACTTAGGTAGTAGTAAAACCCACGACTAAATTCAGGTATCTCCTTAGCAAAGATAAGAATATTGTGTAGAATCCAGAGCCTAGTTTCCAAATCTTCCGGAATTTTCTGAAAATCTTTCCTTTGCAATTGCCAACATGATTGCTTTTGTTTAAAAGTACTAACAAGAAAGAAAGCAATCTATATTGGTATGGTGGTATGGTAACTTCACGGATCGCAACCGCTTGAGATAAATATCAAAATACTTATAGGTAATTTTATAACAAACCTATCAAAAAAAATACTAATTTTTATTAATTAATTTATAAAAAATAATATGATTGTTCATTTCATGAATCTCATTTGAAAGGGTCCATACATACCTATGCCATAATATACTAATATCAATAAGTACATAGATACTTGAATGTAAGTATTTTGATTAGGTACGAATACTTGTGTATCTGAATACGTAGGATGTGCGACGTTCGTTGGTGCGCCACGTGGACTGATGCAACTGACAAATTAACTTCGTATGCTTTGACGCCGCAACCGCCCGTGCACTAATTATAATTAATTAATTATAAACATTTTCTAACAACGACACTTGTGCCAATTATTATTCAAAATAATACAATTAAGACCCATTTATTTTATGGTGAATTATTATTACGTATGCGTGATTATTTTTTTTTCAATTATTTATTTTACGTAGCTATGTTATAATATTTTGCTTTAATCTGTATACACGTGTGAGTGTTACGCATATTGAAGTAGGTATTCATTTGTTGTAATTATTGGAAGTTAATTAATTTTTACTTTATAATAACAATATGCTGATACAGTTCTACAACTAAATTTATTTATTACGTTGTTTTTGGAATTTATAATTTAAAAAATTCAAGTTAACCTTCTTGCAATCAGTGTACTTACTCTACCATTAGGGCTAATTCATATAAGCCGGGAAATCATACTAATATTATAAAGGCGAAAGTGTGTTTGTTTGTTGGTTTGCCCCTCAATCACGCTGTAACAGAGCATCGGATCCACGTTATTTTTTGTATAGGGGATACTGACATAGACTACTTTTTATAGGTACCGGGAAATTAAAAAAAATTATTCCATGTGAAAAGTTTATTAAAATATGTCGATCATTTCGTCAATCTATTTCCTTTCGTATAGCTCCCATAGCACTTTCCCCGTAAAACTCAATGCGATTTTATTTACATCATTGTCATTTGTCATCAATAGTCATCATCGACTTTGAGATCGTAATATTGGAAAGTTCACAGGAATACAACTCCGAAAAGTTAGGCAAGTGCCTATATTATTATATACCAGGAAATCGATCTCCGGACCCCGGATATGGTCCTAAACCACTAAGCTACCTGCTATTACAATAAGTGATGACGTTGAAATCCTTATTATTCATTATAACATTTTATCCCCAGCCTCGCGAGTTCTTGCCGCGTTGAACAAGAGCGTAGACCCGTGCGATGACTTCTATGAGTTTGCCTGCGGCGGCTGGATCCAGAAGAACCCGGTGCCCGAGTGGGCGACGTCGTGGGACCAGCTCGCGATCCTGCGCGAGCGGCTGGTGGCAGACCTGCGGGAACTGCTCGAAGACAAGAGCGACGCTGGCTTGCCGAACAGTGTGCTAAAGGCTAAGGCGTTGTATCGCACTTGCATTGACGTGGGTAAGCGGATTTCTTCTTTTTCAGCACTTAAGTGTAGTCGTCCGCTGTACGTGAAACCTCAGGGTGCGGATCCCCGCGCCGGATCACTCAAGTTAGCCGAGCTCACTCCAGAATCTAAGTAGTTAGTGAAAAATAAAACAAAAACTAAATAGGCATAAAAAATATTCCAAGTTTGGCCACCGGGCCATACCTGTGGGACTTTACTTTTTGATGCGTCCAAACGCACTTTTGCAGGAAATATTGAATTATGACGTCATTAAAGTTCTGTGCAGTTTTTTACTCTAATTTAGACAGTTTAAAATGGTTATTCAACATAAAACTAACAGGGGACGTAGGTATTACGTCTTTTGGAAGATCCTCTATTTAAAAGTCACTAAAAAAAAATTGGTTGCCTGTAAAGTCGGTATACGGGCGAAAGTTTTACGTGACAACGACTTTGAGTGGTGAATTTTAATGTGAATATTCATTCGTATAGTAGGAAGAAGGATGAAATCTCTCTCACTCTCTCTCTCTCGCTCTGTCTCTCTCGCTCTTAGGCGGGCTAACTGTGCTCGAGTGGAAGGGACGCGTGCCTTTCACTTTTTATGTCTGTCTCTCTCGCTCTTAGGCGGGCTAACTATGCCCGAGTGGAAGGGACGCGTGCCTCTCACTCGCTCTCATTGTGAGCGCATAGCGTGAGCGGAGCGTAACGCAGTTTCTTGAAGTGTCACCCGGCAAACCAATTTATAAGACGTTGTCACGTCAAAATAATTTATTTGACTAGTTTTACCAGGGACTGATGATGTGAGGTGAAGTCACAGAAGCTCAGTTGTTTTGCCGCCTACTCGTTACATTTGTCTCATAGAGTACATAATTTCTTAGCGAGGTTAAAGGTAACATGAGTAATTGGTCGTTGGACAGCTTGCTGCTGCCCCTGAACAATAATCAAGTAAAATACAAAAAAAAAAACCTTAGCCCGTAAAAACTGCATCAATCGTTTTAACAATATCAATTGTTGTGATTGACTGAAATCGCGTGATTCCCAGAGAGACGCAGGTTCAAATCCTGCCCGTTCTGCAGTTTTCTATGCTTAGAAGTTTCCTTATTGTGAGAATATGGAATACTATAATAAAATTACAAAAATCAGATTGTTTTGAATATTCGTAATCGACCCTTGAAAGTACCATCAATGTATTACAAAAACACACGCCACAATAAATTTAAAATGTAAAAGGCCTCAAAGATAAAAGAATGTAAGTAGTTAGGTACTCAAAGAAATCCTTTACAATTCCACAGATAAGCTAGAAAAGGACGGCATCAAACCGATCGAAGATGTCCTCGTGTCACTAGGCCTACCGGCGCGCCCGCCCTCCGCGCCCAGCGCCAACTTCAGCTGGGAGGAAGTGGCGGGCAGAAGCCGGCGCCGGCTGGGCCTCAACGCGCTCGTCAGCGTACAGGTCGCCGAGGACGTGCGGAACACCAGCCAGAACCGCGTCGTGGTATGTACCACCACCACCACCACCACCACCACCACCACTACCACAACCACTACAGCTCATTGACGTTCCATTGCTGGGCACAGGCCTCCACTCTCATAGGAGAGAGAGAGGGAATTGGAGCTTGGATCCACCACGCTGCTCCAGTGCGAGTAAGTGTGGAGCTATTCAGACCAAGGAACAAGGCGCTTCGTCGTCTCAACCGATACACGTTTTTTTTTATTACTAGATAGGCTTGCGCTTGACGACAATCATGCAAAGCAATGATGAGGTCTTATAGGTTGGAACCCGCTTGCCTAGAAGATGCCTACAGTATTCACTCTTGCCTTGAAGGTACCTAAGTTATATTAAGTGGCAGGAAACACGTGCGCTGGAAGGTCGTTCCAAACTTAGCGGAGCGTTGGGAGCATCCTCAGAAGGCGTTGAATTTAGTATAGATATTATTAGCCAATTTAAAGCAATAGGCTACCTACTCGAAAACGCAGCAAGGGACAATAAAATAGATAACCTGCCTTATTTACTGCATTTTTTGTAAAACCGCATTCACGATTTCGTCAATATTTTTTGGCAAGTAACATTATACGCAAAATATATGCAAATTCGACCTTTATTTTTCAAAGTCAATGTCTCCAAGATATATTTCTGTAATATTTTTATGACGCCTTTCATTGAATTAGCATACAATTTAGGAGAAGTGATATCTAAATGCAAGCTTTCAAAAAATATATTTATAAAAAGAGTGTCAACCGAGATGAAGATGGTTCCTGATGTCGTTAAACTCATTGTCCATAATCGTTCAGCCAGCCGCCAAGCTCCTTTTGTGTGCAGACGTGTCAATGGACACTTTTGCTTCCAGCAAGTTTTTTCAATCACATTTCGATACTCGTTTTTGATGACACAGGTTGAATAAATTGAATTCATCGTAACCTTTCCCAAAATTGGTGTACCCTTATCAAGCATAGCAAGAATGACATCATTGCTAAATTTTCTTCTATCCTGGTTTATTTTTGCCACTTAGACTTCCAATTACATAGTGCCAGCTTCCCTTCAGATCGGTCCAGTCAGCCAAGTTCATGCCTGTATCAAAGCAGACTATACGTCGGTGAGGACTTTACGAGACCGTTGCGGGGATCCCGTCGTCCAATTGCTTATGCACTTGACTTTTGTCAAAAATAGTCTTCAGCCTCACTAAGATTTGTTGCAATGTCTCCTAAAAAGCTACAGCTTTCTTGGAGACCTGTGCCGCCATATACCGACTGCAGGGAATCGAACCCGGGACTTCCCGCTTATAAAACCACAGCGCCTTGTTTTTATTGAAAATATATTTCTAAGTACAAAGTTTCAGTGACATCACTTGACGCTGCATTGCGGCCCCAATAATAAAGTACCTAGCACCACTTTCCTGTGAAACAATATGTATATTTTTCTCACAAAATGCGGTAAAGCAACTTTTTGTCGACCGACATGTCGATATCATGATAACTTGCATATATCCGAAAATATAAATAACAAATGTAAGATCCATATCAGCTAAATCACTTGGAGGAGGATCCTCGTCGTGACTCTGAATATGTTCCCATTTAAATGGTAATCGCGCCGAGGATATCACGACCGTGATTTGAAATGTAAATCGTAATTGCACTAGATATCACATTTAGTATCAATAAATATTTTTGCGGTTACTTTATGCAGATCTTGTAATAAGTATTTGTTTGGAGTGCCAGTCTATACACTGTAGTCTGTGGTGCCAGTCGGCTTTGCGCACAGGCTTTGCGTTCCAAATGCCGTCTATCTGTCTTGCGTATAGTTGCAATTGTAGTCAATTGTGCGTCAAATAGGTACTTAGGTACGTTGTTTCATACCTAATTCTAATCTAAATGGACCGTCCTAGGAACCGAACCTGAAACCTCCCTGTACTTATTAAACGTAGACCTTAAGGAAGTAGCATCAAGAAAGTGCTCGAACCAGCGATATCCTTGGCTTAATGGTGATCGTTGAGGTCTTATAAGTGGGCTGTGAGAGATCTGGGATCTATTGCTGGTACGAGAATTTGGAAACCAGTCGGTGTAGTTTCTGTCCGTCACTGAACGATTAGCTATTCTTTTTTTTTTTAATCACTCATTCATACTTTTTTTAGGTTACCCGCTTCAATCTTTTACAGCATCAATACATCCGGTACGGGCTGAGATTGTAGTCATAGAACAAAAAATCTCATACTTACAAGTTAAAACCGTACAATCCTCTTGTCTTGCAGGTAGAGCAAGTGACGCCAGGGTTCAGCGACCGCTACCTGCGCCAGCCCGACCAGTTCGCGCACGAGCTGGAGCAGTACCGCAAGTACATCCGCGCCGTCATCGAGATCGCCGACAACGACACCGATGCTGAGAGCTTCGCTGATGACATCATCAGTTTTAGCACCAGCTTGGCCCTAGTAAGTAAATGTAGGGGCTACATTCGACGCAGGTGCTATCTTCAGCCTGCATCGCGATTACGAAGTTTTCTCTCAATCGCACTATTTAAAGAACTTCTAACATAGGACAACGGTTGGACCAGCTGGTTTCCTGAGCATGACACTCACTCGCAGAAAGATCTTCCTATTATTACGGTCGAGCACACACTTCGCTTCTGCACATGTTTGACCACCAGGTGACTCCAGGGTTCAGACTACTAAGTGACGTAAGCGAAGCCAGTAGGTTTAGCGAAGTGGGTTCAACGATTAGTTTGCACAAGAGCTCGAGCAGTACCGCAAGTACATCCGCGCCGTCATCGAGATCGCCGACAACGACACCGATGCGGAGAGCTTCGCTGATGAGATCATCAGTTTTAGCACCAGCTTGGCCTTGGTAAGTGTTTTTTTACAGCTCCAAGGGACCGTAGAGCATTTGATATTAATTTCAACTTGATAACTCCCCGCGTTCCCGAGAAAAAGGTTGTTGACAGACAGACAAACGGACAACGAAGTGGTCCTATAAGCCTATAAGTGTTCCTATTTTCCTCTTGATGTACGGAACCCTAAAAATGAAAAATAGTACAATGAAAAAACAGATGACGCTATTCGCAGCCTGCATCGCGATTATGAAGTTTTCTCTGAATTACACTATATGTAGAACTTCCAGGATACAACGTTTAGACCATCTAGGTCCCCGAGCATAACACCCGCTCGGAGGAAGATCTTCCTATTGTTTGGGTCGAGCACACACCTATCGTTCATTAGTACTCCCAGCTATGTATCCCAGTATTTCCACTATAGCTTCGTGACTCGTTGATCTGCTAGTAACACTGCGGATCTCCAACTTTACCTAATTTCTGACTCGTTCAGGTAAAATACACTACATACCTATAGATCTCTTAATTTGCTATTGAGCTACTCTGTGCTCATAGTTAGTGACCACTTCTTCATTATATATTTTTGTTCCAGATAATGACCCCAGTGGAAGTTCGGCGCAGTGGCACGCATCTGTTCCATGAAGTGAGCGTGTCACAACTTATCCAAGGCTCTAGCGGGGGACCCGCGCAGTGGAGTCAGGTAAAAAACATTTATCACGGCTCATTCATCCCGAAAGCTTCTTCAAATTATTATATTGCATCAGCCGGGAGTAGAACTTCAAACCTTCAGAACATTATTCCATTTCTATATTCTATGTTCATATCTATATTTAGTGATTACTCAAGATTAAATAACATAGCGTGCAGAAACACTACGTTTGAGAAATTAAAATATCACTTGTCTCAAACGGCGAAGGAAAGGAAAACAGCGTGACCTCCATAGTCGAGAGTTCTTCATAATGTTCTCTAAGGTGTGTGGAGTCTGCCAATTCGCACTTGACCAGCGTGGTGGACTATGGCCAAACTTCACATTCCGAGAGGAGATTCGCGCTCAGTAGTGATCCGGCAATAATTAGAAATTATGACTACATTTTTGCGGCGCTTGCGTTTGAGACTGGGCTCATGGTCATCGGACACGAAACATTTTATCACTGTTGTTTCCCGAAAGTTAGGTGACCAACTTTATTTTACTTACTTTACTTTTTTTAGTGACTTTAGCCCAACGGCTTAGCCTGGCAATTCAGAGAGGCAATAGCTCAATAGCGCCAGTGTCTTGGGTACCATGCCCAATGCCCATGAACGATTATTTGGATGGTGTATATTTTTTGTAAATTTTAATGTTAGGTTCAGATTTTTTGTAAGGTTATTGTTTGTAAACATTTTAATTATTATTGTTAGTATTTGTTGCTCATTGTTACCTATCTATACTAATATTATAAAGAGGTAAAGTTTGTGAGTTTGTGAGGTTGTAGGGGGTAATCCGATTTTGAAAATTCGGGTACCAATAGAAAGGCTATATTATATTAACCCGAAAAATTAGCGAGTTCCCGTGGAAATTTAAAAAACTTATTTCACGCGGACGATGTCGCGGGCATCTGCTAGTTATAACTAAAGAATTAAAAGAAATGATGATGTATGTATTTGCAGCACAAATGGCAGAGATACATCGACCTTGTATTCGAAAACACGAACGTGACGCTAGACCAGAATCTGGACCGCGTCATCGTGATGGATCTGCCCTACCTGCACAAGCTGGCCACGCTGCTGGTCGACACCAAGCCCGTCGTTGTTGGTGAGTACGAGTTGAGCACGTAGAGCCGTCGCGTCGGTCCTGCACCTGGTCTCTCTCCGGTCGTGTCGGATTTCCGTCCCATCGGGCTATGAGAGTAAAGGCACATAGAGTGCACCTGTGTTTGCGCCCACACTTGTGCAGTATACTATCTCCCGCGCAGATGGCTAATCTCTCTGGAGATAGGCTGCCTTTCTCTTTCTTTATCTTGTCAGTTTTGCTGAAACACCCAGAAGCTAGGATGTTTTATTTAGACTTCAAGTGACCTGTCTATTTAATATTCATATTTATTTATTTACATTCCAAACTCCAATCTTTTCAATGATACATTTCCTCCTTTACCTTCAGAATTCAGTAATTCACCCTTTTCTTATTTCTCAATTTCCAGAGAAATTCCTCTGGTGGAGCGTGTTCTCCACACTGGCTCCGATGACTCTGAGCGCATTCCGCGACCTCGGCTTCGAGTTCTCCAAGGCGGTGTTCGGGCTGCAGCAGCGGACCCCGCGCTGGAAGAGCTGCACCGCCAACGTCAACGCCAACTTCGGCGTGGCCTTGAGCTATCTGTACGTGAAGAGACACTTCGACCACACTTCCAGACAAAAGGTAATTCGTTTCAAACAACCGGCTTTTTCTGTAGACACTACCCCAGGACGCTTTCAAATTCAACTACAATTTGAAGGCTAGACTGATTTCTCCGGTGTATTATTCATGGCTGATTTGGTTATGTGTATTGAACTTTTATGGAACTAGCTTTAAACAGTTACTAGTTTTATATTGGACATTTTCTATAATTACGGCGAGGTCAGCTAACTGCAGCTATTCCTTTTAAGCTGTCAGCAAGTTGACCTTCTAATCAAAATGCTAGTTATGCCAGAAAACAATATAATTTTAACTAATTGATAGTAACGTCTGAGAGAAATTTGGACGCAGTCCACAGTGTGGAACTAATTACACAATCATGATTTAGTCATTTGTTTCGAGGAACATAGGGCTGCAGGAGTTTCATGATTTAGTTTTCATGCCCTTTTATTTTTATTTATTCTAAATTTTTAAAAGATCTTTGTATCTCTGTGAGATTATGCCACACCCATAATACCCTAATAAACTCAATATCTTTCTTAAATTAAATAGTCTTTGGCCTTGATATGGTTCTAATAACAGTCCTACTGCTGTTTAAAGGTCCGCCTCAATAGACCAAACTTTTTATGGATGAACTAGTTATGGATGTTTCACACGTTTCAGGCCATCGAGATGATAGAGGACGTGCGCGAAGCGTTCGCCGCGGCCACCAAGGATCTTCCCTGGATGGACGCGACCACGCGCGCCACCACGCTGAGGAAGCTGCACGCCATCCGCACCTTTGTAGGATTCCCCTCCTGGCTGCTCACTCACAAGGACCTGGACAAGCACTACCAGCATGTGAGACTTTACATCACTATAGCTCAGAATGAAAACTGATCGTCCTGACTCCAAGCAGTCTGTAGCTTCTAGCTACTATTCCAGCCCCGTAGTCAATTTACATACGTTTCATGCATTGAGGTATGTACTAACGTGACATATAATTCAATGGTTTCATTTCTATTCTCTTACTAGTCATTTAGTCATTAATTTATTAATAGCTTTCATGTCTTACATACCTACTAATACAATATTCTTAATATAATTAGCAGTTAGCATGCATGGACATGAGGCCCTATCAGGGCGTTGCTAAATGTTAACATTATTATTAGTTATATCTAATTATTATCATTAATTTATTTAATTTAAAATACTACTATAATTGTTAACGCTTTACCGAAAGCGATTAAAAACGCTAACCATAGACTATTCACTTATTATTTTTCTCTTCGCTAAAGCGTTAACGATTATAGAAAGAGAATAGACGCGAAACGTATATATTAACGTACCTACTTATATTAACTTGACTAGGGGGGCTGAAGTGATTTTGTAAAGCGTCTATACTTAACATATTCAAGGCGCTGGCCTATATCCCTAATGATCATGATCTGATTCTCATTCACTGCATTTCCTTTCCACCAGAGCAGTCTATTTGTCTTTTCGTTAGTAAATCCAAAAGTACGTGCCTCAATTTTGAACCTTCTTACCCCAGGTATTGTTAGGATTAGAACTTCCCCAGCTAAGTTTTTTAGTATTGCGTCAACTTGAAATCTTGGCTTACACTTTGCCTAACTAAAGAATCAGATTTCGTACTCCTAATTTTATTAAATTTTGTTCTGGCGTTCGAACTTTACCTACAAAAGGTAGAATGATCTTTCGGTAATAATCAAAGGCATCATTTCTAATTTTCCAAGTGGAAAAAATCTATACCGGTTTTATTTAATGTTGATATTTTCCAGGTGGAAGTGATAGAAGGCAACCTGTTTGAATCCTTTCTGAAGCTGACGCAGGCGACAGTCAAGAAGTCCCTGGAAACTCTTCGCGAGAAACCTGACAGGGACAGGTGAGTCGAACGAGTGAACGATCAAAAAGTCATTACTGCATACGCCACACAGTAGATTGTAAAGCTTAGTACTAGGAACTAGGTATTGAAATTGCACCGCACGTGTATACACCGCTTTACATAGCTCCAGAACTTTTTTAAGCATAATCGGTCATATAGCAATATATGCCACACCACTGGCATATATTGCACAACACAGGTACTTAATACACCGCTTTAAATAGTTTTTTTTTATCCACTACAAGTTAGCACTTGACTGCGATCTCACCTGATGGTAAGTGATGATGCAGTCTAAGATGATAGCAGGCTAACCTGTTAGGGGCATGGCAGTTATATTAAACCCATACCCCTATTCGGTTTCTACATGGCATCGTACCGGAACGCTAAATCGCTTGGCGGCACGTCTTTACCGGTAGGATGGTAACTAGCCACGGCCGAAGCCCACGAGCAGTTTCCCACCAGGCAAACTTTTCCGGAACTTTTTTCAGCAAAATCGGTCATATATAGCAATGTATGCCACACCACTGGCATATATTGCACAACACAGGTAATACACCGCTTTAAATAGTTCCAGAACTTTTTTTAGCAAAATCGGTCTAGCCGTTTTTAAAATAACACATCTACTGCCACAGCCATCTGGTGGCATATAAACGTAGTGTAAAGAAACTACAAATTTCCAAAAACCTGCTCCGAGGAACGACATCAGTAACGTAAATTTTGCCGGTGAATGGTTCTGCGTTCCACTCCTTCGTGGTTCCCATTTATTAAATCTTCAAAACAATACAATTTAATCATCCGAGTTTAACTTTGACTTTCACCAGATGGGTCGCCACCGCTACCACAGTGAACGCGTTTTACTCTGCGACGCTCAACTCAGTCAGTAAGTAGATATCTAGTAAAGTTGAAGACAGAACTGAAGTGGCCTTCAAAACAGTTCTTAAAATTATTTCTTTTCTTTTTAGCGTTCCCAGCTGGAATTTTGCAACCACCGTTCTATGGAAATGGAATTGAGTAAGTGTATATATTCGATTATAGTCCGTCAAATTTATCTGACCCGGGGGCGAAAATTGGAACAAATTTTTATGCCTGTTTAGTTTTTGTTTTTATTTTATTTTTTATATTGTACTAGCGACGCTGTCGCCGGGTTAATTTGTCATACTTAACATTGTTAATATGTAATTCGTCGTCCATTAACTTAATTATGCTCCTGCAACACCAGAAAATGCCAATGCCTTGCCAGTCTAAAACTAATTTGTTAAGTAAGGTTAAGGGTTAAGACGATACGGGAGGGCGGTTTCCCCCATACAATCGTATTAGTCTGTTTTCTCCGTGAATAATTACAATAGAGAAAATATTTTTGCACCATAAAATTTATACGAGTCCGTGCCATGTCCCTATGTTTTGCTTTTTTCAATAAATTAATAATTTTAAGAATTTGGAACCTACAAAAATTGCAAAAAATGGCCCAGTTTTCGCGTCATCGTCAGATATCCCGCATATAAATTTGACGAATATAATCAAAAAAAGAAAAACATACCGACATAGCCTGAGTCCTTCTTAAATTGTTCTTGAAAAAAAAATTAAAATCGGTTCTGTTTTGGAGGAGGAAACAGAAAAATACGAGAGTAAGAATTCGACTGTTTTTCATAGGTATTATCGGTCCAAGATGCAGTTGTCCCTATCGGGTGTTATGGAATTCTATTCGAGGAGCAGCGCGACGGCAATATAATTGTTCAATACCTATTCTCAAAGTTTCCCGTTCATCCCATATCCTCTTAAGGAATAGTCCAGAGACTATTCCTGGAATAACGGGAAATAAAAGAATTGTAGGTGTTGCAGATAAAAATTGAGAATTCTAAAACGAATTGCTGTTTTCAGAGCTATCAACTATGGCTCGATCGGAGCTATTATGGGACACGAGGTCACTCACGGATTTGATGATCAAGGTAAGTAACTACTGAGAATTGTGCTTTTACTTTTCACACTTCATGCCACGCTGCCCCCCTAGCATGGGCCGAGAAAATTTTCTCCCCGAGGAAAGGATAAAAATTTTATTCCTAAATAAATAAATAAAAACCCTAAATAACGGTGGATAAATAGTCCCCAGAGTCCCCGTGAAATGTCAAACGGGGATAAACTTCTCCTCTCCCCTGTTGCCGTGCTCTGAGAAGAGGATAAGTTAATTTTATCTCTTGTGAGTGGATAAAATCGGGGGATAAAATTTTTATCTCCGGCCTATGCTAGCCCTGCTGAATAAGAAGAAGTTAACGAAAATCAAGATGGCGGATATGACGTGATGTGCCTACATATTTTTTTGTAGCAATTTTGGGGTATCTAAGTACAATCTACCTGCTTATCATGAGATAGGTATCTATTTTCAAATGTATACCTAGGTCCTAGGTACACAATATACCCACTCCTAATAATTATTACCGATAACAGCCATACCATAACAGCCATACCATAACAGTTGGCCTGCCACCATGTCAGACTGCATCATCGCTTAGGATGAGATCGCAGTCAAGGGCTAACTTGTAGTGGGTAAAAAAAGCGAAGTGAGGTTCATGCAATTCACGAGTGCGCACGGCGCATGGTTGTGTTAAAGTCCTATCTGTATCCATTTGAATACTTGTAAATGTGTGCGTGTACGTGATTGCGCGTACGACTGACCGCTCTGAGAGGCACGCACACTTAAGAGGATCGTCTAGTGACTAAACGCGACGCGAGTAGGTATGTTCAATAATGCTATCTGTTTCACAACGCTTCGCTGCCTTCTCCGTATCGTGCGATAGAGAGAGATGCAAGTCCAGTACATTTTATTTTTGAAATATTGCTTCGGGTGATAACGTTTTTACCCCCTACTTTTTATCCCGGAAAATTAATGAGTTCCCGTGGGAATCGAAAAACCTTAGTCCATGCGGACGAAGGCGCGGGCATCATAGCTAGTATACATAAATATGCAGCATTTACCAAAACGCGTACAGTATCGTGTGTAAAAAGCCCTTGTAAAAAGTCTATTTGAATAAAAAAAAATTGAATTTTTGAATGTCACTCGCCCGCAGGCCGCCGCTACGACGAGAACGGCAACCTGGCTCAGTGGTGGTCTGCCGATACCCTGGAGCACTACCAGGCGCGCGTCAAGTGCATCGTGGACCAGTACAGCCGGTACCGCCTGCCGCAGCTGCCCAACTACACCGTGAGCACACACCTTTATAGCGACACTACATACATAAATGATAATGTTCGACTAACCTTGCCTATCCCACTAAAAGACAGGGCCATACTGCCAAATACTTAAAGCACGGTAATGTTATCTATATATATACACTATACAGTATTGTGACTCAGCTCTGTCACAGTATATGAGATGTTGACTCGACAATGCACGATTGTAAAGAATCTGAATAAGAAGATGTCTTTACAATCGTGCATTGTCGAGTCAACATCTCCTGAAGATGCTCCGGTTTCGGAGTGAAACGTACGTTGAGAGTGATTCGGAGGATTTGTGTGGTGTGGTGCTGTGCCGGTGCGAATTGCTGGGTGGTCGGTATTCGCATGCGATTGGTGAAAGACACGCACTGTACCACATAGATTTGTCTGCTGTGGCGGATTATAGCGAATTAAACTGCTAGTTCATTCAGTAAGTATATTTTACTTTTACTTTTTTATTTATTTAAATGCTAGAAGGATAACAATCCTCTCTAATGTCGCCGCGTCGTTGGCCGCAGGTGCACGGGTTCAACACTCAGGGCGAGAACATCGCGGACAACGGCGGCCTGCGCGCGGCGCTGAGCGCGTACGCGCTGTACGCGCGCCGCCACCCCGCCGCGCGCCGCGCCGTGCTGCCCGGCCTGCCGCACTACACGCCCAACCAGCTCTTCTTCTTGGGCTTCGCGCAGGTTCGTTAACGCTTCCCTTTTAACAAACTTCGCGTTCGTTTTGGGTATTGGTTGGTTTTTGGGCCACCACTACAGCCCATTAACGTCCCACTGCTGGGCACAGGCCTCCTTTCTCATAGGAGAGAGGGGATTAGAGCTTAGACCCACCACGCTGCTCCAATGCGGGTTGGCGGGCTTTAACGACTATTATCATGTTAGTAATAATAACCGGGACCGACGCGACGGCTTAAAGTGCTCTCCGAGGCACGGGGGTGAAGGACCCCCAACTTCCTAACTCCGGGCTAGTACTGAGAATTTCTATTTAGAAAAACCCGATCACAGATGTAGTAAACAGATACCGCGCTCGGAACACAGAAGTGCGGCCAAAATTTATTCGAGTGTGCGTGACAGCACTGTCTGAACACATGCATCAGTGTGCGTGAAATGTTGCCAGATTAATGAAAAAGTGCCAAATTAATGAAAGAAAATCTATTTGTTGGTTCTTTCTTTAGGCCTTCGATTTCAACGACATATGGTAGGAGAATAGCTTGTATCCTGGAAAAGGAGATGCGCATATTACTGTGGTGGTACGCTGGCTACTTTGGAGCTACGCTGAGTAGGTACTTTAGCGGTACGACGAATACTTCCAAGATATGCCAGTTAAATTGGTGGTACGTAGACTACTTTAGAGCTAGGCCGACTACTTTAGAGGTACGCCGACTACTTTAGAGGTACGCAGACTACTTTTAAGGTACGCCAGCTACTTTAGCGGTACGCAGACTACTTTGGTGTTACGTAGGCTACTTTTAAGGTACGCCGGCTACTTTAGAGGTACGCAGGCTACTTTTAAGGTACGTAGGCTACTTTTAAGGTACGCCAGCTACTTTCGAGGTACGTAGGCTACTTTGGTGGTACGCAGGCTACTTTAGAGGTACGCAGGCTACTTTTAAGGTACGTAGGCTACTTTTAAGGTACGCCAGCTACTTTCGAGGTACGTAGGCTACTTTGGTGGTACGTAGGCTACTTTTAAAGTACGCCAGCTACTTTAGAGGTACGTACGTACCTCGTACAGCTCTTCGTACCTCGAAAGTAGCTGGCGTACCTTAAAAGTAGCCTACATACCTTAAAAGTAGCCTGCGTACCTCTAAAACAGCCGGCGTACCTCTAAAGTAGCTGGCGTACCTTAAAAGTAGCCTGCGTACCACCAAAGTAGCCTACGTACCTCCAAAGTAGCTGGCGTACCTTAAAAGTACCCTACGTACCACCAAAGTAGCCTGCGTACTTTGAAAGTAGCTGGCGTACCTTAAAAGTAGCCTACGTACCTTAAAAGTAGCCTGCGTACCTCTAAAGTAGTCGGCGTACCTCTAAAGTAGCTGGCGTACCTTAAAAGTAGCCTGCGTACCACCAAAGTAGCCTACGTACCTCCAAAGTAGCTGGCGTACCTTAAAAGTACCCTACGTACCACCAAAGTAGCCTGCGTACCTCGAAAGTAGCTGGCGTACCTTAAAAGTAGCCTACGTACCTTAAAAGTAGCCTGCGTACCTCTAAAGTAGCCGACGTACCTCTAAAGTAGCTGGCGTACCTTAAAAGTAGCCTGCGTACCACCAAAGTAGCCTACGTACCTCCAAAGTAGCTGGCGTACCTTAAAAGTACCCTACGTACCACCTAAGTAGCCTGCGTACCTCGAAAGTAGCTGGCGTACCTTAAAAGTAGCCTGCGTACCACCAAAGTACCCTACGTACCACCAGAGTAGCCTGCGTACCTCGAAAGTAGCTGACGTACCTTAAAAGTAGCCTACGTACCACCAAAGTAGCCTGCGTACCATCTGCGTACCAAGCAGCTGGCGTACCTATAAATTAATCGGCGTACTTCGAAATAAGCCGGCAGCGTAGCTGTTTCACAAAAAAAAAAACTATCTACTAACAGCCCATTTACACCTTTAATTTAAGGGAAAATATTTCAACGTTAATTAGCAACACTGATAGATATCGTTGAGGTTTTGTGTTTCAAGTCATCAGCAATTAATTATCATGGAAAAAAAATCTAACAGAATGAAAATATAAATTTTTGCCTATGAAACGAAACATCATCTTCCTTTTTTAATTTTTGGTAACAATTTTGACAGTGTTTCAAGACACAAGACGGCATTATTTTGAGAAACTTGTCTACACACACGTCACGTCAAAACTTCTCGACGCGTCGCATCCAACTAACTGAGAATTGTATTTGCTTTTCGTTTTGTATTCGCTTTGTTGGCGCGTCTGCCGTGTTCTGAGCGCGGTATCTGGTACTACATCTGTGAACCCGATACTCAATTATGGCCTCAAACTATTTAAAGTATCAACTGTCATAAATGGCTGAATTTTCGGCGGGTTCACACCTAATCCAGTCACACTGTTGCTGTGGGTGTGACTCGTTAGTAATGGCTAATAAAACATGGTTTGCAACCGCCAACCAGTAACAGTATGACTCGTTGGGAGAAAAATTCCGAAAGATTCCGAACCAGTTACACTGTGACTGGATTAGGCGTGACTCGTTGAGAACCCACCGAATTTGGTGTCTTCCTGTGACAGTGTATTTTAGCCAAAAGCGGAATGGCGGTAATAGGTGATTGCGATCATGACTGTAGTCATCGTAAGTCAATGACTGTAGCAAACAATTTTACATAATAACGCCCTAGGTACTAGCTGCAATTATAACAATATGGCATAAACGGCAAAGCTACATCATTGCTACAAACTCAATTGTTGTAACTGTTATTTATTGATTCAGAGTTGACTACGATCGTTTTTTTATTGCAATACCGAAACTTTGTCTGAATTTTATATTGGAACAAAGTTCCTTATGGGACGACAGGGTACCCTAGCCGTAATTAAAGTTTAATTTGGAATGTAGTAAATATAGTTACTACATTCCAAATTAAACTTTAATGCCTTAGTGTGAAGGTTCATATTGTATTAATTTTTTGTATTAAAAAAAATTGGGTTTCGCTTGAAATTAAAATTTATGTCATAAGGAACTTTGTTCCTATCTGGTTTTTTTATGTTTAGGTAGGTACCATGTGTTGGATCAGCAAATAAAACATTCTATTAAATTTTACAGATATGGTGCGGAAACTCCACGACCGGCGCTCTCAAATCCAAGATGGTGGAAGGTGTCCACAGTCCGAACAAGATTCGAGTGATCGGTACCCTCAGTAATTCTAAAGAGTTCGCCGAAGCCTGGCAGTGTCCCATCGGCTCGGCCATGAACCCTGAACATAAGTGTGTGCTGTGGTAGACCAACTGTGATGCTAGGTGTAGGCAAACCAAAGACAAGACTCAATGTTACCGATAAGTTACCATAGATGTAAGATTCTTAGAGTGCAGCTTTAGACAAAACTTGTTTATATTTATATGACTTACGATCATAGATAAGTATTAACCTGAAACTTACGATGGTTAATGGAGCTGATTCTGTTGTACACAATAGGGCTGATTCTGTAGTGCACAATCTCTAAACTTAACTAAAATTAGAGCATTACAAATATTGCTATCCCTTTCATAATTCTCCCTACGGAAAGGGATAGCAATATTTGTAATGCTCTAATTTTAGTTAAGTTTAGAGATTGTGCACTACAGAATCAGCCCCAATCTCTAATCTAAACTAAAATGCCAGCATTAAAAATATTGCTAACCCTTTCATAATATTCCCTGCGCGGGACAGAACTAAGTTTTAGTTTAGTTTAGAGATTGTATTATACAGAATTGATATAGTCCCACAGACTTATCTGACCCAACTAAACAAAAACTGAACAAGCAGAAAATTTATTACAATTTTGGCCACCGGGCCAGGTAATTTGGTGGGACAACTATAGGTCTTATAGATCTTCTATCCTTTTTCGAATGGGATTTGAAATAATACCAGTATTATAAGACCTATCGATCTAGCTATGATATTGGTTCTGTTTTACTGAATTTACCTGTACTTGATAGCAGTCTCAGTAAATTGATGAGTTGTAGCCATAAGATTACATATAACGCTAAGCCTAGTAAATAAGTTTTGTTAAAACAAAAATTAACACTCATAGCGATAAAAAGATAAGGACCAGTGTCGCTGTGAAGCTAAATGTTGAGACATAAGTATTTAGTTATCATATTTTATATAATTAAGAAATAATGTGATGAAAAGTAACTAAAACTAAACAATAAATAAGTTAGTGCAACTTGTTTGACGAATAATAATATAGGATAGGAAGTATCGAGGTAAAATGTCGCAAAACTATTATAATTGAATTGTAATTATGGTATCAATAATTAATCGGATAATATGAAACCACTAAGATTTAAGATTTTTGTGATTACCAGCGTTGTGATACTCTGAATAAGATTTAAAAGATTTGCATTTATTTCAAGTATTGATTAAGATTTTAATTACTTAGAACTAAAATCAAAATGCTCAAAAGTCTGCTTTTATGCGTGAATCTAAATTAAAAAGTGATAACATTGTTAAGAAAATATTTACTATTCTCTTATTAACATTTATTAATAATTAATCTTTAAATTATAGTGCTAGTTCGGCTCAGACAAGTCATGTTATTAATCTTACACACGCTGTCTTTTTTTATAGAAGACACATTGTGAAAAGGATGCCAATACATTTAGACTAAAGAGTTATTTGAAAAATTTGTCACAACCGAATTACATACCTACTTATTGAACAAAATAATATTAAATAAATGTAAGTAAAAAATTTAAAGTAAACTATTTATTTTGGAATAAAAATTTAATAATTAACATTTTCTTTAATTTTTTCTCACAGAGTTGCATGCCTCAGTAAATTTTCTACATGAAAAGTTCATGAGTTTTTATTTATATAGTGCCCCCTTCATAAAAAAGTAAATTCCAGTCACAGATTTTATAATCAGTATGACGAATTCTACTATCTATGGATTACATTCATTGGCTTCTAAAGTCTTATTTTTACTGCAAGTTAAACTAGCGCTTGACAAATGACAACAGTCATGCCTATAATGATATAGTGTGTGTTCCGTTATAAGCACTGCGAGCACTGGCAGTGCTCTTTACTGGGGACTTTCAGTGCTCTCAGTGTATTTCGGAACGCACCCAAGCAATGATGAGGTCTAGGTTGGAGAGCGCCCTTGCCTAAAAGATGCCTATTCACTGTTGACTTGAAATTACAGAAACAGATGCCGGAATAAATTTTGACTCTAGCTTGAAGCTACAGAAGCAAGAAGATCATACTAATATTATAAACTAGCTGATGCCCGCGACTTCGTCCGCGGGGTTAAGTTTTTTTGATTCCCGCGAGAACTCGCGCCTGAAAGTTGAAATTGAAATTGAACTCCTTAATTTTCCGGGATAAAAATAGGCTATGTCACTCTCCAGGTCCCCAACTATACCCATTCCAAAATTTACGTCGATCAGTTGCTCCGTTGCGGCGTGATTGAAGGTCAAACCAACAAACAAACACACTTTCGCATTTATAATATTAGTATGATGTAAAGGTATTCGTTTGCTGGTTTGTCCTTCAATCACGCCCCAACAGAGCAAAGTATCGACGTGATTTTTTGCATGGGTATAGTGTATGACCTGGAGAGCGACATAGGCTACTTCTTATCCTGGAAAATTAAGGAGTTCGACTAGGAATTAAAAAAACTTATTCCACGCGGACAAAGTCGTGGGCATCAGGTAGTAGGTGCATAAATAAAACTAACCAACAGTAAAAATACATGAGATACCTCATAGGTTTTATTTTTTCCTTATAAATTGGAATTTGAATACGGGAGCACGGGTGGCGGTGCCTCGGCGCACTTTCTTAGGCTTCATCACTTTGGTGTTCTTCAGGTGTCGCTTCAGCTCTATCTTCTGCTGGACCACAGTCAGCTGCTTCTCTCTCTCTATCCTCTTTGATAGTTCATTGTAGGTCTTCTGTTTTAATTTCTTAGCTGATTTCATTACCTGTTAGGTAAAAACTACAATTAGACGCAATGTAACTATTGCTCTTAAGTCAATCCATACTTAAATGCAGTTCGCGCGCGAGTTGAATGCAGAGTAAATGTATGGTGACATGTACATTTACTCTGCATTCAACTCGCGCGCGAACTATACTAATATGTGTTACATATGAAAGTGTCTGTCTGTCTGTCTGCTACGCTTTAATGGCTCATCTTTTCAACCGATTTTGACGAAATTTGCTACAGACATAGGTTGTGTCCAGGGAAGGACATAAACTTCTTATCCCAGAAAAGTAAGGAGTCCCTGCGGGGAAAAAAGCTCAATCCACACGGACAAAGTTGCAGATATCATCTAGTACTATATATTTTATCATTTTTTAAGTCTGAGCAAAGACAAAATACTATAGGACTTTGGAACAAGGGCTGCTTACCTCCTCAACTTCAGGCAGATTCATTTTTTCAATGTCAGCCAGCCGTGGCCGGTTGGACTTCCTGTTGACGAGCGCTGGATGGGTGTCCAATCTCTTGGCTATGTCAAAGTCCTTCTCTTCACCCTTGTCCACAAAGAATATGTGGGTGTTGGGTGTTGAGTCAGCTATTTCTGTCATGTGCAGTTCAGACTGGAACATGTACAACATATATTAAAAATCTCATTGATTTAATAAACAAGACACTAGTGCCTGTGCATTTCGAAAAATCCAGTCTTATTCCATATCTAGGCAAAATTTCAGCTTTGCACGTACAAGGTCAATGGGCAGTGTTGAGGAGTCATTCAGTAAGTCCCAACTTTTCTTTTTGCACTATAAGATCATCATAGATAGATAGAAAGATAGATGGGTGGCAATAAAGAATTTATCTATCTATACTATACTTAAACTACCTGTAGTCTTTGTATCCTCCTGGTCTCAATGGTGCGCTTCATGTTGACATACTTGAGGTCCTGTGTCTGCATCAGCTTCACCTGCTCTGGGGTGTGCTCGTCTTCCTTCTCCAGCTCATGGTGCTCCTGGAATCAATACCATATTTATCAAGTGTGTTAAAACACATTAGGGAGAACTACAAGATTATTCCAATTTATTTTCTTAAATATTCATTCTATTTTAATAAATTATCAACATGAATGTTTACAAAAATTAAAATATTTTCAAAAAATCTCAAAATATTTATATTTACAAAAAATATACACCGTCCAAATGATCGTTCACAGGCAAGGTACCCAACACAGTGGCGCTATTGCCTCTCTAAATTGCCACGCTAAGCCGTTGGGCTAAACAAGCACCAGCTCTTGGGTCACAAGTAGCATGGACGGAAGCTTTTCTTAACATAAATGACTACAGTCATAAAATATTAAGTAGGAAAAAGAAAAAAACATTTTCATGGCACTCAATGAGTTCAGGATAAACGTAAAACCACTGACCCCATCTTTGACTCTAGAGTTGATCATATGAAAGTAGAACTCATCGGGGTTTTTGTCCAGCGTCCTCTTCCGGAGCAACTTGAGCGTGGCGCCTTTCTCATGGTAATCATCAGCCCGCTTCTTGTAATCTTTCTTCTTTTCGAGAAGGCCCAGGTGCTTCCTAGATTCGGGTTGATGCCTCTCTTTGTGAGTCTTTTGGTGAGCCTTAGCGGCTTTCTTCCACGATGACATTTTGAGGGTCTTATTGTTTAACGGTACACACGATTTACCTAATTCCTAAAGAACGTAAAAGTTAAAACCAAGATTTTATGGATTTTTTTCGTTTATTGAAACCACTGAAACGAAAGCAAAAAGCAAATGTCAAAAACACATGTACGACCAAAGAGAATGTGTACGACCATAGATTTGTAGGCGAGTAGACGACCTGTGAGACGACCCCATAGAATGACGACCCCTATGTACTCTGTGGACGACCCTTTGCGGCAGTCGTAGGTAATTCCCATGGAAGAAGGAATTACGACTGCCGTGTAATTCCTTCTTCCATGACCCTTTGACACAGACAATTTTTTTATTAACTTATTGACCGAGCGAAGCGAAGGTCTCTGAGTCTACTTGAGTGAATTGGCACTTGTCCGTCCGTCCGTCCGTCCGTCCGTCCGTCCGTCCGTCTGTCAGAGCCTTATAACTTCTGAATTACTGAACGTAATTATTTCAAGTTTAAATATAATATGTAAACCGATGGCCTCCCGCCGAATATGGCTTAAAAAATTATAAAAATCTTTATTTCAGGGGGGCTCTCATAGAAGCGAATGCGGAGTAAAATATTTTTTATAGCGTTACATAGGGTTGCGGTATATCATTTTAAAGATAATGAGGAACAGAGTCCAAAAATATTTTTTTTTTAATTTTTGGACGAAATGGGGGGCTTTCAAAGTGGAGATTTTCTGACGTCCAAAGATGACCTCAGAACTCCCAATTTTCTGAAAGGCTGAGCCTGAAACTTGATTAATTATTTGAATTATATCCTGTACTTGACCAACAAATACTAAAATTAGATAAATATTATAAGGAAACGAAATTATTTAATTTTTAATGAGCTTCCGTATTTTAACAGAACTTCACAATAATGTCAATAGATGGCGCTCTGTACAAGTTTATTCGTTTGTGCTTACAAAGAAAAGGCTGAGCCTGAAACTTGATCACTTATTTGAATTATATCCTGTACTTGAACAACAAATACTAAAATTGGATAAATATTATAAGGAAACGAAATTATTTAATTTTTAATTAGCTTCACTATTTTTAACAGAACTTCACAAAGATGTCAATAGATGGCGCTCTGTTTATGGATACCGCGAGGTCTCAGTTCGGGGCGAACCACTAGTTTTAAGGCTATGGGTTCCAGCTACGGTTCCAGCTTACTCTGTCTACGGATCCAGCCCTAGTGTTGTAAAGAATCGATTTTCATTGTCAATCGATACTCGAGAAACTGTGCATTTTTTTTTCAAAAATACAAGTCCAGTCCAGTGCATAGATAAGTATTGTATGGTCCAGTGTCCACCTCACGGAGTACGAGGTGTGAATGATGGTTTCAGACGTGTATTTTGCTTTTACACGCTATTAATAATTGACCGAGCGAAGCGAAGGTCTCCGAGTCTACTTGAGTGAATTGGCACTTGTCCGTCTGTCCGCCCGTCGGCCGTCCGTCTGTCAGAGCCTTATAGTAAATATGTTCCTTGCTTATAACTTCTGAATTACTGAACGTACTTCATCTTCGTTACTTCAAATTTAAATATAATATGTAAACCGATGGCCTCCCGACGAATATGGCCTAAAAAATTATAAAAATATTTATTTCAGGGGGGCTCTCATAGAAACGAATGCGAAGTAAAATATTTTTTACAGCGTTACATAGGGTTGCGGTATATCATTTTAAAGATAATAATTATGAATAGAGTCCAAAACAATTTTTTTTTTTAATTTTTCCCCTAAATTTGACGAAATGGGGGGCTTTCAAAGTGGAGATTTAAAACGTCCAAAGTTGACCTCAGAACTCTCAATTTTCTGAAAGGCTGAGCCTGAAACTTGATCAATTATTTGAATTATATCCTGTACTTGAACAACAAATACTAAAATTAGATAAATATAATAAGGAAACGAAATTATTTAATTTTTAATGTGCTTCAGTACTTTTAACAGAACTTCACAATGATGTCAATAGATGGCGCTCTGTGATACCACGAGGTCTCAGTTCGGGCCGAACCACTTATAAACTATAAGCAGTAATTTCAAATGAAACAAAATTTATGGATGTTGAATTTTTTTATTGTGACAAGCATAGAGAATATAATTACGAGGTGTTACTAGTACCTATACTTCCATAGTCATTGGGTGGTAAGTGTTTCTTTACAAAGCCTATAGGACTGATTCTATGATCTATCCTGTGGATCTATCGTAGACCGTAGTTAGTCGTAGTGTCTAGGTATCCTCGTGCGCCATATCGCTGTGGCGGCGGAACGCGATGGGGAGACGCACGAACACCAGGAACAGCACCTCGAGCGCGCTGAACAGACCCACGCCCAGGAACATGTTGAACACGCCGCCCAGGGACGCTGGCGATATAGACAACTGCAAATTCACTCAAGTAGACAGAGACCTTCGCTTCGCTCGGTCAAAAAGAAAGAAATTATATATTAGTACCACTACCACTACAGCCCATTAACGTCCCACTGCTGGGCACAGGCCTCCACTCTCATAGGAGAGTGGGAATTAGAGCTTAGACCCACCACGCTGCTCCAATGCGGGTTGGCGGGCTTTAACGACTATTATCATGTTAGTGATAATAACCGGGACCGACGGCTTAACGTGCTCTTCGAGGCACGGGGGTGAAACACCACCAACTTCCTAACCCCGGGCTAGTACTGAGAATTTCTAGACAGAAAAACCCAATACTTTACTATGGCCCGACCCGGGACTCGAACCCGGGACCTCGTCGGCCGCAGTTGACCATGCTAACCACTAGACCAACGAGGCAGTATATTAGTACGAATATGTGAAATTGAGATATTTGTTGATGAACTAGAAAGCCGCAACATAATTCTAGTCAGGCATCCCTGACGTACCTACAAATATTTTTTACAATTATTATTTTAAACACAAAACACCGGCCAAGGGCGAGTCGGGCTCGCACTCGAAGGACAGTCGTACCATCGTAGATTTAACAATATTTATATGTACATACTAGCTGATGACCGCGACTTCGTCCGCGTGAATTGAGGTTTTTAGTTCCCGCAGCAGGGCTAGCATGGGACGGAGATAAAAATTTTATCCACTGACAAGAGATAAAATTAAATTATCCACCTCTCAGAGCACGGAAACAGGGGAGAGGAGAAGTTTATCCCCGTTTGACATTTCACGGGGACTCGGAGGACTATTTATCCACCGTTATTTAGCGTTTTTATTTATTTATTTAGGAATAAAATTTTTATCCTTTTCTCGGGGAGAAAATTGTCTCGGCCCATGCTAGGGGGGCAGGAACCCTTTAATTTTTAGGGATAAAAAGTAGCATATGTTTTATTCCAGACTTTAATCTAACTTTGTGCCTTTCATCCAGATTGGTGCAACCGTTCTGGCGTGGTGGGTCTGAGCTCTAATTCCCTCTCTGCTATGAGAGTGGAGGCCTGTGCCCAGCAGTGGGACGTTGATGGGCTGTAGTGGTGGTGGTGGTTCTGGCGTGATTGAGTAACAAACATCCATCCATCCATCCAAACTTTCGCATTTATAATAATATTATAGTAGATACCTATGGATATAGATGTAAACTAGCGACACTGTCGCCGGGTCAGATAAGTTTGACGGACTGTAAATAGGTACGAATGGGGGATGCCCCGTCGCTCACGTCCGCAGGAACTACCTTCTCCCTCCCTGCACGTGTCCCCTGGGTGGTGCTAAACGAAGCGACGAACTTGCAGGCGAAATAAGCGTTCTTTTTATAAAAACGCATAAATGTATACGCCATACGATTAAATAAATAAATACGAATTGATTTAGCATGCTCTCACGCATGACGAGAAATAAGCAGAGAACTTACACAGCAATGTGATCCAAGTTTCCGTGGAATTGACCACAAATAATCTGGACTCGCTCATCCTCACCGTTAACCGCAGCACTGAGCTGATGGTGGCGTTGAGACCGGCGCTGAAAACATCAGTCAATAAAGTAGATAACGTTCGAAAAGAAATATAATGAAAGCCAGCAAACTTATTAAAAATCGATCAAGATTTATTGAACTGCCTTACTATTAAGTGCATGGCGACAGCTCGCGCTTGGGTGACGAGAATGAGTGAGTGCGATGTTAGAGCGAATGAATGCGATAGACCGATGCGATGAAACCGCTTTTTAACACTCACACAACAATCGCAACACACACAACATTCGCTATACAATCTGCAAATTTGGAACAGTCGTCGGGAGAGGACGCATTACCACCTCCCCCCCACCTCAACACCCCTCGCAGAGAGTTGTACGGTACGCGGCCCGCAGTCAAGCAGCGACCGCGTCGCGGGAACCGTCTCATGAATAAGGGCCCCGAACGGAGTTCAAAACTAGTCGGCCATTTCCGACACAACACGTAAGTATAATAAAATGCTAACTTGTCATCGAATGAACTTACTATATTTCGTCATTGGTGTACTGGAACGCGTTCATGGGGCTGGACTCCAGCGCCATGTACGTGAATACCTTCTTGCACGCCGGGACACAGTTGCAAGAGGCATTCTTTTCTGCATAAAAAAAAGAACCACATTATTCATAATATAATGGATATACCTAGCTTAGGTACTTACTTACCTAGCCTATATATTTAAAAAAAAAAAATTAGGATTTTATTTCAAACTAGCTGCAGCGCGCGACTTCGTCCGCGTGGATTGAGGTTTTTTGGTTCCCGCGGGAACTCTTTAATTTTCCGGGACAAAAAGTAGCCTACGTGCGCGCTCGTATATCAGACTACCTCCTAACCTACCAAAAAAAAAGTGTGTGTGTGCAATTCACACACGGCAGCCCCCCTAGCATGGGCCGAGACAATTTTCTCCCCGAGGAAAGGATAAAAAATTTATTCCTAAATAAATAAATAAAAACGCTATCTCCGGCCCATGCTAGCCCTGCAGCAGGGCTAGCATGGGCCGGAGATAAAATTTTTATCCCCCGATTTTATCCACTGACAAGAGATAAAATTAACTTATCCACTTCTCAGAGCACGGCAACAGGGGAGAGGAGAAGTTTATCCCCGTTTGACAATTTTCACGGAGACTCGGGGGAACATTTTATCCACCGTATTTAGCGTTTTTATTTATTTATTTAGGAATAAAAATTTTATCCTTTCCTCGGGGAGAAAATTGTCTCGGCCCATGCTAGGGGGGCTGAAGTGAAAGTTCAGAAAAGTAGCCTACCAGAGAATGAGATAAATATAACTTGTATTATATCTTATTCTAACACAGGCTAAATCCTATAATGAATATGTTTGCCTCTTTTTAGTGTCGTTTTTTCGTTTCATCGAATTTTCAAATCACAACGATTTGAAAAGAAGAACTTCTAAAGAAGTTTCACTTCAAAAACAAAAACTAAACGGGCATAAAAATTAGTTCCAATTTTGACCACCCTCCTCTTTTAATATAGGTACCATCAAATCAAGAGTGAATAGGCATCTTCTAGGCAAGCGCGCTCCACCTTAGGCTGCATCACCACTTGCTAGCAAGTCTGATTGCAGCCAAGCGCTAGCCTATATATTTAAAAAAAAAAAAAAAAAACTAAATTTTCCCTGGTCTGGCCTGGTGGGAGGCTTCGGCCGTGGCTAGTTACCACCCTACCGGCAAAGACGTGCCGCCAAGCGATTTAGCGTTCCGGTACGATGCCGTGTAGAAACCGAATAGGGGTATGGGTTTAATATACCTAACTCCCATGCCCAGGTTAGCCCGCTACCATCTAGACAGCATCATCACTTGAGAGGTGAGATCGCAGTCAAGGGCTATCTTGTAATGGATTTTTAAAAAAAAAAGTTCGTGGGCTAATTAAATTCAATGTAAGTACCAGAATGAGTCGCTCTCAAGCAGGCAAGTTGTGTGATGGAACATGGCGACAGCGGAAGGGGCAGTCGCCGACTTTTGTTGCGCAGCGGCTCCGAACATCCGCAGTAACGTTCCTTACACTCCAACTGTGAGGAAGAGGAGCTTCTTTAGTAAGCCACGTACATATAACTTAAGTACCTTCAAGGCAAGAGTGAATAGGCATCTCCTAAGCAAGCGCGTTCCAACCTAGACCTCATCATTGCTTTGCACTAAGAATAATTATTGTCGTCAAGCGCAAGCCTATCTCGCAATAAAAAAGGCGTTCTGTCGGATTCAATTGAATTAAAGAAATAACGCAACATTATGAAATCTGCATTTCTTTTGACTTTCTCAGTTTGCTATGCAGCAGGCTTTATCTTAACAAGAACTAATGAAACCTATAATATAGACTAGAGAACGCTCGCCTAGAAGACACCTTTTCACTTTTGCATTAAATGTACTTACACAAGTTATTCAGGAAACACCAAAAGGGCAATCCGGTTTGTATCAGAAACACTAAATCATAATTTCAGCCTGCTGTCGGCAAATATAGATGGCTGTCGGTCTTTCAGGAGGACGCCCTAAACTACCTATATGCTTTCCTGTACGGACTTTCCGGATCTAACAGCATGATTTCCGCTTCATCTTGATGTTGGTTTGGGCTATGTAAAACCTTGAACGTCGTTGTTTCCTGCGAATAAGTAGGTTTCGCTCTTGACGGAAACATAGTTCGACTTTTCTCAACGGAGAACTGTCGAGCAGAAACAAGTTCCTGACACTCCACAGACCATACTCTCCATACCTTAAAAGCTGCTAAAGCTTAATGTCAACAATAAACATACCAAACATCTACTCCTTGAGTATCCAGGTGTGGACACACAAGTCCCCTCGGTGATCTTCTCTGGGTCGCTGTCTTCGAAGGACGTGAACGTTATATGCGCGAGGTAGTTGTATCCTGGAGTCAGCGGCATTGGTTGTACCCATTCCTCGCCGTCGTATTTTGTGAAAAACTACGACAAGGGCAGGTACTTACGTTACAAATTTTCTCAACGATATTTTTGAATAGAGCTATCCCAAACAGTTTATCACGCTAAAGGGACGTGTATCACTAATCATTTACCCACCACCACCACCACTACAGCCCTTTAACGTCAGGCCTCACTCTCATAGGAGAGAAGGACTTAAGAGCTTAGACCTGCACGCTCCTCCACCTCCACGCTACAACTGCATGTATTATATATACAAATTCATATATACAATTTTTCGTAATCAAAAGTAGTTTCATTTCAACCTGTAACCTGGGTCAGCACATAAAAATATGAAAATAAGTCACAGTCAAAAACCAATTAAGTTTGCAAGCTTATTATAAAGCAATAAATTATTTAAAAAATCACATAACTATAAGTACTATAGTATCTCAATGAATCAGGCTCCCGATTCCAACGTATAATTCGATAGATGCCCTGCACGTCAAAAAGCATGGAAGAGTATTACGTTTTAAGCTGTTAAATGATTACGATTTGCTTAGAGAATTGGGCCTCCGAAAATAGTTACCTCACAACCGTTAAATGCAGACTGATCTGAACACTGCACCGAGATGCTGAATCTCCTGGTTACTTCCGATCGAGCTGCTATTATTTCGTCTAAACTGAGGCTGAAAATAAAATATTTTTCTCAACTAAGAGGCATAAGACCGTGCGACACTAGACATAATATATCCACTCGTTAGCATGATGATAAATGATTTATTTATTTCACGTAGGACAACTCGTCTCACTAATGATACGCAAAGACTCAAGACTCTACCACCAAGAAAAATTATTCCACTGAGAACAGACGGCAAGAAACTCAGCAGTTTCTCTTTTCATAAATAGAAAAATGTTACAATATACAACACTATCTACTACTGGATGCGAAGCCGGTAGCTTCCATGCAATTTTGATGATGATGATGATTCACTTACTTGTAAGGTCTGGAGACGCAGCAGGCCCCCCAATCAGTCAACTCTTTCCTAAACAGCACTTTACACGGTATCATATAAAGCTGCCAGCGACAATTCAGCACAATACTGCTGCAGGGCGGAGTGACTGTCATCAGAGCTTGAGGTAAAGTCAGGTTGTTTTTAACAAGTAAACCTTCCAGGATCTCGAGATGCTCCATTGACGTTTTCTTTCGTCGTAGCACGTGGCTAAGTATGGTTGGCAAGCGATCGGTTATGTTTTCAGGTACTGACCTAAAATTCACAAAATATTTATTTGAATGGTCCTGAGATTTAAGCTAGGGCTTTGAGTTAACAAAAATACGTAAGTGTGGGGACAATTTTTGGTTCGGTGACGAACTGTGAAGTAACTACGTACTTAGTACTTACCTATGTACAATTTCGATTAGGTACTGTTTGGTGGTGGTCAAATATCCTTGATTTTTTTCAAAAATATTCGTCTACAGAAAACCAATAAAAGTAGGTACCTATATCACCAACTGAAGACGCAGCAACTATAGGACCAACATAATACTTATGTTTGAACTTTGAATGTTACTTAATAGGTTACATAAATGAATGTAACAGCACCATTTGATGTGTCACACGACGTGACGCCTCTTCTGTCGTCGTTGAGGGTCTTCACCGTTTAGGGGGTAAGCAGGGGTACGGGCTTCGAGACCGAGCCTCCTTACCCGGGTGGGGCTCGGGGCAACATTGTACCCCGGTGAATCTCTTGAAGCCTGGATTAAAACGGCTAGGGCCTGCCTTGTAGGCTACGGGACCCTAGGTCGCCGGTGTTGGGTCTGCACTGCGGGTGACGTCATCACCTCTGCGTGCAAGACCCGTGTCCTGTCCAGGTGCCTGCCTCTTCTGTAACGCGTACACTTACAAACCGTTCAGGAAGTAGTGTATCTAGGTGTCGCTACATTTGAGAACAGATGGCGTTATTACACCAACGTAGAATTCACGACAAAGTCCGAAATAAATACCTACCGAAGAACTTCCAACATACAACGATTGGATAAGCTAGGTCCCCACTCCCCGAGTATATACAGATAACAGTTCGCTGTGACGCACTGCACTCACAGGTCGTTCAGGAAGTAGTAAGCCACGGACTCGGCGGACGGGCAGACGGCCACCAGTGGCATGCGCACTGCGGGCAGCTGGCTGCGCAGGTCCTGCAGCGTGAGCAGCGCCGGCACCTGCAGGAAGCGCGCCCACAGCACCGAGCACAGCAAGCCGGCGCAGCACGCGCTGGCGCCGCAGCACACGAGCCAGCCCACGCTGCCGGCACATGCAATGTGTAGTTCCTGTGACGCACACTGAGATGTGCACAAGTTTGTGCGCAAACGCAAGTGCACATTCTATTCCTGCACTGACGCGACTGGAGATAGGTAGATCAGGTGCAGGAGCGATAGCTTTACGTAAGACTCCAGTTAATGCCCGTTTCCTAGACCTTTCCAAGGCTTTTGATCTGGTGTTTGTCTTATGATATCTTATGGAGGAAAATGTTACAACACTGTCGGAAGTCAAGATGATGTAGAATCTCAACTTATTTCTGCTCGCACGAAACGTTTTAGCTCGACGTTTCTGATACCCACCCTCCCAGCGCACCTGTTTCCTGCCACGTACTTATCTACAACTTAAGTACATTCAAGGCAAGAGTGAATAGGCATCTTCTAGACAAGCGCATTCCACTTTAGACCTCATCGTTTTGCAATAAGCATAATTCGTCAAGCGCATGCCTGTTCTGCTACCTATAAAAAAAATATTGAAGAGAATAGAGACTGAAAGCTGTAATTCAAAAGGTAAAGCTAGTAGGTAAGGGGCCGTCCATTAATCACGCGAGGCTTGAAAGGGGGGGGGGAGGGGGTTTAACAAAAATCACGAAATATCACAAGGGGGGAGGGGGGGTGTAGTAAGATATCACGTGTATTTATTTTTTCGTCAAACGCGCGAGTGGATCCTAGTGGATTGAGGGATCGCTAAACCGAAAAGCGGCGTGTAGTGTGACCTTGACTCGCCGTTGCCAGGCAACGAACAAAGAACCCGCGCGCCGCGCACCGCGACGATCACCCGGCTCGGCTTCATTGCCATTTGCCAGTCGCCAGTTATTCTGTTATTTTGTGTATTTTGGCGCCGAATACACGCGTACACCGTTTATTACCTCGTACGTGTTGCATTAAAAAAATGTTTAAGATTCTTTGTAGGTACTAAAAAATACACGTGATTTTAGGTGGGGGCGGGGGGGTTAGTCTTAAACCTCACCACGTATCACCAAGGGGGAGGGGGGGGGTTAAAAATGATCAAAAAACATCACGTGATTAAGGACGGCCCCTAAGTACTTATGTACCTAGTAGCTACTAGTATTTTTTTTTAAAAAGACTTTTCCTACTCACCGATCGTAATAGTTTTTTGATGTCAAATATTTGAATCCATGTAGAGTCGTGTCTTTGCAAAAGTCTTGAACTGCTCTACCACATCCCGACTGTTTCACTTTCGGTTCTTTTTTCTCAAAATCCCTCACCGAATACGTTTTTGAAGTATCGATCCTCAAAGACATAGCGATTCTCGATTTTATTACAGTTTCAACGTAAGAATTTCAATTCTGAAATCAAATATTTATTTATGCCAAACTAGCTGATGCCCGCGACTTCGTCCGCGTGGAATAAGTTTTTTTTAATTCCCACGGTAACTCCCTAATTTTCCGGGTAGTCTATGTCACTCTCCAGTCCTCAACTATATCTACCCATACAAAAAATCACGTCTATCCGTTGCTCTGTTGCAGCGTGATTGAAGAACAAACCAACAAACAAAAACACTTTCACATTTATAATATTAGTAGGTACTTATGATGACCCGAATTCTTTTTAAACCGACTTCCAAAAAGGAGGAGGTTCTCAATTCAGCGAGTAAGTAAGTACTTAGGTACGTAAGTATATTTTTTACTCATTCACAAAAATTAATGGTGAAATGAAAGCAAGTATGGGTAAGTACTTACTTTATCATAATGCTGATTCAAATGGCTGTGTATGTTCATACCTATTAAGTTTTAAATGTAGGCTATTTATTATACAAGGTCAAGAGACCATCGATGGTGGTGAACCCCATAATTATTGATGGTTATCAGGCGATCGCGTGGCAGTGGTGGTGATCGATTAGCCCCGTATTTAGATAAGGATCTTGCAGGTTGGCACTAGATTCATTTGTTGGAATAACAGAGAAGGCAAAGGATGTAAAATAAGTATAAATAACTAGATGATGCCCGCGACTCCTATTTCATTTTCCGGGATAAAAAGCCTAGCCTATGTCTTTCCCCGGGATAAGACCTAGTTATACCTGTACCAAATTTCATCAAAATAGGTTAAACAGGCGAGCCTGAAAGCGTAGCAGGCAGACAGATAAACACATCCCTGTATACCAAAGTTCATTCAAATCGGTTGAAAAGATGGCCCGTGAAAGCGTAGCAGACAGTTTGACAGAACATATCTATACTTATAATAAAACTGTAACAGGTCCAATTCTGTACATTGAAGATATTTTGAAATTTTTTTTTGCAGGGCACTCATTATTCGATACTGAAGCCAAATCTGTAATTTTTTAGGGTTCCGTACCCAAAGGGTAAAAACGGGACCCTATTACTAAGACTCCGCTGTCTGTCTGTCTGTCTGTCTGTCTGTCTGTCTGTCTGTCTGTCTGTCTGTCTCCAGGCTGTATCTCATAAACCGTGATAGCTAGAAAGCTGAAATTTTCACAAATGATGTATTTCCGTTGCCGCTATAACAACAAATACTAAAAATTAAAAAAATATATATATTAAGGGGGGTCCCCATACAATAAACGTGTTTTTTTCGTATTTTTTTGCTCAATATTAAAAACGGTAACAGGTAGACGGTTCAAATTTTCACAGAATATTAACTTGTATATTACCTTTCAAAATAAATAATTAAATATCAATAAAGTAAATATTAAAGGGGGGCTCCCATACAACAAACGTAATTTTTATTTTTAATACGTCATAAATCGTAAAACTTACTACAGGTTTGTACGGAACCCTCGGTGCGCGAGTCCGACTCGCACTTGGCCGGTTTTTCATTTTTGTCTGTCTGTCTGTCTGTCTGTATCTTGGCCGCGCATCACGCCGAAACTACTGAATAAATTCAAACGAAACTTGGCACGATTTGAGCCTATACTACGAGGTAGGACATAGGATACTTTTTATCCCGAAATTCTACCCCCGAAGGGGTGAAATAGGGGTTGAAATTTTGTATGAAAGTCCTTAATTTCTCAAGTTATAGCCATGAAACTTGATATATGAGCTGCGGGTTGAAAATGAAAACATATGTGTTTCACAATTTTTCAAAATTCCACCCCCGAAGGGGTGAAATAGGGGTTGAGAGTTTGTATGAAAATCCTTAATTTCTCAAGTTATAGACATGAAACTTGATATTTGAGCTGCGGGTTAAAAATGAAAACATACTATGTGTTTCACAGTTTATCAAAATTCCACTCCCGAAGGGGTTAAATAGGGGTTGAGAGTTTGTATGAAAATCCTTAATTTCTCAAGTTATAGCCATGAAACAGCATTTGAGCTTTCGTTAAAATATGAAGAAGTACGTGTTTCACCATTATAGGGGGATTATACCGTGGGATAGTAATATAGGCTACTTTTTATCCTGGAAAATTAACTGAAAAACTTATTCCACGCGGACGAAGTCGCGGGCATCAGCTAGTTTTGAATAAAATAATAGAAATTTGTAAAAATAAAATATTAAGCATTTGAATTTAAATTCCACTCGTCGCGTCGTTGTAAAGTCCCACCATCTAATCCGTCCCGGTGGCCAAAATTTTGCCTGTTTTTAGGGTTCCGTAGCCAAATTTGGCAAAACGGAACCCTTATAGATTCGTCATGTCTGTCTGTCTGTCTGTCTGTGTGTCCGTCCGTATGTCACAGCCACTTTTTTTCGAAACTATAAGAACTATACTGTTGAAACTTGGTAAGTAGATGTATTATGTGAACCGCATTAAGATTTTCACACAAAACTAGAAAAAAAAACAATAAATTTTGGGGGTCCCCATACTTAGAACTGAAACTCAAAAATTTTTTTTCCATCAAACCCATACGTGTGGGGTATCTATGGATAGGTCTTCAAAAATGATATTGAGGTTGCTAATATCATTTTTTTCTAAACTGAATAGTTTGCCCGAGAGAAGTCACCGAAAACTAGTTTGAACGAGATCTACTTAGTAAGTATTATTTTTTATAACTTTCTAACTTTTTTTTAACTAAATCTTTTTCGGTCGTTGTAGTTTGGTGTTTTGGTGTAGTGTACCTACGCTGGTAAATTGTTATCTTGAACTACCCTCATATAATGCTATAGATATAATTATATCTCAGTTAAATACACTTTTAAAATAAGAGTATGTAAAATTAGTATTTAATGAGCGAACACAAAGAATCGCTGTGTACGGATAAACCTGATCAGGTTTTTGTTACACTTTAATATACTTACTTTAAGCAATTTATAAGAATGTATAATGTTTTAAAAATAAAATAAAAAACTACAATTTTCGCATTTATAATATTTATTTGATTAAAAACAAGACGAAATGAACCGCAAAACTAACTTTGTTTGTAGAGGTTTATTGTTAATATCAAAAAATTACGTTTGTTGTATGGGAGCCCCCCTTTAATATTTACTTTATTGATATTTAATTATTTATTTTGAAAGGTAATATACAAGTTAACCCATTAGAGGTCAAATAAAAAGTATAAATATTTTTTTGGAACACACTTTATTTATGTGTTAAAATAAGAACAAAGAAACATAAAATCAAAGAAAATATTATAAAAACATAATTTTCAGGAAATTTCAGGGGTGTACTCAAATGAGTACACTGACCGTCTAAGTATAAACAAAATTTGAAAAATCGAAGTGTTTTCGGCACTTCTTACATTGCCAGCGAACTCTTGAATGTCATAGGACACCGCAGCTGTTTTTCAATTTTGATGGGATAGTATCCTATTCCATTTTGAGACAGTCCTGGAACCACTAATGCAGACTGGCGCGATTTTCTTTTTTCACCTTGGCGTAGATAATATCCGCAAAATGACGGCGGAACATGAGTTGATCCAAGAGAGCATCATTAGTCATTGCACGCAAACGCCAGGAATTAGCAATAGCCATTTCCAACATGTATTTATGTAAATAACACCCACCACCACTTTTTATCATGAATAACAATTCTATATACCGAGATGGACTGATCCAGTTCATCAGTTATCAAAATATCTTCAACGAAGAGTTTTCAAAGGTCTGTACAGGGTTTAGGCGCCTTGGTTCTTCACGAATGGCATTTGTCTTATCACAGATTTCTGTCAGAAGTACACTGAGAAGTTGAGGTATATGAAGGGGAACATTTGCAAGGTTGGGATTGATCGACGAGTAATATCTTGTCTTCTGTCTTTTCGACGCCACCAATTCATAGTCACTATCGTCACAACCACTGTCTTCATTACCACCATCCTCACGATTCGTGATTCTCAATAGTAGGCACGTCATGCGGTATGAATGACGACGCCATATCCTCCTCGGCCATTTCTTCTTCAGCAGTCAATGCACTTGGATCAGGTGGTCTGATAGCCATATCAAATTCATCATCGTCACTATCATAATATATAATAACATCAATCGCTTCTTCAAGTCCTTTGTAGCTGTTTCGAACCAAAAATTGTTGTTTGCTCATTATTAGGAATCCGAAGAAATAAAAGTTATTTTACTTATGTATGTTGTCATTGTACTCAATCGAGTACAGCAATATTTATAAGGCTATAGTTTCGTTGTAATTATAGCTATTTGATTATATTGTTGTTTATTACATACGCTGACATATATTTTATGGAAATTGAATGTGAAAAGCCAATTATTATACCGTAATTATTATATTATTTCCTAAATAATTCACTTACCTGCACAGTGCTCCCGTGACACGACTTCAACTGATATTTTTATTTAAAAAAAATCACAATACCCACATAATAACTATCTATAGCTTTGAACAGTATTGTAATGATATAAAATAACAAGAAAACTACCGTCAATTATTTGAAATATAAAATCTACACTTAGTTATATGGCTGTACTCAATTAAGTACGGCGACCTCTAATGGGTTAATATTCTGTGAAAATTTGAACCGTCTACCTGTTACCGTTTTTAATATTGAGCAAAAAAATACGAAAAAAACACGTTTATTGTATGGGGACCCCCCTTAATATATATATTTTTTAATTTTTAGTATTTGTTGTTATAGCGGCAACGGAAATACATCATTTGTGAAAATTTCAGCTTTCTAGCTATCACGGTTTATGAGATACAGCCTGGAGACAGACAGACAGACAGACAGCGGAGTCTTAGTAATAGGGTCCCGTTTTTACCCTTTGGGTACGGAACCCTAAAAAAGATGTCAAAATGAGTTTCAACATTTATGACCATTGCTTCTCGATGAACATAATATAAGGTACCGAAGTATTATTAAGCTGTAGGTACTTAGCCCTTAACCACAGACCAAAGTATCAGATTAATAGCAATGGTTTTATTACCTTCCTTCTACATATTATATGACAACAGAAAAAAATAGACATTAAGTATCAGGGAAAAGTTGCAAAAAGAAAATATCATAATTTTTTATCCTTACTCAGGTACCGTCCCACAAAACATATCTGAACTATTGGCCAAAATTGGAACAACTTTTTATACCTACTTACCGATTATTTTTTGTTATTTTATTTTTAATAGACACTAGCGACGTTGTCATTGTCAGATAAGTTTGTCGGACTTTACCAATACTTTTATGATTTATTTTACTTTACAATCAGAAAATACTACTTTAATTTTTTTTATTTATGTTACTGTACAGTAGCATACTACACACACACTACACATATTTTTCTAGAACATAATATAACAATTAACAGGAATGATATACATAAAGTATAACTTTTTAGATTCACTAGTTACGCATCAACATCAGAGATTGAAGTACTTAGTCTTACACTAATATATTATTTTTTATCTAACTGTAACAATATACAAATGCACATGCATATCTTACTATCCTTTGGTGAAAGTAATGCAATGTTTCCTTTTACTTTTTTTTGTGTGGGAAAGATGTGAGTTGCAACACTTGTTACAGTTCTAATTACAATTGTAATTATTACAATATTATGAGTACCACTCACGGCAGTTTATTACTATATAACTAGATGATACCCGAGACTTTGTCCGCGTGGATTAAGTTTTTTAGATTTCCGGGGAACTCCTTTTTTCCCGGGGGAAGGGAATTTTCCAGGATAAAAAGTAGCCTATGATGTCCTTTCCCGGGATGTAATCTACCGCTGTACCAAATATCATCAAAATCGGTTGAATAGATGGACCGTGAAATCGTAGCAGAGAGACAGACACACTTTCGCATTTATAATATTAGTATGGATTATTCTCACAATATAATGTTTTACAATGGAGACAGCTCGGCACAACTTTACATTTAAAGTACCTACCATAATTCGCCAACATTTTATCAATATAGCACGCAGAACAATTATTATCTCCCATTTTTATAAAAATGACAAAATACACAAAAACTATATTATGGGCTGAGGGTAAAGGGGTATTGTGTGAGTCATTGGGAATTATTTTGTTTTAGTAAAGAACTAGAAAGATAGTTTAACACTAACTAGCACGAAAGATGGATTCTTCTAAGGACAGTTGCCTTTTTGCTTGTTGTAATGGTGTAACTGACGTCACCTGCTTCGATTTGTACCTCTCGCATTGTAAGTCAATGTAAATAAACCTCCGTTATAACTCCGCAAAAAACGGTGGAGGCGGAGTTACGATTTCTTGCGAAAGTTCCGCACTCACGGAAGCGGAGGCGAGGTTCCGTTACAACCCTAATTTACAATAAAGGGATGTCTTAAAATGGAAAAGCCTTAAGTAAACTATTTTAAGTTTCATAATATAATGACAAATCACACTTTGTGCATTGGTTCAAGTCAAAAGAAATCAATTTCCTCACACAAAGCAGCCCCCCTAGCCAAGTTACATACGTTTCGTGTCTATTCTCTTTCTATAATCATTAACGCTTTAGCTAAAGCGATTAAAAACGCTAACCATAGACTATTCACTTATTTTTTATCTCCGCTAAAGCGTTAACGATTCGATAACTTTATGTTATAAAATGTTACATGACATCAGAGGTCCAATTGTCTTAACAAATCGTAATCATTTGACAGCTGTATTACGGAGATCGTACATGCTTTTTGACTTGTATGCATAAACTATGGCTATGCTATGAACAGAGTTGTTCAAAACTGTTATAAATCCATAACACGCTACGGACTATAAACTAAAAATTTTTAGCATTCTTTTAAATACGCTATGCTATAACGCGCTTGATAAAAGAAAGCGTGTGGGCGGCCGGCAGGCGCGATATTATGTCTTACAGCATGCTAAATTTCGTAGCGCGCTAAATTTCGTATCACGCAAAGATGATGTTCACACATATTCATAACGCCGTAGCGTCACAGTAAACAGATACAACCTGTATGGAAACTGCCTAGAGGCGTTTGAGGCGGCTCATTCACACAAACATGCGCATCTACGAGACCCATAAGCACGGGTCGCGGTGCCGTCAGTACTGAGTGCCGCGTCATTACGTGTCGTGGATGCGTGTTTGTGTGAGTGAGCTGTTTCGAGCGTTACTGGGTAGTTTCCATACTGGTTGTATCTGTTTACTGTGGTAGCGTCATGGCGGCTCCTCACATAGCACGTTATCCGCGCTATGGAACAATAGCGCGCTATGATATTGCGCTACGTGTTATATTAACCATCTCTAGCTATGAATTCCTTTAACAGGACGAGCTATCCGTTAGACAAACGATTACGATTACTATTTCCTTACACAATCGGGGGGCAGATTTGATTTGAAATTGATCATTATGTGACACGTGACACTTTATTGGACTAGTCTGATTTAACACTAGACACTTCATACACTGGTTATTACACACTGGATGAGCAGTCAAGAGGTAAGTCTGCACACAGAGCGCAGGTGTCAGGACTGGTGCAGTCGGGCGGGGCACGTCGAGCAGACAGAAGGTGGCACGGCAGAGGGGGCACGAGCCGCGAGCCTACACGATATTTGCTCGAACACGACGAAAACAACCGTCAACGATAAGTATCAAGATACCACTTATCACTTATAGGAATGACAGATTTGATTTGATATTGATTATGACACTATTAGATTTTTTTTTATTCATTATAGGCTTACGCTTGACCACAATCACACCTGATGGGAAGTGATGATGCGGCCTAAGATGGGACGCGCTTGCCTAGAAGATGCCTATTCACTCGTGATTTTTAAGATGCCCGGATTGTAATTGGATTAGTCTGATTCACACATACACTGGTAATGCGCTGGTTGAGTAGTCAAGACATGTGTCTGCACACAGAGCGCAGGTGTCAGGACTGGCGCAGTCGGACGGGGCACGTCGAGCAGTCAGAAGGTGGCGCGAGAGACGGGGCACGAGCCGCGCGCCTACACGATATTTGCTCGAACACGACGAAAACAACCGTTAACGATAAGTTTCAAGATGTTACACTTATAGGAATGACAGATTTGATTTGATATTGATTATGACACTTTATTAGATTGTTTTGATTCACACATACACTGGTAATGCACTGGTTGAGCAGTCAAGACGTGTGTGCAACAGAGAGCAGCGCTGCAGTCAGGAGTGGCGCAGTCGGGCGGGGCACACGTCGTGCAGACAGAAGGTCGCGCGGCAGACGGGGCACGAGCCGCGCTGATGGAGCCAGAGGGCGGGCGCGCCGGTGGCCCGCGCGGCCCACCAGCGGCCTATGCACCCGCTGCACCACAGCACACTGACAAACATCGACAGCTTTAATTTTTTTTTTTTTAATCTACAAGTTAGCCCTTGACTGCGATCTCACCTGATGGTAAGTGATGATGCAGTCTAAGATGGTAGCGGGCTAACCTGTTAGGGGCATGGCAGTTATATTAAACCCATACCCCTATTCTAGAAACTACTACTAGAAATTCTCAGTACTATCCCGGAGTTAGGAAGTTGGCGGTGTTTCACCCCCGTGCCTCGGAGAGCACGTTAAGCCGTCGGCGTCGGTCCCGGTTATTATCACTAGTATGATAATAGTCGTTAAAGCCCGCCAACCCGCATTGGAGCAGCGTGGTGGGTCTAAACTCTAATTCCCTCTCCTATGAGAGTGGAGGCCTGTGCCCAGCAGTGGGACGTTAATGGGCTGTAGTGGAGTATGTACTCGTACTAACTAACCTAATCCATAGTATTGTAATGTTACCTGCAGTTGCATTGCTGGCACGGCGGTATGTTCTGGCCGAGGCCGGGCGGCGGCGGGGGGCAGCGCTTGGTCAGTTTCACGTTAGCCGTGTTCTGCATACAGCCGATGCACATTTCCAACTCCTGCGCAATTATATTACAACTAGCTGATGCCCGAGACTTCGTCGTCGTGGTTTAAGTTTTTTTGATTCCCGCGGGAACTCCTTAATTTTCCGGGATAAAAAGTACCCTATGTCACTCTCCAGGACTTCAACTATTCAACTATACCCATGCCAAAAATCACGTCGGTCCGATGCTCCGTTACGCCGTGATTGAAGGACAAACCAACAAACAAACACACTTTCGCATTTATGTATGATACTACAAATCAGGTACTTTCATTCAAACTTCAAAACTCCGGCGTATGTCTGCTACGCTTTCACGGCCAATCTGTTCAACCGATTTTGATGAAATTTGGTACAGGGATAGGTTGTATCCCGGAAAATTAAGGAGTTCCCGCGGGAACCAAAAAACTGAAGGACGAAGTCGCGGGTATCATCTATTTTTTAATATATTGAATATATGTATTATATGTTGTTATTTTGTCAGAGGGCGATGGAACGGTGTATGGTTGGTCTCAAGAAAAGGGGCCGAATCAGGATCAGGAGGAATCAGAGCGAGAACAGGGGTCACAGATATACTCAAAAGAATGGATCATCTGAAGTGGAGGTGGACTGGTCACATGCTCCGAGACCCCCACGGAAAAAATATATACGGATGCAGACCCTGACAATGCCTTGAGGTTCGATAGTAGAAAGGTGAAGGTGGAAATCCATAAGTTCTTGGTCACACTTTCCGATATACGAGTATATAATTATATCCCTACCCCCTTAGGTCATTGTTAATCACTGAGAATGTATGCAAGTCTATGATATTTAAAACATTAGATACGTTATTCGCGCTTTATTTTGGCAAGAATATAAGAAGGCACTTGCCGTCATTACAGTTAACAACAGTGTAACTCAGAATCTATATTCATCTCTTTCTAATAAGAGGTATAGCATATGTTGACCTTTATGTTCTTTCCCTTTCTCCGCGTACGTAATATTTACGCCGTTTTTTAGTGAAATGATGTTCGCGTATGCCGCGTCTATTTGTAATAAGTCGTCGATGCAAGTAACAAAACTCACCTGATCAACAAAGTAAACAGGGTTGTCGTTCACAACTTGTTTGAAAATATTTAGAAATCTCTCAATCACAGTCTGCATCAAAGATATATGGTCTGGCACTCGCACTGGATGTTCCAACCTTCAAATGTAAAAAAAATATTATGTAGTAGATTGTCTGTGGCATTTCACCGCACTGGATGTTTCAACCTTCAAATGTAAAAAAAATATTATGTAGGTAGTAGATTGTCTGTGGCATTTCACCTGTATATGCAATAGTCTATGAAGTTTAGAACTAAAATTTTATAGTATATAAATCATTTTGATCATGCTTTTTAAAATAATAATAAGCTCAAGTTAATTAAATACTTCTGCCATAAAAGTTGTAGTGTTTATTTTAAGATACATCATACTAATATTATAAATGCGAAAGTGTGTTTGTTTGTTGGTCTGTCCTTCAATCACGCCGCAACGGAGCAACGGATCGACGTGATTTTTGGCTTGAGTATAGTTGAGGACCTGGAGTGACGTAGGCTACTTTTATCAGGGAAAATTAAGGAGTTCCCGCGGGAATCAAAAAAAACTTAAACCACGCGGACGAAGTCGCGGGCATCAGCTAGTTATAAAATATGATCCAACAAAGTATGCTCCTATGTCAAAACATCCTATTAGCAATGAGAAAAATTACTTGAAAAGTTGAAACTCAACCCATACCTACTAATATTATAAATTTGCAAAAGTGTGTCTGTCTATATGTCTGTCTGCTACGCTTTCATGGCTCAACTACTCAACCGATTTTAATGAAATTTGGTACAGAATAGGTTACTTCCTAGGAAAGGCCATAGGCTACTTTTTATCCCGGGAATTGAATAGTTCCTGCGGGAATTAAAAAACTTATTCCACGCAGACGAAGTCGCGGGTATCATGTCTATACTAAGTACGGTAAAGTTTGTGAGTTTATGAGGTTGTAGGGGGTAATCTCTGGATCTACTGAACCGATTTTGAAAATTCTGGTACCCATAGAAAGCCACATTATTTGTGAGTGTCATAGGCTATATTATATTAACTCGAAAAATTAGGGAGAACCCATGGAAATTTAAAAACTTATTTCACGCTGACGATTTCGCGGGCATCTGCTAGTATAATATAATAAGTTCAGATTAGGATACCTTGGTTGTAACTCTAGCAAGGCTGTGGTGGATATTCTGATCGAGAACCTTTTGACAGTATCGAGTGCCGGGATGACTTCAATATTCACATACTGCACTTCATCCTCGCCCGATGTTGAGAGGGTATAGATGTCTGTCTGCAAGACAATACGTAGACATTAGAGTTAGAACATCAATAACATTGTCATTGAAAGTAGGTGACTATGAAAAAATAGATAACAAAATCCATACTAATATTATATTATAAATGCGAAAGTGTGTGTCTGTCTGTTAACGGCCCATCTTTTCAACCGATTTTGATGAAATTAGGTACAGTGATAGGTTGTATCCCGGGGAAGGACATGGGCATACATTTCATCCTTGAAAGTTAAGGAGTTCCCGCCGAAATAATAAAAACTAAATTCACAAGGATGAAGTCACGGGTACCATCTAGTAAGTAGTAATAAACAGTAGTCAGTAGCTAAAAGCTTACTGAATAGGTTGTGAATCTATGGCAATCTTTAAGTCTGTGTTTTAACACATTGACCTAATAAAGAAGCAGTTCAGGACCACTGAAGTAATGAGACAATCAAGGCATTTACTTATTACAATACTTACTTAATTAGGTGTTATGTATACAGTATTGTATGATGAAATGTTTAAGTTTTTTTTTTTTTTTTATCCACTACAAGTTAGCCCTTGACTGCGATCTCACCTGATGGTAAGTGATGATGCAGTCTAAGATGGTAGCGGGCTAACCTGTTAGGGGCATGGCAGTTATATTAAACCCATACCCCTATTCGGTTTCTACACGGCATCGTACCGGAACGCTAAATCGCTTGGCGGTACGTCTTTGCCGGTAGGGTGGTAACTAGCCACGGCCGAAGCCTCCCACCAGGCCAGACCAGGGAAAATTCAGAAATTATAAATTCCCAAGTTGACCCTGCCGGGGATCGAACCCGGGACCTCCGCACGTTAAGACAACAGCGCTGCACACTGCGCCACGGAGGTCGTCAAAAACGTCGTTAAGTGTTTTGGTGAGGGTACTTGGTTACTTTGTTTGTCAAAAAAGTGAACTTAAGTGGGTAGGTTGCAATATTGTATGCCAGTGTCAGTTTGTGTCAAGCTACCTAGCTAATACATGACTGTGTTATATAGAACTCAAGTGTTTTCTTTATGTTTCCAAACATATTACTCAGGCATGATACTTACTGCAGTAGCAACCAGGGCACATTCATTCTGCTTGACCAGATCAATGCCGTACTGTGTCACTTTGATGAGCCATGTCTGGGTTGCTATGAACTTGCTGGTCGCATTCAACTGGATGGACACCTTATCCACCCTAAAAGGATACAAATTTATTCAATATTATAATTATTCAAAAAGTAGCTGATGCCCGCTACTTTGTCCACATAGTTTAAGTTATTTGGATTCCCGCGGGAACTCCTTCATTTTCCGGGATAAAAATGCCCTATGTGACTCTCCAGGTCCTCATCTATGCCCATGCCAAAAATAACCTTTCACAATTATAATATTAAGTATGATATAATAAAGATTAAGTACCTAAGTAATAGAATCATCCGACGTCAATAAAATGAGCTGAGATTATCTCACATATTCAAATTCAAATGCTTTTTATTCAAATACACTTTTACCAGTGCTTTTGAATCATCAAGTGAATCTACATCATTCGGTTTAGAATGCCATTCCTACCAAGAAGAGCCAACAAGATACTCAGTGGTTGCTCTTTTAAAAAGATCATAAATAACAAATATTATTGAAGTGAAAACTTGTTTAGCCTCGTTGAGCACTTTTTGGTAGGGGATAAACATGTGGATTTGCATCACCGACACCTCGTTTTTTCTTTAATTATTTTAAATATTCGTTTTCACTTGAAATGAAATGAAATGAAATGAAATGAAATGAAATGAAATGAAATGAAAAATGAAAATGAAAATATACTTTATTGTACACCATAAATAAAAAAAAAAAAACACATTTAAACAAAACAAGAAATTATGAAAAACTGTACAATAGGCGGCCTTATCGCTGAGAAGCGATCTCTTCCAGGCAACCTAGTGAAGGAAATAATAACAGAAAATTTGAAGGAGGGTGCACACAAAGTAGGTAATACAATTAACGGATAAAACACTTAAACAAAGGTAGCAAATCTAAAGACTATTATAATATAATATAATACACAAATCTGTACATATAAAATACATATAATACATAAATATTATACATACATACATATATACATACATACAATATATTCATTCACTTCTATCGGCAGTATACCTATGACTGCCAATTTTTTTTTTATTAAAGAGAAATACATAAGTAACTGCAACCTATCAACATACAGTGATGTTTATAGAAACTCAAAACATGCTAGAGTTTCACTAAAAGGATTCTCTTAAAAGGCAAAGTTATTGAAAAATACTATTTAGTACTTACAATGTAAAGGATTATTTAAATAATAAAAAATAATAGGAATAAATTATTGTTCCAGCCCTTAATTAATCTAATTGATAATTATATGTCTTTGCATGGTTTGCAATTATATATTATGCAATTTAAGATGTTTTTTGAGATGGTGATAGTAACAAAAACCCCAGCTGAGTATGTTGTGGCCCCTTATCAGACCAGGGAGCTTGTGGAACCCTCATAGCTTTAGTTTTAAGTTGCCACTTGGCTGCAATCAGACCACAAAATAAATAAACATACTTAAGTACTTTGATTTTTTGATTTGAACAGAAATAGAGATGGGTACTTACTTTAAATGTAAAAAGAACCCTATAGAGAACTTACCCTCGATATTCGACGTTGAAATTGGACGCGAGAATCCGCCAATCCGTAAGAGGCGCCATATTAGGCAGCAAAGCCTTAACCACTGGATGTTTTATGCAATTGTTATCCCACCATTGAATTATTTTTATCAACATGAGCATCGGTAGGATCGCAGTTCCGAACATTATCGGCACCCAGGGCCATCGATCGCCACCGCTCCAGAGAGCTGATAAGGTATAACCCAGGGGCAGTGCAGAATGTATCAATGCTGTTATGGTTATCCTTTTCATGTGGTAACCGATAAAGTTCACATTTTCCGAACCTAAATACCCATCCAAAAGCTGTGGGATCGTAAAACCGGCGGAAACGAACTCAGTAGGCGGATAAATCACACAAAACGAGAAAAGGGCGTAGAAAAGAGTTAGTAAAATGACCATTTTAGAAAATTACACGTTACACTTTCGGTGAATTTTCGATAAAAACTGGATAAAGTTAAGCAGTTCCTAGTTCCTCACTCAGCAATGCAAATCAAAATATAGTAATAGATTTTGTACCTATTTATTTTAATTTTGTTCACGAATCACGACAGAAATTCACAAATAAACCTACAAGCATAGATAATACCTATAAATACCAGAGACCTACAAGTTTAGAGCAGAGACTACAGAGAGAGACATTGACATTTGACAATTGACATTGATGTTTGACTATCCTTGTTAATCTAGGTTGTTCAAAACCTTTGATTTAGAAATCAAAGTTCAAAACGTTTAAATTCTATCTACGTTTTAAACTTTCTACGCTTTTTATTGTCCAGTTCATGGACCGTCCGGGTTGTAATGGAGGGGCACAGGATTTTCAGTACCTAATTCTGGCCAAGTAGGACTGTTCTCTTCGGACCGATTTCGGCTGGGCTTTAGTATATTGTCCGCGACGGAGGGGGAAGGGGAGGGGGAGGGGGTCTACTCCCCTTCGAAGCCAAACTCGTCGAATCCTAATAGTTTTCGAGATATTAATTTTTTAAAATTTTGAGGTTAGGTTCTCAAAATTCCTGCTTAACTCTGATAGCTGTTAAGACGGAGAATGGTTAAAAGTAGCTTGGAGGGAGGGAGGGAGAGGGAGGGGTGAGGGCGGAGGGGTATTACCTTTATACCTTGTAATAATAATTTATTATACCTACTTTTACCTACCTTTATACCTTTTGTTTTAGGTAGGTAGTGAGAGTGGTTAATTTTTTAAAATATAGAATGGGCTACGCCAGAAGACTCACTTCGTCGCCCCTGAATGAAGCTTCGCCTACTCGACCTTCGTTTCATTCAGGAACTCTTACGCGAGCTTCTGGCTTCGCGCTTTAAAAAAACACTAGGGGTAGGGCAGACAAGACTGCGTGGAGCCGGGGCGTGCCGATTCGGCATATAGTAAAGTAATATGATTCGGTTTTGTGATCAATTTTTAGTTAATTATACCTATAGCCTTTAAACTATTTTTTAAACTCTGTTTTGTTAAAATGATTATTTAAAAAAAAAGCCTTTAAGGACTTGTATCCAAGGCCGTAAAATAAATTAAAAAAAAAAATTATAAAAAAACGACCATGGAACGGATTTTAATCACATAATGTACTAGTTTACGTAAACGAAACTTTAGCACGCCAACTAAACGTCAATGAGTCTGTAATTTATGGCAAATGTCGTAAGAAATGTGTAAGAAATCGTCGTAATTCTTAAATTCCATGTAAGAAATAGTGAAAAGTGATGAAGTATTGCGAATTTACAAAAAAATATTTCTCGAAAAGTATTAGAAATCGACGTAAAATATTTAAGTGCAAGGCTTACCACATCAAGGTCTTTCTTTAAAAAAAATATGAACGTCCAACTCCGCGGACAATATACTAAAGCTAAGCCCCGATTTCTACTTAACAATAATTCTAATAGGCTGGAACTCGGAGCCCTACCGCCAGCTCATAAAAAATTACATGTGACATACCTGTGACATATGCCAACGTCAATGTCATGATGTCATGTTTAATTTGATGTGGACACTGGTGGACACGTATTCGAATTAATTTAAAATTTAGTTAAATTTCACATAATATATTAAGACATTTTTGCATAAATCTAGTTAATATTTATGTTAAGTGTTGAGACTGTGTAATTTGGTGTTTATTCAGATATCAGTGGGGTGTATACATAAGGTAATTAAAGTTTAAAACACGTAGCCGGATGCTTCCCGTGTGTTCATTTTGATAAATTATTTGATTTTTAGACTAAAATATTTATTAGTCTAGTTCATGTATGCCTTAATATAGCTATCTATTGTTTTGCTATTGTTACCTACTGTAAATTTACCTACTTAATTCTAATATTTGGTGTATGACAGGGATCTTTTATAGATACTAGTGGGCCCGGCAGACGTTGTCCTGCCTTGAAGCTAGAACTCGATTAAAGCGCCCCCTATCGGGTCCATTTGTAAATATAAACCATTCCGGCACACACACAAACAATTCCATCTAAATCGGTCAAGCCGTTCCTGAGTTTTAGCAAGACGAATGAACACCAAGTTATTTTTATTTAAAACATGGTGTATGAACAAATTCATGTTATTGTGATTCGCTAGTATGACCTTAAGAAGATTATTCCACTGCCAATATTCAAAGTTAACATTTTGTTTTTATTCTAAGACACTTAATCATTACTTATTTAAACTATGGGGTCACATACTGATAAGTAATGAGAACATCATAAATCTTGGATAGACCCTGCACAATCAAAAATGGCCTCTGCTGTTAAACTTTTTAAAGAGAGACTGCTGAGCTTTGGTTTAGTTCTTCTCAGTAGGAATGGCATTCCAAGCTAGGAGATTCACTTGACGATTCGGAAGCACTTGCAAAAGTTTATTTAAAAAAAAAACCTTTGAGTTTGTACTAAACATAAAGCATAAAAAAAAGGAAGAAAGAGATATATTTGTTACTGTTTACTCTTACTATGAATTATGAAATGTATTTTTTTTTATTCACTACAAGTTAGCCCTTGACTGCGATCTCACCTAATCGTAAGTGATGATGCAGTGCTGTTAGGGGCATGGCAGTTATATTAACCCATACCCCTATTCAGTTTCTACATGGCATTGTACAGGAATGCTAAATATTAATTAATGTTATATTATTATGCAAGTCATAGTAATGAGCAAACTTGCTCTTTTTAATGAAGGTTATGGACCTATCTTGAATGTACATCTCTGGTGAAACCATTATATTATGTTATTGTTTTAGCACCATGGGGGAACAACCGTGTTACACGTTGATCAACTTTCCGACTGACTCAGAGCCACACAATGAGATGCAGCTCAAGCTTGATTTAGGTAAGCTAAGTGCAAGAATTCTGACATAATAGACATGTTACCAAACTGCTGTATGTACTGCTGTACTGTGAATAAAACAAAGCTATATATATAGTAGATAAAATACAGTAATTTTTTTTAAACTAATTATAAAACTATTATGAAGAACTCCACCAAAACCTGCAAATAAAAACAATAAAGGAGGAAGTTCGGGAGTTAGCGAAGCGCTATAAGGAACGGCTCCTGACACATCCAAATTCACTAGCCAACAGGCTCTTGGTGGACGATTGCCCAAGACGCCTGAAAAGAAAACGCATACTCGACCTGGGTTAAATGACTAACGAGTCCTGACTCCTATATGAGGATCAGCTCTAAGCGACAACTTACTCTTACAACTCATTTGCTTATAGTCCTTGGACTGATCGCAGATTACACCAATAAATAAAAAAAAAAAAAAAAAAAAAATTATAAAACCCTGCAACCCTTAATGTTTATAAAACAGAGAAAGGAGATATAAAGAAGAAGATAGAAGCATTAAAGAAAGTAATCAGCATAATCCTCTCCGGGGATAAGATCCCGGGCCTGCTGATGATCATCATCCGGTTTGTGCTGCCGCTCCAGGACCACACCATCAAGAAGCTGCTGCTGATCTTCTGGGAGATTGTGCCCAAAACCACCCCCGATGGCAAGCTCTTGCAGGAGATGATCCTAGTCTGTGATGCTTATAGGAAGGTGAGATTTTGTAACTCCAAACTCATTTAATGTGTGACATACTTGTGTTACATGTGTCGATTTGACTCTACCACTGGTTCAGAATGTACATTCTACTGTGAAGAGTGGGCAAGAAACTCCTGAGTTGCTTTTGGCTACTATCATGTTATATCCTTTGTGTCACTCCAGATATTGATCTATGTTAAGCTATTAGAGACCCTATGGGTCTCAAGGGAACCATGCAGAATTTTGGGATAAAAAGTATCCTATGTCCCACCTTGTAGTATGAACTCTAATCATGTCAAGTTTCATTAGAATTCATTCAGTGGTTTCGGCATGATGCGCGGCGCAAATACAGACAGACAGACAGACAGACAGACAGACAGACAGACAGACAGACAAAAATGAAAAAGTTACAGTTTTGGCTTCAGTATGAATTAAAGAGTGCCCTCGGGAAAAAAAAATCAAAATATCTTCAACTAACTGATGCCCGCGACTTTGTCCGCGTGTAATAAGTTTTTTAAAATTTTTCAAATTGAGGGGTTCCCATACCCCTCAATTTTCCGGGATAAAAAGTAGCCTATGTCACTCTCTGGGTCCTCAACTATACCCATGCAAAAAATTACATCGATCCATTGCTGTTGGACCCATTACAGTTTTATTATAAGTATAGAATCTATACTATAGATAATGCATTTTTCAGGACTTGCAACACCCGAATGAGTTCCTCCGCGGCTCGACGCTGCGCTTCCTGTGCAAGCTGAAGGAGCCAGAACTGCTGGAGCCTCTAATGCCCGCCATCCGCGCCTGTCTGGAGCACAGGCACTCCTATGTGAGGAGGAATGCCGTACTTGCCATCTTCACTATTTACCGGTAACTTACATCAGATAATCGCACACTTTAATTAAAGGGAATTTGGCTTGATGATTGAATCACAAAAAAGATAAAAGTTTATGTTAAAGTTAATTTATATATATATATAAGCATCCTTCCTATTAAATTTATTTCCAACTAGAGACCGCCCTCGGCTGCGCTCTCGTGGGAATTTCGAATTCGAGTTCTTGTTTTTTGTCAATATTATATAGGAATCCTCAGGAGCGAAGCCTCCGCCCCTGGCATGTAGAAGCGACCCTTGCCATCGGGTGTCCTTGTATGCATAACTCGCGGGCACTGCACACTTTCTATGAAAAAAGGCCTGCATCGATATGCAAATTTTAGAGTATTAGCGCACCGGTGATCCCTACTCGCCCCCACATAGCACTGTGATTCGTCGCTGAAAGCCGAAAGACGAGCCCTTGCCCGTATGTTGCTAGGTTCTTAAATGTAGAGTACTCGAGGTCGCCCGCGACTTCTTCCGCGTATTCTTCAGATTTCCTATGAGATAAAGGCCTACTTATAGAGGCTATATATCTCTAATTTCCAAAACTTGGAAACTTCATGGATGCTTCCAACCGCCATTCTACCGGGGATGCCCTTTGGGGTTGATTTTCGTAAAACTGCATAAACATGTTTTTACTATTTAAAACTAATAACTTAAATGTCTAATTTCATAAACATCGGACTTTACAAACTTCCAACCTCCATTTCACCCCTTTAAGGGTGAATTTTCTCAAAACCCTTTCTTAGCTAATGTCTACACTTTACACTATAGAAGAAACCTAATTTCCAAATTTCAAGTTTGTATGCTTTATAGTTCCTGACATATCCTAATTGATGAGTGTGTGGTATTTGGCTTTTATATATTTAGATTTAAGTATATGTAAGAATTTCTTAGCTATTAGTCGACCTATCTGGAATCCTCAGTACGACGTGTATATTCGTCGTATTGAAAGAATCCAAAGAAAATTTGTTCGGCTTCTTAAGTTTAGGTTTAATCTAAATCCTAACCTAAGTTATTATGCTCTTTGTACTCACTTGCACCTTTTGCCTTTAGCCGTTAGGAGAAACGTCAGCGACATAACCTACCTCATCAATATCGCTAATAACACAGTCGATTGTCCGCCACTTCTTGAAAAATTATCCCTCAAAGTGCCTACCAATACCCATCCCCGTGCCCACTCTATTCTCCGCCCACCATCTGCTCATACCAGATTTCGTCAGAACTCCTATTTGCCAAGATCTTCTTTATCATTTAATAAATTGGTAAACAAGAATACCAAGCTAGATCTCTTTTGCACCACGGCCACCTCCATGCGTAGGATTCTAGCCAGTGAATTCTTTGACTCCCACTGCCTGAGTTGAAATGGTTTGCTGGCTAGTAATCTAAATAATTATTAATTTCTAAAATAACCCAAATATTAGTTTACTCTGGTTCTTCTCCTGTATTAACCCATCTTCCTATTTATAAGCTTTTTATATTTTAATTAAGTACTTCCTATGTAGCATATATATTAATATTTACTTTTTCCACCTTTGCGAGCTATTTCTATCTCACGTAAATTCTATCTGTGAAAACTTGTAATTGGCGTTATACTTATTCTCTATTTATCTATCCACTTTTTGTTGTAGCTGTAAGTTTTCTGTACAAAATAAAATAAAATAAAAATAAAATAAAAACTACAAACCAATACCTGTAGTTCCCTGTGGAACTGGGTGATTACTGTGAAACTATAATAATAATCTTTGTTAGGCAGTAATATTCGGTAATATAATCTTTGTTAGGCAGAACATTAATCTTTATAAGCAAATAAGTGATACTCACAATCGATGTACTAGAAACCGCCATAAGCTTGTAACAGCGTCATATCGCGTGCGCAAGGTGCAGAAATCCTTTGTGGGGTCGAGTATACGCTTTTATAACATGGTACCAAAAGAGTTTCTGGAGTTGCCATTACATAAATTTAAAGACTGTGTTAAACAGCATCTGATAAGTCGAGGGTATTATAGTATAGATGATTTTCTCGATGACAAAGTTGCATGGAAGCAACCGGCTTCGCATCCAGCAACCCACAAGTTAGTGTAATACCTACTTGTAACGTAGCGTATGCATTTTATATTAAGTATGTAGTTATATTATACAAATTGTTACATTTTTCTGATTTTGAAAAGAGCAACTGCTGAGTTTCTTGCCGGTTCTTCTCAGTAGAATCAGCTTTCCGAACCGGTGGTAGATTCTTACGACTTATCATAAGTGACACTAGTGGTCCTACATGAAATAAATCATTTTCATTTTCATAAATCATTTTCATTTTCATTTTTTTCATTTTCGAAACTGGCATGGACTGAATTTATTGCACAAGTGTCCAATGTCACATTTTGTTAACCAGGAACTTCGAGTTCCTGATCCCGGACGCGCCGGAACTAATCGGCACGTTCCTGGAGGGCGAACAGGACATGTCGTGCAAACGCAACGCGTTCCTGATGCTGCTGCACGCGGACCAGGAGCGCGCGCTCGCGTACCTGGCTGACAGGCTCGACCACGTTCATGCGTTCGGTGACATACTGCAGCTGGTCATAGTGGAGCTGATATACAAGGTGAGGGCATCCGGCTCGAAGGACCATGTACTAATGAGCAAGTCGACCACGTGCACGCGCTCGGCGACATACTGCGGCTGGTCATACAAGGTGAGGACATCCGGCTCGAAGGACCATGTACTAATGTGCGAGTGTCGTACAATACCTGGCCGACAGGCTCGACCACGTGCACGCGTTCGGCGAAATACTGCAGCTGGTCATAGTGGAGCTGATATACAAGGTGAGGGCATCCGGCTCGAAGGACCATGTCCTGATGAGAGAGTGTCGACATTTTTAAGTTTTAATTTTTTAAAAGTCGTTGTCATTTTCAAGATTTCCGTTATTGACCTCTTTGAAATCTAAAATAGTCACTAAATTTTTTTGTTTTTTGTCATTACCAGATTTTTTTTTTAAAATCTATATTATATATCTGTTGGTATCCAGGTGTGTCACGCGAACCCGTCAGAGCGTTCGCGCTTCATCCGCACAGTGTACGGCTTGCTGAACGCGCCCAGCGCCGCCGTGCGATACGAAGCTGCCGGGACGCTCGTCACGCTGTCTTGTGCGCCCGCTGCTATTAAGGTACGTACGGTCGCAGTCTGTATGCAGTATCCCTGTGTCTTCTGAAATAAGCCTCCTCCATTCCCTTTCATAGCTTTCTATATATCACAGTAAACAGATACAACCAGTATGGAAACTACCTAGAAACGCTCGAAACAGCTCACTCACACAAACACGCGTCCACGACACGTAATGACGCGGCACTCAGTACTGACGGCACCGCGACCCGTGCTTATGGGTCTCGTAGATGCGCATGTTTGTGTGAGTGAGCTGTTTCGAACGTTGTTATGTAGTTTCCATACTGGTTGTATCTGTTTACTGTGTATATATGGCCTTTCTCTGCCATGTAGTCCTAGCTACAGACTTAATGTCATCTACCCACCTGAGATGTTGCCGTCCTCTTTTCCGTTGATTTACATAAGTTCGAATAAAAGATAACTAGTGTAAAGGTTATTTTCTGAACTCACTGCTTACTTACTGCTTCCTTTCAACCTTTTGGTTTTGTTATAATTTCTTGTTGTAACTGTGACGTCACCCTCACAGCTGAAAATTAGCGCCTTGCTTTGAATGAATTTTTTGTGTATAACGCAAGGCAAAACGTTGAGCTGTGTACACCCTCTGGATGGTGTCACAGACGAAAGTGTAACATTTGTATCTAGTTTTGTCTGTGACACCACTGGTGTATAAACTGTTTTTCTTTCTTTCTTTCTTTTCTTTCTCTGTAGGCAGCAGCAGCGTGCTACATCGACCTGATAGTGAAGGAAAGCGACAACAACGTGAAGCTAATCGTGGTCGGGAAGCTCAGCGCCCTGCGCGCCGCCAGCGGGGAGGCCGGCGCCAGGGCTTTGCCCGACCTCGCCATGGATGTGCTGCGGGTGTTGGCGGCCTCAGACTTGGACGTGCGGAGACATACGTTACATCTTGGTGAGTTGTCGACCCTAGGATCGCCCCTATCGCTTTGTAGAGTTCCGTACCTCAAGAGAAAAAAGGCACCCTTATAGGATCACTTCGTTGTCTGTCTGTCAACACCCTTTTTGAAATCATGAAATTTGGCAGGAAGCAAGGTCTCACAGCAAAAGTATAGGAAAAGTCGGGAAATCTTTAGTTAGGGTTATGTACTCATATTATGGTGTCGAATTGTTTGTCACTTTAGCGCCATGTGCAAGCCAGTTATTTCACAGCTGATTACGTATTGTTATGACATCTTTCTTGTTATTTTCTAAATAATTTATATTGTGTGGTGGTACGGAACCCATTGTGCGCGAGACTGACTATTTTTTTTTAAATTTCGAGACATTTTCTCATTGATATTAGTGGAACAAAATGTACAGCGCGATTGATAGGTTTTTTGGAGCAAGTAATCGAAGGTCAGTAAAATAATTGCCAATGCTGATAAGATAAGAACCTTACAATCTAATTGAGGTCTAATATATCGACACTCGGAAAGCGATACACGTGCAATCCCTTTGACATAATAAGGGTTGATTGCGACATCGATGGTAATGGTTATCATTTTTCCCACGAAATATTTCGGTATAATATACGGTACAAGTCTTCTTACTTCAATAATTTAAGATTTTAAGTCAATTTTTTTATAAAGCCCTGATTTTTGTTACCCAAAGTGGTTGTTTTTAGGTGGTCTTTAATTATAACTATTATCGATGGTGCAATAGACCTTAAAGCGCAAAACACACAGGGCGGACGCGCACCCGACCCGTCCCGCGCTCGTTCTCTGTTTTGTCCTTTAAAGTGCTGCGAAAATGCCGGGCCCTGCTCTTATGGAATGTTTTCCGTAGCGCTGGAGTTGCTGACGTCACGCCACGCTGAGGAGCTGGTGAGCACGCTTCGCAAAGAGGCTGCGCGCGCGCAGCTTGCGGACCACGACGACGCGCAGAAGTACCGCCAGCTGCTGGTGCGCGCCATGCACCGCGCCGCGCTCAAGGTGCGCCCTCCACTTACACCACACAATATACAATAGAACAGTTTCTACACTTGTGCGCTATGATATTGCCTGTCAGCCAGTTTGTCTCTATTTCGATACTAAATACCATGTGTTTCCCACAGTTCCCCGAAGTGGCCAGCTCGGTGTCCCCTGCGTTACTGGAGCTACTGGGCGACGGCAGCGAGCCGGCGGCGCAAGACGTGCTGATCTATCTGCGTCACGCGCTCTACGCCTTCCCTGAACAACGCCCCAAGGTTTACGCGGTGAGTCTATGTTACCCCAAGTGGCCAGCTCGGTGTCCCCTGCGTTACTCGAGCTACTGGGCGACGGCGGCGCAAGATCTGCGTAATTGTGGAATTTTTAATTTATGATTGTGTTTGTTAACCATTAAAAAAAAGTATCACAAAAAAATCATTTTTGGTCAAATTTGGTTTTTGTCATCTAATTGTACAATGTTTCCAGCAAATGAACGATTTATTTATTTATTTAAAAAAATATGTGCACAGAAACTCCTGGAATGCATCAGCAGCATCCGCGTGGGCAAGATCGTCCGCTCGGCGCTGTGGCTGCTGGCGGAGTTCGCGGAGAGCGCGGCCGGCGCGCGCGCGGCTGTGGACGTGCTCGCCGCCGCGCTGCCCGAGCCCGCGCGCGCGCACGACGACAAGCCGGTGAGAACACCGCTTTAGAGCCGAGCCACACGGTGCGGCGCCGCACCGCACCGCATTACTCCGCACCGCACTGGCGGCCACACGAGCAGTGCGGCGTCGCAACGTTCTTACGGCGCCGCTGCGGCACCGCAACAGGGCTAGTAGAGCGAGTTGTATGCCGTACAAATAACTGAGCGGTGCTGCTGCGGCACCGCACTGCTTGCACCCCTCCCCGCCTCGTCTGCCTCGCGCCGTTGTCCGGTGCGCCTGCGGTGCGGCGCCGGAGCCGGACGCGCCGTGTGGTTTACCATACATTTATGTACGTAGGAAAGCGTTGCGGCACCGCTCAGGCGCTGCGCGGGAGCCGCACCACACCGTGTGGCCTAGCCCTTACTTGTTGTTGGACTTCAAAAGCCTTGAAATTTAAGAACACCTTGCTAAAACTCTCTCTTCAGTCGTTCCTTCATTGCTGAAGATCGTGGTCCTGGCTAGATCCCTCGAACGGATTATTTGTTTCCATTGGCTTCTGTTGGTAGCCATTCTCACTATAGTATGAAATTTCGACGCGTTAGACTCCCTCAGCTGGTTAGACCACCTAGTTGGTGAGCGTTGGTGAGAGTTGCTAAGACTAAATCTATCAAATTCTACGCTTTCATAAGGTGTATAGTTTTTGCAGTGTTTTTATTTCTTATTACTTTTTATCCACTACAAGTTATCCTTTAACTACGATCTCACTTGATGGTAAGGGGCATGGCAGGGCATAAAATAATCAAGTGTCAATCTCTTGAAATGTTTTATTAAACTGGTAATATTTGATCCAGGAAGGAGAGAAGTCGGAGGGTGAGAAGGAAGGTGCGAAAGAGAAGGAAGCCCCGGCGCGCACCCTGGTGACCAGCGACGGCGCTTACGCCACTCAGTCAGCATTCAACTTGCCCAAGTTAGTTGCCTTTTTTTTATCCACTACATGTTAGCCCTTGACTGCGAACTCTCTTTCTGCTTCGCTACTCCGCTGAAATAAACACTTCAATCTATACTAATGTTATAAATGCGAAAGTTTGGACGGAAGGATGGATGGATGTTTGGATGGATGTATGTTTGTTACTCAACCACGCCAGAACGTCTGAACGGATCTGAATGAAATTTGGCACAGAGATAGATTATTGTCTCACGCACAACATACCTCCAACTGGAAGTTTAAGTGCGGAAACCTGCCCAGTAGGAAGAAAGAATGAAAGATTATTGTCTGAAATAACAGATTGACTACTTTTTATCTCGGAAAATTAAAGAGTTCCCACGGAACTGAAGAACCCTCAATCCACGTTGACGCAGTCGCAGGCACCAGCTAGTTCAATTTAAAATACTTCGCCTAAAGTAAAAGTAGCCTAATTGCTATTCGAGACTATAACATCTTACTCTTTAACAAATTTCATCCATATCCGTTAGTTTTGGCGTGATTGAGTAACAAACATACATCCATCCAAACTATTGCTTTTATAATTTTGTATAGATTCTAAATAAGATTAATGATTTTTCATGTATATTGTTGGTCCTTCGAACCGGATTTCGAGTTCAATTTAAATGTTTCTTCTACCAGGGCGCAGTCAACAGACAGCAACGCAGGCGGGCTGAGCAGCGCCTTGCGCGAGGGAGAAAGCTTCACAGCCGCGTGCGCGTGCTCCGCGCTGGCCAAACTTGCTCTGCGCGTGGACGACCCGGTACAGGCCAACCGCGCCCTGCATCTCGCTGCCTCGCTGTTGGCCTATCACAAGCAGAACGCAGGTAACAGCTGGTTTTGTTACACTTGTTGATTTAAATCTTACTTGACTAATGTCGCTTGATCAAAGTCAAATGACTTACTTCAAAGCTCTTGACCACCAACAGCATCAGTCTAAGTGACTTTTGACGACCCCTCTAGCGCAGTGTTGAGCACTGTTGTCTTAACGCAAGAGTTACTGGGTTCGATTCCCGGCAGGGTCAATTTGGGAATTTATAATTTTTGAATTTTTTCTGGTCTGGTCTAGTGGGAGGCTTGGCAGTGGCCAGTTACCACCCTACCGGCAAAGACGAACCGTATATGAGGTTTATCAAGAGTCAATAGCCATCTTCTAAGCAAGCGCGCTCCACCTTCCATCACTACTTCCAGCAAGTCTGATTGCAGCCAAGCGCTAGTCTATAAATTAATAAAAAAGTGTGTGTGTGCAATTCATACACGGCAGAAGTGAATGTTCAGAAAAGTAACCTACGAGAGAATGGGATAAATATAACTTGTATTCTATCTCATTCTCTCGCAGGCTAAATCCTATTATGTCTCCCGTTTGTCTATTTTTCGTTTTATCTAATTTTCAAATCACAACGATTCTAAAGAAGTTCACTTCAAAAATACTCATTTGGAATTCATTCATTTCAATTCACTTGGAAATAAAATATTATTGGCTGACAAAAGCTTGAATCCCCTTACCTTGTTGTAGGCACCGCGGGAGCTAGCAGCGGTCTGACCGCGGACGATATGGAGCACGGCGCGACCTGCGTGCGCGCTGCGGCGGCCAGACCTGCCGTCATCAGAGACGCGATGCTCGGCGGCTCGCGTAACGCCCTAGCCGCACTACTCGCTTTGCCTGATCGCGCCGCACCTTCGTTACTGCCTGAGGCCGAAGTAAGTTCAGTTTTCGGATCAACACATACTGTTTTAATGTTCTTACTTCTTAGGTATATATTTGGTTTTAACTCCGCATACGACTTGAAAAGACCAGACACCAAAGAACTTGGTATACATGTATGCCTATTTCTGACGAGAATATGACGTAACGGTAAGTGCACCAAAGGTTTTATTAATATACTAGGTGTACTCGTTATGTTGCTGCAATATACTGGTTTTTTATCGAACCTACATACTGGAAGTTAGACTATAATATGGAGCACGGCGCGACCTGCGTGCGCGCTGCGGCGGCTAGACCTGCCGTCATCAAAGACACGGTACTCAGCGGCTCGTACTTTTGTGCATTGTACGAAGGAAGTATGCATCTTCAAACGGTACAAATGTTGCTGAACAGCTATTATTAATAATGCTCAGCCCTTCAACCCTTTTTAGGGTTCCGTAGCCAAATTTGGCAAAAACGGAACCCTTATAGATTCGTCATGTCTGTCTGTCTGTCTGTCTGTCCGTCCGTATGTCACAGCTACTTTTTTCCGAAACTATAAGAACTATACTGTTGAAACTTGGTAAGTAGATGTATTCTGTGAACCGCATTAAGATTTTCACACAAAAATAGAAAAAAAACAATAAATTTTGGGGGTCCCCATACTTAGAACTGAAACTCAAAAATTTTTTTTTCATCAAACCCATACGTGTGGGATATCTATAGATAGGTCTTCAAAAATGATATTGAGGTTTCTAATATCATTTTTTTCTAAACTGAATAGTTTGCGCGAGAGACACTTCCAAAGTGGTAAAATGTTGGTCCCCCCCCCCGTAACTTCTAAAATAAGAGAATGTTAAAACTAAAAAAAATATATGATGTACATTACCATGCAAACTTCCACCGAAAATTGGTTTGAACGAGATCTAGTAAGTAGTTTTTTTTTAATAATTTAAAACTTACTACAGGTTTGTACGGAACCCTCGGTGCGCGAGTCTGACTCGCACTTGGCCGGTTTTTTTATCTTAATTGATTAAAGAGGGTTGGTTCAACGTTGTACATGCTACCCTCATAGGAACAAAAATCATCATTTTACAGCCTACGCTAGGACATGACTTGTATATCTCGTACAGAGCTCGGGCCTCCTCAGATAAGGGGTAAGCAAACCCTGTTGCTTGCAGACAAATCTCATAAATCAATGCTTAACCTATTCATCAAATAAAATCTTTCCAATTCATTTGGGATACATTCGACTTTGAAGATAATGTAAACGATAAAAGACCAAAACGTGATACACATATATCACGTTTTGGTCTTTTATCGTTTACATAATCTTCAACAGTTTAATAAGCTTTTTTTAAGAGTTTTTTAAATAAGATTAAGAGATCCAAGGCGACCCGATATGGTGTTTGTCTTAACAGTTTAAGTATTCTCCGTTAGTTTAAAGTGCAAATGAACAGTTTGTCGTGGTACCCTCAGCAACAGCAGGAGCGCTCTGAGGCCGAGGCGCGCAGCGCGCGGCGCGTGGACGTGGAGACGGGCATCAACTTCGCGGTGCTGGCGGGCGCGGCCGCCGCGGCGCACCACGACATCTTCGAGCTCTCCCTCAACAAGGCGCTCATAGGTAACCAACAACACGTGTTAACACTAGCTATATAACCTATTTTTGCACGTCTTGTGATACATTTAATGATCTTTTTATATTTGACTAGCTGGTGCCCGCGACTTTGTCCGCGTGGATTGAGTCTTTTTGTTCCCGTGGGAACTCTTTAATTTTCCGTGGTAAAAAGTAGCCCATGTGTTATTCCAGACTAGAATCTATCTGTACCAAATTTCATCCAGATCCTTTTTTTTTTTTTTTTTAATCCACTACAAGTTAGCCCTTGACTGCGATCTCACCTGATGGTAAGTGATGATGCAGTCTAAGATGGTAGCGGGCTAACCTGTTCCGTTCAGCTGTTTTGGCGTGGTTGAGTAACAAACATCCATCCATCCAAACTTTCGCATTTATAATATTACGAGTAGTATAGATTGGCTTACGTGCGGACTGGGAAGGCCGCCACATACTCAATAATCAATTTGATGTTTGCCTTACAATAATACGGTGAATAAAAGTTTGTTGTTGTCACTCAGGGCGCACGACGGCGTCGGAGGAGCGCGGCAAGCTGTCCAAGGTGACGCAGCTGACGGGGTTCTCGGACCCGGTGTACGCGGAGGCCATCGTCGCCGTCAACCAGTACGACATCGTGCTGGACGTCCTCGTGGTCAACCAGACCGGTAAGCCGAGCGCTTGTTGTTGCTAATCAAATTATTATGTCCGAATTTCGGCCACGGCGGCCTATCTTCACAGAGATTAGCCATCTGCGCGGGAGAAATTATACTGCACAAGTGTGTGCACTCTCTGTTCCTGTCTCATAGCCCGATGGGACGGAAAATCCGAGAGGTCAGGCGCAGGACCGACGGCTTTACGTGCTCTCCGAGGCGCGGGGGTGAAACACCGCCCACTTCCTAACTCCGGGCTAGTATTGAGAATTGGAACAGACAGTTCGTTTTTTGTGAAGAAAACACTCAATTAGAAACTTAGGCCCTGAGGAAGATGTTTGGAAACTTAATAAGGAATCAAAATAAAAAAAAAGAACTATTTCCAGATTTTTTGAAAATTTTACACATTTGAAAAATATTTTTGATATAGGCATCGCCCCTATTGTTCCCAGACGACACTCTACAAAACTGCACTGTAGAGTTAGCGACGCTGGGAGAGCTGCGCCTGGTGGAGAGACCGGCGGGCGTGGTGCTAGCGCCGAGAGACTTCGCGACCATCCGCGCGCACGTCAAAGTCGCCTCCACCGAAAACGGCATCATCTTCGGCAACATCGGTGAGCTTTTCTGAGTTATAATGTGTCAATAGGAACTGTTTTAATATTAGAAACTAGCTAATGCCCGCGACTTCGTCCGCGTGGCTTAAGTTTTTTTGATTTCCGCGGGAACTTCTTAGTTTTCCTTAATTAGCCTATGTCACTCCCCAGGTCTTAAACTATATTCATGCCAAAAATCACGTCGATCCGATGCTCCGTTGCAGCGTGATTGAAGGGCAAACCAACAAACAAACACACTTTCACGTTTTTTTATTTTATGATATGATGTTTAAGCGTGACTGTTTGACTGATTTTGATGGAATTTGGTTCAGAGGTAGACAACCCATCCTAAAGACGACCTTGCTACATTTTATCCAGAGGAATTTAAAAAAAGACCTAAACCTAGTTGACAAAAAGGCAAAATATATCTTTGAGGGGTATACGGAAGCTCTAAAGATGCATTTTGGAGAAAATTTAACTACAGAGTGGGTTAATATAAGCGAGAAATAAGGTAGGTCCCAAGACACTCCCCTGGGGTACACCGTAAATAATGCTAGAAAAATCACTGGTGACGTTGTCTATTTTAATACACTGCTGTCTTCCTTTTAGGTAGCTTTTAAACCAGTCCAAAGTAATACCTCTAACTCCCATGTTGGAAAGTCTATCGAGTGAGATAGGGATTGACACCGTATCAAAAGCTTTTTGTAAGTCAAGGAAAATGCCAATACATTTCCTTCCCTTATCAAGACATTTTGTGATATGATTGGTCACTTCTAGTACCGCATCCAGTGTAAATCTGTTGGCTATAAAACTTTAGAGGTACGGAACTCTTTCCTATGGTTGAAAGAGAGGTAGAAAACTGCATACAAATTTGACATAAGAGTGACTGAATTTAGGTAGGAAAGAATATCTCTGTATCTTCAATAACAGTGGTTGTAGTAGAAGTTTTGTATCGTCCAGTGTACGAAGTGAGCGGCGCGTCGATGGACCGCGGCGTGGTGGTGCTGAACGACATCCACATCGACATCGTGGACTACATCCAGCCGGCCGCCTGCAGCGACGCGGACTTCCGCCACATGTGGGCGGAGTTCGAGTGGGAGAACAAGGTAAACGCTCAGAAATTGCTTCATTATTTAAAATAAACAATACGTACATAGACTCTTTTCTGGCCGCGCGCCAGCAATTTCCAATTATTGTCCGCAGGACGATAATAGAAATTGCTGGACAGTTTTTAAAATGTAAACATTAATTAGGTGCCAGACTTGTTTATTAATTTTGTTATTTTTTATTGTTTTACATTGTTTTTCATCTTACAACATAGTTTTTCATCGCTTTTCTTGCTTTTCTAATCTAAACTCGGCACTCGCAACGAACTTGTTGAACTATCTATGAATATTTTCTTGAATTATTTTTTATTGTTTCCTCACGAATGAGAAAAAATTACTATCTATTGTCTGGTCCCCAGGTGTCGGTGAACACGAATATCACAGACCTGCGCGAGTACCTGCAGCATCTTCTCGCCTCCACAAACATGAAGTGCCTTACGCCGGATAAGGTAAGCGTTATATTATCTTTAGGTAATGAAAATTCCAATTTCTAAATCTGTTCAGAAAGGATGTTTGATGTTTTTGTATGGAGCCTGGCCTACCTACTGTTCCGCCATTTTTAGAGTTCCCTACCTCTAAAGGAAAAAAGGAACCTTATAGGATTACTTCGTTGTCCGTCTGTCTGTCTGTCAGCCACCTTTTTCTCGGGATCGCGTCGCGGAACCTATCAAGTTGACATTAATATCAAATACAGCCCACGGTCCCTTGGAGCTGTAAAAAAAAAATCAAACTTCTAAGTCAACTTTACAATACGGCCGTTTATACCGCATATTTTGACACTTGCCAATAAACCAAAACCTAGGGTACTTCCCGTTGACCTACAATCATAAAATTTTGCAAGAAGCAAGGTCTCATAGCACAAGTATAGGAAATAATCCGAAAATCGTTAATTAGGGTTCCGTACTCATAGACATAGAGTGTCGAATTGTTTGTGAGGTTTACCACCAGTTTAGCGCCATAATATGTAAGCCAGTTATTTCACAGCTGACATTGACATCTTTTATTTGTGTGGTGGTAAAACCTACACGCCTGAGAGTTGTCCATAGTGCTCTCAAAGGTGTGTGCAGTCTGGTAATTGGGTTGGCCGGTAGAAACTTTTGGCAGATGGCGCTACCATAGCTTTCACCTGTCAAGTTTGTTTTGAATTTGTGTTTTTGAATTTTTACCAAGATTTTTATCAAAATACGACGATGGACGCTGTAAAAAAATTTATTCGACATGGCGGATATGTGATTTAGGCCCACTTGCGTAACGTTTGATTTAAATATCTCCTAAATAAAATTAGTTAAATGTATTTAATTGTGTAAACATGTTTATCCTAATCGCATTTATGATCGTTTTGCACGAGGCTCTTTTGGATGTCATTTATCTAAATCGGTTTAGCGAGACGGTAAAGCAGTAATTGCGTTCCATTTCATACCATTTGTGATGGATTGACAGGAAATTGTGTTTGCATTACAACTACGCATGAAATGAAACGTAATTTTTTTTCAAAACGCAATTCAAACTTCAAAGTCCAAAACATCCCAATTACTTTGGAACAGCCATAATAAAATTAATTTAGTAAATATTGGCTTAAAATAATCTGAATTGGATTTAACGCAACAAAGCAGGTGTCGGGGGACCCAATTTTAGTAAAGCGAGGAACAAATAAAGTAATGTTTAGGACGATAGAACTAATTCTTCCATCATATAATGTAAAAAAGCTGATGCAATAAAACAAGCAGACGAACAAAAAAGAAATATTAATATTTATTTTGTTTTCAATTAACTTCAATCTCTCTTTCTTTTTTAACCCTTTAATTTTCTTGGATATCAAGTGTCCTATGTTTATGCCTAGGATGTAAGCTATCTCTGCAAATTTTCATCAAGATCGGTACATAGGTTTATTGTAGGACATCCACACGCCGCAATCTTGTGTCACGGATGCAGCCGCGGCTCCCTGCGACTCGGCCCATCTACCTAGGGGGGTCGTGGCTAGCGCTACACTTTCCCGTGCTTTCTTCAAACTCAAACACGTTTATTTCATGCGGGATATACTTATGTATGACTTTTATGATGCGTTTTATTTTACAGTTGTCCCATATATTTGAATCATGTGCTGATCCGTGCTATCTAGCCACAACAATTAGAACTGATAGGTAGGTTAGCAGCAGCTACACACTGAGTATTATAGAAAAGTAGCCTTTTCTATTTCTACCGATCTCTGCATCCAGGCGAAAATATTCTCACAGTCTTCTGGAAAACTGTTGAACAGATCAGTTCGTGCTAGGAGTTGTCGAGGTCTACTTATAATAATATTCTATGATTTCTTCGTTGTCGTCAGAATGTAGTTCGAAAAAATCCATTGTGTGCTCAATAATATTCGTCAAATTGGTCCTCTCTTTACGTTTTACAGAGAAATACATTTTTTTATTTGTTATTAAATTCATAACACAACTGACAGCAATGACAACAGCTTAAATACGTTTAGCGCCGTTAAATAGCCATTCTGGGATGTTTAAATTTGACAGTTCGCTAATTGTACTTAGCAGAAAAATTTACGTTGTGCAAGACGCTAATTGTATTTAACTGTTTAAATGCGTTTAGGACGATTTTAAATACGAGTTAAGGATGTTACGCAAGCGGGCCTTAAAGGCTGAATTTAAAAAACGAGGAGAAAATTAAAAAAAATAAAAAATAAATAAATAAATAAGTAAGGCACTTGAAAATAAATAAACAAAATCAAAGATTTGGGTACTAACAAAAAATGTTTTTTTTTTGGTGAAAGCTATGCTAGCGCCAATTGACAGTTGCCAACCCCATTCATCGCATCGTATGGCATAGTATGGCATCGTGCCTAGGAAGGACTTCTCTTTAGTGTTCTCAAAGGAACATAATATTATGTAGAGTCTGCAAATCTACCTTTGGTCAGTGTGTCTAAACCCTTCTCATTCCGAGAGGAGTTCCATGCTCAGTAGTAGGCCATGGGTTTAAATGATAATGGACTAGCTGATGCTCGCGACTTCGTCTGCGTGGTTTAAGTTTTTTTAATTCCCTCGGGAGCCTCTTAATTTTCCGGGATAAAAAGACTATGTCACTCTCCAGGTCCTCAACTATACCCATGGCAAAAATCACGTCGATCCGTTGCTCCGTTGCGGCGTGATTGAACGACAAACCAACAAACCAATAAACCAACAAACAAACACACTTTCGCATTTATAATATTAGTATGATTATGATGTGTCTCAGGCGCTGTCCGGTCAATGCGGGTTCATGGCAGCGAATTTGTACGCGCGGTCTATCTTCGGCGAGGACGCGCTCGCTAACCTCAGCATAGAGACTCCCCTGCACCGCGCCAACGCGCCTGTGGTGGGGCACGTGAGGATCCGCGCCAAGACACAGGTAACAATCACCGAGAGCGAGAAATATGCAAATTTGACCGGACATGCCTACCTTTTAGGTACTTAGGTTTGCAACCCAAATAACGGGTTACCCCCCTACATTTAGGTATGTTTAGCACGTCAAACTTGCAAGGATTGGCAATAGGGATGATGACAACTCAATCAAGTCAGCAACTCTTTATCAAACTTAAAAACGCACTTCTAGTATGGAAGTTGTATGAAATTCACAGTTGTGACGTCATCAAATTTCAACGCATCTTTATTCTTTTATCTATATTTTAAAATGGTTATCAAACTTAAAACTAACCTAGGATGTGAATTTTAGGTCTTTTGGAAGACCCTCTATTTAATAATCAGTTAGAAATAATTTATTTTTGATATAGGCATCATCCCTATTCTAAATTTCTCGATTTAATTCCCTTGATTCTTTCTTGGTTAGTTGGTCCTTTTCTTAATATATCGGTAAGAAATCATTGCATATGATCTAAAATTTAGTTAGCGTCGAAATCTTTAGCTGACTTAAAAGATTAATAAGTCTCAGAAAACTTATCTATTTTAAAGCATTCTAGACGTTCTTGAATTTGGTGTGCCTTTGTATTTCAGTTTTATCGCTAGTTCGTAAAAGAAATCGCGGCGCGGATCCTCACGTGCCCCACACGTGAGGATCCGCGCCAAGACACAAGTAACAATCACCGAGAGCGAGTCCACATACCATCCATCCATCCATCCATCAACCTGTATGCATCTACTGCTGGACATAGGCCTTTTTGAGAGCGCGCCACCAAACACGGTCCTCCACCTTTCTCATCTACGCGCTTCCCGCCACCTTCTTTAGGTCATCGGTCCAGCGAGCTGGAAGTCGTCCTACACTGCGTTTACCGGTACACGGTCTCCACTCCAGAACACGTCTGTCCCAACAGCCATCGATTCTGCGGCAGATATGACCTGCCCACTGCCACTTCAGCTTGCTAACCCGGTCACATTAGTTTACGAATTTCCTCGTTCCGGACTTTATCAGTCCGTAAGGAAGATAGATTCGCAACATAGCCCGCTCCATAGAGTGCTGAGCGACTTTTAATTTGTTTGAGACCCACGGTCAGTGTCCACGTTTCCGCTCCATACGTCAATAGCGAGTCACATTAATTAATTAATTATTATTTACCTATAATAAATGTAATATGTGTGCAAGGTGCAAAAATCCTTTTTGGGGTCGAGTGTACGCTTTTATAACATGTTTCCAAAAGAGTTTCTGGATTTGCCATCCATCCAGTAGCCCTCAAGTCAGTGTAATACTTGTAACGTAACGTATGTGTTGTATTGTTTACTTATTGTAACATTTTTCTTTTTAAGAAAAGAGCAAGTTTCTTGACGGCTCTTTTCAATATAATCTAATAAATATTATAAATGCGAAAGTTTGGATGGATGTATGGATGTGTGGATGTATGGATGTATGGATGTTTGTTACTCAATCACACCCCAACGGCTGAACGGATCTGGATGAAATTTGGCACAGAGATAGATTATAGTCTGGAATAGCACATAGGCTACTTTTGATCCCGGAAAATTAAAGAGTTCCCGCGGGAACCGAAAAACCTCAATCCACGCGGACGAAGTCGCGGGAATCAGCTAGTCATGTAATAATTGTTCCGCTAATCAGCAGATAATTATGTGTGTATTGCAGGGCATGGCGCTGAGCCTGGGCGATAAGATCAATATGATGCACAAGTCCGCGCCGCAGAAACAGCCTGACCCCATCGCCGCCGCGTGAACAGTGAACACTGCCTAGTTAAGTTTACATTATATACCTACCTTTTTAGTTAGTTGTCTTACTAATAATAAAATTAGTACTCTTTAATAATATTGTCGATTCTGACGTCTTTTTTTTATAACAAGATAGGCTCGCGCTTAACGACAATCATGCTTATGAAAAGCAATGATGAGGCTAGGAGGAAGCTTGGAGCGCGCTTGCCTAGAAAATGCTTACTATGCAAATTATGCCTTCTATATACGAAGTTTGTAGTATCTTAATTAAAAACGGGTCACCACCCTACATTTGAGTTAAGCATGTCAAACTTAAGATTAGCAATTCTAAACTTGTTGATTTGATTATCTTGATTCTTTCTTTTTTGTCTGTCCTTTTCTTTGTGTATCAGTAAGAAAGAGATGCAGTGATCTAAAATTTAGTTATCATCGGAATCTTTCGCTTACTTAAAAGATTAGGAAAAAAAAATTATATTTTAAAGCATTCTAGGCGTTCTTGAATTTGGTTTGCCCTTGTATTACAGTTATAATGTTAGTTCGCAAAAGATGCGTGCGTATGCGTTATTTGTTTACCTTATAAGTAAGCAAGATATTGATAATTAAATAAAGTAATTGTAATGATAGTTTTGAAATTTATAATTCCTATTTTATTTTAAAACGAGATATATTTATGTGCATACAACTGTGTTGGATACGTTTAAAATTCAAACTCATGACAAACATTTATATCGTGGTCAAATATTATAAAGTGAAATATAATATATCTTGTAGTTAATCTTATGTATTTAGTTTTCTTTTAACTTCCCAAACATTCTAATTATTGAATTTATTAGAATTCATATTATCTTCTTCTATATTATATGTCCATATTTCAAATTCTGAAATGACCTCCGTAGATTCAATGTAATGTTGTGAAATCTATCGTCCAAAGGATGTATGATATTTGATAAAAATATCTGGATAATTTTCTTCTCCATCTAAGCCACGACCGAAACCTCCCAATAGGCCAAACTAGAGAACACTTACAAATAGTAAAGGACAATGGCCAAATACACAGACCCTGGTTATCTTGATAATTATGTTATCCATAGATTTAACTGGTTCCAAATGTAGCCCTGATGAGAAGCATTTTGTCTACTTTCCAGATTGTTTTCCGAAATGAATCTGCCAAAATTCTAACCCTAAATCTTCCAATTGGGCATTTGACAACAAGTCTTGCCCAATGCAAAACTTTTTTTCAAACGTCAAAACGCGCGCTTAGTATGGGGTGTTGCATGTAATACTGGACAGTGACGTCATCAAAATTCGACGCACTTTTCCTCTCAATCGATAGTTTAAAATTGTTTTAAACATAAAACTAATAGGGTAAGTGGATATTACGACTTTTGGAAGAACCTCTATTTAATAATCACTCAAAATAATTTATTTGAATGGTTGTCAAATACCCAATTAATGCTGTGATTTGCTAGACTATGGTCTACATAGCACTCCTCACTTCGTTAAGGAAGTCAAAGGGGTTGCAGATAAAGAAATAAAATACACAGAGCCCTTATGAAATAAATTAGTTTATTGTGACGTCATAGCTGTTCATGACGGCATACGAATGCAAAAAAGTCCATGTAGTTGTAACGAATGAATCAACAGTATATAAATACTTAGTAAAAAATAATTTATAATAGAGATAAGTTAATGGATTGGTTACAAAACACTTCCCCCCGACGCGTCGGCTGCGAGTCGGCGACCTGGTCCTGTTTAGAGATGGCTCCTTATATCTGGAAACAGAAATATCTTTGGAGTATTCTTCGGTCCAACACATTTTCAGTATGAAGGAACTAGAAATTTAATTTGCTATAATCCGCAACAGTAGGCAAATATATGTGGTACAGTGCATCTTGCACTTGCAGCTTGCAATATTCACCACACCACATAAATCTTCCAAATTATTCTCAACGTACTATTCACTCCGACACCGGAGCATCCTCAGCTGTTCAAAATTCAAAATTCAAATGTTTTTTATTCAAATAAACTTTTACAAGTGCTTTCGAAGCGTCGAATAAATCTACCACTGGTTCGGAATGACATTCCTACCGAGAAGAACCAGGAATAAACTCGCCGGTTGCTCTTTTGAAAAAAAAAATCATTTACAATTTAATTAATGTACCTATACTATAAGTAACCGCTGTCCTTAGCATTGCTGGAGCGAGTCAAATGCTGTTGGCTCGACAGTGCACGATTGTCTCTACAATCCGCTGGCTTATTGGGCGGTGAATATCGCAAGCTACGCGCTGTACCACATAGATTTGTCTGCTTTGGCGGATTATAGCTAATTAAGATAGATAGATAGATAGATAAACTCTTTATTGCACACACTTAGAACAAGGACAATAAACAGAAAGATTAAAAGATACAACAGAAGGGTGCAAAGGCGATCTTATTGCTAAAGCAATCTCTTCCAGACAACCTTTGGGTTTTAAGTTTCTTGTTCCTTGATTATCATGGACTTCCGCAAAGTAACGCCTTCTTCTAGCCAACATTTTCAGTATTTGACACGCTCCTAGTACAAACACGGATGCCCCTTTTCATTAACAATGCTTAAATTTTAGGAAACACCTAAGCCCAACTATGGGTTACCGTTTCCAATTTACTAACAGTCATCTTGTGCTGAGGTGGGGCCTTGAAATTTAGGGATTGTCTGTGAAAACGGGCATCTAATCTATAAAATATCATGGTTATCTTTATAACTGTTAAATAAAATCTGGGTAGTCAACATAGATTTTACTTACAGTTAAAAAGATACATTTTAAAACGTGCCTTAAGTCTGAGCAAAATCAAAATACGCTCTATTCCAAGCTACGCTCGCCGAAAAGCAGCCGAATCGAATCACCTATAACTATGAAACTGCGCCGATTAGCGGCGTGCTGAAGTGCGCCGAGTCGAGTCTGTACTTTTTTTTATACAAGATACAGAAACGTGTTACGAGAAAGGTTGTCATAAGTCCACCAGGAGGTTTATGTGCTGGCGGCATTGACTTACCAATACCTTAGACGCACCATCGAAACGCAAAAAACGGCACGGTCAAATTGTGCACAAATAGATATTGTGAACAATTTTCGCCTCAGTCGCGCATGAGTACACTAGGCGACAAAATGTCGTATGTGTCGAATTGTTATTACAAAATTGAACCCTAAATATAAAGCCATATGGTTGGTGTTTGTGAACCGTTTGGTGTCTCAGTCTATATTATCTATAGCTGTATTTGTATAAGCGATTGTAGACGCTTTTTGAGTATTAATTTGTAGGTATCCTTAGTTGGTAAATCGATGGCTGGCGGACTCGATTCGATTCGACGCGATTGGCCTGTAGTCGCCTCCGGGCATAAGAGCGGCTTTACACGGGCACCTTGATTAATACATAGCGAAACGTACACGAGACCGCTCGAGCAGTCGTGACCGCTCCCAGTGACTCAAACAGTTTTTCAACAAGCACCTACTTACTATTATAGGTGTTTGTGTATGGCCACTCAAACCCTTTGTCATAGGTGACAGAAGGAACGTGACGCGATACGACGCCAAAAAATGATAGATGTATCTACGCGACAACGTAGGGCACTACTGTTTGATACTGTCGTTGCCGCGTTTGACGCACACGGGTTAACTCGAGACAAAAATATAGACGTAAGATAAACCTAATTGCACGCGGATGATGTCGCGGGCATCATCTAGTTACATCGGAGAGCCAATTAATAATGTCAATTTCCCCGTTCTGTAATTCGATACGTTCTAAATATAGCAAGCGATAATTATCTACCAGTGCAAGAATAACAACGTGTTGTGTATTTGCCAAATTGAAATTACACAATACATAACTACTCCATACATCGCGACCCGTGTAACGCAATGTTGTATGTTTTCAGTTTTGGCAACTTTAGCCCTGTTTGATGCCAACATTTCTAAACGCATGGTAGCGCCAAACTCATTCATATATCACTTTCGCGTGGACTAAGCGGCTTTACAAATTACTATATATGTTGACCTCCAAAATACGCTGAAATTATTTTTCGAAATTTTAAGTATATGTATAAAACAAGTATTTTGTCAGCTGGCACATCGAGTTATTGCGATATTTACTTTTGAACCTTTGTTTTTCGTATTTTCGTTCAACATACTTTTCTAAGAATGAACCTATACACTAGATTTTTATATCTAGGTACTGTTATTTTTTATTTATTGAGTTATTCCACTACCTGCCTGTAACCGTTCCCCATAGCTTTTGTAATAGATAACGTAATACGACGCAGGGAGATATTGTTTCCTATGTAAACTTCATGCTACTTACTTATTCCTCCTCTTCCTCCTCCTCCTCCTCTTCCTCTTCCACCTCCTCCTCGACCTCCTCGACTTCCTCCTCCTCCTCTTCGGGCTCGGGTTCGTACACGTGTTCCTCTTCGTCTTCAGCGGCCTTAACGTCCTCCTCGCCCTCGGGGGATTCGACGTCGCCCTTCTTTTTGCCGGGCCTCTCGCCGAACCATTTGGGCAGTCTCGCTGTTTAACAAATAACTGTTAATATGCTTCCTCCATTGACGTGGACATTGCTATTACTATTGGTGCTAATTCAGTGGTCATAGCCGAACTTGTTATTATCACATTGTGATCCTCGTAAACGTTGAGCAAAATAGGAACCACTTTTATAACTAACTTCATAGCATAAATTTTTGAGAGAGGATAACGAGAGGCGTAAAACCGGGCTTATATTTTTTAACTCAATGATATTGGCTGAATTTTTAACAAATATGAATTTTATATTTGAAATATTTGTGTAAAGTAATAAGAATGCAATGCAACGCAATAAACTATCAAGAACACTTTTGACAATTGCAAATGTCAAAGTTCAGTGCTTGGTTGTACAATAAATGTTAAGAGATTGATATAAACTTAGTGCCATCTTTTTCACAAATTTTCATGTGGAAACGGACTATTTAACTAACGAATTTGCTGTACCACTGAATTAGCATTATCAGCTGTGTTAGTGTTTGATTGATAAGTTCAGTTTTTACGTGTCAGTAGGCGAACAGTTCAGTTTTTCGAATTTGATTTGTACAGAATTAATTCGAATCTAAAGCTGGAAATATAAACTTTACACCTTGCTATCTTAATTACTATGTTTAAAACTTTCGCATCAGACAACTAGGTTCAAATAGATTCTAATTAGTTATCGACTTACGTCATGCAAATATTTTTAGGTTACTTAACAATTTGTCCGTAAACCAGGAATCACTAACAATAATTTTGAAATGCCTTGTATTGTATACTAGCTGATGCCCGCGACTTCGTCCGCGTGCTTTAAGTTTTTTTATTCCCGCGGGAACTCCTTAATTTTCCGGGACAAAAAGTAGTCTATGTCACTCTTCAGGTCGTCAACTATACCCATGCCAAAAATCACGTCCATCCCGATTCGTTCGTTGACGTTCGTGTATCACGAACTTTTATACAAACTTTCAACCCCCATTTAACCCTTTTGGGGTTGGAATTTTCAAAAATCCTTTCTTAGCGGACGCCTACGTTATAATAGCTATCTGAGTGCAAAATTTCAGCCCGATCCGACCAGTGGTTAGAGCTGTGCGTTGATAGATCAGTCAGTCAGTCAGTCAGTCAGTCAGTCACCTTTGCCTTTTATATATTTAGATTTGGTTTTGTGTCCCTTTGTTTTGTGTGAAAGGGGGAAAAAACTGATTTGTGCAAATAAGTAAACAAGGGGCAAATATTGTCAACTTATGGCGACAACAATAGTATTGTCAAAACAAATGCAAGATAGGGTCTCGGTACAGAACAAAAAAGAATCTTACCTTGGCAAAGCATGAGAAAATATACGAGAATTTAACTAACTGATATATTACTTCTTCTGCAATAAATTAATTAGGTTTTAAATAACGGAACAGGGTAAATATCTGCTAATTCATCTGAGGCATATTGTGCAGATTTTATCTTAACCATTGTTTTTGTGAATCTATTTTTCTCGTTTTCGTCTTACCCTTTTGCCTGCCGCCGAACTGCTCGGCTCTTTCGTGCCACACCTTCTCTAAGAAGTCCTTGTTCAGTTTTTCTAGGTCCTAGGAACGGGTAACACAAGGATGAATTTCAAAGGTTTCAAAACCAAAAAAAGAAAAGGTAAAAGAGATGCATTCTGGAACAAAGTGAAAATGAACATTGCCAAATCATGTTAACTACTCAAGTATTTCCCAATTCTGGGTAACTAACTTTCTTTAAAAAAATGTTTTTGTGTAGGTAGGTCCTTAGATAAACTCGATGTTTTTTGTTGATTTGCTAAGTTAGCAAATTTGGCAATGTATTGTAGACGATATGGTATGGTGACCCGGATGCAGATCATGCCGGGGACATGCCTGTGGGGGAACTTTAGGGCAACCATGAGACAACCGTAGGATGAAAACCATGACTTCATTCCCGCATCTTACTTCTGGTGCGGTTCATGAACTCCTGCATCTTGTCTTTCCATCCTTTTTCTAAAACTTCTGCCGCTATGGTATCGTAACCCTGTTCAAAGGTACTAATTTCAATCGTAAGAAACATAATTTTATACCAGTTTTATAACAGTTGAGTTGGCGATTGCAAATTCCCTCTTAAGTGACAATGCAGTCTTAAGTAGCCAAGTAGTGGCAGTTAAACCCATATTCCTCCCATCGGTGTCTATGTGACATTGTGTTGGAATGCTAAATAACGACATATAGCTTTGTCGGTACGCCTCAATGACGTTTGTACGACTAAAGTCTTCCACCAGAACAGATATGACCCAGTTTAGGAAATATGATTTTCTGGGGATCAAACCCAGAAAAATCTTTTTTGTGAATTCTGACTATAGGTATGCTCGAATACCTATGCATAGTATTTGTACTTACACCCTCGAATAACTTCTTTTTGTCATCATAGGAACGTGTGTCGACGCGTCGCTCATATTTTGATGCAACTTGTATTTTGGGCTGAAAATTTAAAATTTACAATGAGTTCAAAGAAAATAAAATATGGTGTTTCAATGGTTTGAGAGAGTGGACTAAGCAACCAAGTTGTCCAATAAGTGATACTTACGGGATGCTTGCCTGTTAGCGCCTCGGGGTCGAGACCCTTTTTGAGAGCCTTGTGCCTCAGCTGTTGCTTCTGTCTTTCTTTGAGCTCTTTTAACTGTCAAAGAAAATCAAAATTAGTAATCGAATCTCACAAAGAATGTATTTATATATGTGTATTGTAACGTTTAAACTGTTGTGAGGGATATTTATTATAACTAAATATATGTCACCGGTTGTAACTAACTTGTTTAGTCAGAATATGCCTGACAAGTATAGAACCCGTCCCTGAAGAACCCTTATTCATGAGCCTGTTTGCGCGACACGGCCGCTATTTGTCAACGTTCAGCCAAGCAAGTGATATATATTTAATGGCAAACGAACACAACTCAGAAAAGAGAATAATTTGGGTTAAATTAAAACATTGGTTCAGTGGTCAGGAGGTAGCTGTTATAACTATAATGAAAAGTGCAAAAAAACAGTAATATCTTAGCTGGTGGTACTCACGTCATAGTCCTGCCTCTTCTGTCTCTCCTCGAGATCGTATTTCTCTGTTTCGAGCTTGATGATGCAGTCCCACAGCTCGACGGCCTTCTGCCGCAGCTTGTCGACGGAGAGGCCTTCGATGTTAAGGGGCTTGATGCGGATGGAGAGTGAGATCTTCTTCTCCTCCTCCAGCTGTTCCTTGGTCTTGTTGCGTTCGAGCTGAGCACTGCTGAGGCCGAACTGCCGAACGAATACAATCATTAGAAATAACCAAATTTAGCCTGTACTGTCCCAGGACTGGGCAAAAGCCTCTCTCCGATTTGTCCACATATCCCTATTATGTGCCTCTGCGGGCCACTCTGGGCAAATGGGCAACTGAAAATTTATCCAATTCATCACCCCATTGTCGTCTCGGCCTACCACGCTGGCGATTGATGATTCATTAAGCATTAAAAATATAAAGTAAGAAAGGCTTTGCTTGGGACTGGCGTTGGGGAGTCTTTTTGAAAAATAAACTTAAATGCTTAAAGAAAAGTTTGACATACACTTCAATTTTTGTTCGGAAATCGAGGAGATTTCAAGTACGTATGACGCACCGCTCCTCGCCGCCATTATGTCAACGTTAAAAAAGCTTACTTTGAGTAGGTATAGTTATCAAGAAAAATATTGCACTTCGGCTCCACCCCACTGTGCGGATGTGTCTTGTGCAATAAATGCGTTAACATTTGATAAGAAAATAAAAAATAAAAATTTCAAAAGATTATCTTGTCTTCAAATGCCTTTGGCGAATCATGTTTGATATATTATTATTAACATTAGATGTTGAACATCTTCGAGAAAAAAAAGTATTGTATATGTCGAAATACTCACGTTTTCGCTCTTCTTTTGAATGGTAAAGTTGGGTCCGACCTTGGTGGATTCTTTCATCGCCTGGAGCATAGCCTGGCGTTTCTTCTCGGCCTCCTCCAGCCGTTGTCTCTTCTCTTCGATGTCACGCTGTTTCTTCTCCTCAAGCTCACGGACCCTCCTTTCCTCTTCTTCCTTCTTCTTCTGGGCGAGGCGTTTCTCTTCCTCAGCGCGAGAAACCTACGAAAACGATACAATTATATATATTTATTGACATAAATGAAACGATTTCTTAAAATACAATAATTTCTTTCTAGTTTTTATCTGTATAAAATGAATGTTGAAACTTAAAAAACATTGAAAGGACAACTTATCACTTGAAGAGATTTCTGATTCTTGACCTGATGCCCCAGAATGTCAGAACAATGAAAAATAGAAAATACAGAGTAGGTGAGGAAAAACAATGCTGAGGTCTAGGTTGAGGATTTTTAACAGGAGTAGTATCAATGGTTTCACCTTGCGCTTAGCCTGCTTCTCCTTGAGGCGCTTGAGCTCGTCCTCCTCCTTGGCCCGCTGCTTGCGCCATTCGTTAATGTATTCCTTCAACTGCTCGTCCAAATCCGACCGCTTCTGGTCTTGACGCTACAACAACAATCATACGTTTGGTTAAAGTAGTTTGATATTCAAATCGTCTTCATGGAACTGTTTGAATTGTGATCTCTACCGCGTCGATTTCATTTCTGACAACACCACCCCGCCCCTTTCATTAATCAAATAATCAAGGTTGGTCTATTTTTGGTTTGTCATCATAATTTTACAATGTTTCTAGCAAATAAACGATTGTATTGTAATGTTCTCAGGATAGTGAAATACAACTGCTTAAGTATGTATATTGGAATTTACGATTTGGAACAAAGTTTATTTTTCATTGATATTATGATCAACTTGATTTACAATCTGTAAGTTTAATTAATTATCAATTCTGTGTTGCCGTTAAATTAGATGTTTGGTTTCTATTATGCATCAATATTTACCTTAATGAATTCTGGATCACCCTCACCCCTGGAAAGCAAATAAAATGAATCAGTATTGTAGCTGGACCGCAGGTAATAATTGATCGGTTAATGTTAAAACCCGTATTTGCAACGGCTTACAATACATATAGCGTTTGTTATGGTGAAATTATTATTTAAACTCCCATCAATAGGACTGTAACCCTCACAGCTGATAAATATTGATATAATCCTTGATTCGTTAATAATTCGACAGCTTAACTCTTGTTATGCAGTATGAACACAGCTAACACTTAAATCTGTTATGTAAATCTCGTCTACATGTCTGATCTGCCATTACAAATAACAATAGTCAATATTATTACAACGTTTGTCAATTAAAGCATGTTCTGTTCAGTGTTTTTGTGATTGTAAATGTTTTATCTGTGTTGTGTTGTACATGAAACAAAATATGGTATTATAAATCAAGAGTTATGGTAAAACGGTAAACATACGGAATTCGTCGCCATGCTTTAGTTACATTGGTCCCAACATGCAATTATTATAGAAAACTGGGAATCTCGTCGAGCTTTCCGTTGACTGACATCGAAATTTTTTCAGGACGGCGCGGGCGCAGCGCGGCATTTTCATAAATAGAACGCCTACTGGCTGACAGAAATAGCGGCCGGCCATGGTTCGGTTAATCGTTTATTCAACGATCGCGCGGTCGGTCGCGATATATCTGGAGTTCGTGGAAACAGTCGTAACATGCGCCCGGACCTTATTGAGTTAATGTGAGCGTTACTGAGTTAGTGACACCACAGAGAGCGGTGCAACTTACGGGATCGATGGTCTACTCCTAGAAACAGAAAATTACAATCAGCCTCTACTACACTTTACAATGTTCTACACTTTATGACAAATGTAAGAGATAGATAGATAAACAAAGCAGTGAGAGGATTATTTCGCGCATCCAAAATACAAAAGTCGTTCTTATTTAAATATTGTTTTCAGCATATCTTAACATCTTTCATTCCATTGGTTTCATACACCCAGTGCAGTATATTAATTTCGTTTCCAATCACAGCGTTTGCATACAGATGTCCTGACCACATTCAGTCACTAAAAGCGAAGCGATTGTCCTTAAATTGTTTACGGATGTTCTAATACTCACTCTTGTCTGGGGATGGGTCTTCATGGGTAAACGGCAACGGCGGCAAAAAGGGAAAAATAAACAAAATTAGAAACTTATCTATCTTATCATATTAAGACGATTAATCTAAGAAACCATATTTATTACATAGGCTCATCATTTTTCTAGATCAGCTACTTACGGTTGAACTGACTGATCTATTCATCGTGCTGAATGCAGTATGGTGTTAGGAAAGATTGCTTAACTCGAAGTTAATAAAGCGTATATTCAAAGCGGAGCTCCTACGGATTGTCGAGAGTCTGAAAGCAATAAAAGCGGCGTCGCTAGAAGTGTTAGACATGAGTCTAATCTTAGCCTAAATGAGTGCAAATGTTGGATCATCAAAAGGGCACGCCACTTACTTCCTGTAACAAAGAGAGAGAGGATCGGTGAGGACGTGCAGCTAATGATAAAGGGAGATAACAAAATGGGGGATGAACGTCAAAATGTCTTTGAAATTTATTTGCATATAAATTTGACACTAATAACTAAAATTCTTCACTAAGAATATTTCTAAAGAGTAAAGTTGCGAAGGCGAGATACTAGAGTCTAAACTTTAAAGCTTGCGTCTAAAATCAAACAGGGTATCTAAATGACGCTAAATTTTGGGGACACTTGTGGGAATGTTTTGTATCTATATACTTACGCTTCCACGACTTCTTCTTCGACTTCCTCCTCCTCGGAGCCACTGCGGAACACACGAAAGGTTAAAAAGGGGATTTTGATGTGGTGGGGCAACACCTTCACAAGTTTACATACACGGGAGTATTAGTGGGTATAAAATACAAGGGTGGTCAATACAAAAATAATGTCGAAAAAACAGAGGAGATCGAAACAGTTGCGATTACAAATAATGATATATAAAAATGTGTCTTCAATGTATACCTTGAAGTGTTCTGTGATATCGTGTTTAATTACAGTGAACCGAAATATTGTAGATCATTTGTTTACAGTGCTTAAAGTAAATAGTTTAAGTGTTGTCGAAATAGATAGTGTTTTTAAGCTTTTAAAATGTGTATTGAATGAAATACTTACGAATATTCCTCCTCGTCAGACATGTTGCTGATTTATTAGTCTGTAAAGCAAAATATAGATTAATAACTTATTCATACTGGCTGTCGTAGAATATCGCTCGCTCGCTAAAATAAAACATAAACTTTTCTTATGATGATGTTAAGTTAATCTAAGAAATCTGTAGAGTTCTTCTTCATATTATGTCAATTCTAACTATATAGCTTAGCTATCAAACTCAAACTCAAACTTTTTTATTCAAATAAACTTATTACAAGTGCTTGAAAGTTATTGAAGTGATTCAAAAGAATCGTCAAGTGAATCTACTACTATCTTTGCAACAGCATGGTATTCTATACTATCACCCTTAAATTTTTCATATACCTACTTGCAATGATGATTATTACAAGCAAATGTTCGCGGTTTTGTCAACATTAAATCAGAACAGAACACAAGTTTGTATTTACATGTATGCCATCAGTTTCTTCCATGAATAGGATTTCACTACCAATCTGTTTAAATTCTATGTGATGACTTTTCGTATTTAAGATATGTTTATTTACATAGGTATTTACCATGTTGCACTTATTGATCATATCATCATCATATTATCAGTTCTAGATTCACTTGTTGTCTACTTATATTCTTCGAATTCATTTTTTATAATAGTTTGTCGCTGAAATGTATGTTTTGGTTTAAATTACAGTACCAACAGTGGTACTGCAAATATTAATTTTCAATCAATATTTATTCAATTAATGAATTAATCGTCATCATTTATAATTGTTGTGATTAATCGTAACTGTTGGCAATTTATGTAAGTTCCATAAGTAAATATGGAGTTGGTAGAAAACAGGACCTAGAGGAAACCCTTAGCATACTCCAAAAATTTATGAAATCTTCGTATGATTAAAAAATACAATAGCTTTCTTTTAGCGATCAAGAGATGTATTTAAATCGTCAATCAATGTTACAAAGTAAATATTTCCATCTTATCCTATATTATTTATCTCAATTAAGTACTACAAATTCAAAGTTTCAATAAACTTTATTACAGCTGTTCTGTTCTTTCACCGATCAAAAGTTGTTTATCTATTATAGGTATTAATAACGTTAATAATGAAGCCATTATATCGGTGTATTTCATATTTGTGTCAATAAAGTCATTAATAATACACATTACGTGCCAAGTGATCGAAATAACCTATGGGGAGCGTGTCATACTTGTTCGCGTTGAACAATTTGATTGTTTATGAAGTTCATCTATTTTCGGCCGGTTTATCTTTCCTACCATTAGGTACTCCCACGGCGCGATCTGCTGGCTCGTTGGCAACGATTCAAAGATTGCTAAACTGGATTCCGGTTAGCGTTCAGCTTGGTCGAGTCAGTATACAGATTTTAACGGTTCTAATTTTTACAGTACCATAATTCTTTGTTGAGATTTTATTTTGTGGGATGTTTATGCCCCATCAAATTATTGACTTAAATTTTTTGAATTTAATATTTTAAAGATTGGAAATTAGTATGAATTTCTAATCTAAGTATGTTTTCTGTGTAAAGTTTTCAGTAGGTGTACTTTATTATATCATAACTGTCATTTCCAGGGCATTTTCACATTTCTAGCAAATGATGTGAGATGTCATATTAAAATAACAAATATTATTTTCTGTAAGTGCCGACTGCCGACTTAGTTAAAAAAAATATAAGCTTAATTTTTTAATTTTACGTGACCACCATTTAAAATATTTTACAAAAAATAATACAACTTTCACTATTTTTGTCTATCGGTATTTTTTATTCAATTTCTTTCTTAGCTTTACTCACAATTTTTTAAATAAGAAGTATTTTTTGTATGCTTGATAAAAAAATAAAATAAAAATAATATAAGTACATATTATGTTCGTTTGGCATTCTGATTATTATATTTTACGTAGGTACGTAACCAAATGTGATTTTTAATTTTTACAAAAAAAATGTGACGTGCATTATTTTGTCTCTTCGGTAGTTTTTGTGCAATATGTTTGATGATTTTGACTGCATTTTTTGCAATGTTACAAATTGAAAATTGACAGCAAACAAACGAGTGTACAGTGTATAGTGTGTAACAAAAAAGATTGGTCTCATGTAGAGTATAATAACATGAATTTCATACAGAATTCACGTATTTAGGTTCAAAGTTTGTGTTACGCGCGGTAACGTAACCCCGCGCGCTAAAGATGGCATGTCTATTTACGCGCGGCCGCCGAGCCGCACCGACTCGATTTGGCACAGTCGAGCGCTGCGTTTATTTTTAGGCCACCACTGACAATCCATTTCGCAACGAAAAACTGAAACTTCTTCTCGGAACTCCATTTCCGAACGCATTTTCACTCAAGAGGTCCTACACAACTAGACACTGTACAAATCGGGCACTGCACTGCACGCACGCACTTACGTCGCGAGGGTTGAAGGCGGTCACTCAGGCTCAGACCGGCAGCACAGCGACGTTGGAATGTGGAGTCCGCGGCGACCGGGGCGGCTCTGGCGCAGCGCTCGCCCGCCGCGCCGCGCTTCCCCGCACGCCCCGCACCCCTCGCGCCGGTTATATTTAGCCGCGGTCATTTTTGAGCCGAACGCAGCCAGCTCCGGTTTCTGCGGACCACACCGAGCCCTGCAGTGCGACAAACCCACCAGGAGGCGAAGGGCGTGGCTGGGGTACCTTTGCTGACACCTAAATTAATATCGCTTTCGACATTCGTCAGCATCACTGGTGCGATCAGGGTTGGAAACAGGTGTCAGCTGTCGAGCCGCTTAAATGTAGGTAGAGTTCCACCAACTTATCTGTACAGGCACAAAATAGGAACTAATTTTTATGCCTGTAAAAAAATAAAAACAAAAACTAAAAAAGTTTGCATTTTTGTTTTTATTTTATTTTTTATATAAACTAGTTTACCTAGTACTAGTAAACCTGAAGTTTTTATTACACAGAAATATAGTCCGACAAACATATCTGACCCGGTTACAGCGTCACTAGTAGGTACGTATGATCTATGAAAAATAAAAAAAAAAACAAAAATTAATGCATATACATTAATTCTAGTTAATAATACCTAAATCAGTAATAATAGTTAGTAAAGAGATTTCTTTACTAACTATTTATTACTAGATATACGATGCCCACGACTTCGTCCGCATGGATTAAGGTTTTTTGATTCCCGCGGGAACTCTTTAATTTTCCGGGATCAAAAGCAGCCTATGTGCTATTCCAGACTATAATCTATCTCAGCATCTAAAAGCAGGTACCCTATGTCCTTCCCCGGGATACAAACTATCCCTATACCAAATTTCATCAAACGCGGTTCAATAGATGGGCCGTGAAAGCGTAGTAGACAGACAGACAGACACACTTTCGCATTTATAATATTAGTATGGATATGGATTTTTACCTGACTGCAACATAAGAATGATTACGTTTTTGACTGACCTGAAAGTGGGATAAGGATCTGAAATCAGATTTTATTTGACGGTTTTTGCTCGACTGTGCAATTTCACGGTCATGATGTCAAGACATGCTGCAGTTTATAAAGGAAAACATGCCTAAGGGTATACCTACCTAAGTAATGGAATTCTGCCCGTTTTCACCTACGATTGAAATTTTAGAGACCACTTAAGCCCAATAGGTTTTCACTTTCGCTGTCACCAAACTCGGCATACCTGATAGTACGCGCGCGAGTTGAATGCAATCGGGGCCTGAGGTGACACATACCTAAAGCTCTGCATTCAACTTGCGCGCGAACTATACCTAAGTATAATGCGGTCTCTTTTTAGGGATAGTCGGTGAATGAAAACTGGACCTAATAGGGCCCTGTGTGTACGACTATAGGTAATCCCTCAACGAATGGACGGCTAGTATAGCAAGCCAACTGCATTTATTTGTATTCATTACGTACAAGTAAGCCCTTGACTACGATCTCACATGATGGTAAGTGATGATGCAGTCAAGATGGCAGCGGGCTAACCTGTAAGGGGCACGGCAGTTATATTAAACCCATACCCCTAATCAGTTTCTATACATAAATCGCTTGGCGGCACGTCTTGGCTCGTAGGGCGGTAACTAGCCACGGCTGAAGCCTCCCGTTTTATCAAATGCGATAAAACTGCATCCAAGCTGCAAATAACTTTATTCGCATGTGCACCTCCATATGATTTGTAGTGTTACAGAATTCCGAAAAAAAATTCGCGCGAATATTTATCGCAGTGCGAACTTCCCCTTAGTCCTCAGGTCTGCCCTTGAAAGGTAAAGTTGTTTATGCAAGGGAAATATCATAGTCGGCATCGTCACATAGGTAATTACCTACTGGCGAATAGTCTCAGCCTAAACTAGACTTCCTCGTTGGTCTATGTGGTTAGCATGTTTGACTGCGGTCGACGAGATCCCAGGTTCGAGTCCCGGGTCGGGCCATCATTAAGTGTTGGGTTTTTCGGAAGTTGGCGGTGTTTCACCCCCGTGCCTCGGAGAGCACGTTAAGCCGTCGGTCCCGGTTATTATTAGTCACTAACATGATAATAGTAGTCGTTAAAGCCCGCCAACCCGCATTGGAGCAGCGTGGTGGGTCTGAGCTCTAATTCCCTCTCTCCTAATGAGAGTGGAGGCCTGTGCCCAGCAGTGGGACGATAATGGGCTGTAGTGGTGGAATAGTCTCAGCGCCTTTATAATGACCGTAGTTTGGCGAGTGGTGGCCAATGAGTATCGCTGTTTATGAATTGTATCGCTATCAAGAATCTTTGATGTGTGTATGGAAACCCACACCAAGCTTCTAACTGCTCTTTGATTTTTAGATCCAGCAATAGGAACGAACATAGAGTTAGAAGGTACGAAGTATTATAGTACCTACTCTACAGACATGCTCACTCTTTTCTCTACTCTACTTACTTCCATTCTAATATACTAAAGGTGTGTCCAAACAAGAGCGGCAAGTGCGCCGCAGCAACACGCGGCGTTTGTAGGGCACAATTCTGTCGCGTCAGTAAGGACTTGAGGGCGTTAAACGTATCGTAAGCAATGACGAAGGAAGTATATTCTTTACTCATTGATCGTAAGTCGTAACTCTATGTGAGGAATATACCCGTGGGTATATTAATGCATATTCTGTGTAATATAATGTGCGCGACCAATAACAACGTGGCTGTCGGCACGCGGCTGCATTGTAAGTAAGTACATGGAATTAGGATTTAAGAGCTTATTACACCTTCCTAAATTTAGTCGTCTAAATGATTCAGTTACTAAATTCAGAAAAGTGTAATCGCATTTAGCAAGTTAGGATCCTAAATTTAGGAAAAAGTATGGTTGCTAACTTACTAAATCATTCAGTTTCCTAAATTTAGGAAGGTGTAATAGCATTTAGTCTCCTAATTGGTTCAGTCACCGCCATAGAGTAAGTAATACTGATCACCGCGCCTGCCTGATAGGAGGAGAAGATGGCGGCAAATTCAAATAACCATTTATTAATTTTTGATAAAACTTTGTAGATTCCAGTACGGTATTCCAGTATTAAATCTTCGGATTCTCCCCTTCATAACTTAATATCCCAACACCAAACAAAATCCACGCATCTTACACCATCTATACAGCAACATATCAAATCTTCGGATTCTCCCCTTCATAACTACCTTACCATCCCAACACCGAATACAATCCCCACATCCTTCACCATCCACATTGTATCATATCATTCATATCCCCTCTTCACAGTCATCAACGTCCAATCAATACCAAACCGATGAGACTGTTGATTGAAGGCAATGGGGAAATAATGATTTTTTTTTTAATTTTTGGTAAGAAAAAATAAAGGCATCTATTAATTTTAATTGAGCCAATAGCCAGAGCTACGGCAAGGCCAATTTTTTGGACAATGGCTCCAGTACTGTCCAGTACTGTTGTATAATGTAATCTGTGGTTGCACTCGACACTAGCACGATACGTCCGACGCCGTCGAACTTTATCTGTAAACTGATTCAGTGACTAAATTTAGGAAGGTGTGATCAGAAATATGAATTTGCTTTCCTTTCCTGAATCCTAATTAGGACGACTAAATTTAGAAAGGTGTAATAAGCTCTTTAGGAATTACAAGGGAATTAGGTACGACTTACGTCTAGTAGGTAAGTATGTAACTTTGTACTGCATAAAGTAAGCATAGATTTATCATCAAAATATGGACCAAATTAAATCTGTGAAAGTAAGTTCTATACTCTGGTCTCTGCCACGCAATACTTATCTATGCTGCCACGTCTCTGCTTAAAGTCTGGCCACGCTAACTCTGCCACGGAATAAAAGGGCAACACTTAAAACAAAGTAAAAACATGCGTCTAATCTGTGTTCTTACATTTGTCACTGATTTGTCAATTCAGCTATCAGGTTGTTTATGTTCGTTTTAATATTTCGAAAATAAAAGTGAAAATAGTGAAATAATGGATAAACCTATTCAAAATAATGTGTGCGAGTTATTTTATAACATGATTCTTAAATTCTAAGAAGTAAAGGAAGATCACGATGCTGTCCTAAGCCAAAAACAACAATGTTTACAAGAAATTGAAGAGTCGACAAGTAAGTTGACCAAACGGTTTTGATATTTTGCCTTTCGATCTTTGAATACAATTCTAGATTATTTATATAAAACGTTTAAACGGTTTATATTCGCCTGTTCATATCGTAGAATTATGATGGATAATATGCGAAAAAAACTGACAGCAAAATCCTATCAAGTTTTTATACTTTTTATTAATTATTGTATAAATTCAAGGTGGAATAAGCGAAGAGTTAAAGCCTCATCTCCAGGATGTCCTTCAGAAACTTGGAATAAGTCATCTTCCATCTCAAATTGAAATTTTGTTTTTTTTGGGGCGGGATTTTAGATTTAGAAACGTGCTGCCTTGATCAGAAGCTGTCGCGTCTAAGGAGGGGTCAAGAGAGTCTAGACGGAACCCCCAACATAATTATTTTTTGCCGAAAATGCGAAAAAAATAAATTATTTTCATTTATTTCCAGGTGTAAGCGAACGAACCATAAGAGTTATGTATAAAAATGAGGGCCAAACTAATCAGGGAATCTGGAGGACTCCCGGCAAAAAGCGTGCAGCACGGGAAACAAAAGTCAATATTGATAATTTTTATTGTTTTATTTTATTTTTTGTTTTATTGATTCTGATTATTAATGTTATGTCTTTGGTGTACAATAAAGAATATTTCATTCATTTCATTTTATGTTTTAATTCATTTATGCTCTCCTTAAGTAATTCAAAAGATCTCCCCTGATCAAGTAATAATTTGTTGTGAATCTTTAGCGTCAGTAGATTCATACTAATATTAGTAGTAGCGAAGAGTAGTTAGCGAAAGTAACCGTTTGTCTGTTCCTTTTTTTGACTCATCCCCTGAACAAAAACATATGGTTTCTGCGTGAGTTTATAGCCGAAATCCACCCAGACGAATTCACGGCAAAAATTATATATAAAATTTATATAAATACGGGGATCATGTATGCTCTACCTTATTACGCTGTCAAAATTGTGCCCTCTATTTACATTTTACTCTTTGAAATGTACTAAAACGAACAATGACCACACTCCCAGGAAAGCAGATTGAAAACAAAAAACACAAGTATCAAGTGCGTTTTTTCGCATTACACTCTGTGTTGTCATCAACAGATTTTCAAATTCTACCATTTTCTTGCTGCTGCAGACTTAGCTTTAAGTCTATATCTGCCTACACTCAACAGTGAAGCTCAGAAAGACTGGAACCCAGAGCCGTAAAAAGAATAAAAAGTGTCAACTGTCACTTGTGAAAACTGTCCGAAAATGGGTTTGTATTATTGGTTTGTTTGACGTTTGTTTTGTTTTGAATTATTTTTGAATATTCCAATGGATGTTTTTAGTGCAATTACCGATTAAATAAAATTAAAATAAATAAAATAGAAATGAATTCGTGCAATGAGAATGCTCACAACGACCAAACGACACCGAAACGTCGTGTCCGTGGAAATCTCGGTATACGAAAAGTTTCAGGAAAAGCCAAACTTCATAAGTTAATGATAAAAGCTAATGATTATCTCGTTAATAGTACGCCAATAAGTCTTACTGATACTATCCCGGCTGGAGTAAAAGGTGAATCTCCATGTTTGCCGTGTAACCAAGTGGAGTTTTTGTGCGATTCAAGGAGTAACAGTTCGGTATGCAGTGACATACCATGTTCGCCTGGTGTTTTGGAGTCTGGCTTTCTTAACAACCTGGATAACTGGGAGTCATTTGTAGGAAGTAAACATAATATTAGCGGAAATTCAAAGCCAGATTGTGTGGACAACTCTGTAAATATGGACGAAATATTTCTATCGGAATTTGATCAAAAGGTAATGAAAAATCATATGAATACAACTCTTCTAACTTCGAGATGTGAGAAATTACTAAGAGATGAAATTGAAGAAAGCTTTAATATGATAAATCAATCAATAAGTAATATAAATAATGAAAATAGAAGCTCCTTATTTGAGACCAAAGATTCCTTTTTACTAGATTTAAGAGAAAGTGGTATTTTAGCTGAGCAAAAGGTTTTAAGGACTAATAACTTGTTAAAATCAAAGTTATGCCAGGAGTATGTGAATCCAAATACTTTTTATGGTCTTCCGATGACGGTGAAAGGATTATTTAAAACTTACAGGAATATTGAAAAGTTTTATGGTAAGTTGATATTCTGGAGTCTTTTCGGAAAGGAGATATCCCTGGTAGACTCCTTTACATAGTCTAGAATTATTTTCCAAACTTTAATCAAATAAATATTATAAATGTGAAAGTTTGGATGGATGTATGGATGCGTGGATGTTTGTTACTCAATCACGCCCCAATGGCTAAACGGATCTGGATGAAATTTGGCACAGAGATAGATTATAGTCTGGAATAACACATAGGCTACATTTTATCCCGGAAAATTAAGGAGTTCCCGCGGGAACCGAAAAACCTCGATCCACGCGGACGAAGTCGCGGGCATCAGCTAGTATCCAATAAATAAAAGGTAAAACCTAATAGTTTTATTTTCATCATTAGACTGGCAAGAGGAGTGCCTTAATTTAGATGCAATAAGGGAAAGGCGCAACTTAATCTATGCCCTGCCGACCAGTGGAGGCAAGACTTTAGTAGCTGAGGTGCTCATGCTGCGAGAGGTGCTGAACAGGAATCAGAATGCACTCTTCATTTTGCCATTTGTGGCTATAGTGCAGGAGAAAGTAAGTATTTATCACTAATAGTGTATGGTGTATAGGACTAATATAGGTGACATTATAGTGGTTTCATATCTGAGAGGCCCGGAGTCCCAACATGAGCTGAGTGGCTTACCTGTTTGTTCCACTGCTGTAGAATACAGTTGATTTTGTATGTAAGTGTTTAGTTTAAGTTTATTTCTGTGCAGTGCCTCAAATAAAGATTTTTCCTTTTTCTTTCAATGTTATAAATGAGTAAGTATGTCTGTCTGTATTTCTGCTATGCTTTCATGGCCAATCTGCTGAGCCAATTGGGACATAATTAAGTAAAGAGATCTAGTACAGGAATCAACAAACCTACTGATGCCTGCAATTTTGTCCACCTGGTGAACCCATGTGGCTTCATCTAGTAATATTTAAATATTTAATCAAGGAACTTGAAGCTTAATTCTCTATCAACCTCTAAAACAGACAAGCTTGTAGATGTGTCTATTTTAGCAGTTGATAGCAAATTAAGCTTCTTCAAAGGAATTCTGCAAAGTAGCACAATATGCTTCTATCCAATTATGTAGTTAGTAATTTTATGTAGCTATTTATATTATGTTCCTACACTTTGCTTCTATTAGTAACTTTCTTGTGGTGTATAAATGCAGCTTATTTCCAGATTTGGTCTTTAGCACCGTTTGCGCTCCAGCTAGAGTTCCTAGTGGAGGAGTATGCGGCAGGCAAGGGTCACATTCCTCCCAAGAAGAGGCGCAAGAAGAACAGCATCTATATTGCTACCATTGAGAAGGGCCTGGCCTTGATCAGGAGTCTCATAGAACTGGGGAGGTTGAATGAAATTGGACTCATTGTCGTAAGTATATTTTTTTATATATTATAAAAATAAGTCGGGTTTTCCTTCCTGACGCTATAACTCCAGAACGCACGAACCGATTTCCACGGTTTTGCATTCGTTGGAAAGGTCTCGGGGTCCGTGAGGTTTATAGCACAGAAAATTCAGGAAAAATTTCAACAGAAAAGCGGGAAAATCTTAAACCACGCGGACGAAGTCGCGGGCGTCAGCTAGTTTTTTATGGATATTATTATATTCCATGTGATGCGGCCCTCTTTAGCTCATTTTGATATACCAGTGATCATTGTAACTTAATCACTGGAGTGGCTACTTAATATTATAAATGGGAAAAATTGGATGATGAAAATATTTACAATAAAAAAAAAATTACTACACTAACATACAGTACGTAACTAATTGAACATAGTCACAGGCATCTTCTAGTATGATATTAATTCATAAACCATTTAATTTTTTTCAGGTAGATGAACTACATCTTATAGGGGAATCTGGGCGAGGCAGCACTCTGGAAACATTATTGACTACAGTCATATTTGCTAATCGTATGTATCAAGCAAATAGTACCTGGCTGTAAAGATATTACATTGTGCTTTATATATATAAAAGGAAAGGGTAACTGACTGACCGACAGATCTATCAACGCTCAGTTCAAACCAGTGGACGAAACGGGCTGAAATTTGGCATGAAGATAGCTACTATGATGTAGACATCAGCTAAGAAAGGATTTTTGAAAATTCAATCTTTATGGGGGTATAATAGGGGTTTGAAATTTGTGTAGTCCACGCGGACGAAGTCGCGGGCATAAATAAGGTAGTTATTATATAGAAGGTCTTCCAAAAGACCTAAAATCCACATCATGTGTTAGTTTATAAGTTTGATAGCAGTTTTCAATGCTAAATTGTAGATCTAAAATTACATCCATACTTCCATACTAATATTATAAATGCGAAAGTGTGTCTGTCTGTCTGCTACGCTTTCACGGCCCATCTACTCTACCGATTTTGAGGAAATTTAATACAGGGGTAGATTGTATCCCGGGGAAAGATATAGGCTACTTTATATGCCGGAAAATTAAGAGTTTCTGCAGAAATCAAAATATCTTAATCCACGCAGACGAAGTCAATCTACGGGAATCATCTAGTTTACTATACTTTTATACTAAGATTATAAATACGAAAGTTTGGATGTTTGTTACTCAATCACGCCAGAACAGCTGAGCGGATCTGGATGAAATTTGGCACAAAGATAGATTATAGTCTGGAATATATCACATTGACATAGGCTACTTTTTATCCCGGAAAATTAAAGGGTTCCTGCGGGAACCATGAAACCTCTATCCACATGGACAAAGTCGAAAAATCAGCTATTCTAATAACAATTTTGACTTATGAGGCTCTTTACTTTTTTGGGAGTTACGAGGCCAAATTGTAATTTTGCAAATTAAGATTTTATTTATTTAGACTTCAACTTATTACTTTCAGAGGGCATACAAATAGTAGGCATGAGCGCTACAATAGGCAACCTCCCGGACATAGCCAAGTTTCTCAGAGCGGATGTGTACGAGAAGCAATTCCGGCCGGTGGAGCTGACAGAGTATGTGAAGCTTGGAGACATGCTGCACCGGATCCAGTGGACAGACGGAGCCATGGAGATAGTTCCTGACAGACAACTGGCCTTCGATGTGAGCATCATCTACATTCTACACTAATATTATAGGTATCATACTTAATATTATAAATGCGAAAGTGTGTTTGTTTGTTGGTTTGTTGGTTTGTCCTTTAATCACGCCAACTATGCCACAACGGAGCAACGAATCGACGTGATTTTTGGCATGGGTATAGTTGAGGACCTGGAGAGTGACATAGGCTACTTTTTATTCCTGAAAATTAAGGAGTTCCCGCGGGAATCAAAAAAACTTAAACCACGCGGACGAAGTCGCGGGCTTTAGCTTGTATAGTATATAATTATGCTAGCTAATCTTGCTCTTTTAAGGCGGAACATGATGTCACCGACATCAAGAAGCTGCAAATAATCCATATCCATACTAATATTATAAATGCGAAAGTGTGTCTGTCTGTCTGTCTGCTACGCTTTCACGGGCCATCTTTTCAACCGATTTTGGCGAAATTTGGTATAGGGGTAGGTTATATCCCGGGGAAGGACATAGGCTACTTTTTATCCCGGAAAATTAAGAAGTTCCCGCGGCAATCACAAAACCTTAATCCACGCCGATGAAGTCGCGTGTATCATCTAGTAATAAATAAATAAATACACAAGTTGTCCTACGTGAAATAAATAAATAATTTATCATTTATCATCAATGTTACGTATACTGGGGCATACACCTTTCCTACAGTTTTAGCGAGTAATCTTCGCTTACAATTTTGGCGTGACAATAATCTCCTGCAATTTTATAGTCATAATCTGTCTGGCAATTTTTTTAGCTTTATCGAAATTAAAATTAAATTAAATTAGAAGGATTTTTGGCGACGATAATGGTAGTTTTTTCACACTTTGTGGAAAAACTGGTGGGAGGCTTCAACCGTGGCTAGTTACCACCCTACCGGCAAAGACGTGCCGCCAAGCGATTTAGCGTTCCGGTGCGATGCCGTGTAGAAACCGAATAGAGGTATGGGTTTAATATAACTGCCATGCCCCTAACAGGTTAGCCCGCTACCATCTTAGACTGCATCATCACTTACCATCAGGTGAGATTGCAGTCAAGGGCTAACGTGTAGTGATAAAAAAAAAAAATGTATGGAACAGTACTCGGCGGCGGGCGCTACGTTGGACCCGGACTACCTGGGCGGGCTGGTGTCGGAAGTGGTTCCTCAGGCGTCGTGCCTCGTGTTCTGCCCCACCAAGCGCAACTGTGAGAATGTTGCCGCCTTGCTCTGCAAACTGCAGAGACGGTCAGTTGCATTTCATTGATAATAATATGTTTTGTTTAAATTCCTATAAGACTCTCTACTGCCTCCGTATCATATTATGGTCCTAAAAGCAAATTGAGATGTTATTATTAATATTATAGCTTATTATTATTTGTTTATGAAATGGTTTGATTTATTTTAATGTGTGGTCCCCTGCGGGTAAAAGCCTCCTCCATCCTCCTCCATTTTTGTCTGTTGGTAGCAAGTGTTGCAATAGGATGTTACCATGTCAAAAATAATTTACTTTTTAGTCTTTATTAAATATAGGTCCTGCTGAAAGACGTAATATGCACGTTTTCTGATAATTTCATGTTTGATAACCATTTAAAATTATCGATTAAAGTAAAAAAGTTCGTTGACTTTTGATTTCATACAAGATCCTATACTAAGCGCGTGTTTTGAAGTTTAACAAAAAAATCCTGGTTTGACTAGTTGTCCAATTGAATAATGGCCGTTTTAATAAAAGAACTGGAAGTTTAATTCGCTATAATGCGCCTCAATGGATAAATCTATGTGGTACAGTAACACAATACCACATAGATACATACCAAACCACATAATATAGTACTACATAGTGGTGGTGATGTGGTGTGGTGATAGGTATATGGTATGTGGCAAAGTAATGCCTGCTTCTATCCAATATTCGTTTGTTTGGAACATAGTGAGATGTCGAACCATCGAACCCAGGAGCGTACAGCTCTGCAGACGGCGCTGCGGGGCGAAGGCGCCGGCACCAATTTGCTTCAGTGTGTACGTTTTGGAGTCGCCTTCCACCACGCTGGGCTCGCGGGCGATGAGCGGAGCTTGTTGGAACATGCCTTTAGGTGAGCGGTCGGTAATAACTAATAGGGTGACGACGACATCCTTGGTCTGTAGTCTAGTAGGGACAAACACAAAAATACTTATAGACTGCTAGCCATTTCAGTCGCATAATATATTCGTTCATTACGCGTCAAAAAATTATGTTAAAAATGAGATTACATGATTTTTTGACTGAAACTTTATTTATATATTTTTTTTCAATTTTCAAATTATAAGCGTCATATTTAAAGGTTACGTGTCCGTTAAAATGTGTTGATGCCACCAAGCCGTAGTTTTCAATAAAGACTAGATCATACTTGTCCCTAACATGTTTATTAACTACTTTGTTGGTTTAGAGTTTAGACTCTAGTGGTTAGCATGTTCGACTGCGGTTGCCGAGGTCCCGGGTTCGAATACCATCGGTCCATAACTACGAATTAGGTTTTTCTGACAATAAATTTTCAGTAGGAGTAAATTTTCGGAGATCACGTAAAGCCGTCGGTCCTCCGCCTGATCTCTTAACCGCCTCTCCAGTCGTGTCGGATTTTTCCGTCCCATCAGGCTATGAGAGTAAAGGAATAGAGAGTGCACCTGTGTATGCGCACACACTTGTGCACTATAATATTTCCCGCGCAGATGGTTAATTTCTCTGGAGATTGGTCAGGACAACTATTGAAGTAAAACTTCTTTACGCACGCTTGACTTGGGAGTAAGCTGGTGAATGCATGACGAGAGCGTTACGAAAAGTGCGAACGGAAGATGAGAGGGAGATATAAGTTAGTGAAGATAGAAAGAGAGAGAGTTACGTTGCGTATATTACTGTAGGGGCAAGTGAGAGAGGTGCGAGTACACATTTTCTTTCTCTCTTTCTCTCATAGCCAGTTACTAAGTTTTACTTCAGTCGTGTGGTCTAAATCACACTCGTTTTTTTAATTATGTGTACACATCACACACATTAGAGCTTTGGCAACTGTGATCAGGTCAGGCGTGATCTCTGTACTGTGCTGCACGTCGACGCTCGCAGCCGGGGTGAATCTGCCCGCAAAGCGCGTGATCGTGCGCGCGCCGCTCGTGGGCCGCGAGTTCATATCGCTGGGCGCCTACAAGCAGATGGTGGGCCGGGCGGGCCGCGCCGGCGTTTGCGACACTGGTGAGATAACACTACGCTTAATTATACACCAGCATGCTTAGCATGCGCACAACGAGATATCTCGCGACCAGATCGAGAGAGAGAGATGTCGTTGCCGGCTAAGTTTGAAAAAAAAAAACCCTGTCCCCACTACCAAAGGTTAACTGGAAGAAAATACCTCTAGGTATTAAGTTCGCCTTTGTATATCATGTGCAATAAAGAATTTAAAACAAACAAAACAATTTTTTTGCCGGCTAAGAAAAAATAGTCCGTTATAGGACCGATTATAATGCGGTTTTTACATAACATATGTATAGCTTCTGAAAAGGTTCTTAGTTAGGTTTTACGGCCACAGTCCACGAAGCTGCGCTGCAATCGTGATTTTTATTGAAGTGAACTTCTTTAGAATCGTTGTGATTTGAAAATTCGATGAAACGAAAAAGCGACACCAAAAGGAGACAAACATATTCATAATAGGATTTAACCTGCGAGAGAATGAGATAGAATAAAACTTACATTTGTCTCATTCTCTCGTAGGCTACTTTTCTGAAGTTTCCCTTCTGCCGTGTGTGAATTGCACACATACATATACTTTTTTTTCTTGCTATGTTACCTTCAACCTTGTTGTATATGTAGGCGAGAGCATCATAATAAGCAGTGCCGCCGAGTGGGGCAAACTGCGCGTCGTGCTGAGCAGTGGGCTGCCGGCCGCGAGCAGTAAGCTGGGCGCGGCAGTCGGCTCGCTGCTGCTCAGCGCAGTCGCGCTCCAGCTGGCTGCGGACAGGCGCGGGCTGCGGGCACTGCTCGCCGCCACCCTGCTGGCCATCGCACCCGAGGATAGGTCATCATCATCATCTCTACTATAAAGCGTTGAAAATCCAACTCCTTCGCAAGTCGGTTTTTTATAGCTGTCAATAAAAAGTGCGTGAAAACTCTAGGAACGTCAAATGTCAAACGGGGCTTCATATGTGCCATAGACAAGGGTAGTCTGGGGTGACGTTTGCGTTCCGTTATACAATTTTATTCGCCTAACACTACCCATCTCAGAATTAAAAGGGCTTAGGCTACGTTCGCTGTACGAAAAACATTCTCATGCGTGAATTTTATTCTCGCTTTTTATATTTCGCGTACAGATTTCACCTGCTCCTACCTAATTTGTATCAAGCCAGCGAGTTTTTTTTTTCGAAAAGAAAATGCAACAATAATTTAAAAAAAGCGTAATTTTTATTCGCAATAGCGTACATCTCCAAATGAATTCTGACTCGAGAATTCTCGAACACGAATTTCCGGGATGATTTTTAAAACCCTTACAAAGCTTTATCCGGTGCGTTATCCCAAATTACTGGGTGAAGTCAATCAGATTTTACAAGAGCTGTGCATTGTCGAATCAACATCTCCCGAGGATGCTCCGGTGTCGGAGTGAAATGTATGTTGAGAGTAATTTAGAAGATTTGTGTGGTGTGGTGTTATGACGGTGGGAATTTCTGGCCTATTGGATAGTGATAATAATATAGCAAAGCTACACGTGCAAGCTACGCTGTACCTACCACATAGATTTGTAAGCTTCTTGTTCCTTAATTATCATGGACTTCCGCAAAGTAACACCTGCTTCTATCCAAAGACTTTTGTCTTTTGTTGCAGTTCGTTGGACTTGGACGAACTTTGTGATGACTCAATTCGAGTGCTGCTAAAGAGTGGTGCTTTGGAGGTGGCCAGCAATGGTTCCCCAGGCTGTGACGACGGGAACGTCTGTCTGGCGGTCAGCAAGCTTGGCAACGCTGCTATTAAAGGTAACATCCGTCATTTGACTGCAGATGCATATATTTTAACTATACTAATATTATAAATGCGAAAGTTTGGATGGATGTTTGTTCCTCAATCACGCCAGAACGGCTGAACGGATCTGGATGAAATTTGGCACAGAAATAGATTATAGTCTGGTATCACTTAAGCTACTTTTTATCCCGGAAAATTAAAGAGTTCCCGCAGGAACCTAAAACCTCCATCCACGCGGACAGTGCGCGGACGAGTAGTATGATATAAATTTTCTGACACGCTATAAAATGACACCCAGTATATCGATGACTAGTTCTGACTATTTGGTTCAGCCTAGTACATTCTTCTTCTTGGTCGTATCGCTCTTGTCAGAGCGGTCGTGTCGTCACTTTGGTGTTGTGGCACGCTTAACTATCCGTCTCCACTCTTCTCTGATGGCGGCCTTGCGGGTGCACTCGTGTAAGGGGACGTCCACCGCAACCTTCACTTGGTCTGTCCACCTCATGGGTGATCTGCCACGTGCCCTGGTGCCCTCTACTCTTCCATGAACAACCAGACGCTCAATGATGTTATCGTCGCGTCTAGTTACGTGACCATAGAAAGTGAGAATGCGAGCCTGTACAGTGGAGAAGAGACGCTGCTTGATACAGAGTTCTTCAAGAATGTACTTGTTTGTTCGGATTTCGGTCCAAGACTGAAGACACTCTCAACATTCTTCTCCAGCACCACATCTCACCTAGTACATTGAAAGAAAGAAAAAACATTTATTTTCAAACTGTGCCATATATAACAAGCATACCTACCGCATCACGCATGGCACAACCCGAAAAATGGTCCAGGCGCATAATGCTGTATGTTCAGTGCAAGCACTGACCATACAGCGCTGATTTTCAGCCTGAACCCTGATTCAGGTGACACCACGGAAAAAACCTACATAGCTGCAAGCTAGTAGAATACTCAAAAACTATAGTTTAATAGCAAATTTATCTATCAATCTATCTAATTATCAATCTATCTATCTATCAAATTAAAAGTGCATTGGGTAACACATTATGTTGTCCAGGGTGTATGGACCTGGGCGTGGCCAGGCAGCTGCTCCAGGACCTGGAGCTGGCTTCCCGCAGCCTGGTGCTGATGGGCAGTCTGCACCTGCTGTACCTGGTCACTCCGCACGACTGCGGCGTCAGACCCGACTACAGGCATTATTACGCCTTGGTGAGACTTGTGACAATATTGATTCCATGCTTTAAAGTCCCGCACACTTATCTGACCGTGACAACGTCTCTAGTCTCTCTCTCTCTTCCCCATGCCCTCATCCCATTCCATTTAGGGTCGCTAGTATATTATATAATCAAATAAAAAACCCCAGCTGAGTTTGTTGTGGGCTCTTCTCAGACCTGGGCGCGTTTGGAACCCTCGTAGCTTTAGTTTTAAGATACCGTAACAGATTATCACCATTATATTTTTATGTAACTGGACGTCAATAAGTGTAGCGTGTCTCCCTAAATTTTCAATTTTTTTCTTTTTTTAAATTTTTTTTTTCGTACTAATATTATAAATGCGAAAGTGTGTTTGTTTGTTGGTTTATTGGTTTGTTGGTTTGTCCTTCAATCACACCGCAACGGAGCTACGGATCGGCGTGATTTTTGGCATGGGTATAGTTGAGGATCTGGAGAGTGACATAGGCTACTTTTTATCCCGGAAAATTAAGGAGTTCCCGCGGGAATCAAAAAACCTCAATCCACGCGGACGAAGTCGTGGGCATCAGCTAGTAAAATAAAAACAAACATAAACAGGCCAACGGTCAGGTTTGACGAGCTCCGTGGCGCAGTGTTGAGCACTGTTGCCTTAATGTGCGGAGGTCCCGGGTTCGATCCCCGGCAGAGTCAATTTGGGAATTTACAATTTCTGAATTTTCTCTGGTCTGGCCTGGTGGGAGGCTTCGGTCGTGGCTAGTTACCACCCTACCGGCAAAGACGTACCGCCAAGCGATTTAGCGTTCCGGTACGATGCCGTGTAGAAACCGAATAGGGGTATGGTTTAATATAACTGCCATGCCCCTAACAGGTTAGCCCACTACCATCTTAGACTTCATCATCTCTTACCATCAGGTGAGATCGCAGTCAAGGGCTAACTTGTAGTGGATAAAAAAAAAAAAAAAACTTTAACTCTCCTAATCCTAAGGTTGCGTGGCAGAAATCGCTACTAAGCGTTAAGGCCGTCTTTTATATTCTACTTTCTTCTTAGTGTTTTCTGTGTGTTGTGGTGTACACATAAACCTAACAATTAATTAATGAATTGTTAGGTATTGGGTTTTTCAGATAAGAAATTCTCAGTGTCAGCCCGGAGTTGGAAGTTGACGGTGTTTCACCCCCGTGCCTCGGAGAGCACGTTAAGCCGTCGGTCCCGGTTATTATCACTAACATGATAATAGTCGTTAAAGCCGCCAACCCGCATTGGAGCAGCGTGGTGGGTCTAAGCTCTAATTCCCTCTCTCCTACGAGTGTGGAGACCTGTGCCCAGCAGTGGGACGTTAATGGGCGGTTGTGGATTTCAGTAACACGGTGGTATTACTGTTTCAGTACTGCGATTTGGACGAAGAAGGTGTTCAAACTGCAAAGATCTTGGGCATCACCGAGATGAATGCTATTCGCATGATGACTGGGAAACCTATAACGGTGAGTACACTACTCAATGTGGGTAGTTTTGTGACAATCTCTGAACTAAAAAGATATAATGCTAACCTAACCTAACCCTGTCAGTGTAATACCTACTTGTTACGTAGCGTATGCATTTTATATTATATACAAATTGTGACATTCTGTTTTTGAAAAGAGCAACTGCTGAGTTTCTTGCCGGTTCTTCTCAGTAGAATCATCTTTCCGAACCGGTGGTAGATTCTTACGACTTATCATAAGTGGCACAAGTTGTCCTACATGAAATAAATCATTTCTATTTCTTATCTAACCCTAACCTATCCCGTTCTTAATGCTGTCTGTAGAAAAGGCAAGAACTAGATTTGGAACTGTTTCAAAGATGGTGTACAGAATCAGTCGCAATTTAGATGAATTTCGCTATTAACAAATGAAATTATAGTTTTCTGTAAGGCAATGTTTGATACCGGCAAAGACGTGCCACCATTTAGCGTTCCGGTGCGATGCCGTGTAGAAACCGAATAGAGGTATGGGTTTAATACAACTGCCATGCTCCTAACAGGTTAGCCCGCTACCATTTTAGACTGCATCATCACTTACCATCAGGTGAGATCGCAGTCAAGGTCTAACTTGTAGTGAATAAAAATAAAAATAAACCTTTTCCAGAATGTTCCAGAAAGCGTCCTGAGTAGATTCTACTTGGCAATGATGCTGCGTGATCTCTGGAGACAAATGCCTTTCCCGAGCGCCGCTGAAAAGTTAGTAGCGAATGATTATTATATTAATACTAGATGACGCCCGAGACTCGATCAAAAAACCTTAATCCCGAGCGTGGATTAAGGCTTTTTGATTCCCGCGGGAACTCTTTAATTTTCCGGGATAAAAACATCCGTAACATTGAGCTTGATCTAACATCGAGCGATGAGCTATGAAAATCAAGCGCTCCTATATAATACTTAATAAGTTAATTCCTTATTTTGTTCTTAGTGTCAACCCTTTATTTTTGTCCTAAATTAAATCAAATATTTTTTTACTAGCTGATGCCCGCGACTTCGTCCGCGTGGATAGAGGTTTTTCGGTTCCCGCGGGAACTCTTTAATTTTCTGGGATAAAAAGTAGCCTATGTGCTATTCCAGACTATAATCTATCTCTGTGCCAAATTTCATCCAGATCCGTTCAGCCGTTGGAGCGTGATTGAGTAACAAACATCCATACATCCACACATCCATACATCCATACATCCATACATCCATCCAAACTTTCGCATTTATAATATTTATTTGATTCAAGTAGAGTTTTAACAATTGCTTTTGAATAGTCTAGTGAATCTACCACTGGAATGAAGGAACTAGAAATTTAATTCGCTATAATCCGCCACAGTAGCAACTCCTGACCGAGTCAACATCTCCTGAGGAGTCGACGTCTCCTGAAGATGCTTTGGTGTCGGAGTGAAACGTACATTAAGAATAATTTGGAAGATTTATGTGGTGTGGTGAATATTACAAGCTACAAGTGCAAGATACTCACTGTACCACATAGATTTACCTACTGTTGCAGATTATAGCGAATTAAATTTCTAGTTCCTTCTTTATCAGTCTCGCGCGCGCCGCTTCTCGTGTCGGTCGTGCGTTCGTTTATGTTTGCAGTGCAACCGTTACGCGGCGGCGCGTTGCAAATCTCGAGAAATGACGTTAAAGTGTAATAACTGTAACATAGTCATTAGCGAGTTATTAGCTTACGTGCAAAACAAGCTGTCTGTATCAGATGAGGACAGTATTGTGAGAATATGTGCGGCGACGTTTTCGTCTGAACAAGTTGAGGAGGCAAAAAACCTACTCGTGGACTCCTTACCGACGGATCTACGTAAAACTACGCGGAAGGGAAAAGGCAAAGAAAACCGCTCTTTGACCGATATAATCAGCCTTTTTAAGGTCACAGACCCAGATGTTTTACCAGTTTTCGTGGCGAGAGATTTAGATAAATTACCCCCGATTACGTTCGATCACCTCGATGTTTCGAAATTGCTCAAAGATCTAGCCGTTGTACAGTCCGAGATAAAAAACATCAAGTCGTCATACGTAACCGTCGACCAGCTGGATGAAGTGAAAAGGGAGTGGCAAAATAGTAAGCATGCCTCGCCACCCTTCTCAGCTGCAAAGGTGAACTTGAGGAGAGGAGCCTATCGTGACAGTGGGCCCATTGGATTATCTCAATTTGATGATACGATCAACATCTCGAGTCACAGTGATCATCCTAACGCTGAAGGATCATCTACGCGAGATTTTAATATAAGTTATAAAAACGCAAATTGTATAGAGGGTAGTGCGCTTGAAAGTTGCAAATCTCAACGATCGGTCCCACTGATTATAACCGGTGCACGCGTCGGGGAACGGGCGAGCGGCTCGTGTGCGGGCGCGGGCGGGGGGAATGATGTGTCATCGCAAACGACGAGAGCGTCGAGCGCTCAGTCGAGCGCTGAGCCGAGCGCTCAGCCAACCGAAGGCCGAACGAGAGTGCGAACGCCGAATCAGGCAGCGGGTGCGTTATCGTTCGCGGAGGTGACGAGGACGGAAGGTGAATGGAATGTTGTTCAGCGCCGAAAACCTAAAACGAGATCGCACCGTTATCTGGGAGCCGCCGGTGTCTCTAAGGATGAGAATTGTAACTTTAAATCCGCGGACAGGAAAGTACCAATTTTTATTACAATGGTGCATAAGGATACGACGGAGAAGGATATTATGGAGTACGTCTACAACAAAACGCAAGAACATATTAAGCTCGAAAAGATTTCTTTCTTAAGAGGAAATAAGGATTACAACGCGTACAAATTTTTTGTATCGGAGCGGAAGGTAACAATATTTTTAGATGAAACACTTTGGCCGGAGGGCGTGATATTTAGGCGCTTCGTCAATTTCAGGCGAAATTACAGCACTGACACGAACGGTGTAATGGTTAATACCGTGAACGGCCCTATCCCCACTGTCGATGGATAACAGTTTCCCATGTAATTTAGTCAGCTTCAACTGTAAAAGTATAAAACGTTCAATCGACAATGTAAGGCAGTTGTGCCAGTCGGCGGACATAATAGCGCTACAGGAAACGTGGTTATTCCCACACGATATTCAGTTCCTTGGCGGGATTGACGAGCGTTTCGGCAGCACGGGCACCTCTGCAATGGATACGGCGACGGGCATGGTGTGCGGCCGACCTTATGGAGGTGTGGCGCTGCTGTGGAATAAAAGTGTTTTCCAAAATGTGTCGGTAGTGTGTTGTGATAATCCACGAATTTGTGCCATAAAAATAGTGCTGGGCGATAGGTCCATTTTAGTTTTTAGTGTGTACATGCCTACAGATAAAATGGTAAACCTTACGGATTTTACGGATTGCCTCAGTTTGGTGAGTGCTATTGTTAACAATATGAATATAGAATGTGTTTATATCCTTGGCGACTTTAACGCACATCCAAACGAACGGTTTTATGACGAGTTGACGTGTTTTTGTGACGAACTGGAGTGGTCATGTGTAGATATACAGCACTTAGGTGTAAGGTCGGGCACATACACTTTTGTTAGTGAAGCCCACGGGTCGAGAAGGTGGCTTGATCACTGTGTGACCACTAAATCGGCTACTTCTTCAATTTTGAATGTTTATGTCAAATATGATGTGTTATGGTCTGATCATTATCCTTTAGTTATTGAATGTAATTTGGATATTGTTAAACCGAAGTTTACGAGTGGGTTTAAAGTGGCTAACGAGATTCTTTGGGGAGATAGAAAGCCGGAGGAGATAGGAATATTTACTAAACTATGTCATGAGAAATTAAGAGCTATTGATTTTCCCGAAGAGTTTCGTTCGTGTAGTGATAATGTTTGCGAGTGTATCGAGCACACATTGCTTATCGACAAATTATATGGCGAAATTATAGATATTATATCTGTGGCCGCCACTGAATCCAACTCAGTAAGATCTCGCAGCGGGAAGCGTCCTGTGGTTGGGTGGAACAGGTATGTACGCGATGCTCACAGGGAGGCCAGGTCTAAGTTTTTGATGTGGGTTTGGTGGGGTAAACCAAAAAGTGGTAATGTTTATGATGACATGCAACGTAGCCGCAGCTTATTTAAATCACGCTTACGGTGGTGTCAGAACCACAGTGAACAAATAAAAATGGACATCTTGGCTGCACAGCATTCGAAAAATGATTTTCGTAATTTTTGGAAGTCCACTAGTAAATCAAATGGTAGACCTGGCCTACCAGTGAGTGTTGAAGGTATTAATGATCATGGTCTTATAGCAGACATGTTTAAGGACCATTTCACAGTGACATCACCTTTGGGGCCACCACAGTCCGGAAGGGAAGAGTGTACGCGTGGTGAGGAGATTGGAATCCGATTTACAGCAAAGGATGTTAATAATGCTATAACGTCCATGTCGCGTGGCAAGTCTCCTGGCCACGACGGGCTTAGTATTGAACATTTAAAGCATGCGGGTCCTCACTTACCCAGAGTACTTGCCATGTTTTATAACTTATGTATAGCGCATTCGTACTTGCCTGCGGCACTGATGAGAACTGTGGTGGTGCCAATTGTGAAGAACAAAACTGGGGACGTATCGGATAAATCCAACTACAGGCCCATCTCACTTGCCACGGTCGTTGCGAAAGTGCTTGACAGTTTGCTTAACGTCCAGCTTGATAAACATATACACTTACACGACAATCAGTTTGGATTCAGGCCAGGTTTGTCAACGGAGTCAGCAATATTATGTTTGAAGCAAACTGTGAAGTACTATTCGGTTAGACGAACACCTATTTATGCTTGTTTTCTGGACCTTAGTAAGGCTTTTGACCTGGTAAGATACGATATACTATGGCAGAAATTGAAAAATACTGGACTGCCCGAAGAAGTTATCAGGATCTTCAAATATTGGTATCGAAATCAGGTCAATGTCGTGCGATGGTCCGAAACTTATTCGCAGCCATATAGGTTGGAGTGCGGGGTTCGACAGGGGGGTTTAACTTCCCCTAAGCTCTTCAACCTTTATGTCAATGCGTTGTTGGAGGCGCTCAGCACCACTCATGTCGGTTGTCATATTGATGGAGTATGTCTCAACAACATTAGTTACGCAGACGACATGGTGTTGCTCAGTGCATCTGTGTGTGGCTTAGCAAAACTGTTAAGCATATGTGAAAATTATGCTAGCAGTCACGGCCTGACTTATAACGTCAGAAAAAGCGAATGCATGGTCTTTCAGGCCAAAGGAAAATCCTTGCCCGCAACTGTACCACCCATTAGGCTATACGGCACTCCGTTGAAAAGGGTGTTTCAGTTTAAATATCTTGGTCATGTGGTATCCTTTGACCTGAAAGATGATGCTGATATAGAGAGAGAGCGCAGGGCATTGTCTGTTAGGGCGAACATGATCGCACGCAGGTTTGCTCGTTGTTCCGCCTCTGTTAAAGTAACGCTCTTCAGAGCTTACTGCACTTCATTCTACACGAGCAGCCTGTGGATCGACTACACGCAAAAACAGTACAGTGCCCTGCGTGTACAGTATAATAATGCATTCAGGATGCTGATGGGTCTGCCTAGATACTGCAGTGCGTCAGGGATGTTTGCCGATGCGCGTGTGGATTGCTTCTACACTGTCATGCGCAAACGGTACACATCCCTGGTGCGCAGGGTTCGGGCTAGCTCCAATGGCATCCTGAGGGCATTTGCTGACAGGTTTGACTGTCAGTACCTGAACCATTGTCATATGGTGCACGTGCTGACAAATCAAGGCTGTCTTAGATAAGGTTTTAGGATTAAGTAGGTAGTTTTAGATTTAAGTACTAACATTAGGTTATTGTGTGTGTTGTTACTAACTAAATTTTATGATCTATAAGGTCGAAATAAATGATTTTTATTTTTATTTTTTTATTTTTTTTTATCATAGACTTCCGCAAAGTAAAGCCTGCTTCTATCCAAATCTACCACTGGTTCAGAAGGGTTAATTAGTTTAATGTCTCTTCCCAAGGTATAACTTACCGCGGGGCACAGTCCAGTCGATAATGTCGTCGGCTTCAGCCTTCGCGTCCAGCGCCCAGAGGCTCTGCGAAGAGTTGGAGCCGCTGTGGAGTTTCAAAGTGCTGTTTGCCGAGCTGGCTCTCCGGCTGAGGCACTGCGCTGCGCCTGAACTGGAACAGCTTATGGAGTTGCCGGCTGTAAAAAAGGTTGGTGGAAAGTTCCAGTAACCAGCTCCAAAGTGACAGAAGAACTACCAAATATATGGACAGGAGCAGATGATATGGCTGGACCGTAACAATAGGAAGTATCTCTGGGTAGAGTCCAAAGACCAAAAGGACTTGAATAACTGCCAAGGCGTTGGCAGCTCTAAAGGATTTGTTTATACACTCTTTGAACTGCTTCATATCTTAGTTTTTTTTTAAAGATTGAAGCTGGTTCAGCAATTTTTAAGTGCAAGGTCATTGAGAGTTGAAACTTTTCTGGAAGAGTACCAAATGTACCACTACCAGTGTTTTCGTTGCGTTTATACTTCATATGCACTCAGAAACTCCGACCCATATGCTGAGATCTATACAGCGTACTTTGACTTGGCTCAGACTTTACTTAGAGTTAAAACGAGATAGACTTATGTGAGTAACATAAATCTGTCTCGTTTTAACCATGTCTTAAGTCTAAGCAAAGTCAAAGTTTGCTCTATAGATCTCACACTTAACTTTACAACTATTAAATCGCCTAAGCGTAGTTTTCATCATTGTTATCGACGCTAAAGCCCTTTTTGGGCTCATCTCTGCTCCAACAATTTTTATCTTTTGCTTTTTTTATGTTGTGGTCGATCATTTTGACATTGACATTTGATTTTAGAAAGACTGCAACTCCGCCAGTCAATTCATCTTTGTGTTGCCTCTATTAAAAATTGAAAACTTTTTGCGTCAACGTACATATGAAAAAAAACCTACTTCACGACCATCGTGTGTTGGGACCTTTTCTCAGAGCAAAACTCACAGCAAAAAGGACTCCGACACCTTGTCAGAGGATAATATTTTGAGGGCGAATAAAAAAAATACGACGTCATGATCTGTTTTGGTGGCGGATGGTCGTTCACACATTGTAATTGTCCCGTAGAAGTGTTATTAGCTCAGTGAATTTTAACCTGTATCAATACATAGGCGCGGGCGCTGCAGCTGGTGCGAGCGGGCTACAAGCGCATAGAAGACATCGCGAAGGCGCCTGCGGAGCAACTGATGAGCAACGTGGCGCATCTGTCCAGGACTGCGGCCGACCACCTCATCAGCGCCGCTAGGGTGAGTTACACTTGCTGCAGCCCTATTCTCTGACGCAGTGGCTATCAGAAAATGAAAGCCACAGACATATATTTTTGAAGTGAAACTTCTTTAGAATCGTTGGCAAACCTTCAATGGATAAAAACTATGTGTTAGTGGCTTTCACGTTTTGATATCCACCGAGTTAGAGAATAGGGGGGTTGGCCCTTGACGAGCGGGCTACAAGCGTGGGCAGAAGACATCGCGAAGGCGCCTGCGGAGGAACTGATGATCAACCTGATGACCACCTCATCAGCGCTGCTAGGGTGAGTTTTTTTTTGCAAAACTAGCTAATGACCTTTCAGTTTTTTTGATTGCCGCGGGAACAGGATAAAATTCCAGGATAAAATGCCTATGTGACTCTCCAGGTCCTGAACTATACCCATGCCAAAAATCACGTTGATCCGTTGCTCCGTTGCCGCTGATTGAAGGACAGACCAACAAACAAACACACTTTCGCATTTATAATATTAGTATGGCTTGCGCTTCGACGACAATCATGCATAAGATAAGCAATGATGAGGTCTAGGTTGAACCAATTTTGACAAAATATGGTACAGAGATAACTTGCATCCCGGGTCATCAAAGAAATTCCACGGGACTATATAAAAAGTTATCAACAAAGTCGCGGGAATCATCTAGTGACATTATTACACGACTGCCCAACAAAAAAGTTTAATTTTTTCCCATATGTATGACGTGTGTGAGAATATGGCAGGGCAGTTGTGTTTTTTAATAATTAATTATGTTAAAAAATTAAGTATCAGTTCAATATTGCATTTATAAGAAGTATTTAATTAAGTATCAGTTCAATATTGCATTTATAAGAAGTATTTTGTAAAAGCAGTTTTTGTTGTAATTGTTTCAGGTAATGCTCATAGAAAAAGTGGAAAATCTGCGCGCAGAAGCCGAAGATGTGATGGAAGAACTGAAGATTTAATGTGATCACAATAATGTTATAACAGTTTATTATGATCTAAAGAATTCAACCTCGATCAAGGATAAGTTTATTATGTTAATCGGTTAGAAACATTTTTTTATTTAAGAAATTGAGTAAGCTTCAATTAAATTGATTAATATAATGAAATAAATTATTTATGTATAACAGTGATTTTTTATTTAATCCCACGCCTTTTAAAGAGAAAAAGAGACAAACTTAAGAAGACTCCAGAATACAGTGTTTCCCAGTAGTCAGATTAATCTGTACTCAATAAATAAATTGTAATAAAATACTCATTAAAACTTAATAAAACCGGCCAAGTGCGAGTCGGACTCGCGCACCGAGGGTTCCGTACAAACCTGTAGTAAGTTTTAGAAAACGTTTAACGATTTATTTATTTAAAAATATGTTCAGTACCTACGAAAATGGTATCCTCGATATAGGGAAATCACTAATGAATTTAAATTGTGATTTTTCAAAAACATAAAAGAAAGAGAAGGAAATGAATGAGGACCCTGTATCTGTACTAATTATTGTAAATGCAAAAGTATGGATGGACGTTTGTTACTCAATCACGCCAGAATGGCTGAACGGATCTGGATGAAATTCTGCCTGTGCAGAATTTCATTTCGGTTGATATGGACTTAACTCGACCCCAATCAACCAGATTATTATAACCAGATTATTCCAGATCATAATCTATATACAGATATAGAGCATTTGCGTTGCAAAGATGCAGCAAAAACCCGTTCGTTCAAAGACAAAAAGATTTATTAGAAAACATTAAAAAAAACCCCTGGATTTACTTTACAAAAAACGTTTGTGATGAATGTAATATAGGATACCTAGTATTCTTGCTAGTGTTGAATAAAACAATGGAATAACGGTATTAATTATTTATTATCTTCACCGTTTCTTATAAATGCATGGCTTCAGGGTCAGGGTGGGTAACTTCCCCTTCTTGGCGGGGGGGTCGCGCACTTTGGTGAACTCGAGGAAGAAGAACACCTGCTGCGTATCGTCCAGCTTCTTCAGCGAGAAGCCGAGACGCTGCACGTTGCTTGTGAACGTGTCTATGTGGTCGAAGCGACTCTCCACCTCTGCTATTAGGAGATGACCGCTGGAACAATAATGTAGGATAGTACTTGTTTTATCCTATAAAGGTATTGGGGAAATAAGTTTTGTAAAGATCAAAGAATCTTATACTTAGTTCTTTTTAGGGTTCCGTACCCAAAGGGTAAAAACGGGACCCTATTACTAAGACTCCGCTGTCTGTCTGTCTGTCTGTCTGTCTGTCTGTCTGTCTGTCTGTCTGTCTGTCTGTCTGTCTGTCTCCAGGCAGTATCTCATAAACCGTGATAGCTAGAAAGCTGAAATTTTCACAAATGATGTATTTCCGTTGCCGCTATAACAACAAATACTAAAAATTAAAAAAATATATATATTAAGGGGGGTCCCCATACACTAAACGTGTTTTTTTCGTATTTTTTGCTCAATATTAAAAACGGTGACAGGTAGACGGTTCAAATTTTCACAGAATATTAACTTGTATATTACCTTTCAAAATAAATAATTAAATATCAATAAAGTAAATATTAAAGGGGGGCTCCCATACAACAAACGTAATTTTTATTTTTAATACGTCATAAATCGTAAAACTTACTACAGGTTTGTACGGAACCCTCGGTGCGCGAGTCCGACTCGCACTTGGCCGGTTTTTTTGGATATAATGATTTGATACAGGCGCTTCAGCGAAAGCTGTCTAGCCTATTATCTATCTATACCTACTAATATTATAAATACGAAAGTTTAGATGGATATTTGTAATTCAATCACGCCAGAACACCTGAACGGATCTGGATGAAATTGGCAAAGAAATAGATTATAGTCAGAAATAATACATAGGCTACTTTTTATCCCGAAAAATTAAAGAGTTCCCGCGGGAACCGCAAACACCTCAATATACGTGGACTAAGTCCTGAGCATCAGCTAGTATAATAATAGATAATAATGATTTCGTGGTTTTGGTGATATGAATTTACAATGGGATAGACAGACAAAGTATCACCATAAAGGGTTACCATTTTGGTACAGAACCGTAGGGTTCTGTACCAAAATGGTAATATAACACATATTTTTATAAATGCCCGTAGGGGCATTTATAAAAATATGATAATACCCATTTGAATAAAGTAGAAAGACAAGATTAACTAAAGAGGTTTCATAAAATTATAATAGATCCTCAGGTAAACTTAAACTATTTCAAAGACAAGAGCAGCAACACAACAAAAACCATACTCACCCAAGTTTCAGCACCCGATTGGCCTCAATAAGGTACTGCGTGAGCTCAGTCCCCATCAGAGCGAGGCAGTACACGGCCACATCGACCGACGCAGACAGCAGCGGCGTCCGCGCCATATCGCACGCCTCCACGCCGGCCGCCGCCGCTACTAAGTCGAAACTGCGCACCGACTGCGCCACACGCTTAGCCAACTCCGCTTGTCCGCAACCCATGTCCGCTATCACGTAGGTTTTGGGCCTGAGAAATGAGGGGTAGTTTATAAAAGGTTCTCGGAAACTGCGCACCGACTGCGCCACACGCTTAGCCAACTCCGCTTGTCCGCAACCCATGTCCGCTATCACGTAGGTTTTGGGCCTGAGAAATGAGGGGTAGTTTATAAAAGGTTCTCGGAAACTGCGCACCGACTGCGCCACACGCTTAGCCAACTCCGCAACCCATGTCCGCTATCAAGTATCACGTCGTATGTTTTGGGCCTGAGAAATATGGTGTAGTTAAAAAAAGGTTCTCCATACATTTTTTGGGTGAAAAGTCTGAACATAAAAATGGGGGTAGGTACTTAGAAAAAATTCTCGATGTACGTTTCAAACTTTATGACTTCTCATCAACATCATCGAACATCCGAACATCGTGCGTTTCGATGCCCAGAATACAATATTAGGTATCAGTGGGATGATTCAGTTGACTGCACCTGCGCGAACCTACACTTGCGGCTAACTTCTGGGACATCATAAAGTTTGAATCGGACTGTACTTATTTTTGCCGCGATAAATATATACAGCTGTCATTTTCATTCAGGCTATATTGTCGATCATTAAACAGCTACATTTTGACAAACGGAATTCGCCAGGGAGGTCTTCAAATTCAAAGTGGTCGCATTAAAATATAAATTCTTACATTTTGTTTATCCTCTTGACAATAACGTCTAGTGGTTTGACGGGCCACTTGCTGACCTGCTGCTGATAGCCCTCGTGGTACGTCTGGAATGCAGAGGGGTCGGCTTGGAACAACTGCTGAGCATCCGACCCAGACGATGTGTAGAGCTTCTCATTCAAGAACCTGAACTTTGCAGCTGAAAATGTGAAGCACTTCATCAATTTAAACAGTAATAGATGATTCTTAAAGTTCCAGAGGGAGCTATTCAATTTTCCAGGATGAAAAATAACAATATCTCAGTTTCCGGGCCTTTTTATTATATCTTGGATACAAAAAGTCGCGTCGATCTTTGCAGGCTTGATTGGAAAACCTTCGATGCTACTCATACAGATAGTGGTCATAGTTATTTGATTAGTTATTGGCTTCCGTTTTAGGTGGTCAGGGGGTTGATTCTCTGCAGGGCTAGCATGGGCCGGAGATAAAAATTTTATCCCCCATTTTTATCCACTGACAAGAGTTAAAATTAACTTATCCACCCCTCAGAGCACGGCAACAGGGGAGAGGAGAAGTTTATCCCCGTTTGACATTTCACGGGGGCTCGGGGGACTATTTATCCACCATTATTTAGCGTTTTTATTTATTTATTTAGGAATAAAAATTTTATCCTTTCCTCTGGGAGAAAATTGTCTCGGCCCATGCTAGGGGGCTGGTTTAAACACTTAACTTTTTGGAGTAGAAGAAAAAACACAAAGAGGAAACAGCATGTCTGAGTCTGTCATGATCTGATAGGTGTTTACGTGTGTGAAGCCTGCCAATCTGCACTAGGCCAATATGGTTACACATATGGTTATACATATGGTTAGACTACATGGTCATAATCCCGTTCAATCTGAGAAGATACTTGTGCTCATGACTGGTCATTTGGAGATAATGTGGCCAATACTGTATAACACAATATCTAAACTAAACTAAAATGACATCTTTAAATCTAGTTCTGTCCCTTTCCGCAGGGAGTATTATGAAAGGGTTAGCAATGTTTCTAATAAATGCTGTCATTTTAGTTTAGTTAGAGATTGTGCACCTCTGAATCAGCCCCATTGAGGCCAGTGATATTGCTTTTGTATCCTAAATATTGTCTTGTTACAATACAATAAAATTTTATATCAGTATTGAAAATAAATGCTTTACCTTTTAATCTATCCAGCATTCTCTCTCTCAATTTATTTCCACTCACTTTTATATGAATTCTGGTACTCTCATGAGTCTTCTGTAGTATGGATTTCAATACTGCTTTCTTATGTAAATTTTTGAAATCAGTTTTCCTAATTTGTTTATTGATTATTCCATTTTCCATTTCACTGCTATTACTGCCTTTAATTTCTTTGTCTTTGCATATTTTCTGTTTTTCATTGTCTTCCTCTGGTGAAATTAGTTCTTGTTTAGGTTTTGCAATGCTTTTAGTCGAGGTATTATCAGTTACATTCTTAGTGGTTTGAATTGATGTAGTAGTATTTTTTTTTATTTCTATTACCTTTTTAAGGCCTTCATTGAACAATATTTCTTCATTGTCATCGTTTTTGTAAGAATCAAGTCTCTGTTTTTTAACATCTAATATCATTTCGTCTAGTTTATCAGAATTATAGTTTTTAATATTAATACCATAGTCAGAATTCTTCCTATTTCTTTCTAAATCATTGCTATTCTTTTCTTCATTTTTTAAATTAAGTTTTTGCTGGTTTTGTGTATTACTTGGTTTCAATTTTTGCAGATTTATATTTGTAATAGTTTTCTGTCCTCCATTGATCAATTTTAACTTGGAATTAGCTTTAGCTTTCGCTTTGAACATTGGTTTAGCTTGAACAACTTGTTTTGGTTCAGGTGTTTTGGTTTTCTTACTTTCCTGTTTAATCTTTTTCTGAAATATGTACACACATTTCATAAAATATTGTTTTAATATTCACAAGTTATAAGTGAATTAAGGTGGTGATACCAAAATAGGGTGTACAGGGTTTGAATCCACACTAACATCAGATCATTGGTAGTACTATTCTCAGTTTGAACTTTAAATGCACTTTAAATATTATGCGCTTTAACAGTGAAAAAAAACATTGTGAGGACAACCTATATTTTTATATCTTCATCTTCTTGTCTAGGGGTTCTTTTAGGCACAGGTTAGACATACCTATATGCTTGGGAGTTCTCCATAGAATGTTCTTAAACATGTGTTACATCTGCAAATCCACAATGAGCCCATTCAGAGAGGAAACTGGTGCTCAGTACTTGGCAGGCTATACTTATATACTAGGTACTATTAAGTTTAATGCGAAAGTTTGGATGGATGTTTGTGACTCAATCCCTCCAGAATGGCTGAATGAATCTGGATGAAATTAGGCACCGAGATAGATGATAATGATGATGATGATGAGAGCTAGTATGATTATAATACTTAATTAAATTATCTAACTAAAGAGGAAACTATCAATCTAAGGTCACTTTAACTTTACTTCTAGGCCAGACCCGAGCTGTATTCTGGAAAAATTAGTTCCACGTACGCCTTGTAGAACCAATACTTAACTTCCTTCACCTATTAAACGCATGATAAGCTTAAAAACAAATTATTAAAATGTGTAACATACCGGTGGTGGGTCATTGGTGAAACTTATGTTATTCTTGGGAGTATCCTCCCAATCTGGCACTTTAAACATTTCCCCTAAAATCTCGACAACGAAATAAAAGTGATTAAATAAAGATGCCTCAATGTTTGAAAAACTATGAAAGCGTGGTCCGCTTGACTTCAAAAACACCGAACAAAAGTTCAAAAATTTAAAATATGAAAATAAACATTGTCAAATTGACAGTCCTGACAGTGACAGAGGGTATGTTCCTGCCGAGCGATCGCGTAACTTCTGCATCAATCATTGATACATCGCAATCACCTCTGATTGGTTAACACTCTTCCACTATTGGACATAATCCATTGACGCAGCAAGAATGCCATAAATTCAGCCAATTACAATAATTGATACTGTAACAATGATTGATGCAGAAGTTACGCGATCGCTCGGCCGATACACACTGCGAGCACTGTTCAGTGCTCTTACTGGGGAGAAATTCGTTCCGATAAAGACTGCCGCAGTATCCTAGGGAAATAAATGACCGATGACGTCATAAATCGTCGCCATTTTTGTAGGTATTGTGAGCACTGGCGTTTTCGAGGTTAGGTGCTCTCAGTGCTGACTGCGTTCCAATAAAAGCAGTAACCAGTATACCTTACAATAAAGGAACGGCTTCGCAGTATACTAAATAATTGACGTCATACATACCTTACAGTGCTCGCAGCATAGAGATAATATTACTCTGTTATATCCTTTAAACCTACCTACTACTTTATTATACCTATACTTCCTTCGTCATTGACTATATGTATATTATATCTCTATGGCTCGCAGTGTATTTCGGAACATACCCAAAGACAACACCCCAGTAATGGAGATTTTTAATAATCAACTTTGAAAATAAGAGCAGAAATTTATTTTTTCGCGCTGGCAACATTAAACCATAGATTTCTGACCCCGTATAGAACAATGTAGGTACTCTGTGTTTCTGACTATCCACCTGCTATTGACCTGCTAAGCTGTTAATAGTTTGACGTTTAAACTGATTCGACCATTTTCTTCAAAATGGCGTAATGATACCTCTGCCGCGACCCACTCAATTAGTGAAAATCCGAATTTATAACAAGAATCCATAAGGAAGTAAGTACAGAATTTTGTAATTAAATGTTTATTAATTAACACCATTTAAATTGTGTGTTATTTTATGGGTTGACTATGCTAACTTACTGGAAATCAAATAAAATATATTATAAATGCGAAAGTTTGGATGGAAAAGCAAAGATTCAGCAAATAAATGATTATGATTATGATTATGGATGTATGGATGTTTGTTACTCAATCACGCCCGAACGGCTGAACGGATCTGGATGAAATTTGGCACATAGATAGATTATAGTCTGGAATAACATACTTATAGGCTACTTTTTATCCCGGAAAATTAAAGAATTCCCGCGGGAATCAAAAAAACTTAAACCACGCGGACGAAGTCGCGGGCATCAGCTAGTTTGTTATAACTCGATGCAGCTAGGTTAGTATATTTTCTTACAATTGTATTTGTTCATTAATGGATATTGTTTTGTGCAAAATTCCAGTCATGGACAAATGTCGATAATAGTTTTTTCTTATGGTATAGTCCAGTTTACGGTGCCCGGGTGAGTTTTGTTTTGCTGTTTAAAAATATGCTACTCACGTCAAACTTTAACAATTTGTTCCATTATTGGACACAGGTGTCACAGGTTCCATAGTATCCAGTGATGGACAGATCATCTAAATTATTATAATTTTTCACAGGTATGGCACCAAAAAAGGAATATACACCCCTTCAAATGTGTAATGCAATTGAAGCAGTTACAAATGGTGAAAAAGTGGCCATAGCTGCCAAGAGATTTGGTGTCCCGCGTATCACACTGTATAATAAGGTATCGGGTAAAAGTCCAGTTGTGTGCCCTATGGGTCCATCTACTTTTCTTACATATGATGAGGAGAAAATCCTTGAGCATTGGATCATTGATATGAACAACAAGCACATACCGGTGACCAAAGAGGAACTATTAGATAATGTGCAACGCATTATCACAGATAAGGGCCGAGCTACCCCTTTCACTGAAAATAGACCGGGGAAAAAATGGTACAGTCTATTTTTAAAAAGGCACCCCATCATAGCTCAAAAAACTGCGCAAAATTTGAGAACATCACGTGACAACGTTAAAGAAGAAGACATCAATAGGTGGTTTGAAGAAGTAGAAACTTATTTGCAGGAGAAAGGTCTTATGGAAGTAACAAAAGAGCCGGAGAGAATCTTCGACACTGATGAGATCGTGTTTTTTCTTTCACCGAAAGCTGGAAAGGTTCTGGCAAAAAGAGGTGAAAAACATATCTATCAGACATCAGGTGATGAGAAAGATAATCTCACCGTCTTGATAACGGGAAATGCTGCAGGCGTTCTAGCGCCTCCGATGGTAGTCTTTAGCTACGAACGAGTTCCTTCCTCAATTTCATCAAATTTTCCTGAAGATTGGGCAATCGGTCGTTCGGCCAACGGTTGGATGTGTGGAAGCACGTTTTATGAGTATATCGCAAACATTTTCCATCCTTGGTTGCTCCAGCAAAACATAAAAAAGCCCGTGCTGTTTTTTTTGGATAGACATCGATCCCATTTAACACTACATTTGTCAGATTTTTGCTGTGCCAATGGCATAGAGATTGTTGCACTAAACCCAAACAGTACCCATATTTTACAGCCCATGGATCTGGCTATCTTTAGACCACTAAAGTCATACTGGAAAAAAGCTGTGAATAAATGGAAATTGGAGCATTTGGGTCAGAACTTGAAGAAGGAACATTTTGCTCCAGTTCTCAAGACTGCTTTGGAATCTATTTCTGAAGATTGTATTAAGAATGGTTTCCGAGGTGGAGGATTATATCCTTTTGGCCGGAGTTATGTAGTTTTATCTAAAATCAAATCTAGGCAAATATCAACAGTGGATCAAACTGCTCAAAAACATTTTCTACGCTGCCTTGAAACTGAAATAGTTTCCAAATTCAGATCCGAAAAGTTGCAGTTGTTCAATGAACTCTTTTACAAAGGCAAGGAAGAATTGGATTCTCGCTTACCCGAAGAAGACACGTCATTGTACGTACTATGGGCCAGTAATAAGCAAGCATTTGAGCATTCATGTCAGGACAATGAGGCGTCTAAATCGTCTCGAACACTAGACTCTAAAGTGAATGAACCTCCTTCGACAAGCACTGAATCTGATAATGATTCACCTGCCAATATTCTTTACATAAACACCGGTCCGAGTACACAAGACTTTTCGAGTAACAAGAGTTTTCAAAATAAAATTGCACAGCAAGAGAAAAGCTCGCAAAGTAAAGAACTTGAAACCGAACAGATAGACTATCCGATAGCTACAATCTCTCCAATCTCAAAAAATGCTGCAACTCCACAGAAAGAGAAAGTCCCACGAAACGAAGCATCTGAAACAAAAAAGACTGACCATCGTTCAGCTTCAATCCTTCCTGTTCAAGAAGATCTGTGTGAAGATCTGTTCAGAATTCCACACCTTCAGTTACTTTGGTGACTGTGAACAACCCGTACCAAATTAAGATTACCGAAAATGAATCTGCCACATTAACAAACACATTCGAGGACTTATTGACTGACGTTATACCTAGCAGTTCCAAGCAACTACAATACACAGAAGCCACAGAATCTACTTTCGGAACCTTACACCAACATGATGATGTGATAGAAAGCCTTCCTGTTGAACTAAAAACACCTGCCAAAGAGACTCAGAATCCCGATATCTTTAAAACAAAACCAAAAGCAAATTTATTTATACCATCGCCATTTAAAAGAAACTTATTTTGGCCAGGAGATGACACAATTTGAAAGGGAAGAAAAGAAAACCGAGAGAAAAAATACCGTCAGTTATTACGAGCCAAAAGTGGAGAGAATATCACCAACAAAAAGAAAAAAAGGAACAAAAAGAAAAAGGAAAGAGCAGAGAAAAAAATTGTAAAAAAGAGAACCTGACCAAACATAAGGAGCAAAATAAAAATAAAACAAAATTCAATAAACCTATGCCAGTCTCGTCTTCTGATGACACGGAAACTGAAATACCATATGCGGAAAGCGGTGACAGTGATTATAGTACATATTATTATGCAGAAGAGATACTTAAAAAAACGATTCTCGCTCAGGAATCGTTTTTCAGAGTAACTACTCTGAATCTGAAGATAATAATAATAATAATAAAAATGTTTATTGATCAAAAGAAATATACAAACAGATATCCTCTGAAATTTTACAATCTTAGGTACATAATGTTCTTAAATATGGTACTAATACTATAACTACAGTACATACAGAAAACCAAAAAGGGTATCGAGGTCAGAGGGAGTGCTTTAGCACCCGTACTAGGAGAACCTGTGTTACGGGCACCGTAGCCATCCGTCGGATCCAGAACACCAACTTTTAGACCTAATAGGTACATGAATATTGGATAGTTTTAATTTAATTTGGACATTAATCAAGTTAATTTGAAAGTGTGAGTGTGTGTGTGTGTAAATGTGACTGAATCATTGAGAAAATTTTCTAAAAGAGGACAAAAATATACCAAAGGCAATATAGGCGTTATAATAAAATACGAGGGCGAATATTTTCCTGGTAAGATTAAGATTGTTCACGAAAACAGTTTTGAAATAAAAACCATGACCTTCTCCGTTGGAAACACATTCCGATGGCCTGAAAAGACAGACCAGATCTGGTACCATGAGCAGAATATAGTTCAGAAGATAAGAGAACCAGTACTGACAAATAAAAGAGGCTTTTATTCGGTCACGGAGATAGATAAATACCTTCCTTTTATTATGTTGTCTAATTTCAAAGGATTTATTAAAAAAGCTTTCTAAAATTGCCGATAGATGGCGTGCACTTTTTTATATAAAGCTAGCTAAGTAGCTCATGTGGATGATTATTATTAAGTGAACTATTATGAACTAAATTGTCGATACTGTGATTTTGCCATTAAGTATAAAATATTAGAAGGCTGTGAATAAGTGATTGTGATTAAATTTGAAATAGAAAATGATTACTGATAGGTACTAAATAAAAAATGTAATACTGCAAAAGTATGTCTTTATTTTTAAAAATCCATGTTAGTAGGTAATTTATGTATTACCCCCAAAGCATTTAGCCACTTGAGTAGAGGGAAAACACTTTCATAAAAATATGGGGTACTGTTAACTGTCCTTAAAAGGAAGTTTATAACTGGATCGTGTTTGACACTAGGGGTCATGGGTATGGGCAAGGGGTATCATGTTCATTAAAGGGTGTCAATCACTGGAATTTGATTGTTCAAAAAAAGGCTTTTTCTTTTTATCAATATTTTTGTTTTTTTTTATGCGTTTATAGGTGATTTTAACGAAGAACATAATAAAATAAATATTGAACTAAAACAAAAACCGTAGCAACCCTTGAAAAGATACCAAACAAAAAAAATTATTCCAAAAATATGCGTTTTCTGTCCTTATAGTGGGGTCTTTACCTTACTACGGCTCCAGATTCTAGCTTTTTTGAGCCGTTCCATAGACAAAACCTCCAACCCTGTGCTCCAACCACACCCAACAAGTACAGTTTCTCGAGCAAAAACGGTTATTATAAATTAGAGATCCTTGTACCTTTCACAGACTACAGTGTATGTACCTTTTTTGATTGGTTTTGAATGAAAAAATACCCTGGCTATGCCATGAACATGCTAGCGCGAAGAAGTAGGATTGAGCATTAGAATCGGTACCTGGTTTTTTATTTTTCTACTACAAATTAGCCCATGACTACGTCAATACTGTAATCACAGATCACTAATAAACTAGTCCAGGGAACTGTAATTATCTTTTCTATGCCCTGATTGCGATCGCACCTGGTGGTGGGTGATGATAAAGTCTAAGATGGTTATGGGATAACCTGTTATGTACCTAGGTAGTAGGTAGGTACTACATCACTGGCAGTTAAACACGACATCGTAACGAATCGTAGCTGAATCGCTTGGCGGCACCACAGGCGGCACGTCTTTGCCGGTAGGGTGGTACCTAACTAGCAGGAACTTTAAATTCCTAAAGATCTGCCCTGACGGGAAACGAACCCATTTGATCACAGTCATGGTCCATCAATTATTTATTAGTAGGTAAGTATAAACGCATAATAATATACTTACTTAGCTAAAAAAAAAAGACATCACCGCCAGTAGTTATCAGGTTACCTACTGTTATAATAATATCCCAAGTAATATTACCTAGGTACATTCCGTAGTCCAGTGATTAACCTGGTTACATAGGTACCTGGTTATCTACTTTTCATACTTTTCACAAATTGGTGTTCCACGGCTACCCTCGAATTACCTACAAAATATTACCTACCTACCTACCTATAAAATATTAATTATTTATCCTTATCTACTTCCAAACTAATTTTATAAAACTGAGAAAGTGTATGATCTGCCTGTGTCAGGTGCAGGTACTTTGTTTGACGACCTCCGTGGCGCAGTGTGTAGCGCTGTTGTCTTATCGTGCGGAGGTCCCGGGTTCGATCCCCGGCAGGGAATTTATAATTTCTAAATTTTCCCTGGTCTGGCCTGGTGGGATAGGCTTCGGCCGTGGCTATAGTTACCACCCTACCGGCAAAGACGTGCCGCCAAGCGATTTAGCGTTCCGGTACGATGCCGTGTAGAAACCGAATAATATAACTGCCATGCCCTATAACTGGTTAGCCCGCTACCATCTTAGACTGCATCATCACTTACCATCAGGTGAGATCGCAGTCAAGGGCTAACTTGTAGTGGATTTTAAAAAAAAAAGGTGACAGGATGGGTTGCATCCCAGGGAAGGGCTTCTTTTTATCCCGAAAAATCGAAGAGTTCTCATGAAAATTTCAAAAACCTAAATCCACGCGAACGAAGTCGCGGTTCTCATCTAGTTGCCTACGGATGGTTTCTCGTATTTTCATTTAATGATAGCATTATCAGTTTCAGCACTGCGCATGGCATAATTTCGTACATGCGCTGTTATACCTACCATCGAATAACACCCTGCCGTGTTTTCATTCTTATTTCCAAAAAAACATTCAAAACAAATATTAACGAAAACCGAAGAATATTTAAATTGAATAAGCCTTTCTGTGTGTTTTAAGGCCCAATCAAAACACGGACGAAGCTTTTCATTTCTATTGTGTAAATATTGTCGTGAGGTTAGGTTCTATGTATTGTGTAGTGCACTAAAGAAGATGTAGAAGATAAATAGAAATAAATATAGTCAAAAATTGACTACATTTATAAAGAAAACGGTAAGTACGGAACCCTAAAGTACGTTAGTTTTTTTCACGGTTGAATTTTATTTTTTATTTTTTAGTGGTCCGATACCAAGGTAGAACATAAACCAACAAGTTTCAAAAGAGGTCTGTAGGTGCTTATCTGAAAAGTCCTTCGAAAAGTCCAAAGCGTTGCAAGGAGCGCTTGACATTGTCAAATCATGATGTTGTATTGGATGAGTTTATACCGGGGCGGTTTTACGCGATTTTCCCATGATTTTCCACTAAAATCTAGTTTCTTTGATGTTTTTCACTTGATTTCTATGTTATCCTAAGCATGACGATGATGATGACGCAAGAGCGCTCTGAAATGAAAAAGGAATGGCAGTTTCAAAGAGTATAATAATATACAGGGAAAAGAGAGCCCTCTCGCAGCATTTTATGCCAATTCATTTTGAAGCGCCATCTGGTTTTTGGTTCCAACACTAATTGCTATATATATACAATTCAACAACACTAATTGCTATATATAACAATTCTCTCACTAAAGTGGTACAGTGGTTTGAAGCGAATAACCTACTCCTTAATGGAAAAAAGACAAAGTGTATTAAATTTACATTACCTAATGTCAAACAGGTAAAAACCACTGTACAACTTGATCATGAGGAATTAGATTTAGTGGATACCGCTGTTTTTCTCGGAATAACGTTGGATGCTAAACTCCAATGGGGCCCTCATATAGATGACTTGTCGAACAGACTCAGTTCTGCTGCATATGCGGTTAAAAAGATTCGCCAGTTGACAGACTTAGAAACTGCGAGATTAGTATATTTTGGTTACTTTCACAGCATTATGTCATATGGCATATTATTATGGGGTAATGCTGCTGATATTCATTCTGTTTTCGTGCTGCAGAAAAGGGCTGTTCGTGCCATTTACAACATGGGACCTAGAGAGTCCCTAAGAACTAAATTCAAAGAAGTTAAAATTATGACAGTCCACAACCAATACATATTTGAAAATTTAGTATATGTGCATAAAAACATGCATAAATTCAAGAAAAAAAGTGACTGTCATAATGTTAATACAAGAAATAAGAATAAAATTGTTGTGCCCTCTTCTAGACTTTGTAAAATTAGTAATTCATTTGTCGGTAGCAGTATACGTTTTTATAATAAACTCCCAGAAGACATATTGGAGATGTCTCTCAACAAGTTCAAAGTTTTTGTAAAACGGAAACTAATTGAAAAGTCATATTATAGTGTAAAGGATTATTTGAATGATAGGCAACCATGGGTATGAATTGTTCCAGCGGCTAATTATGTTATATTAAAAATATAATTTAGTAATTTACTATATTTGTGAGATGGTGATAATAAAAAAAAAAAAAAAAACCCGGCTGAGTTTGTTGTGGGCTCTTCTCAGATCAGGGCGCGTTTGGAACCCTCGTAGCTTTAGTCTTAAGATACCGTTGTTAATTATCACCATCAATTCTTGTTCTTTATAAACATGACGTTCAGAAGGTGTACTTTGTAGGTACCAATTTTGAATAAAGATGATTTGATTTGATTTGATTTGATTTGATATATACATATACCTACCATGCTATTCACAGGAATTCAATATTTTGGCGCCAAACTATAAGTTCTTTGTTTAGGAATATAATGGAAACACATTTGTGTTATTCAGACTTTCTGCCATTATTGTATACTTTCAAACATTAAGATAATATTCACAGAAAGTCAGGATATCCATACTATTCCATAACAAAGAACTTAGTTTGGCACCAAAATATTGATTTCCTGTGAACAGAGCTAACACGACAGAATAATTATTATTATAGCTTCCAGATATTATCAAAAAAATATACCACAATAATGTTCCAGTCTGCTATTTAATTAATATTGTGGCAAAGGAACTTTTTTCCTATACCATTATATAAACTGACTAAAAATAATATATACTTTACGGGCTAGCCACATAAATATAATGTATTAGCTTACTAGAACAAAACTGGTTTCTCTGAATTCACAGAAGGGTAGGAATTTATAGCTAAAATAAGAAAAGTTCAATTTTCAAACTATTTTTTATTTTTATATTGCTTACGTTTATTTTAATACGTACACTATTACCGTACGTAAGCAGCGTGTTTCTTTAATTCACCATACACTAATACTAATAATAATTTAAGACACCTTCATATGTGATCTTGCCGGACAAAATTCTATTAATGTTTCTGCACCAACTGTACAAATTAATATTAATTGTGAAATCTACAAAACATCCTCTTAGTTTTTCTTTCTTTAAATTAAATGGCAAAATAAATTACCAAGGCAAAACTGAATCATAAAATTCTAAAAAATTCAAAATTTTCAATTGAATTCAAAATTCAACTGATTAGTGAATTTGACACTTGACAGTAGCCTGTAGCCAGTACGTCCAGTTAGGGTTGCCAGTTTTGACTTTTTAATTGATAAATACTACTTAAAACTTAGAGGACAAAATAAACAACACTTGAACAATATGGTCAAATTATCTTAATTTATTGACTAATGAAGTAAAAATATAATGTTTTTTTTATCTAATATTGAATTGAAAAATACTTAAATATACTTAATAAGTTTTTTTTAAACTTTAGAACCATAAAGTTGTACCTAAATTGTAGTAAGTTTTTGGTATGGGAATACTTAATTTAATTCTGAAATAAGGTGCCATCTGTTGAGGCTCTTGACTGTTTGCCGAAAAGTTTGTTACCCCATAAAACAGATGGCAGTTTTATCTTTGTAAATCATCATACTAAAGGAAAGTGTCTCCCCCCTGGGCAGTTTCATAGAACCACTGTACACTTACGTATCTACTACGTAGGTTTCTATTTTCATATATAGACTAGCGTTTGGCTGGAAGTAGTGATGCAGCCTAAGGTGGAGGCGCGCTTGCCTAGAAGATGCCTATTCACTCTTGATTTCAATATACCAATAAGAAAATCCGGAAATTCAGTAAATCCGTGATCCGATGCCCATAGCCGCATGAGATGCACGCAACGGACGTGATCACTACTCCAAAGTCCGATGCACTCATTAGGTATAAAAATTATAATATGGTAAGCGGTTAGAAACTTTTTGCCTTACTAAAATGCAAACCACGCATCTGCAGTTTAGACTATGCTGCTATTAGAGTTATTATTATACAACGCTGGCTATTAGAGTTTACCCGTAGTTTCATCAATGGGTTGATCCATTGATGGGGTCTCGGGTAATTTTATTTACCCGTACCCGCATTGGAGCAGCGTGGTGGGTCTAAGCTCTAATTCCATCTTTCCTATATGAGTGGAGGCCAGCAGTGGGACGTTAATGGGTTGTAGTGGTGGTAGTGGTAGACCCTTTACATTGAGAATTATACTGCACGTACCAGCTGATGGCGTCAAGTAGTAACAACTTTGGACGATAGAAAATAAGATGGGAGGGAGGAATGATAGTCTGTAATGATAAACTGTAACTTTACAGCTGTGATTTTTTCCAGATCTAGATAAGTGACTGAATTATTGGCTCTACCCTCGGTGAAGTGTGGAATGTCGAGGACACCGTCGTGACTAGAGAGTTTGGGCTATGCGATTCTTGATTTGTCAACAATGGCTAAGATACGGCGGGACAAAGTGGTTAGTATTTTACTTTCTTCTTTTCTTGCTTAAATTGTGTGCTTCTGTTGTTCCCAACTAGGGGCGGCCTTAGCCATTGCGAGGCTCTGGGCGGCAGATATATAGTACGAGACTATTAGACATTGACCCTAAAATAAAAAATGTAAAGCTGATTTTTGGCACAAGTGTTCCTTGGGGTCTGGAAAGTACCTGTTTAAAAATTTTTCTGTCATGCACGTTTCCGATCGTCATATTACCGAAAGTATTAAGTTTATTGAAATAAAATAAAAAGCATTTTGTAGGTGATTTCATGAACTTTAACTTTGTTTATATCGTTTTATTCCTAGGTCTTATACTTTACGTGTAAATCACAAGAAACATACACGATTTTTCAAAAAAAACAAAAATAACTCAAAATAAGCCGGCATATTTCCAAAAGTATTTGTTCTATCATAATGATCAAAACGCTATTGGGTAGATTATTTAATGTAGATTATTTTTGCCATAGACGGTTTTTTTCTAGCTGTAATAGTTTTCGAGAAAATTATAAAATACTGCGCTCAGGGAGACATTTTAGGGGGGGGGAGAGGAAAGCCCGCATCCTAGGAGGGGGGATTTTTGAGGAATTACTTTTAGGACCCTAAAGAACACTTGTGCCAAAAATCAGCTTTACATTTTTTATTTTAGGGTTCCCATACAAAGCTTGCTTAAGGGACCGGCGACCACCGCTCGCAACTTCTACTCGAACCGCAAATATAAATTTGCCGGTATATTGCTATCCCTATTTGGCTGAAAACACATGATCGCGTGCAAGCGCGATAGCAATATGAGCGTACAGAATTTGTTATACATTTAGTCTTGTTCCGTGAATACCAAAAATGATGAATGAAAAATTGTTGTGTTTTTAACTTTGTGTTGTTATTCTGTAACTTGACAATATAGGCTATGTTCCTGATCAATTAGTACGTGAGATATCGTTGGTTTTAATATGAAACAAATAAGGAGAAAACATGTCGTTTATGTCGCAAAAACATGCAAAACGCAATGTGCTTACATTTAATTTTGGAAAAGTATTTTGGAAAAATAATTATCCAGGGACCTAGATAAATACAAGTTCAATCTTAATAATCACATAATATGGAGGAAATATGCTCGAATTACTAATTATTTTGGTATTACGTTTGTATGAGCAATGCACCCTCCGCTGGCGCCTTAAGTAGCCTGGGCTAATATGCGAGACCCGCTTTGCCCAAGCACTGGCACGAAATTTCGTCAGTGTGAAAGAGACAGGAAGAAATATTCAGTGGAGTGAATAGATATCGGCGCGATAATATACTACGCAAGCGGCAAGAGTACGCGAGTGTCCATCATAGATTAATATGTATAACCTGGTGGCCATTACATGCTTGCACTTGCACCTTGTGGGCTTTGTAATACGCGGCGGGCGCGAGATTCAAATACATATTGAGAACCTAACGACTTTTTCTACTCGGGCCGTAGCGCGATAGCGCGAGGCCCCTGCAAGAGCGAGGCCCCGGGCATTTGCCCTGCTTGCCACCGGCTAAGGCCGCCGCTGTAATCCCAACCAATACTGTGCACTTCTTCAGTGTCCAGCAGCTTATAGGAGGTACAAAGTTTATATTCACTAGCTAGTTATGGCTTGCACTTGACGACTGACGTCATGCTTAATGGATAACAGCTCTTAGTCATGTTAAACGTGGCAGGAAACGGATGTCGGAAAAGCGTTACACACAATAAGACTAGGACCACTTAAAATCAAATAATAAATATTATAAATGCGAAAGTTTGGATGGATGTATGGATGTTTGTTACTCAATCACGCCCCAACGGCTGAACGGATCTGGATGGAATTTGGCACAGAGATAGATTATAGTCTGGAATAACACATAGGCTACTTTTTATCCTGGAAAATCAAGGAGTTCTCGCGAGAACCGAAAAACCTCGATTCACGCGGACGAAGTCGCGGGCATCAGCTAGTCATTAATTATTGCAGTCGGATTAGGTCATAGATAAAATTAAGGATTGTAATTTTCCGTAAATACACATCAGAAGAAAGTTGTATTGTTTCTAATATGCGACTCAATTGTTCTTGACTTCCTTCTGACAGAGAAGGTGAGGAGAAAAATATCAATTTGCACTTTGCAATCTACCATGGAACCAATAACCAAAGTAACATAGTGTCGTTTGTGACAGTGGCGCTGGCGCTGCCAGTGGAGCGTGGTCACCCTGGCGGCAGTCGGGCTAGTGGTGTACAACGCAGCTGCCAACATGTGGCTGCTGAGCCCTTCGGCCTGCCCACGAAGCAGCACCCCGCCTGGAGACCTGCCCACGTGTGAGCCCTGCGACACCGCGCCCGTCGCGGCCGTGGACGACGACCCCATCGCGAGGCTGGACCTGAGGCTCGGCCGCTGGGATGGCTCTAGGTCAGTCGTGGTGGTGTATACCTACTACATGGGGCTGCTGGGCCCGTAGACCTCGTTAGGTCGGCACAAAGAGGAAGGAAGCCATAGCTTACATGCCACTACAGCCGTGACGGCAGTGTAGTCATTGCCGGCACGGCATACCTTATTGCGATGATGGACCAGACTCCTGAGGCTCGGAAGTCTTATTTCTTATCTCATCTTCTTACCTATCCATCTATCATGATACAAAGAACCGAACTAGAGTTTTTTTACATCTATGAATTGGTTTTTGGTGAGTGTAATTATTTCTTCTTGTTCCAGATCATACAGGATGTTTGATTATGCGACTGTAGGAGATATGTACGCAGAGATATCAGACAAGCACCGTGTGTGCTTAGCAACACAAAGTTCCATAGAGAGGTTACATGAACTGCTCAGAATCGCGGCGCATTGGTCCGGACCAATTTCAGTGGCCGTTTTCGTAGCTGGAGACGAACTTAGGATGTTACGAGGATTTGTGACCTGGTTGTCCAGATGTAGACCGGAAGTTTATGCCCGAATGGCTATGCACGTAGCAACGCCAGTGGAAAAACCTGGTGTTCATGGAAGCATGCCGATATGGGCAAGGAAATGTAAAGCATCTCCTCTGCCTTTAAGAGAAAGAAGAGCCGATACAGTCGCGTGGCGTGTACGGCACCCATACCCACAGAATCACTTACGAAACTTAGCGAGAAGAAACTGCCACACGCCTTATGTTTTCCTGGTAGATGTGGACATAGTGCCATCTGCAGGCATGGCGGATGAATTGGACAGTTTTCTGGCCAAATCACCAAAATGTCCGCTATGCGCTTATGTGGTGCCAACTTATGAGCTCGACAAGAGAGTGGCGAACTTCCCAGCCAACAAGTCGGAATTGCTGAGGCTGTCGAGGAACAAACTGGCGATACCCTTTCACAGGAAGGTGTTCATTTATAACCAGTACGCCTCCAATTTTTCTAGGTGAGTTCTTTTTAATCTAAATATATTAAAGGAGAGGTGACTGACTGTCTGATCTATCAACGCACAATAATTCAACGCTTGCTTCTATCCAATATTTGGAATTATGATCTCCCTATGGCGCGTGACATAGGTATGTACAAAAGGCGCCGGCGTGAGTGAGCCTGACAGCTCTAGCGGCCATTAATTGTCCCCTAGTGAATCCGAGGCCTATAATATGCCTCATCAACTATATTATATGATGATTTTGACGATCTCCGTGGCGCAGTGTTGAGCGCTGTTGTCTTAACGTGCAGAGGTCCCGGGTTCGATCCCCGGCAGGGTCAATTTGGGAATTTATAATTTCTGAATTTTCCCTGGTCTGGCCTGGTGGGAGGCTTCGGCCGTGGCTAGTTACCACCCTACCGGTAAAGACGTGCCGCCAAGCGAATTAGCGTTCCGGTACGATGCCGTGTAGAAACCAAATAGGGGTATGGGTTTAATATAACTGCCATTCCCCTAACAGGTTAGCCCGTTACCATCTTAGACTACATCATTACTTACCATCAGGTGAGATCGCTGTCAAGGGCGAACTTGTAGTGGTTGTAAAAAAAAATATCTCTCGTAGATGGGAGTCGTCGGGCGGGAACGAGACGCTGGAGACCCACATCAGCCACAACGTCACGAACTTCGAGCTGCTGTACGAGCCCTTCTACGTGGCGCCCGACACGGTGCCGCCGCACGACGAGCGCTTCCTCGGGTACGGCTTCACGAGGAACACGCAGGTGAGGGGACATAGTACAATATTACAATAGTACAATGGGTATTGCTGCCAATGGGCGCTTCTTCATGGCACGCTGTCTCACTGGCCCGGCCCGGCGCCGGCATGTCGTCGGTAGCAAGTCTCCCACTGGTGTCGGGCCGGCATCGTTATGCATGTGTTGTGTACGCATACCTACAAACGTCCATGTGGGCGTGCGATCAGTGACCCCGCCCCGCGCCCCCGTTGCTCTAGTACACAATTCATTTGCATTATTCGATCAAGTTCATTAGTAATTAATAATCAAAGCTATCTTTACTCATACGGAAATAACTGAAAAACTTATCCGGGTACCTACCTAATTGGTTAGTTTTTCAAATAAATTGTAATACACGCGACACGCCGTCTAATAACTTACTTTTATAATTGTATGCACCCCAAACCGTTTACTGATAGGTAGTTATTTTTTTGCGTCTCAAATATAATAAATACAAGAAATATTTTTTTTTTATCCACTAACAAAACAACAAAATACAATAAAGCAATATAATAATATAGAGACAATAAAGCTTATACTTATTTATTTATTTATTTATTTATTTATATCAGTTTATTGGTCGGTCGATAGATTGATCGATACTTGACAACCTGATCTTAACTGATATCAGTTTATTGGTCGGTCGATAGATTGATCGATACTTGACAACCTGATCTTAACTGATATCAGTTTATTGGTCGGTCGATAGATTGATCGATACTTGACAACCTGATCTTAACTGATATTAGTTTATTGGTCGGTCGATAGATTGATAGATACTTGACAACCTGATCATAACTGATATCAGTTTATTAATACTGGCCTTACAATAGGTCGGTCACAGCAAACGGAATTCAGTTAACCGATAGCAATTTACATTAGTCGGTGACCGAAAAAAAACTCATAAGTTATCACTCTGTTGAATAACCACATTCATAATTATTCACGTTTTTAAAAAGTGTTTATACTTCTACCATACCTTTACTACTGTTTTAATCATACTTTTGCGGGTCTAAAGTCAGTCTTCATGCCCTAGGGCCGTAATCTAGTCGATCGATCGCCCAACTAGTTGACCAACCCCATACTGTAAATATGAACAACAGAGTCTAGGCTCCAGACTAGTCGACCAAATGACCGTACCAACTACCATTTGACATAAAAGGTTTTAAACCAAGGAGTATGTATACCCAGCATAAACACTGGCAGCATGGACTGGACAAATGTGACTCTATCGAACGTGAACATTCACTTTTAATTTGTCTTTTCTTTTTATTATTTACTAGACCTATGTATCCTACTTACTATGATTTGCAATAATATCTAACCGTTACAGTTTGTTTTACTGTTATGGTAGAAGTATAAAGTAGAGTATACACCACCGGGATAAAGCAGTTTTTTTCTTGGGCGCTTGAATCCCTCACTGCACTCAGGACTCAAACTTAATTCCCTCCCTTTGGTCGGGAATTAACTTATAACACCCTCGCTGCGCTCGGGAGTTAAATTTGGAGTCCTTCGTTACGTTCATGATTCAATGTAGCGCCCGTGACATAAAACAGTGCTTTATCCCCTTGGTGTATAATCTACTATTATACTTCTACCATACCTTTACTACTGTTTTAATCATACTTTTGCGGGTCTAAAGTCAGTCTTCATGCCCTAGGGCCGTAATCTAGTCGATCGATCGCCCAACTAGTTGACCAACCCCATACTGTAAATATGCACAACAGAGTCTAGGCTCCAGACTGGTCGACCAAAATTTGACATAAACCATTTGACATAAAAGTTTTTAAACCAAGGAGTATGTATACCTGCATCTTTTTTTTTTATTATTTACTAGACCTAAGTATCCTACTTACTATGATTTGCAATAAATATCTAACCGTTACAGTTTGTTTTACTGTTATGGTAGAAGTATAAAGTAGAGTATACACCACCGGGATAAAGCAGTTTTTTTCTTGGGCGCTTGAATCCCTCACTGCACTCAGGACTCAATCTTAATTCCCTCCCTTTGGTCGGGAATTAACTTATAACACCCTCGCTGCGCTCGGGAGTTAAATTTGGAGTCCTTCGTTACGTTCAGGATTCAATGTAGCGCCCGTGACATAAAACAGTGCTTTATCCCCTTGGTGTATAAACTACTATTATATTTTATTGAGCCATAAACACATTTTTATTGGCTTCAAAGTCTAAACAATCGTGTACATCCAGCTATTTCAATCTAACGAAATCACTGCAAGCGATAAAGCGTTGTGACGTTACAATTTTGGCTCTCAGCCAGGTACAGTTGGCCACATAACTAACTTGTAACCTTTAATTATATTATATTTCAAATTATTTATTTTTTGAATACGGTAGCACAAAGATGTTCTTGAAAATAGAGGATCCTCGTATTGTGCCACAGTATGGTGTACAAATATGTGATGTAATGTCCTACAATAGTACTAACTTACTTAAAGTACGTACTTTACTCGACGTAACGAAACTAGTGAGAAGACTAAAAAGGACTAAACCTTTTGAGTTAGTGTATAGTGATAAGTGACAGTGTAGTGTGTAGTGCTAAAAGAACACGTGAAAGTTTATCAAGAAAGACTAAGATGAGTCAATGGACAATTTCTTATTACATAAGATAAATTATAAGTTTAGGTACTCATCAGCCAATTAGTTAGGCTAGATCGTAGTTAAAAGAGTACCTCGCTGGTACTCAATAAGAGGGGGTAAAAAAACTTAACTATAAACTGAGCCAACTGCGATTGTTTCAAAGAAATAGGTGCCCCTTTCAGAAGTGATAGTTTGAAGGAAATCATAGTGAGGCCTTTACGTCAAAATGTGTACATGCGTAATGTAGATAGACTAAATATGTCATAATCTCCAAGTATGTAAAGTTATAATTGTAACATTCAGTTTCTCGTTCGGTTTTCGTAGTCCATGCGTTCGTTCATCATGGATCTCATCGATACTGTACCTAAAGGTCTTACTACTACAGATACACGGCGCGGCGCGGCATGTAGCAGCAAATATATTCTTTGTATGAGTTTTTATGGAGCTGGAACCACTTAAGCGATGCGGCACGGAGATGTGTTTTACCTATTTTTTAAGTCATTAACAATATCATAGGTCAAAACACGTAGGCTTGGAACTATGAACGTATAAAAACACAATATTTACAGATAATTTGACATAACTCATATTTTTTTATCCAAACAAAATTACAAGTACTTATGAATCGTCGAGTGAATCTACCACTGGTGAGACATATTTATGTCTACTACATAGATAATATGTCTCAGATAATTTTGGTGCTTTTAACGCCTCGAAACGGCTGTTTTGTTTAGCGGTCAATTAAACTTTACTACTTTCTAAAAAGGTTAACAGCTTCTGAAAGCAGATCATCCATTTAGGTCTAGGAGCTAACTGGATGACTCTTAAAATGTTTCCCCTTTTATTTCCCTTAAGCCATATATTCTAAAGTAACAGTTCATTCAAGAAGGTGCAATCTCATGTTTTTTACTTAAGCCTAATTGTAAGTTAAGATTACATGATCGTAACTAGTTTTATGGCCCAAAAAAAAAGTTGTTATGCATAAGTGTCTTGTATACGCATTGATAAGAACTTATACGGTACGGTACGGTATGGTAACCTATGTGAAAATAATATTTTAGCTGTTGTTGACTGTACGTCTGACCGACGTTAGCTGACCTCATTCCTTGTGGGACTATATACTTTGATTATGTGGATTACGGCATTTGTGTTTCCGATTTAACGTAAACTGTACAGAAATATGAAAAAGATTTTTTATTGTACCTATATAACAGGTAATTACATTATAACAATACCGAAGGTATATGAACACAGCCGAAGAAAGCTTTTCAAAATTGTTTTTTACTTAGGTAGGCAATCATAGCTCTATGTCTTAAAATACATAGGTAACTGACTGTCTTATTAAAAAAATGAGCAATGACGTATTTCCTCTTGGGTAAGCAGTGCTTTTATGCCTCTATGAACTTCGCGCCACTGGGCCCGGTGGCCAACATTGTAACTAATTGAGCATGTTTTATTTTTTGTTATTTTATTTTTAATATTTACTAGCGACGCTGTCACCGGGTCTGAATGCAGAGTAAATGTATGTGTCATCATACATTTGCTCTGCATTCAACTCGTGCGCGAACTATACATTCTAGGTATTTAGGCAGCAACCGTGGCTGTGACATGTGGAACTGCACGCCGCGCCACGTCGACGAATTCCGTGGCGCAGTGTTGAGCGCTGTTGCCTTAACGTGCGGAGGTCCCGGGTTCGATCCCCGGCCCGGTCAATTTGAGATTAATATAACTGCCATGCCCCTAACAGGTTAGCCAGCTACCATCTTAAGACTGCATCGTCATTCGTCACTTACCATCAGGTGAGATCGCAGTCAAGAAAAGTACAAAAGTAGAAGAAAATTCGATGTAACATTTGGCTGCATCGCCGCATCGCGTCGTTACAAATACAAGTCGCACTACAAGCTCCGTCTCCCGAGAGATTTATGGCTCCAATAACAAGCAGCATACAAGATTCATGGCCAGATATCACTCGCTTATCTCTGCTCTCTGCAGCTTTACTGTACGCTGTACAATATTATAACAGCACATGTACCTATATATTCATACAGTGGGTCGCCCATATAAATAATGCCACACCCGGCTGCCATGATAGTGTAGCACATAGAGGTACCTTTTTTAAATAAAACCGGCCAAGTGCGAGTCGGACTCGTGCACCGAGGGTTCTGGACAAACCTGTAGTAAGTTTCACGATGAATGAATTTAATGAACCGCAAAACTAACTTTGTTTGTAGAGGTTTATTGTTAATATCAAAAAAACTTTACTTGTTAGAGCGTTGGTTTTATTTTTCCTGTAAAACATACTTAAGCTTCTATTGACCATAATTATTTCAGATTTTTCAATTGGTAAACTTCGGAGATAAGGAGGGGGGGGGGGGGGGGACGGTATTTTTTTCGAGATTTTGCCCGATAAATCAAAAACTATTATGCATAAAAATAACTAAAAATCGGTTTTAGAATGTACAAGTATAGCCCTTTCATATGATATCCCACTCAGTATAGTTATCATACTTTGAAATTTCAAACCTCCGATTTTCCCCCTTTTTTAATTAAACTAAAAATAATTTTCGATTTTTTTTTATTTTAATGTTGTTAGGCCACTATTATACACAACTATTCCAAATTTCATGTCGATAGCTTTAATAGTTACTAAAATAATCGACTGTGACAGACGGACGGACGGAGAAAGACGAACCATAAGGGTTCCATTTTTACCATTTTGGTACGGAACCCTAAAAAAGTTAAAAAAGTTACTTTAATTAAAATAAGGTTTATCAAATAGGGTCCCTGTTTTAACTGACCCAAATTTTTTATAATACTGCAATTTTATAATTATTTTTTGAAAAAAAAAATAGGAAATTGAATGTTACCTTTTTCTTAGGCAAGTTGTTAACCTAACAATGAGGGGCTGTTAAAATGTCACCTAAATTGTAACGAAATTGCCCCACTCGTTCAGAAAGTAATATTATGGCAAATAACCACGTTTTCATTTTCAGTGAACGTTAGATAGACCTATAAAGTAGACAAAAGGTACTTCACCCATTCTAGAGGGACCCTTTTCGATGTTTAGCGCTAACAGGCAAGCATAAATTCTCCCGTGCCAATATATTAAAATTTACAGCCCTCGACCAATCGTACGTAACAAAAAGATATTGGGAGCATATCTGGGCAATAAATTAAACTTTTTGTCCGCCACGACAGAACGTAATTGCTCACGCCAAAATTTATAGATGGCGCCACTATATTGAAACACGATTGGATTAATGAGTTTCATTCGGCGTCGGACGTTGCCGTCACATAAATTGTCCCAAAAAGGTCAAATTAAAATTTCTCAGTTCCGATAAAATGGCTTCGGAATTGCGAATACAGCGTTTAATAGTTCGTAGTTTTACTGCGAGCTCGGTTGAAGTATGTAAATTAGGTACCTATTTAATTGAGCCCATTAATTGATTGAGCTAATCGAAGACGTATGTACAACTATTATCTATTTACTTCTAAAATTTGTTATAAATATAGTTCGCGCACGAGTTGAATGCAGAGCAAATGTATGGTGACACATACATTTACTCTGCATTCAACTCGCGCGCGAACTGTATGTTGAATACATTGTTATAGAGTCTGTCAAACCATTATTATCTGTAGAAGTAACATTTTTTATAGATTATTAAAAAAAAAAACTATTCTTCCAATTCTTTACGTCAGGAGTAGGGCTTTCGAATACCGGTTTTTCTCAATACCGGTATTAATACCGGAACGATTTTTTTCAATACCGGGATCCCGGGATCCCGGTATTGGAAAAAATTTAAAATGTGGTAGATGTTTTTTAACTTAAAATTAGTCTTTTCTGAAGCAAACGGACCCATAAAAAACAGTTTTTTCATAAAAAAATTTTTTTACCAAATTAACTCAAAAAAGTGCCTTTTCTGCATAAATTCAGTGAAGGAAAGCCGTTTTTTTTTCACTCAGCGATATTTTTTTTTTGGTTGTAGAACGCTGTGGTTGATTATTACGCTGTGAATTGGTATGTCTATTTCACTGTCTCACGAAACGTTAAGTAACGTTAAGTTCCTTCACTTTATTTTATATCATGCAATATTTTATGAAATTGTATTTTCCATAAAAAAAATCACCAAGTATTTATTTTAGATTTATTTGTATTTTGAGCATTGAGATAGTTATTTACGCGTTGACTTAATTCTTACGAAACTATCGTTTGTTTCATCACAGAATAGGTAATAGTAGTAAGTTTCATGTATGTATGAGGTGAAAATTACGGACCACGTAATGTTCTGAAACTCCATCACATCATTTTAAATACAACCTTAATTAAGTAATACTTATATTATTATCAAATAATCAATTTCTTATTCATATCAATCAGAATATCAACTATATGATTTTTAAAATAGAACTATTTTTGGATGAATTCTTACGAAAATATATATTTTTAACCTCCATTGAATTTTGAAATTTTAATAAAAAGTATATTTGTGACGCACTTTCTCAACGTACACACAAAATTAAATAAATATGACAGGGAATTTTAAAAAATTAGTGAAATTAGTGTCGAAGATTGTAATTTAAACTACTATCGTCATCTCATCCTATAGCCATCCTGGACGTAGGTCTCCTGCATGGATCGCCACAGAGCACGGTCTTGTGCCTTCAGGCACGTGGTACTTGTGCAAGCTACACGCTTGAGATCGTCCGTCCACCCAGTGGGGGGTCGTCCAACACTGCGCTTCCCGGTGTGAGGCCGCCTTTCAAGCACTCTGGGACCCCAACGCCTATCGGTTCTACCAACTATGTGCCCTGCCCTTTGCCACTCAAAGCTTGGACTCTTCGAGCTATGTGGGTTACTCTGGTTCGCCTATGGATCTCCTCATTTCTGATTTGATCACGCAGGTATACTCCAAGCATAGCTCTCTCCATCGCCCGCCGAGTGACCCTGACCCTTACCAGGCCCAAAGTTAGCGACCATTTTTTGGAGCCGTAAGTCATCACTGACAACACGCACTGTTCGAAAAATTTCGTCTTCAGGCACTGAGGAATTTTGGACGAGAAGATGTCGCGGAGTTTCCTGAACCCTGCCCAAGCCGAGTTGGATTCGGCGGTTGACCTCTTTCTCGAAATTGGACCTACCTAACTGGACTGTATGTCCTAGGTATATGTAGGTACTCATCAAGAATTTCGAGTGCAGAATTCTCAACTAACACAGGTTGGGGCTGAACGTGTGCATTATAAATGATCTTTATCTTGCTCATATTCATTTTTAGGCCCACCTGTTGAGGAACTACTAAAGGAGTAATAAACGATATTTTTGTAAGAAGTCGATCGAAGTCGAAGAAATCGATAATTTTGTCAAAACACAAATTAATCTAAAATTCAATAGTTATTATTTATAAGAAAATAATATATCTTAATAAAATATGCATTAGTTAAGAATCAGATTTCTGAACGTTTTGAGAGACAATGAAATAGAAATGCCAAGCCACAGGGATCTAAATTCAAACACTAATTTTTCCCTGTGAGTGAACAAAAACGACTTTTCTTCACTGGTTTTAAGCAATAAAGGCGCTCTTTTTGAGCTAATATGCTTAAGATACAAGTTTTAAACTTAGCCGAATAAAAAACAGTGGCATCTACCAAGAAATATATGCAATAGTCACTGTTTCGTTTATAGTGTCACCAATACCGGTATCCCGGTATTAGACATTTCAATACCGGTATTGAAAACCAGCGAAAAAAGTCCGGGATCCCGGTATTGGTCAATACCGGGATCCCGGTATTGGAAGCCCTAGTCAGGAGTAGCACGTAATCATAGAGGTACAATTATTACAGGAGGCACGTAATAGGTATTTCAAGATGATTTTAGAATTTTGTCAACTTTGTATAATATAGCTTCTCTATTTTTAATAAATGCCTGGCAGTGGTCACAAAAATAACTATATACTTTTATATTCGATCTAATAAGTAAACTGATTATGAACTGTTGCTAGATTTTAGGGTTCCGTAGTCAACAAGGAACCCTTATCGCCATGTCCGTCCGTCCATGCGTCCGTGCGTCCGTCCGTCCACAGTTCAGCGTAGAGACTATAAGTACAAGAAAGCTGTAAATTGGCGTGGGTAGTTATACATATTTATCGAGCCGACAAAGTGGTTACATAAAATTTTGAAAAAGACATTTTTTTTTGGATCCTTCTCTACACGTAAAGGGGATGAACTTTTTCTTCTCGTTTATGAGAGGTGTCGTCGGATAGGTCGATCATAAATAGTGTGGATGTGTTCGCATATTGTGGAGGGCAACTACGGAACTAATCTGCGTGTGGCCCGATACGCACTTGGCCGGATTATTTGGAATTGTAGTGGGCTAATAGGTACCATAAAAAACCACAAACACTAAAAAGTAAAAAATAATTTAATTTATTATGTATACAAGAGTTAATGTAGTTCTATAGTAACATTTTTTGGAGTCGGTACCAATTAGCCGCATGAACCGTCTACCTACTCTTCATTATTGTTGACGTGACTCCACATTGGCACCGACTCCAAAAAATGTTAATACATGCTGTTTACAAAACTATCACACTGATCGCGAGCTATTTACTCTTATCCGTTGAGGAGTTCCGTTCTCCATCTCCGGAGATAGGTATTCATCAGATCTTCACCAAATTAAAATGGGACCACCTCTGAAGTATGACCTACCAAACAAAAAAGAATTATCAAAATCGGTTCATAATTGGCGGAGAAATCGCGTAACAAACATACAAAAAAAAACACAGTCGAATTGAGAACCTCCTCCTTTTTTTTGAAGTCGGTTAAAAATTAGGAATACACACATTTCTCAATTCCTCAGTAAGTAATGGCCAATAACAGAAAGCAATATGTTTGTGAGTGGCACGGATTTACAACATGACTTCAAGACGTCCTGCAGCCCATCATGGACGCGAGCCAAACGCCCGGCTCTTGGCAAGGGTCGGCTCTGTCGTGATGATACGCTTCGTAACTAACGCCGTTTTCTGTATGCTTCTATGCGTTAGATGACAGTTACGATATGGCTAATGTTTGGGTCAAAATGTGCTGTGCATTTCATCTGTTGTTAAATATGGTTATATGGTTATATTTGATAGCTACTTATGAGACTGGATTATACAAAAAAAAATTCTTTCCACAAAACCGACTTTCAAAGCCACTGTAAAGTAAAAAATAATGTTGATTTCTACACACTATGTTGAAGTCGGGCGAGCCTGACGCGTCAACTTTTATTTTTTACTTTACAGTGGCTTTGGAATTCGGTTTTTTGGAAATAATTTTTATTTTTAACTTTTTAGTGTACTCTAAATCCCCACGGCTTAGGAGTGCAGTACCCTGCAGCATCAGAGTTGAGGAGTTGGGACTTGGGTTTAAGTATGAAGTCGTTGCTTGACACCTACAATATGAATTCAACATAAAAAATCCTAAATCGCTATTTTTCAGGAGTTCTGTACCCTGCAGCATCAGGGTTGAGGAGTTGGGACTCAGAGTTGAATCGTATACACGTTACTTGATACCTACTATATGAATTCACCATCAAAACTTCCTAACTCCCTAGTTTTGAGGATTTCATGTAGTATGGTACACCTACAGCATCAGGATTGAGGATTTGGAGTCAGAATTTTTTATGGGACCACCTCGGGAGCTTCTTCTAACCAACGAAAAAAATAATTTTCAAATCGGTTAAGAAACCACGGAGATATGCACCGACATAAATTAAAAAAAAAAAAACATACGCGCCGAATTGAGAACCTCCTCCTTTTTTGGAAGTCGGTTAATAAACAAAGTTGGTTTAAGATAGTTTCAATAGACAAAGTGTAGAGCCAAGGCTTTTTGACAACTGAGATAACTAAATTAGCTTGGTACACTTTTAGAAACTGTCTCTACTTTGCTGGTGTAACATTAGAAAGCATAGGCTTTGTAGTCCCTAACACTGAGTTTCTGATGATGTTTGCATGACAGATATCTGGTCAATTTTCTGCTTCATCGAACATTCATCATCATTCCTCTTGATTGGCACGGCTTTGTCCATATCCTTAGCCTCACTGTTCATTGGTTGTCTAAGAGTATCATTATTTATCATCATTATTATTGCAGCCTGTGGACGTCCACTGCTGAAAATAGGCCTTTCCCAATGAGACGTCTGAGAGTAAGGGGAGTGAGAGTGAGAGAAAGGAAGAGATCCTATTGAATCGAAGCAGGCGTTACTTTGCGGAAGTCCATGATAATGAATGAACCAGAAGTTTAATTCGCTATAATCCGCCACAGTAGACAAATCTATGTGGTACAATGCGTGTCTTTCACCAATAGCATGGGAACACCCACCACCCAGCAATTCGCACCGGCACAGCACCACACCACACAAATCCTCCAAATCACTCTCAACGTACGTTTCACTCCGAAACCGGAGCATCTTCACGGACGTTGACTCGACAATGCACGATTGTAAAGCTTACAATCTTACAATTTACAACCGATTGCTTTGCAATCGTGCATTGACGAGTCAACAGCTCCTGAAGATGCTCCGGTTTCGGGGTGAAACTTCTGGTTCATTCATTAGGAAGAGATCCGTTTTTAATAAGTATTCATTAATAACTACTCAAGTAAATCTGTTGTTGATTATGTAAACACTGTCAGTAACCATGTGTCGTTTGCCCACGCGTGGCGACCGCGACCAGAATAGCTCGCGGACGGGAATGTTTCTGAAACGCGATACGGCCGGCATGCCAACTACCACTATGCCGTGTGTGCACACTATGCCAGCTCGATTCTCTACAAAAAATTATCATCGTATGCATTAAATTTTTTTTAATATATTTTTTTTAATTTAATATTTTAGGCTGGCACTTGGCTGCAATCAGACTTGCGAGTGGTGATGGAGCGTAAGGTGGAGTTTTTTTTGAATAATTATAAATACTATACAATACAATTTTTTTATTTCACTGTAAGTTTCTTATTCGCCTTTGCATTGAAATAGAAATAGGTACTAAAATTCTACATCAATCGGTTAAAATGTTAATTTTGCTGTTTTTTTTTCAGCTATCAGTAGGTACCTAATATAGTTTCTAAATAAAATGGATTTAACAGACATCTATATTTGTAAGAAAATAACCTACTACGATACCTACTACTAAAATAACTAATACTACTACTACTAATAAGCCACTCAAAACAAGTTCATAGGAAGATTATATTAATGTATTTTTCGTTTTAAAACTTTAAATGCAGTTCGTTTCAAAACTCGATCTGCAGATAAAATTATCAACTAATTTCTTGTGGGACATTGATTTTCCAGCATACAAATTAGATCTATCCTTCATCGGGATAGATTTCATTTATCTCTCTCAAATCCACATGTCTGTTCCAAATCCAAATGACTTCAAAATGGGTTAAGGTTCTTGAACCGAATAAATGACTAGATTTTATAATGAACTAAATAGTAGGTATCCGCTAAATCTCATAGCTCAGGTCGACACGGTCTAGTGATAGGTGAAGGTCGCTGAATCATCGACTGCATTTTACGTTATGCCAGTAATCGATTTCTTCTAAAGATCTGATGTCCCGGTGACAATCGTTTATTATCTCATCTTAATTACAAATAGCTTCTTCTTAGATCGTCTCTTCCGATACTGCTTGTTACAATAAAAAGAGCATCGTTGGAGAGTCGATGCTTGTTGCCTTCTTCGATATTTGAACATCACTCTAGATTTTTAGGACTATTTTAGATTCATAAAGTATTTTTTGTAATTTTACTACATTTACCTGCGTCACGTATTTTAATGGAAATTGACTAAATTTACTTGAATTTCTTCGAAAACTGTTTATGAAATCAAGTATTTCAAGAGAATTCACGAAAGTGTAGTTGAGCCAAGACAATTAAAAAAATATTTGCAGAAAAATGTTTGAAATATTTTCAGACTTATTAATGACAACCTACCTGAAATCAGGTACATTAATAAGTCTGAAAATACTTCGTTTTGAGTCCAAAACATTTAAAATGCAGTAATGAAATAATTGAAACGACAATCGACAAAAATACTTGACGACAATGTTTTGAATTCATTTGCATTGAGCATTTCCAGACTGTTTCAAAAGAAACCAAAGATTAGAAATCTCTTATAGTGAGGAATGTTGCAAGCGATATAATTATTTTCAGCTGCCCGTGGACGGAAGAACTGATACTAAAAATAATAAAACGACAATTTGGTGCCAATCTGTCCGGCGCGAATTTACAGTTTCGCAGGAAATCTTTCGAAATATTCGCTCGTTAGAGCTGATTGGATGTTTTAAAGTGCTAACTAAGCTAATCTTCTTTTCTTTTATTTTACATTTCGTCCGGAGGCGGATGGCTCAAAAGATTCAAATAATTAAGGCCCTAATGAATTTTAGCCCCGCATTTTGCTTTAACCAAAAATAATTATTGATGGAAACTTTCTCTTAATAATGTCTTTCTTACTTATAATATCATCATACTTCATTTCTTCTTGTCTCGTGTTTTAAAAAGTCTGGCATAATTTTACCGATAAAAGTAATTTTAGACCAATTTCTTTTGAACGAAAGAAATTAATAAATTGCGTATTCGTTACAGAACAAAAATGTTAATCAATCCTCCCAGACTTGCGGAGTGTTTTGAAGTGAAAACTTCTTTAGCCGCGTTGAGCACTTTTTAGTAGGGGGTAAACTTGTGGATTCGCGTCATCGACACCGTCGCCGACATGCTCGCGTTGTTACGAAGACAAAAGGTGTTAAATATAAATATACTACAATCGTAATTAAACTTTAATGCCTTAGTTTTAAGGTTTGTATATTTTTTTTAATTATTTTAAATATTCGTCTTCACTTCTATCGACAGTCCATAGTGACTGTTTCAATTTATTTTAGTGCGTGATCTGAGGGCAAAAGTTTTCGTATTTACGTAAAACAACCAACTGCCGGTTGGTGCAGCGTAAACTGATCTATTTATAAAGGAGCGTGTGAAACGTTGCGTCAATAATGACGATGAGCAATGACGCCAAACGCTGAAGATTTCAGGCGGACCGTACCGCGTGCATATTGATTCATTGATGAACCGGCTGCTGACTGATCCTGGATGAAACGGTACATTTGTTGATGAGTTATGATCATAAACATTGAACCCGGATTTTGAGAAAAATGAAAATAGATTTAAGAAGAGCTTATTTAGCTTATTTAGGTTATTATTATAGCAACGATATATTTTTTATTCCACTACGTGTTAGCCCTTGACTGCGATCTCACCTTTTTGGCTTGGGTATAGTTGAGGACCTGGAAAGTGACCTATGCTACTTTTTATCCCGGAAAATTAAAGAGTTCCCGCGGGAATCAAAAAAATTTAAACCACGCGGACGAAGTCGCGGGCAATAGCTAGTATATACACATAATTAACTTTTCGTGTCAGTTGGATATCGCGGAGTTTCATTGAAACTTTTCCAATGGATAATTTACTTGAAAATTATACCGTCAGTTAAATGTGCTTTTGAGTCTTAAAGCTAGATAACATAAAGCTGATCTTAATTCTATTTCCAATCATAAATTCCTTCACTCCTTTTCTATCACAACAGACAGTTCATTAGTATGAGTAGCTGTTTGCCGCAATAGATGATCATAAAATACTGTATAACAGCGCGGCGACTTAAATTACTTTAAGTATTATCGTATCGAGTATCGACCTATTATAAAATGACAATGATTATAAAAGTATGAAAGTATTGAAAACGGAAGGTCATGACCGTGGCAGCGGTGCTGCGTGTGAAATTTTTGATCGCGGTCAAGTGTTAGACAATACTTCAGCTCGGGACCTCCGTTCAGTCGCCGCGGCTCCTGCCTGCTAATTGCCCGTTCACCACCTGCTCCGCGATGGCCTGGCAGCTTCTGTGGCTACTTCTTTGCCTCGTATCCGTTGGTGGTGAGTATGACGTGATCATTTTATTTTTTTCATTAACTCATATTTTTTTATTCAAATAAACTTATTACAAGTACTTTTGTATCGTCGAGTGAATCTACCACTGATTCGGAATACCATTCCTACCGAGAAGAACCAGCAAGAAACTCGGTGGTTGCTCTTTTTAAATAATTCATTCACAATTATTATTATTATTATATCAATGTGTACATAAGTAATCGCTGTACTTAACATTGCTGGAGCGATCAAATCCATGCTCCTCTATCATTTACATAATGTTCAACAGTATAGTAAGCTTTTTTCAGGAGCATACTTTTAATGGATTTCTTAAATTTCATACACACTATCTTTCATTATCTTTCATTCTCAATATCATACCTACTTACACACTGGCTTTAGTTCTCCATCTTTAGCTTCACTTATGTAATGTGGACTTGATAAGGGCATTAAAATGTAGGTACCTACTGCTCAACGAATACCTTTTTAAATTTAATATCATTTTAAAGTATTTGTTATTGAATATACAGGGTGTAATGGAACGAAGATATGTAAGAAACGGTAGTATTTAACTATTAGAATTGACCATGATGATTGTGTTATCCTTAGGTATTACATTACATTTGGCAACAAATTGCAATGTTTGATTTGCTTAAACCCAGCTAGCTTTTCATGTTCAAAATCAAAACTACTTTTCATCTAATTTTTTAGATCTCCAAGAAACAGCAGATGGGGATTGCTGTGCTGATGCAGACACTCAAGATACTCAGGATACACCATCAGAAGACGAGCTACAGGACGTTGAGATCACTGCTGTTTGTCCAGAACTGAGTGGGCAGATTATTGGGGGCAGGCCCAGTTCTGTGACAAGGCACCCTTACCAGGTGTCCATGGTTATAAATGGAAACTCTTTCTGTGGTGGTTTTATCATCAGCAGGGACTACGTCCTTACCGCAGCGCATTGCGTGCAAAAGTATGTCCAATTAGTATCATATTTAATTTAATTAATATTATGATTGCGAAAGTGTTTTTGTTTATTGGTTTATTGGTTTGTTGGTCTGTACTTCAATCACGCTGCAACGGAGCAACGGATCTATGAGATTTTTTGCATGGGTATAGTTGAGGACCTGGAGAATGACATAGACTTATTCCCGGAAAATTGAGGAGTTCCCTTGGGAATTAAAAAAAAACTTATTCCACGCGGACGAAGTCGCGCGCATCAGCTAGTTCTTTATATTTTTATTTTTCTTGGTGATTCAAGACTTTTTCAAATTAATTGCCTCCTTTTAGAATTATTTGTAACAGATTTTTTAATACATAAATTTCTAAATAAAGAAATCTTAACTTAGGTACTTTAATTTTATTATCAAAGCTTATAAGTACTGTAATTTTTTGTTATTGCTTAACTTTGTGCCTATTTTTTGTTATTCTTTGTTTAGAAGCACTGACCCAATATTTTCTGACCTGTCCTTGATATTGCACATTATTTTATAGCGATAATATAATCTGTCGATTGGCGATTTGTCTGTATGTAACAGTGTCCTAGCTTCCCCTTATCAGAGGAGGCCAGAGCGCTGTACGAGATGTATGAAACAAGTGATGTAGGTAATGATTTTGTTCCTATGAGGGTGGCATGTTCAATATTAAACAAACCCTCTATAATAAATATAGATTTAAAAAAATTACGGTTGTCTGTAAAGTCGGTTTACGGACGATAGTTTTACGTGATAACGAGAAGTTCTCGAAGAAGCTCGCGTGGCGGCGTTCCAGTAGCAGAACTATTGGAACTGCTAGCTCTGACGTCACGCGAGAAGAGAGATAAATGTTGCACAAGCCAACGCTTGGGCCGATCGTGCCTCTCTATCGCTTGTTCCGCGCTCTCACTTGCACGCTCAGGCTCAGGCGGAACGTGACACTTTTTCGTGCGTGCAGCCGGTGTTCATAGATTTATAAGAAGTTATCACGTCAAAAAAGTACAGGTATTGATATTCAAATATTGTTATACAGTGCGGTTCCAGAAGCCATTCGTATACGAGTGGGCAGCACACGAAGGGACCGAGGGGGCAATATAGTCAGTGTATCCGGAGTGTCAGTACACCCTCTGTATGGACAGCCGCAGTTCGATCACGACATCGCTGCTCTCCGTCTCACAAATCCACTGGTGTTCGGACCGGCGATACAGCCGATCCGGTTGCCGAATCCGAGGCAAGCGGTTCCACTTGTGAGGCTGACTGTTACTGGATGGGGTTTGACTGCTGTTAGTATCTTTAATACGCTTATTGTACAGCACAGTCTTGTTAACATAAAACTCTTATCTTTAAACTCATAAATAAGAAAAAAGTGCGTGTGTGCAATTCACACACGGCAGAAGTGAAACTTCAGAAAAGTAGCCTACGAGAGAATGAGATAGATATAAGTTGTATTCTATCTCATTCTCTAAGTCGAGAGTACCTATAATATGTTTGTTTCTTTTTGGTGTCTCTTCTGAAGAACGATTCTGAAGAAGTTTCACTTCAAAAATTTTGGAAAATTTTGATAAACTGAAAACTATAGGCATCTTAAATTAATGAAACTGCATACTTCAGATTTGAAGATATTTTTATTAGCATGCGCTACATATTATACGCTTAGCGATCTTCCGTCAAGATAGTTGGAAACAAGTGTTGTTAGTTTATGGGTTATAATATTATAGAATTTTGTAATTAGTGCTTTGGTCTCTCTCTGCGTCGTATTCCTCATTACTGAGGGTCGTGCCCCCTTTCCATTTGTCAAATAGTGGTAGGAGTTTTCTTGGGATAATGATGCGATGGGTTCCCACGTCCTTCCGCTTCCGCTTTGGTAAATTGTTTGAAATGGGTTTTTCTATAATAAATCCGGTTCCCTGTATAACTACTCTGGTTAATATAATATTCTGTATGGTTTCCCTTTAGGCAGGCGGACGTCGTATCCCCAGGAACTTGATGGAGGCTAATGTGCCGGTGGTGCCGCATTGGTTATGTAGACTCTCGTATGGAGACTCGCTTACGTCGAACATGTTCTGCGGTGGACATTTCCTTATTGGCGGAGTTTCTTCTTGTCAGGTAACGTCAGATTGTTTTTTTTCAATAATTGTGTTTTCTGAGGAAATCAAGGGCAATAACCTTTTCAAAAATAGGTAGGTACTTATAAGAAGATAAAGTACAATTATAAGTACCATTTAACAATATTTTTTAGATGATTCCATTTGTTATATTCATCAAAATACCGTACTTAATTTGATCTCCGAGATTGTATTGCTATCAAAACCGTTTAATATTTAGGTACTTATTAGCGTTGATGTAACAGTAAAAATAGAAACTTTTCAATTTTCTGACGACATTGCCCCTCTTTATAACATAACATGGGGGGCAATATTGCCAGAATTTGGGAAATGTGATATCATTTACCCTATAAGTTTGCTTGATGTATTACATTTTATGTATTTTTATGATGCAACAACACCACAGTGACATTTTGTTGGGCTTTTCTGTATTATATGGAACGTTACATAACTAAAACTTGGAAACGTTGCTCTACAAAATGAACTGCGGTATTATTGCACCTTTAGGAACATGTTCATTTTTATATATTACACGCTATTACTTGTTCGTAGGGTGATTCGGGCGGGCCGGCCGTGTTCCGAGGAACTGCTTTCGGCATCGTGTCGTTCGCGCGAGGATGCGCCTTGCCACTGTCGCCGACTGTATTCAGCAACGTCGCCCAACTGAGGGACTGGGTCACGCAAATGACGGGTGTCTAGACCTGCTAACTTACTACCATCGCTTAAAGCAGTATTACTTCAAAATGACAGTTTTATGTCACGTACCTTGACGCCCCAAAAATAAGGATCATAATTATTCTAAAACACGAACGTCAACAATATTAAAACAATACGGATTTAAGCAATGGTAGTATGCCCCCCAGCTTAGGCCGGCCATACACGGACAGCTTGAAGCAGTCAGGATGGACAGCTTCATGCTGCGACTGCATAGTGAACTACAGTCTTCTACGAACACACATACATGTAACCTCTCGAGCAGTTGCAACTGCTTCGGGCGGTTGGCAGCAGTTGTCAATGGTAGCTTCAAGCTATTGCATATGACTGCAAGAGCGGTCCGTTTATGTTGATCACTGGCTAACTGCTCGAGCAGTCCGTGGCCGGCCGGCCTTAGCGATCATACAGTTCAGAAACGAGCATTCGGGGAGACCTTGGGGGGGTTGCTTGATAATGAAGTGAAATATCAATGTAAAGCTAGAAGTACACAAAGACTTGCGCGTTGTGTCGTGACTGGTCAGAAGCAAATCGGTTTCATACATTTAGTATGGTTGGAGATACACTATTTTGATGCATTGTGTCGTGACGCCTGGTGTCATATCTCTCTCTAACCTTATTATTTAATGTATGAAACCGATATGCCTTTGATTTATTTCTATTACATTTCTATTTATTTCTATTATATTTCTAGCTTAATTTGCATAAACATGGGTATAAAGTTCCTAATAGTGTAGTTCTAGACATGTTTTGCCTCAATTCAGGCGTGCAAAATATTTCATGTAAACTAGAGATTTGTGAGATAAAAGCGCGCAGCGTTTATGAATCACAACACGTCTCGTTGTAAAGTCGATTTTAAGGAAGTAATAAAGAAAGGTGAAGATACCCAGAACGCTAACGTACACAGAACTTGAGCCTTTTTTTTCGAATTTCGCAATAGATACTTACTTTAATCGTACGCTATATTAGTACTCTAATTTTCATAGTTTTTTACTCCTGATAATGAAAATTACGTCTTTGTAAATCAAAGTTGTAAAAACTTTGATATAAGAGTGCATTTTGTGCCTGTTCGATATTTTGATGACTCTTATAAAAACCTTTAAAATATAATTTTATTAATAGCCTGTTCCAGCAGCAATCGTCTGGTGTACGGTCGCTTCTGAACTGTATGTTGGCTAAACTGTGACAAATATAGCGTATATCTCAGTGCAACAAGGTTGATTTCGAAGCGAAATCGTCTGTGATATAAATAGGGAACAAATATTTGGGCCGCGCGCCTCTGCCCTGCTTATCGACTGTGTTTATTTATTTTTTGTTACTTTTAAAAATAAACTTTACGTAATAATGTTGTTTTCTTTATTGCCGGTGATTTTTCTCTTAAGATCTCATATCTAAACAATATTATCAAATCTTATAACTATACATAATATCCGGATAAACTCACGTGTTCTGTCGGAAAAAGCGAGTCGAGTAGCGGCCGCGTCGCGCGAACAGGCTCATGAAAAAGGGCCCCGAACGAGTTCGAAACTAGTCGGGCATTTTTCCGACAGAACACGTGAGTTTATCCGGATATTATGTATAGTTATAATGAATATCACTCACGATAGTTTAAACGTTAAAATTATCAAATCTGTGACATAATTTTAATAATAACTAATCATGTCATGTCATTCCTGTTTCAATTTTGTATTACAAATTATATAACGGTAAAAATAAATGTTACTTTAGATTTAGAATAAGATATTACAATCAATTACGATTTTTGTGTCCAGGGTTGCCAACTACGAGTTTTCCAATCAGGCACCTATTACTTTATTTAATCCCTGGCACAGGCGTTTGCGTTTTATTTATGTTATTATTAGTACCTTTTTTCTTATAATATTATCTTTTTAATTAACACTTACTAGATGATGCCCGCGACTTCGTCCGCGTGGATTGAGATTCTTTGATTCCCGGAGGAACTTTTTAATTTTCCGAGATGAAAAGTAGGAAGCGGAAGGGACTATGTATCCCGGAAAATTAAGGAAATTCCGTTTGAATCGAAAAACCTTAATCAACGCGGTTAAAGCCGCGGGCATAATTATTAATAATTTTCAAACATCTTAATTAGTGAGTAGCTTAAAAAGTCACCAGTCTAAGGTGTCTATTAGACGAAAGGTTCTGTATAACTAAAGTTTGTTAATTATGGCTAAAGGGGTGTTTTTACTAGATAATATATTATGCTACGTTGCTAAGCTACGTATCTGTGTCCAACCCAACCAATAGGAGTCCAACCAACTTAAATCTGGTTCGGTGGCAAAAATTGGAACTGATTATAATGCCGGTTTAGTTTTACTTTTTGTCACCGGGTCAGAAAAGTTTGTGGGTCTATCCATCTATCTATACTAATATTATAAAGGGTAAAGTTTGTGAGTTTGTGAGGTAGTAGGGGGTAATCTCTGGATCTACTGAACCGATTTTGAAAATTCTGGTACAAAAAGAAAGCCACATTATTTGTGAGTGTCATAGGCTATACCTATATGAACCCGAAAAATTAGGGAATACCCGTGGGAATTTAAAAACTTATTTCACGCGGACGAAGTCGCGGGCAACTGCTAGTAAGCTATAAAAATCAAGCGCTCCTTTTGGTGGTGATTTGACACACATTGGTACATTCGATAGGTTCTAGCAAACATCAGTCATCACTTTAGACGGCAAATTAATTATCAGTCAGTCAGAGTTTAAGATGATAAAATTATTAAATAAGCGTAGTCTCGGCACTAAAGGATACCTAAAACTGAATTAGTGAGGCCGAGTATTTTTGCACCCTCACTTTTTTTACGCCACTACAAGTTAGCTCTCGACTGCAATCTCACCTGATGGTAAGTGATGATGCAGTTTAAGATGGCAGCGGGCTAACCTGTTAGGGGTATGGCAGTTATATTAAACCCATACCTCTAGCCGGTTTCTACACGGCATCGTACCAGAACGCTAAATCCCATTGCGGACTTGTGATAACTAGTCACGGCTGAAGTTCTCCTCCATACCACAACAGAGAAAATTCAAAAATTATAAATTCCCAAATTTACCCTGCAGGGGATCGAACCCAGGACCTCCCACAGCACTCACCACTGCGCAAGAGAGGTCTGCTGGTGTGCAATGCGCTTAAGTTGCCTGATTCACTTATTAGGTTCATCTTCCTCAGGTATACGAGATGTTCCTCATCGGGTACCAGTTCAAGGTCCTGTCACCGATCTTCACGATCCACTGGGGCCTGCAAGCGCGGCGGACCCGGCCCCTGTGGCGGGAGAAACAGAACGAGAAGAACAGAAAGCACTTCGAGACATTCAAGAGGGAACTCTACGCGAGGTACAGGAGGGATCCCCTGCACTTGTTGAGGAGACCCCAGCAGGCGAAGAAGACATAGGCCTCGCAAGGCCGCGCTGAGCTGGCCGGCCTTTTAACAACTTTTTCTATACTTCTACAATTTTTCTGAGCATTGAGTGTTAGTTTGTCGAGTTATGATAACTCGGGTAGGTATACCTAAATCTGAAACAAATTGTCAAACTGTTTGACGTAGGTATATATTATAGAGAGCTATTTTGAGAGGTTGGTAAACCTTGGTCGAAATTCGTGGTAAAGCCACAAATAGAAAACTAAAATAGAAACAAATTATTATTTAGCAAGAAAAGTTCTCAGAAAAAATCTGTATGGTCAAATATGCAGTTACAAGCGAAGCACCTGAAGATCTGAAGATGCTCCGGTGTCGGGACGAAACGTGCGTTGAGAGTAGTATAAAAGTCCTGTGTGGTGGTGCATGTAGTTAAGTGGTGGTGGCATTGCTTGCTTGAAAACTTGGCTTACTTGCTTGGTTGGGAAGGTAAGCGGTGCTTCGCTTGTAACTGCATATTTGACCATACAGATTTTTTCTGTTGGCGGATTATAGCAAAATAATTGTAATCTTTTCTTGCTAAATCATGAACTTCCGCAAAGCAACGCCTGATTCTATCCAATACAAATTATTATGGTTATATTCCCACAAACTTATCTGGCCTGGTGGCTGAAATTGGGACTAACCTTTATGCCTGTTTAGTTTTTTTTCATATAATATACACTAGCGACGCTGTCACCGGGTCCCCCCGATCATGTAAGAATGGCCGATTAAACGTTAAAGATCGTCGTCAAAGTAAAATAAACCATAACAGCATTAAATTAGAGCTCAACTTCGTGTACCCATTCGAATACGTTTAGGTATGTACGATACTCTAACGTATAAGAATGGATACATGAAATTGGACTTTAATTCAATGCATTATTGGTTTATTTTACTTTGACGACGATCTTTAACGTTTGATCGGTCATTCTTACATGATTGGGGGGCTATAGGTTTGTGGGACTTTACGCACCGGTAATGCTTCATTTATTTTTAAGGAAATCTCAAAGGTGCGGATCTTTCCCAAATTTTCATTATTTTCCCCCACACTTGATGTTAAACTCTAGTCTTCGAGTTTTTTCTGAAGTTCAGAAGTCTGTAGAAAGTGCTGTGAATGTGATCGACTATTTTATTGTTAGGACTATTGTCTTCAACCTGACTTTCGCTTTGGATTCATTTGTAGTTTAGTTAAGTTTTAGTACGCAATTTATACCTAAGTTTTTGTTGAAAGTTCAAATTCTATCCGCGCACAACATTTATCTAGGCGGCAAAGAAAATGTAAATATAATAAGTTTAATGTACCTTCCTACTTATTTATAAGAACCTACTAATAGTATTGTGTAATAGTAAATGATTGTTGATTTATTTGTTTAGATCATGTCTGCGATATCGCCCTGCACGTGATGTTTAAAAAGATGTTTAAGTCTTTTAAAAATCCCGTGGAAACTCTTTTAACTTTTTGATATAAATTGGCCTATCTTCGTTTTTGAGATGCGAGTAAAGCCTCGTATTCATAAGGTGACAAATGTCACGCGAAATGGTGTCACTAGAGATCTCGGGCGACATCTCTCAACTTTGCCCGACATGGCACGACAAGTCTGGCAACAGGCAAAAGGTCGTGAGAAATCTTGTCTGGCGACGACAGACGATGTCGCCCAACCTCGTTCGACATCCTTAGCGACATACGAGTATGTCGTGGGGCATTTGTCTCCTAGTGAATACCTACGAGGCTTTAACTGTGTATTTTTAGTCAAAAATACCGACCTTTGAATTACACAATTTGAAGCAGTACCGAAGGTCTGAAATCTAATTATGAAGAAAGCGATGACTCACATTAGACCGTGACAGGCATGAAGTGAATGAACCAATGTCAGCGTCTCTTGAGCCACGTACGAGTCGCGATGTTCCATTTTTTTTAAATTGTTCAAAATAAAGATACAAAAAAATAATATATACGAGTATATATTATACAAAAGCCATCCTCGAAAAACTTTTTGAAATCTTTTTTCTTTTCTTTTTGAATTAAAAAAAAAATATTTATGGGTCTACTACTCCCTTACTCCTTACGTTGCATGTAGCCCGGAGGAGACATGGTCTAATGTAAATCCCAAGTTGCCTAAGAGCGGCCATACATCTAAACTCAAGCAGTTTATCTTTAAAAAACGCAGGTCATCTAATCTAAAAATTTACTCCCCTCAATATGTTCATTTATGCTCTACAATCTACATAGAATGTAATTCTAATTAGCTGGTGAAGGAACGACTAATGACGACGTCAATAATTGGTGTGTATTGCTATAAACCTATTTTGCATGAAAATAAGGTTCGGCAATCAGTCGCAGACAGTTCGGACAGACATGAGTTAAGACTGCTTCAAGCAGTCCGTGTGTGGCCACTCTAAGCCAGTGCAGTACAAACCTGCATAGAATATTGTACAGAGATTATAAGTAAAATGAAAATAGGGAACGTGTTATTTTAATTTTATTACAATTTTGTACATAGATTATAATATTTTATTCGCTGTTATTCCAAATAGGTATCTAGATTTAATAAAATAAGTTATAGACAATTTTACAATATCAATAAATTGTTGGATATTTACAGTATTAGTTACTAATTGTATTGAAGTAGGTACCTAACTATTTAATCAATACATTAGAATATACACTTTATGTACCACCTACTGTAAAAGCACAAAATTATTTGTTGTAGATGAAGAATAGATTTAACGAAATGTGTATATAAATATAAAAAACCAATGCCCCTTCAAGAATTTTATTAACATAACCTATTATCCTATAGAATGCATACTAATAATTTTATAAAAGCGAAAGTGTGTGTATGTCCGTCTGTCTGTCTGCTACGCTTTCACGGCCCATCTTTTCAACTAATTTTGATGAAATTTGGTATATGGATAGGTTATATCCCGGTGAAAGTAAATATTTCAAGTTTACTGGCGATACATTCTAATAAGACTTGTGTCCTCCAGAGAAAAAGGTGAGGGTACCTCCCAATATCGGTTCTATTTGCATAAGAACTTCAAATAAGAAGATTTGCTGGCGGAGCTTACAGGTAACTTTGGTAGATACAGATTCGAGAACCCTTGGGAGACACTAGTTAACTCTCCATAAACAGCTCTTTTTTTTTGTCCTAGGTTGTGCCATGCCTCGGAGAGCACGTTAAGCCGTCGGTCCCGGTTATTATCACTAACATGGTCGCCAACCCGCATTTGAGCAGCGTGGTGGGTCTAAGCTCTAATTCCCTCTCTCCTATGAGAATGGAGTAATGGGCTGTAGTAGTATAGTAGTAGTAGGTTGTGGTTTATTTTCGCCCAGTATTTGGATTGATCACAGAGCACTGAACATAGTTTGGTTTTTTGGTTTAGTGCTCGGTCACGATACTTATTTTGACAGTAGGTATCGTTTCACACTGACCGAACCACAACTGCTATGACCAATGGAACGGTTGAAGCTAGGGGATTGTTCAGCTAGCGTGGGGGGCGCTTGCGATGTGCTCGTGCACCCAGTCCCAGATAAGCGGGTGTGCGAGCCGCGTGTACACGCCGGGGAAGTTGCCGCGCGCGCAGCCGAGCCCCTTGGAGGTGGATCCATCACGTGGAAGTTAGGGGGTTGTTCAGTTAGCGTGGGGGTCGCTTGCGATGTGCTCGTGCACCCAGTCCCATATTAGCGGGTGTGTGAGGCGCGTGTACACGCCGGGGAAGTTGCCGCGCGCGCAGCCGAGCCCTCTGGAGGTGGATCCATCACGTGGAAGCTAGGGGGTTGTTCAGTTAGCGTGGGGGTCGCTTGCGATGTGCTCGTGCACCCAGTCCCATATTAGCGGGTGTGTGAGGCGCGTGTACACGCCGGGGAAGTTGCCGCGCGCGCAGCCGAGCCCCCACGACACCACGCCGATCAGCACGCCCTCGCTCACTATCGGACCCCCGCTGTCGCCCTGGAAATTAAAAAAGTAAACATAATTGGTTAGTCACTTACTTCTCGGAATATGCCTGACTAGTTTCGGGGTCTTTATTTCTGAGTCTGTTCAAGCGACACTGCGACAAAGTGCTGACTGTGTGAAGCCAGACGTTCTGCCCGTTGCGACGAGCGTTGTGGTTCGTTAGTTTAAACGCTAATAATTTCAATCTCGCTACGCTTGTATTCACGCTATATACTAGTACCTATATAAGCTTTTTTAAGGATAACGCCATTGGGTTAGTTTTCTTTACCTGACAAGCATCAGGCGAAGGCTGGCTGAAGGAACCAGCACAGAACATAGAGGCTGGGTCTATAGGGTTCCTGTCGAGACCCGAGCTGAGGCAAAGCTTCATCGCGATGGTCTTAATCGTCGAGGACTGGAGGAACGTGGCACTCGGACCTCCCTCCTGGAAGATCATAGGTACTAATATTATAAATGCTTAAGTGTGTTTGTTTGTTGGTTTGTTGGTTTGTCCTTAAATCACGACGCAACGGAGCGACGGATCGACGTGATTTTTGGCATGGATAATAATCAAATAAATATTATAAATGCGAAAGTTTGGATGGATGTATGGATGTATGGATGTATGGATGTATGGATGTATGGATGTTTGTTACTCAATCACGCTCCAACAGCTGAACGGATCTGGATGAAATTTGGCACAGAGATAGATTATAGTCTGGAATAGCACAATAGCATTTTATCCCGGAAAATTAAAGAGTTCCCGCGGGAACCGAAAAACCTCAATCCACGCGGACGAAGTCGCGGGCATCAGCTAGTGGATAATATATAGTTGAGGACTTGGAGAGTGATATATAGGCTAGTTTTTATCCCGGAAAATTAATGAGTTCCTGCGGGAATCAAAAAAACTTAAACCACGCGGATGGAGTCGCGGGCATCAGCTAGTTATTAACATTTTTTGAAAAATTTATCATCACCGTCATCATTTCAACGACTACCTAAGCAATTAATGTCACTTGCTATAACTGTGAAGGAAAACATCGCGAGGAAAACTGCTTACCCGAGAGTTCTACTTAATGTTGTCAAAGGTGTGTGAAGTCTGCCAATCCGCACTTGATCAGCGTGGTGGTTTATGGCCAAACCCTTCTGAGAGGGGACTCGAGCTTATGAGCTCGTGCTAAGGGAAGTTTAAGCAGTAGGTAGCAGTAGGTACTGAATCTTTAGGAAAAGTGACAGCCAACCCGAGATTAAAGATATTCATGCAAATTCATGCAGAAAATGTAGTGGCGTAATGATAACAATATAATTATTGAGGGTTCCAAACACGCCCTGGTCTGGGAAAAAGTCCACAACGAACTTAACCTACCTTAATGTCCCCCAACGAGACATAATTACCTACTTTTAGTGTCCCCCAACGAGACATAATGACCGACCTTTCGTGTCCCCCAACGAGACATAATTACCTACCTTTAGTGTCCCCCAACGAGACATAATTACCTACCTTTAGTTTCCCCCAACCTGATACGATAGCAGGCTGGTCAGCGGGTAACCGCGCTTCCCTCGCAACCAGTCGTATCGGCAGGACCCTCGCTGAGAACCGCAGAGGAGAGTACAGCTTCACCAGTCCGACGTCGTTCACTTTTGTGTTCCTCGTGTACTTGGGATGCACGTAGGATTCCTTCACGTCGTACATCTCACCGCCGTGCGTCTTCCATGAGGAGCTGAGGCGGACGCTTAGCTCGCTCGCTTTAGGTCTGTGTTGGAGACAGAACTGATTGTAATCCCTTGTTTTACTACATTTTGTCTGCAGTGCAGACAGAATGATGGGCTTCATCCCTAGTTTCTGAATATTTCCTCAACAAAGAGTCAAGAATGCGCGAGATCATACTAATATTATAAATGCGAAAGTGTGTTTGTTTGTTTGTTGGTTTGTTGGTTTATTGGGTTGTTGGTTTGTTGGTTTGTCCTTCCATCACGCTGCAACGGATCAACGGATTGACATGATTTTTGGTATGGGTATAGTTGAGAACCTGGAGAGTGACATAGGCTACTATTTATCCCGGAAAATTAAGGAGTTCCCGCGGGAATCAAAAATTTAAACCACGCGGATGAAGTCGCGGGCATCAGCTAGTTATATTACAGTTTTTCACTAACGTAATATGTTTCATAGAAAAGTGAGTTTACGGTTTCGTACATAACCCGCCAACTTTTGTTTAGTTTGGTTCCAGTTCACACCATTAGGATTAGTTCCTTCCAAAAAATTTAAAGTGAATTACCTACTTATGCTAATATTCTCCTTCCAAGTGATAAGATAATAATATAATTTATTAAATTTAGCTACGGTTACTATTGCGCAAAGGTCTCGTACTCTACAAAAACCTGACCTCGCCTACGCTGACCGATTTCGAATCATTGGTAAGTATTCATTTACAAAATAAATATTTATTCTGATTTAGAATTTGTTGTAGGTACTGTTAGATTTTAACGCAATTATCTACAGGTAGTTTTTGGAATGATAGTAATTGTAATCGCAACTCCACAAATAAAGTCTTACGGCTGAGGCAATGGACCAAATTCATGTATAGTTCGCGCGCGAGTTCAATGCAGAGGAAATGTATGGTGGCACATACATTTACTCTGCATTCAACTCGCGCGCGAACTGTAGGTACTCTACAGTCCCACAAACTTATCTGACCCGGTGGCCAAAATTGGAACTAATTTTTAAACCTGTTTCGTTTTTTTTTTATTTTATTTTTCATAGATCTTCTTCAAGACCTCCTGAAAGAAAAAATAAAAAAAATTGGCAGTCATGCCGATAGAAGTGAAAACGATATATTTTTTTTTACATTAAAATATAAACCTTAACAATAAGGCATTAAAGTTTAATTTCCAATGTAGTATATTTATATTTAAGACCTTTTGTCTTCGTAATAACGCGTGCATGTCGCCGACATGCATGTCGATGACGCCACGAATCCCGATTTTACCCCCTACCAAAAAGTGCTCAACGCGGCTAAAGAATTTTTCATTTCAAAAACTTGAAAAAGATCTTCTCTACCTATCTTAAGTTTAACAAGGGAGGTTCGCGACATTCTACGCGACTTATTATATCTTACTGCAGTCTGCAACGCTATTTAATTAAGTGCTTGTCTTTGTCGCTATGGACTATGGAGTTAACCAGACCAGACCCAACAGGAACCAATTTAGAAAAAAAAAAAAAGAATTTGCGACTTTTCGCACTGCCAAGGTTCACTGGTAGAGATCTCTAATGCTTCCTTGTGTTATAAGTGCTTTCTTGTCCACTATGTTTCTGTTTTTGTACAATTTTATAACTTACTAGCTGATGCCCGCGACTTCGTCCGCGTGGATTAAGGTTTTTCGGTTCCCGCGGGAACTCTTTAATTTTCCGGGATAAAAAGTAGCGTGCTATTCCAGACTATAATTTATTTCTGTGCCAAAGGACTTGACCAGCGCAACTATGGGAGCTTGCCTAGATATCAAAAATTAATGTGCAGCAATGAACTCTTTATTATTGTAATTTTTATATTTTATAGTTTTTAGATAAAAAAGCTTTAGGAATCTGAAGGCTCTGAAAACTGAGAAAATAAATAAAAGAAGTTTCACCAAAAAACTGCTTTCCCACACTAGATGGCACTAGTTGTTGTGGTGAGCGAGTCTAAAAAAATATTTTAAGTATTGCTAACCACGTTTCTCAGGAAAAAATTAAGGTTTGCATTATTTGGGCATGGACTGGATTAATAAAACTATATTTGCAAGAATTATGTAATTCCTTTAAAAATCACGCTACATTGTACTGCTGCCACACTAGATGGCGCTAGCGAATATTTTCAACTATTCGACAACAGATGGCGCTAAACGTTTTGGTTAGCGAGTTTGTTCAACTATTCGACCACAGATGGCAGACAGATGCAATGCCAGAGGGCGTTACGTTCCTTTAAATGCAGTGGTTATTTAAAAATGCTTTGTTCGTTTGAGGCTTGTCAACTAACAAAAATAATAAAAACAAAACATACATTTCCTTTTCATTACTATTTAATTGATCAAAAATAAATCACTCTTATTATAGTGACTAAGGTACTTATATAGTATTCATGTAGGGTAACAAGATTATTATTAGGCATGGATAAAACGGAACGTCAAAATGGAGTAGTGCTTAAAGAGGAAACCGGACGCTCTAGATTAAAAACAATAAACGTATTGTTTTTATAGACATTTTAACCTTGACCTTATTCGGAATAATGAATCCATAGTAATTTCAGTTTTAATTTTTAAACCTTACTGTCAAAACGGAAATCCTGCACATTGTCCCGAATCGGAGGGCAGTTACTGGTCATGTCCTTTCATCCAGATCCGTTCAGCCGTTGGAGCGTGATTGAGTAACAAACATCCATACATCCATACATCCACACATCCATCCATCCATCCAAACTTTCGCATTTATAATATTTATATGACTAGCTGATGCCCGCGACTTCGTCCGCGTGGTTTAAGTTTTTTTGATTCCCGCGGGAATTCATTAATTTTCCGGTATAAAAAGTAGCCTATGTCACTCTCGGTCCTCAACAATACCCACGCCGTCACGCCCAAAATCATGTCGATCTGTTGCTCAGTTGCGGCGTGATTGAAGGATAAGATAACAAACCAACAAACAAACACACTTTCGCATTTATAATAATATGTAGTATGATTGGTACCATACATCCATGCCTCCCACTCATAAGACCACCAGAGCTTTCCACTGAGCAAGCACTGAGCTATAAACAACAGGTTGTCAACCAATACACAGGCTCTAAACACTGAAAATAACAAGTTAACGTCACGAAACTATCTCCATAAACGTCCCCGTCCCATTGTTCCCTATCGCTATCGGGAATTTAAAAGGCCGCCCCACATTCTTTATGCCCGCTCCGTAAATTGCAGCCTTCCACAATATCAATTTATCCTCGAGGGGTGAATTGTATTTTTTTTCGATGCAAAACAGCGATCGCCTCCTCTAGATACATGCCGTATATTTCGTCCGTTCAGTGTCGGTATACCTTTAGTACGACTTTGCATACCTCGATAACTTTGATAGAACATCGATCATGGGAACACTTATAACTCAGAGAAAAACGTACCTGAAGTTAATTCATTATAAAGTCGTTCATTCAATTATACAGATTTTTGTTTTACGATGCGGCACTGCAGGATATGGACAAACTCTTAGGTTATCGGATATAGATGTAAACTCTAGTGCATGTGCTCTGAAACTTCTCAACTTCTTCCTTTCTACTCCAATCCATCCAACCTTCTCAAACGAATGCTTTTGGGCAATGTTTCTGATATGAACCACTGAGGTTTGAAATGACCTGCAGCGTCCGTAAGTATATCCTAGTCATCTGTAACATAATAATCACCTCCAAACGAGACATTTATCTCGCTCAAACCTAGACCCATGATTGCATGATTATTATGTGATGGTATTATAGAGCTTCGAAAGTCGAAACATATCAACGTTGCTGAAATGTGAAAACCTGTACTAAAGCAACCCACTCTTTACGGGAGTTCCAAAGAAATTTATTATCACATACTTGGAAAGCGATACGTTTCCCCCGAATAGTGGGCTTGTTTCCAGCGAATGGGACATCTCGGGGATATTAAATACATCTGTTTCCTTTTTCCCTTTTACTTGTGCGACGACTTGATTGATCGTCCGGATTTTCGGAAAGGTCTTCTTTGCGAAATCGTAATTAGATTTCACTGAAGTAGTATCCTCAATAGGTACATCTAATCAATTTACAAGATACTTGTTGATGCTTATGTCTTTGTTCGCGTGGGTTAAGCTTTTTTGTAATCTTGTGGGAACTGTTAAACTTTTTTGGGGAAAATTGTATCCTTAACCTTCACCAAATCAAGCTTGTGAAGTTGAGCTGTGATAGGGTAACAGACAGAGAGACAAACAGATAGAAAGACAGATAATCTCCTAATATTGGAAAGAAGCAGGCGTTATTTTGCGGAAGTCCACGATAATGAAGGAACTAAAAGTTTAATTCGCTATAATCCGCGACAATAGATAAATCTACACTACACACTAACTACAATAGTATAGGACAATAGGTAGATACACACTGTACCATATAGATTAACCTATTGTCGCGGATTATAGCTAATTAAACTACTAGCTCCTTCATTAGATAATCTCCTGTATTTATTAACTTTAGCAGGTACTTGAACGGTTAATTCGATACTTACTAATTAATTTGATACTTAACGAAGTATCAGAATAGGTAATGCTATCTACAGTTGTATTAGTAAGGATGTTTATACCAAAATTTTTGTAAGTCATGATTTTGCAAGACAATATTGTAAACATTATTTTGCAGGTTTTTGCAATTCTAGAAAACGACATTCCAATTTTCAATTTCTAAATCAATGGGAGATTAATTTATCTCAAAGGCATGTTTATTACGAAACTAATAAAGTTTCTTGTAGTCTAATATTTTGTTCTACAGGTGTATTTATGTTCAGGGTTGACGATAACACAGGAAGAAGGGAGAACTAAATCCGCTCACCGCAAGAGACAATGAGCAGCAGTCAGCATCCATAGAGCAGTGATGACGGATCCCCCACAGATGGGGTACGTCTTCTCCCGCAGCGACAACTGCCATGGCACTGCGGCTATAGAGGTGTTCACACCTGATACGATGCGGCGGGTTGAACCTGTTGGAAACGACCATAAAGTTATATGTATCGATGATTGAAATAGAATGAGTAACTAAAATTCTACATCAATGGTAGCGATCCTACTTGAGTATTATTTTTTTTTTAAATATTTTTATATTTTATCTATGGACAACTAAAAATTATTGCATTTAAAAAAAACTTAAAAATTTATCGAAGGTGTCACATCATTCACAAAAAAACTACATAAAACTTTCAGTGTGCGCGTAAAACCAAAAGTTACATTACAAAACATTTTTAACTTTAAATTAAGTATACAAAAAATTTACATTGAAGTTTTAGAAAAATCGGTTGAAAAGATGGGCTAAAGCACTGCCGACAGGCCGACAGACAGATGGAGAGACAGACAGTAAGACAGACACACTTTCGCATTAATAATATTAGTATTGATTCATCTAGCACTGACGGTAACAAAAGCAGAAGCCCTTATACCTAACAAGTTACGGAAGAAACTTCTGTTCTCTAAATCTATCCAATATCGATATTTATCATAATTACCTCTTCGACTTGTATTGGTATTTTCTGAAAAAAGATAAGTATATTTTAGTGCCATGTCAAAGATCAAATAGGTTCAGAGATTAAATTCAGCATCATTCTGATAATTTATCTTACTAGATGGGCCCTGGCCTAGACGTTGTCCTGCCCTGAATCTAGAACCCGATTGCAGCGCCAGTGAATATAAACCTTCCCGGGAACCACTCAAATTCCATTAGAATCGGTCCAGCCGTTCGGAAGTGATGCGCTCACTATGTTCGGCATTTGATTTTTATATTACCTACTAGATGATGCCCGCGACTTCATCCGCATGGATTAAGATTTTTTGATTCACGCGGGAACTTTTTAATTTTCCGGGATAAAAAGTAGCCATGTCCTTTCCCACGATACAAACTATCCCCATACCAAATTTCATCAAAATCGGTTGAACAGATGGGCCGTGAAATCGTAGCAGACAGACATACGGACAGGCAGACAGACACACTTTCGCATTTATAATATTAGTATGGATTAAAAATGCTGTGTAGTGGTGGGTTGGCTCTACAACAATACCTAATAATGGCGATTAACAATTAAGTATTATGCCTTCTTGAAATGTTGAAGTGAACTTTGATTAAAATCAAATAAATATTATAAATGCGAAAGTTTGGATGTATGGATGTATGTTTGTTACTCAATCACGCTCCAACGGATGAACGGATCTGGATGAAATTTGGCACAGAGATAGATTATAGTCTGGAATAGCACATAGGCTACTTTTTATCCCGGAAAATTAAAGAGTTCCCGCGGGAACCGAAAAACCTCAATCCACGCGGACGAAGTCGCGGGCATCAGCTAGTATATTTATATATCAAACTCTACAAGAGTGGATCAAACTAAAATTTATCTATATAAAGACTCTTATTTATAGAATTCATTAATTACCCAATAATTTATCCAGTAAGTTGTTAAATAGCTTCTTATACTTCTGTTGCACGTGGGTTTTGTTCAGGAACTTCAGTATGTTATTTTTCTGCATCTCTGCTTCGACCACCAACTCTGAATAGTCTACCTCTACCACTGTTTGGTTTGTCGCCATTGACTCTTTTATTTCTTGTCCGATCACAATAACTATTACGATAAATATTTTATACACTAGACTCATTGTTGTAGTTTATTTCTCAGATAAAGTTAATTCAATAATATTTTTTAACTTACGTACAAGGATAATTTAGATTTTAATATTATTATTAAAGTATGTCTTTTTGCACAACATACGGACTATGTTGTATGTTGTTTATGCATGTTTGTTGAATATTATTCTTCTCGTTTCCCTGAGGATTGTTGTATTACAATTAATTATTCCATCAATCAATTATTGATAACGCTTTCGAACTCCCATACGTTAATCGACCGAGGCTTCAAATTAGTGATTATTTTCTTTGTCTGATCAAATGCAAGTGTTACCTAAATTGTTAAATCTTTGTCTTTTATACACATAATATACAATTTCTTCACATCATATTTTAAAAAATCCAAATTTTTCCTTCCAATTTATGCATTTTTAAAAGTTTCTGTACTTGGAATAGAAAACCACTACTGGTATTATAATTTTTACGAAATATTCAGTAGCCTAACATAAAAGTTAGTAAGCGTGAAATTAATAATAATAACAAAATTCTTTGCTAAACCAGCTTACATAATAATTATTACTTTGGAATATGTGGCTAGATGTTTAATTGTAATAAGATTTTAATTTGGATTCATGAATTCTTTTAAGATTACTACTTATTACTATTACTTTATTACGTACTATTTATATGATGATTATTTTTTACTTTATATGCGTACTGATCTTTACGATTTCTCTAAAATAATTTATCAAGCGTTAAAAGCTTTTAACAATTTATTTATTAATATCCTGAAATCCTGTGGCCGCAGATTAAATAAAATTACCGGATTAACTACTTTAAATTACTTTTAGCTTACATTTCGGAGTTTTCAGATCGTCAACACAGAGTTGTTAGAACCCTCGAAGTCGTAATTTCTTTCGTATTTAGAAAGCGTAGGTTCCTTTTGAAATTCAACGAAATCCGTCGTCTCCGAGTATTTTAAAACTCACCAGATCTACTGTAGAATGTAATTAACAAGTTTTAAGGTACCTACGAGTACCGACCTCGCCAATCTGTAATTAAATTTGTTTCATTCGACTAAGTTTCAAGCTCCGAGTAGTCCGAAGCCCTCAATGCAGTGCCAAGTTCTGCTTAACTTTGAATTAGTCACACATTTTGTTGTTGCGGTTTTTGAATTATCAAAAAGCGCAACAACAAAATCAAATAAATAATAAAACGAACATAATCAAATAAAATCAACTAATGTTGATTTTATTTGCCTTAGTTGTTCTTTAAAAAGTAACTTCCTCAGTATTCTCCATTTCATTCTCTAAGTCTGTTTGCATCCACTGCTGGATATGGGCATAGGCGTTTTCGAGAGCGCGCGTCTTCACATTCTTCATTCACCAGCTTCGCGCTCCACTCTACTACGGGGTCTCCCACTCCCGAAGGGTCCTGAAAGGTCAGGAAGGCCTTATCAGCCTTGTATATTTTTGCACACTGTCTGAAAATAAAACAAAAACTAAACAGCCCAAATTAGTTCCAATTTTGGCCACCGGGCCAGTTAAGTTGGCAAGGTTGGTGGGATTGTAACATATTAAGTGCGTCTTCGAACTTGGTTTGTCTTACGCCATTAATTTACTTTGTGAACTTGTTAGATAGATAGTTGTTCCAAGGTTGGCAAATAAAATTAATCGTAATAAAACAAGCAAATACAATTCAACTAAAACTAATAGAAATTCTCTAAGCAAGCTCTCCAGACTCTACAAAGTTGAAGCACCACTCCTCTCCGAAGATATAGTTTTTCTGAAGGCGCTTGTAATTATATCGACTTTTCGCTACATTTATCTTTTGCTATTTTTCTATCAAGGCGCTTTGTAGCCATTGAATTTTTAAATTGTGAAACAGAGTAGGTAAGTATTGAAACTTTTTTGAACTCGTAAGGATAGATTAAACGGTAGATTAAACTATCTGCTTAGTGCTCTACCACTTTTCAGAGAGGCTACATACTTAATCCATACATCATATTACTAATATTATAAACAGAGAGAGTAGATTGGATGGATTAGAGTAGAAAGGAGAAAGAAGTTGAGAAGTTTCAGAACACACGCACTAGAGTTTACATGTATATGTATATCCGATAACCTAAACTCCCTATTAAGGATAGAGATTGTCCATGTCCTGCAGTGCCGCATCGTAAAACAAAAATTGGTATCATTGAAATAACGACTTTATAATGAATTAACTTTAGGTACGTTTTTCTCTGAGTTATAAGTGTTTCCATGATCGATGTTCTATCAAAGTCATCGAGGTATGCAAAGTCGTACTAAAGGTACACCGACACTGAACGGGCGAAATATACGGCATGTATCTAGAGGAGGCGATCGCTGTTTTGCATCGAAAAAAAATACAATTCACCCCTCGAGGATAAATTGATATTGTGGAAGGCTGCAATTCACGGAGCGGGCATAAAGAATGTGGGGCGGCCTTTTAAATTCCCGATAGCGATAGGGAACAATGGGAAGGGGACGTTTATGGAGATAGTTTCGTGACGTTAACTTGTTATTTTCAGTGTTTAGAGCCTGTGTATTAGTTGACAACCTGTTGTTTATAGCTCAGTGCTTGCTCAGTGGGAAGCTCTGGTGGTCTTATGAGTGGGAGGCATGGATGTATGGTACCAATCATACTAATATTATAAATGCGAAAGTGTGTTTGTTTGTTGGTTTGTCCTTCAATTACGCCGCAACGGAGCAACGGATCGAAGTGATTTTTGGCATGGGTATAGTTGAGGACCTGGACAGTGACATAGGCTACTTTTTATCCCGGACAGTTAAGGAGTTCCCGCGGGAATCAAAAAACTTAAACCCCGCGGATGAAGTCGCAGACATCAGCTAGTAAATTATAAATGCAAAAGTGTGTCTGTCTGTCCGTGTGTCTGATAACGATGAAGTATGCTGTTTGAGATTTCATACAAGCGGTTTTTGCTGGCTCAAGGTGGAGACCTTTAAACAAGTTAATACAATACAACCCACGCACAAAGTGCGGTCAAAGGGAAATGAGCGACTGACCGCGTGTTACCCTGCGTCTTTGTGGCGAGTGACCCGGGAGCATTACCTTTTTTTTAAAGACCTCCGTGGTGCAGTGTTGAGCGCTGTTGTCTTAACGTGCGGAGGTCGCGGGTTCGATCCCCGGCATGGTCAATTTGGAAATGTATAATTTCTGATTTTTCCCTGGTCTGGCCTGGTGGGAGGCTTTGGCCGTGGCTAGTTACCACCCTACTGGCAAAGACGTGCCGCCAGGCGATTTAGCGTTACGGTACGATGCCGTGTAGAAACCGAATAGGGATATGGGTTTATTAAAACTCCCATTCCCCTAACAGTTAAGCCCGCTACCATCAGGGCGCCTTCAAATTCACAAACAAGACTCCAATTGAAAAAAAATGAAGCATGTAAGTATAATATTAATATGTATTGTTAACACAACTACTTTATATTTTCGTTGTTTCGTATTAATAGTAACACAGAGCAGTGTTTCTTCGTCAGATTCCATCGTGAAAATAAATTATATAGGTACAACCCTATGATGTTCGAACCTCGCGACAGGAGCGCGGCCGCAGCGCTGCTGCCGCGCTACGCTTTGCGGCAAATTTGAAGGCGCCCTTAGACTGCATCATCACTTACCATCACGTGAGATCGCAGTCAAGGGCTAAATAGTTAGTTAGTAAATACTTGTAAATTCTCCAGGATGAAACGACGCTTGGTCAGCGTGGTGGACTATAACCCAAGCGCTTCTCATTCAGAGAGAACATCCTCCTTCAATAGTGTTATTGATGATCTCTTTGAAAGTAACGAGTAGGATTGAAAAAATTTCAGTTTTGACAACATTTTTGGCGCAAGGATGAGCGCTGAGGATGTGGTCTTATCCATGTCAATTCTGAATGAGCGAGAAGTTTAATTCGCTATAATCCGCCACAGTAGACAAATCTATGTGGTACAGTGCGTGTACTCGACAATGCACATTACAATCGTGCATTGTCGAGTCAACATCTCCTGAAGATGCTCCGGTTTCGGAGTGAGACGTACGTTGAGAGTGATTTGAAAGATTTGTGTGGTGCGAATTGCTGGGTGGTGGGTGTTCGCATGCTATTGATGAAGGACACGCACTGTACCACATAGATTTGTCTACTGTGGCGGATTATAGCGAATTAAACTTCTCGTTCATTCATTATCATGGACTTCCGCAAAGTAACACCTGCTTCGATTCAATACATGTCAATTCTCATTAACTAAATAAAACACGACAAATTATACGCAGAGCAGACATGCATTTATTTAAAAGTTCACTATGCTTCGAAAAAGGACAATAATTGCATTTTACTTTCATCATAGAACATTTTTATATAACTGCATTAAAGGGAACATGAACCCCTTTTAGCCAGGAATATCTGTTTTCCATTCTCTTTCTTGCTGCAACTGCTATAGCAGTTCAACCAGCAGAGGTTCCAGTACGTGACGTCATCGCTGCCACACACAGGAGAGTAGCCAGCAGGCACGCAGTAGCTGCATTCGCAGGCCACCGCCTGGCACGGTCCGCTGTGGAACACGCTGATCGGCGACTCACTCACCGGCCGTTGATAATTAGCGCATCTCAACTCGCACTCGTTATCATAAGTTTTACAATCAGTGCCACACACCGGCAAGTACTGACTAGTGCAGAAGCACGAAGAGCACACGCCGAAAGCTATTGCGTTTAAGTACGGATTGTTAGTACGTTCCGCCTCGCAGTTCAACTCGCACATATTCGGGAAAGTCCTTGGCTGCAACTTCCCATCAGTCGCACACACGGGCTTGTACTGCAAGGGACACATGCATGGTAAACATATCTTTGTAGGGGCAGGTACAACTGGCCCACTCAAAGAGCAAGTCTGTTTCCTATTTTGGCACGCGATTTCACACAGATTATTATACTCGATGCCGTCGCTTGCGCATACTGGATCTTTTGTATCGGGGCACTGGCATGCATCTATACACTGTCCTACGTTCTTGAATTCGATTGGACGTAGTCCTTTAGCTTTTGCGTTTGCGCTGGCGCAGTTGAGTTCGCAAAGGTTTCTGTACAGAATGTTGTCGGTGCCGCAGACAGGGGATGCGATGGTGGAGCAGTTGCAAGGCGGGCCGAGGCAAGCGGATCTGTACGCGAGGTATACGAGAGGTTTCTTTGCTTGCGAGCGTCTGTAGTTGTTACATGACAAATCGCATTCGTTAGAATACGTTTGCCCGTCGACGCTGCATACAGGGAGGTCTATCGCTTGGCAAACACAATCGCTGCAGGTGACGCCGTCATTACAAGCCGTGACAGCCGGTTTGCCTTTTTTCACTCCGTTGTTGCTGTAGCATTCCATCACGCATTGGTTGGTGTACGTTACCCCGTCCGAACCGCAGACGGGGTTGTAGTTATACTCGCAGGGACACACGAACGGCTGGATGACTGGCTTCTTCACCATGAGATCGTCGCATTGTATCTGTGCAGCTTGGAGTAGTGTTAATACAGAAAGTGTCCCTAGAATCATAACCAAACAGATCAAAAGATCTTTATTCAAACTGGGGCCTTACTGTCAACGTTTAAAGCCATAATGTTTCTTTATTGTTGACTTTCGTGTTTTAAAATTACAATCCTTATTTTAGGAACGTCAAGGTACGTGACATCAAACTGTCATTTTGAGTAATATTGCTTACTAGCTGATGCCCGCGACTTCGTCCGCGTGGTTTAAGTTTTTTTGATTCCCGCGGGAACTCCTTAATTTTCCGGGATATAAAGTAGCCTATGTCACTCTCCAGGTCCTCAACTATACCTATACCAAAAATCACGTTGATCCGTTGCTCCATTGTGGCGTGATTGAAGGACAAACCAACAAACGAATAAACCGACAAAAAAATACACTTTCGCATTTATAATATTAGTTAAATATGATGTACCTATTGCTTTAAGCGCTGACAGTATGGCCGCTGTAAATTTTTTGAACGTCAATAGAATAGAATATATTCAAGTAATAAAAGTAAACAAGTAATAAAGATTAGAAATATCACTCAATTTCTAATAAAAATAGTTCAAGTACAATAATTGCATACCTATATTTATTATCTGCATTTTGACAGCGGCGTACTTTGCTGCTACAAAGTACAGTTATTTTTGCAGTGTAGCAGTTTGTTTTATAGTCAAAATACTGATATTGGAATTATTCATCAATTAGTTGAACTAAATTATTATCTGCTAGATGATGCCCGCGACTTCATCTCCGTGGATTGTTTTTTAGGGTTCCGTACCCAAAGGGTAAAAACGGGACCCTATTACTAAGACTCCGCTGTCTGTCTGTCTGTCTGTCTCCAGGCTGTATCTCATAAACCGTGATAGCTAGAAAGCTGAAATTTTCACAAATGATGTATTTCCGTTGCCGCTATAACAACAAATACTAAAAATTAAAAAAATATATATATTAAGGGGATACAATAAACGTGTTTTTTTCGTATTTTTTGCTCAATATTAAAAACGGTATCAGGTAGACGGTTCAAATTTTCACAGAATATTAACTTGTATTAATATTTATTTTGAAAGGTAATCCTTTCAAAATAAATAATTAAATATCAATAAAGTAAATATTAAAGGGGGGCTCCCATACAACAAACGTAATTTTTATTTTTAATACGTCATAAATCGTAAGACTTACTACAGGTTTGTACGGAACCCTCGGTGCGCGAGTCCGACTCGCACTTGGCCGGTTTTTTTTAATCCCGGGGTAACTCCTTAATTTATCGGAATTAAAAGTAGCTTAAGTCTTTCCACAGGATGCATCCTATCTCTACACTAAATTTCATCAAAATTGGTTGAAAAGATGGGCCGTCAAAGCGTAGTAGACAGACAGACACAGATATATTAGTATGGATTAAAAATGTAGGTTACCTTACTTAATGTATGGACTGAAATTGTTATGATAAAATTCAGGCAGCAATAATTGTTTATAGGGCCGGTGAACGAACGGTTAATTAACCCTAATAACAAATATAACACGTTGTTTAATGGTGGAGGATACATTAAGCAGATTATGTAAGAATGCCTTGTGACTAGCTGTAGGAATAACTTTACTTCAATACCAATATTATAAATGCGAAAGTTTGGATGGATGGATAGACGGATGGATTGTTTGTTACTCCATCACGCCAGGATTGCTGAACCGATCTGGATGCAATTTTGCACAGAGATGGATTATAGTCTAGAATAACATTCTGTTTTCCCTCTTGATTATAATATGGGGCTCTTCAAAGGGCGGATAAATAAACATCTCCAAAGCCAGTAACGCATTGGCGGTTCCTCTGATGCTGCAAATGTTCATGGGCGGCGTTAATCACTTACCATCAGGTGACCAGCCTGCTCGTTTGCTCGCTAAAAAAAAAACAAGCTACTTTTTATCTCGGAAAATTCAAGGATTCCCGCAGGAACCATAAAACCGTAAATACCACAGTATTATTAAACCCATACCCCATAAGTCAATGCCATACCCTTAATCGGTTTCTACACTGCGTAGAGCTGGAACTCTACTGCTCTCTGCCTCTGGTCTCTACTGGACTGCCTCGTTGGTCTAGTGGTTAGCATGTTCGACTGCGGCCGTCGAGGTCCCGGGTTCGAGTCCCGGGTCGGGCCATAACAAGTATTGGGTTTTTCTAACAAGAAATTCTCAGTACTAGCCCGGAGTTAGGAAGTTGGCGGTGTTTCACCCCCGTGCCTCGGAGAGCACGTTAAGCCGTCGGTCCTGCGCCTGATCTCCGGTAGTGTCGGATGTTCCGTCCCATCGGGCTATGAGAGTAAAGGAACAGCGAGTGCACCTGTGTACGCGCACACACTTGTGCACTATAATATCTCCCGCGCAGATGGCTAATCTCTCTGGAGTTTGGCCGCCGTGGCCGAAATTCGGTCGGGAGGACATTATTATTATTATTAGAGCTGGAACACTAAAATCGCTTGGCGGCCCGTCTTTGCCGCTAGGCTGTTAACTAGCCCCGCCTGAAGCCTCTCACTAGGCCAAAACAGCGAAAATTGAGAAATTATAAAGTTTCAAATCTCGAGACCTTCCATGCATGCCTCGCACTGACCACTGACCACAGCGCCTGGGAGGTCGTCGAACTCCTTATGTCCTCGTCATTCCTCTAACTTATTTTTATCATAATACTAGCTGATGCCCTCGACTTCGTCCGCGTAGATGTTTTTTTTTTAAATTCCCATGAGAACTCCTTAATATTCAAGGATTTATAGTCGCCTATACGTCACTCTCCTGTATGGCTAGCATGCGCACTACGAGTAAAATTATGTCTACCTACTATAATATTATACCTCTATGGTCTACCCGTTATCTCTCTCTGTCTACCGAAGCTAACATGGTTTCTTGTCTCAAAGTAGAGATAAAACTAATATTTCTTACCTGTGGTATTTTTCTCTACGAACTACTAACATGTCGACTATTTTTTTCTTGTAATATACCGCATTTAATGCATGTTGTAAATGAAAAAATTGCCGGCAACGACGTTTCTCTCTCTCTCGTCGCGAGATAGTCTCGTTGTGCGCATGCTAAGCACACTGGTAATCACGTCGCCGTTGCTCTGTTACGGTGTGATTGAAGGTCAAATCAACAAACAAACACTCGTTCGCATTTATAATATTAAAGTATTTGTAAGTTAAGGTATAAGATTTTGAGATCAACACAGTCAAATGCTTTAGATAGGTCACAGAGGACTCCAATAGCATTCCGTGAGCGTTCCCATCGTAAGAATGCTCTGAAAGTTTTGCGCCAGCATCCGTTGTGTTAGCGCCGCTCGATGACAGCGCCGCTCAATGACAGTGCCGCTCGATGACCACAGATGGCGCTGAACCTGTTGTGCGGCAAAGCAGTCGATACGCGTGGTTTTCCGCCATCAATGGCGTGACGTCACAATACTGCTTTAGAATATTACATTATAGCAACTTCAAAGTCTTTAGCGATTCGATACTCAGATTTGCCTTGAGTAGCAAGTGTTCTAGAAAGTAGACCTATCTATACCTTGGTTGCGAGTGGTTATGGATCTAGTTGTTGTTATATTGTTACATTGCAATTAATTTAATACATATATCTTATATGTTATTGTGTTTCTTCCTTAATAAATGATCGAGTCTGTGTATTACATATTGTTAGTTTGCATCTAAAAACCCTATACATCACCACACGCATGTAGGTCTATATCAGTTGTGTTACAGCCTTTAGTGAAGTAACTAGAACTGCTCGGGATGTTAATAATTAGTGGTAGAATGCATGAATAATGTTCCTATCAAAATAATATGTATTAATAATTTGCACGCCATATTATGATTGGCAGATTGTGTCTCGGCACTATACTATTGTTATTGTTACAACTTGTTATGTACTTACCTACAATCAGCAAATAAATGATTAAGATTATGATGAAGTAACTCATTTAGGTATATTAAAACTAGCTTTTGCCCGCAATTTCGCTTACGTTAAGTTCAAATTTCACACCAATTTCAAACCCCTATTTTAGCCTTTTAAGGGTTGAATTTTCAAAAATCCTTTCTTAGCGGATGCCTACGTCATAATATCTATCTGTATGCCTTTCAGCCCGATCCGTCCAGTGGTTTGAGCTGTGCGTTAATAGATCAGTCAGTCAGTCACTTTTTCTATTTATATCAGTTTTAAGTAAATAGTCAGGTATTTTCGTTATCAACACCTCAATGCCCAAAGATGATGTGTGTTCATAAGTCATAAGTCATAAGTCATAAATATTTATTCAATTTAGGTAGATGCACTACACTTATTGACGTCCAGTTACATAAAAATATGATGGTGATAATCTGTTACGGTATCTTAAAATTAAAGCTACGAGGGTTCCAAACGCGCCCAGGTCTGAGAAGAGCCCACAACAAACTCAGCTTGGGTTTTTTTTTTTTTTCATTATCACCATCTCACAAATCATCTTAACTATCAGAGCCGTTAGAGCAAATTATTGCCAAGCTTCCTTGTCATTTAAGTAATCCTTCACATGGTAATAGGATTTTCCAATGAGTTTACGTTTTACATTAACTTTGAACTTATTCAGAGACATCTTCAACATGTCTTCTGGGAGCTTATTGTAGAAGCGGACACTCTTTCCAACAAATGAATTGCTAGTTTTACTAAGCCTAGAAGCAGGCATTACAAGTTTATTTTTATTTCTAGTATTGACATTATGACAATCACTTTTCTTCTTGAATTTATCAATGCGTTTATGCACGTATACTAAATTTTGAAATATATATTGGTTGTGCACTGTCATAATATTGATTTTTTTGAATTTATCTCTTAGTGACTCTCTTGGTCCCATATTATATATGGCTCGAACAGCCCTCTTCTGCAGCACAAAAACAGAATTAATATCAGCAGCATTACCCCATAATAATATACCATATGACATAATGCTGTGAAAATAACCAAAATAAACTAATCTCGCCGTTTCTATATCTGTCAACTGGCGAATCTTTTTAACCGCGTATGCAGCAGAACTAAGCCTGTTCGATAAGTCATTTATGTGATGGCCCCATTGGAGTTTAGCATCTAACGTTATTCCGAGAAAAACAGCGGTATCCACTAAATCTAATTCCTCATGATCAAGTTGTACAGTGGTTTTTACCTGTTTGACATTAGGTAATGTAAATTTGATACACTTTGTCTTTTTTCCATTGAGGAGTAGGTTATTAGCTTCAAACCACTGTACCACTTTAGTGAGAGAATTGTTTACTTCGTCAAGAGTTGTTTCGTAACGATTTATTTTAAACAAAAGTGATGTATCATCAGCAAACAATACTATCCCATGATTATCTTTGGCAAGATAAGGAAGATCATTAATGTAAATGAGGAATAGAAAAGGCCCTAAAATTGAACCTTGTGGAACCCCCATTTTTACAATCGATCCGGAAGACCGCTTTCCATTGACGTCTACCTTTTGCATCCTATTTTTTAAGTAGGAATTCATCATATCCAGTGCTACACCCCTAATTCCATAATGGTGCAGTTTTCTGACTAATGTTTCATGATCAACACAATCAAAAGCCTTGGATAAATCACAGAAAACGCCAAGTGCATCACGTGACTCTTCCCAGGCTTCAAATATATTTTGAATTAACTCAACACCAGCATCGATTGTTGAGCGACCCCGTGTAAATCCAAACTGTTTACTATGTAACAAGTCATTATTACAAAAATGCTTAAGCAATTGAATTAATATTAATTTTTCAAATACTTTACTGAAAGTGGGTAGTACAGATATAGGTCTAAAGTTAGTGGGGTCACTGGTACTACCTGATTTGAATAGAGGAATTATTTTGCTATGCTTCATTAAGTCAGGAAACTCACCACAATCAATACAGTTATTAAATATTAATGCTAACTCGGGAGCAACGATATCAATCAATGATTTTACAACGTTAACGGAAATGCCCCACAAATCATTTGTCTTCTTATTGTTAATTAATTTGAATGCTTTAATAACGTCAGAGCAGTTAACGTGACAGAATTTAAAAACGTTATTACATTCAGGCACGTTATCCTCCAGTAAAGTAAGAGCGGCATTTGGTGAGGAGTTCAACGATTCTGTGGTAGAAACAGGTTCTATTTCCGTCCTCACTGAAACGCTGAAACGTGAACTTATGTAGCGTACCTGACTGTTGTTCTTAATAGAAAGAGAAAAGAAACGCTATGTTTTGGAATGGAATGACTTTATTCAAAAACCTTAGCCTAATTTATACACAAATTTGCTATGTCAAACCTAGATCCTAAATGTAACCGGCGGGCAGCCGAGCGCTGGATTATTATGTATCCATACTTTTATGCGGCCTGATCCACAAGTTCAAGGTCCCCATCCAATTGGATGGTGATAGAAGGTGGGATTCTATCACCATCAAATTTTGAATAATAAATCTATCTTCGTACTTTTGTTGCTATACTATTTGTGGAGGATCGGTGTGACCCGAGCCACAGCGAGGGAGTGAAATCAAAACACTAATTGTTGTTTGTTGCGCAGCGAGATGTGCTCGCCTCGGAGTCTCGTTGTGAAGTGCGTAACTCGACCGGGGGCGGCCGGTTTTTATTGTATTTCGAAGCATACATATGTCGCTATATTTATTAACGAGCTCGTATAATCACGTTTGCCAATAGGACGCTTTTACAAATTGCGCAATGATTACAATATTAAAACTATAATAATTAAAACTTAGTAATACACATAAAAACACATAGAAAACGAATACAAATAGAAAACTAATACAAATAGAAAAGTTAATGCTATAGGTAAAGGAAAAAATCAGTTATTTATTATAAAATAGTTTTCATAAATAGCTATTAGTACATGATAATTCAAGATATTTACTAACTTAGTTTCATTACATATTATTATAGTTTTAGCTACTGTACTCTAGTAATATGATATAAATCTTTGATGCACACAAGTGATAATTAATTATAAGTGAGTTTACATTTTAACAAAACAAAGGTTCTAATATTAATAATAATATTATTAATAATAATATTTCCAACTAGCTGATGCCCGCGACTTCGTCCGCGTGGATCGAGGTTTTTCGGTTCCCGCGGGAACTCCTTAATTTTCCGGGATAAAAAGTAGTCTATGTGTTATTGCAGACTATAATCTATCTCTGTGCCAAATTTCATCCAGATCCGTTCAGCCGTTGGGGCGTGATTGAGTAACAAACATCCATACATCCATACATCCATCCAAACTTTCGCATTTATAATATTTATTTGATTTAGTTGCCTTAATCGTGGTTATATTAATATGGCAATAATTTGTCTCATATACTCCGGTATTCCAAGGATCTATTTATTTATGTAAGCTGAGACGAAGTCTCGTATAGCGCTAACTAATAAGTAGCTATATTATAGGTAAATGACATATATTATGTATGGTTTAAACTAAATAATATGCAAAATTACTGTACAAAATAAGCCTCTATCACTTATGCGGTAAATCTATATACTTATAATAAAACTGTAACAGGTCCAATTCTGTACATTGAAGATATTTTGAAAATTTTTTTTGGAGCGCACTCATTATTCGATACTGAAGCCAAATCTGTAATTTTTTTCATTTTTGTCTGTCTGTCTGTCTGTCTGTCTGTCTGTCTGTATCTTGGCCGCGCATCACGCCGAAACTACTGAATGAATTCAAACGAAACTTGGCATGATTTGAGCCCATACTACGAGGTAGGACATAGGATACTTTTTATTCCGAAATTCTACCCCCGAAGGGGTGAAATAGGGGTTGAAAGTTTGTATGAAAGTCCTTAATTTCTCAAATTATAGCCATGAAACTTGATATATTAACTGCGGGTTGAAAATGAAAACATATGTGTTTCACAGTTTTCAAAATTCCACCCCCGAAGGGGTGAAATAGGGGTTGAGAGTTTGTATGAAAAACCTTAATTTCTCAAGTTATAGCCATGAAACATGATATATGAGCTGCGGGTTGAAAATGAAAACATATGTGTTTCACAGTTTTTCAAAATTCCACCCCCGAAGGGGTGAAATAGGGGTTGAGAGTTTGTATGAAAGTCCTTAATTTCTCAAGTTATAGCCATGAAACAGCATTTGGGCTTTCGTTAAAATATGAAGAAGTACGTGTTTCACCATTATAGGGGGATTATACCGTGGGATAGTAATATAGGCTACTTTTTATCCTGGAAAATTAACTGAAAAACTTATTCCACGCGGAAGAAGTCGCGGGCATCAGCTATAAAGAATATACATACATACATACATACATACATAGGCTACTTTTATTCCCGGAAAATTAATGAGTTCCCGCGGGAATCGAAAAAACTTAGTCCACGCGGACGAAGTCGCGGGCATCAGCTAGTTATTTATATATCCTAATAATCTATGAGTAAAAGATTCAGGACCCGATCGCAAGTAAGGCACAATCTTCAACACTATTGATGGACTCTATCTAGCCTCTGCTGGTGGAAAAGGTAAAAAAGAAAGAAAGTAATGAAGTAAGTTTTATTTTTAGAAGAATTCAATACGAAATAAATAATACATAGAAAATGGTTGCACAAAAAAAAAGATGCACAAACTAAGTACGGGATTTTAAACGCAAGGCTTTTCGCATTCACCTTCGTATGAAACTTTAACTTGTCGTTTAGTGTTCTCGTATCCTGCATTTTTACAACGAAGTGTACATTCGTTCGAGTAAGTTATGCCATCGCTTCCGCATACTGGATCATACATAGCTGGGCAGATACAACCCTCATCAGGGCATACCCCGTCACTCGCTTTGGCTAGGCGATTATTTCTTTTATTTTCTTCAATGGTGCAGTTTAGGCTGCATTCGTTAGGATACGTCACACCGTCTGTTCCACAAACTGGTAAGTATATCAAAGGGCATATGCATGCCGGAGGACATTCACCATCACTTACAACTACTATCTGCTCATTTTGGGACCGCTCTTCATTGAGGCATGCCACTGTACAGTCACTAAAGTAAGTAATGCCATCATTACCACATACAGGATCATATATAAAGGGGCAGGAACAACCTTCATCATCATCAGTGCATTCACCTTGGCTTTTAACACTGATCGAAGGACGTCCAAGTCTAATATTTTCTTGACTGGCAATATTGAGGAAACAATCGTTGGAATAGGTGACGTTATCAGTACCACACACTGGAGAATAATACAACAGACAGAATTCTATTACTTGACACTCTTCTTCAGGGGCTTGTTCAAGCGCTTGTTGACCGGATCTCACGCGTCTATCACTTTCACATCTAAGTTCACACTCGTTCGGATATATTTTGCCATCACTTGCACAGACTGGGTCATATACAGCTGGGCAGATACATTCAGTACACTCCCCGTCGTATTGTCTTTTGATGAGAGATTTCCTGACTCTGTTGATACATCCCAGGTTACATAAACTTGGGTAAGTTATGTTATCACTGCCGCATACGGGCTGATAAATGGCAGGACAGAAGCAACTAGTAGGGCATTCACCTTCACTCGATATGGTAAGTAATGGTTGACAGCTTCTGTTACGTGCAAAATTTTCACACTCCAACTCGCATGCACTAGCGTATGTTTTACCATCACTGCCGCACACAGGTTGGTAAACAAAATATAACGGACACTTGCAAGACACGCATTCGCCCTCGTACCGATATGTTATGGGAGTCTGATTACTGTCAAAACTTTTTTTGATGGCAACATTTAGGAAACATTCGTTTGAATAGGTAATGCCGTTTGAACCACACACAGGTTGATAAACTTGAGAGCAAACGATTGGATCCGAGCAAGCGCCTTGCTTTGCTATTTTAACCGGTGGTTTATTACATGTACGTTGTTTGTTCTTGCAACTGAGTTGGCATGCATTACCGTAAGTCACACCATCGGTGCCGCATACTGGAGCGTACAGTAGATATGTACAGGTACAAATGCAGGATTCAACACACTCGCCTTCGTAATCTATCGTTATAGTCTGTTGTCCATTGTTTGATCTGTTTGCAATATCCAAGTAACATTGGTTAACATAAGTATTGTTATCGCTGCCACAGACCGGTTCATATACGCCTGGATATTTGCAAGAACCAGGGCATTCTCCATCGGTGATGACAGAAATAGGCGGTATTCCGCCACGTTTAAGTTCATTTTTGCAACCAACTTCACATTTATTGGGGTATGTGTTACCATCGCTACCACAAACCGGTTTGTATATTCTATTGCATGTACAAGGCTTACGACATTCTCCGTCCTTTTGCTGAAGAAGTTTTTGGCCATTTGCGGTTCTTCTTTTGTTTTCACAATTGAATGTGCACTTGTTTCCATAAGTTTTACCATCACTGCCACACACTGGCTTGTATTCTCTTGTACAAACACATGGAGCGATACACGTGCCATTGTATGCTACTGTTATTTTATTATTGCTTTTGAGCTGCTTGTTTTTACAATTCAAATTACATATATTGGGGTAAGTTATGTTATCACTACCGCATACGGGCTGATAAATGGCAGGACAGAAGCAACTGGTAGGGCATTCACCTTCACTCTTTATGGTAAGTAATGGTTGACAGCTTCTATTACGTGCCAAATTTTCACACTCCAACTCGCATGCACTAGCGTATGTTTTACCATCACTGCCACATACAGGTTGGTAAACAAAATACAACGGACACTTGCAAGACACGCATTTGCCCTCGTACCGATACGTTATGGGAGTCTGATTTCTGTCAAAACTTTTTTTGCTGGCAACATTTAGGAAACATTCGTTTGTATAGGTAATGCCGTTTGAACCACACACAGGTTGATAAACTTGAGAGCAAACGACTGGATCCGAGCAAGCGCCTTTCTTTGCTATTTTAATCGGTGGTTTATTACATGTACGTTGTTTGTTCTTGCTACTGAGTTGGCATGCATTACCGTAAGTCACACCATCGGTGCCGCATACTGGAAGGTACACTAGATAGCAAATGTAGAATTCAACACACTCGCCTTTGTAATCTATCGTTATAGGCTGTTGTCCTTTGTTTGATCTGTTTGCAATATCCAAGTAACATTGGTTAACATAAGTTTTGTTATCGCTGCCACAGACCGGTTGATATACGCCTGGGTATTTGCAAGAAGCAGGGCATTCTCCATCGGCGATGACAGAAATAGCCGGTATACTGCCACGTTTAAGTTCATTTTTGCAACCAACTTCACATTTATTGGGGTATGTGTTACCATCGCTACCACAAACCGGTTTGTATATTCTTTTGCACGTACAAGGCTTACCACATTCTCCGTCCTTTTGTCGAAGAAGTTTTTGGCCATTTGCAGTTCTTTTTTTGTTTTCACAATTGAACATGCACTTGTTTCCATAAGTTTTGCCATCACTGCCGCACACTGGATTGTATTCTTTTGTGCAAACACATGGAGCGATACACGTGCCGTTGTATGCTACTGTTATTGGCGTTTGACAATTATTATTGCTTCTGAGCTCCTTGTTCTTGCAATTCAAATTACATACATTGGAGTAAGTTTGGTTATCACCGCCACATACAGGAGCATACTCTTCTGTACAAACACAAGATTCCCTGCATACTCCCTGATAATCTAGAAATATTTGTTTTCCATCAATTTTTTTATAGTAGTCTCTGGTACAGTTAAATATGCATTCATTAGCGTAAGTGACGTTATCGGATCCGCAAACCGGCAACAGGATTTTGGGACATGGGCAAGATGGCGCTGCTACAGTGGTCGCGATTGTAATATGATGCGTACACCACACGACGAGCACCAATGTTCCTGTAAAAACATGTGATGAAGATTTAGTAATAGTTTATGACAGACTATAATATTTTAGATTTTTTTTGAAATACAATTTATACTCATACTAGCTGATGCCCGCGACTTCGTCCGGGTGGTTTAAGTTTTCTTATTCCCGCGGGAACTCCTTAATTTTCCGGGATAAAAAGTAGCCTATGTCACTCTCCAGGTCCTCAACTATACCCATACCAAAAATCACGTCGATCCGTTGCTCCGTTGCGGCGTGATTGAAGGACAAACCAACAAACAAACACACTTTCGCATTTATAATATTAGTATGACTAGCCAATGCCAGCAACTTCGTCCGCGTGAATTGAGGTTTTTTAGTTCCTGCAGGAACTCTTTAATTTTCCGGGATAAAAAGTAACCTATATGTTATTCCAGACTCTAATCTATCTCGGTGCCAAATTTCATCTAGATCCGTTCTGGTGTGATTGAGTAACAAACATCAATCTCTCCATCCAAAATTTTATACTCATAATATTAGTAGGTATAGATTAAAGTTTTTTTTTTTTAATCCACTGCAAGTTAGCCCTTGCCTGCGATCCCACCTGATGGTAAGTGATGATGCAGTCTAAGATGGTAGCGGGCTAACCTGTTAGGGGCATGGCAGTTATATTAAACCCATACCCCTATTCGGTTTCTACACGGCATCGTACCAGAACGCTAAATCGCTTGGCGGCACATCTTTACCGGTAGGGTGGTGACTAGTCACGGCCGAAGCCTCCCACCAGGCGAAAAAGTCTGTTTTTACACGGACTATCCGTTTAATTGGTTTAGGCGAACTTTGGTACAGAGGATAGCTTGCATGTTCTGGAGACGGACATAGCTTCGAGAAATTTGATTATGACCGTAGCCGGAAGACAAAATATTTACTCCTAAATGTCAAAATCAAAGAATTCCTGCGGGATTAAAAAAACACTAAAACTCACGTTGAGGAAGTCGCTGGCATTATGTACTCCATATTTAATATTATAAAATACTAGCTGATGCCCGCGACTTTGCCCGCGTGTATTGAGATTTTTTGGTTCCCGCGGGAACTCTTTAATTTTCCGAAATAAAAAGTAGCCTATGTGTTATTCCAGACCATAATCCATCTCTGTGCGAAATTTCATACAGATCTTCAGCCGTTCTGGCGTGATTGAATAACAAACATCCATCCATCCAAACTTTCGCATTTATAATATTAGTATAGATGCGAAGGTTTTTCAATCCATCTGTTACGTTTTCATCATAACATTAATATCGTATCTCAAAAGGTCGTGACATTACGATAATACATAATTAAGGGTTCAACAAGGGTTTCAAAAGCGCCCTGGTTTGAGGAGAAGTAGCCCAAAAACTCAACGGGGTTAATTGAAAAAAAAACATATATAAAATATAAAAATAGAATGTAATGTTCGGGTGGTCAGAAGGGGTCTTGAAATTACAAAAGCAGCAGCGACGATTACTTAATATTTATTTCACACGAAGTTTATACTATTTTCATTACTCATACACGGAAAGTAGGTTTGAAGTTGCCTGAGAAGCGGGTTGAAAGTAATACTTTTCAGCCCTAGGGAGAATCGTTTTCAACTGAATTTTTATTGGAGTTCAAATGAAACACGACTTTTTTTTTTTTTTTTATACCCGAGTGCATCCATAGACAAGAAGAAAGATAGACTTTATTCATAAAGTAAAGACAACTGATTCATAGACTTTTTATTTTGACTTTCCTTATATTCGTAATGAAAAGCACAGTGTTTACCTCGGGATGAAAGACTTATTTAGTCCCTCGAACTATAGGCCCCCTCGCTACGCTCGGGCGCCAAACCCCGTCTCGGGACTAAATAAGTTACTTTCATCCCTAGGGTAACAATGTACTATTACACTTGTAAAGACTCTTTGATAATAATATAATAGAGACTAGTTGACACTATACCAAGGACTCGTTGAAGAGAGCTTTTGGTAGGAACTGTTGGTAGGAGCTTTCGGTAGGAACTCTTGGCAAGGAACTAACTTACAAATCGGGGTGGAGGACGATATAAACTACAATAACACAAACACATTTAGGAAAGATAAACAAACAATCTCGTGGACTCTACACTCGTTAGTAATTAGTGGTAATTTCTAATAATGTGATTATCTCTAATTGAAGTACACTCGTTTACAATAATATTATGCTTCAAAAATGTACACTCAGCTACGAATTATTATATAAAAATATGCAAATATTACAAGAATATAAAAAATAGAATAAAAAATATTTTCAAAATAATAGGTAGTTATGTCATTACTATATTATGTTACCTAGTCCTAGTCGGTTTCTACACGGCATAGTACCGGAACGCTTAATCGCTTGGAGTCATGTCTTTGCCACGGCCGAAGCCTCCTACCGGACCAGACCAGAGGAAATTCAGAAATATTAAATTCCCAAATTGACCCTGCTGGGAATCGTCCCGTCTAACTCCAGGGAGGTCGTCAGACTTTACTTACTTTAATTTTGTCAAAAAAGTAGGTAAGTAGTAAGTACCTCATTTTAAGGTGTTATGACCTTAATGTTTTTAAATTATTTTACTTAATTGCTATATTTTAGTTAAATTAAAAAAAAATACAAATGATCTGCTGCTAGATGATGCCCGCGACTTCGTCCACGTGGATTAAAGTTTTTATAAAAATTCTTTCCAAAAACCGACTTCCAAAGCCACTGTAAAGTAAAAATAATTTTGATTTTACACACTACATAATATTATGTTGAAGTCGGGCGGGTATAACAAAGATAGGCAAAGTTGACGCGTCAGGCTCTCGGTTTTTTGGAAAGAATTTTTATTTTTAATTGTTTAGTGTAGGGTAGGGCGGGCTAGTTGAGAAATTTTTCACTTGAGCGGATATAGCTCCTCAATGATAAGTCTCAATGAGTTGTTATGTGGCCTGATGGATTAGTAATTTATCCCTTAGCAAAAGTGTCCATAGTAGTTTTTTTGTAACAAGTCGAATTTAAGAGCTACAGCTGTTTATATGCAGTAAGTCAAGTACGCTCAATATACTCACCTATGGGGTATATGACTATACCCCATAGGTGAGGTAAGTTGAGCAAGGGTATGGGGCAAGTTGAGCACTAAGAATGTCTAGCCAAACCATGGGTTCAATGTTGACTAGAGATGAAGTAAAATATGTGTTTGACAATCAGCTCTTTATTTATAGTATTTTAGTGATAGAACAACAAACATAAAGTAACTTTCTTTGAATAATTAACCGAAACTAGAATCAACAAAACATGAACGTATCTTAAGATTAACTTGAGAATTAGATTTAGTCTTTCTGTTTAAAATCAGACCTAAATATTTATATTATTACCCATATAGCTTATATCTTAAAAGAAAATATTAATAAGATCTTTGGAACTTAATGGTCATTGTCACTGTTCCAAATTGCAAATGACAAAAAATCACACTTTTCCCCTTTTCGTTGACAGCCTTTGCAGCATTATTTAAGTCTTCAGTAATGTAAGAAAATCTTGTAGTCTTCCTCTTGTAAGTCCGCATCCTAACAAAAAATAAAACATTCATTACTTTACTTAGTTGTTTGAGTCGTGGGATAAGTTGAGCAACTATAGCTCAACTAACCCCAACCCGGGATTTTAAAACAAAAGTGGGGTTATAAAAAAATCGTAAGAATTATACCCAGAACCTCTTTACATATCAAAAGTACAATAATTTTCTGGAAGATTAACACTTACCTGATTGAAAACAGATAACATTTGACTAATACAGACGAAAACTTGCGATAAACGACGTTTTTACTTTTTGGTCACAAAATAAACAAAACACCCGGGCGCTTAACTCGCTCGTCGAGCCACCACTAGCGATCGCGCGGTGATTACCCCTTCCGCGACCCCTTCTTTTCGCCATAAGATGCCTATGCGTACGGTGAATAGTTTACCAACTTGCCCCTATGCTCAACTAGTCCCGCCCTACCCTACCTACTCTGAATCCCCACGGCTTAGGAGTGCAGTATCCTGCAGCATCAGGGTTCAGGAGTTGGGACTCAGAGTTGAATCATATTCGTGACTTGATACCTACTATATGAATTCACCATCATAATTTCCTAATTCCCTAGTTTTGAGGATTTCATGTGGTACGATACACCTACAGCATCAGGATTGAGGATTTGGAGTCAGAATTTTTTATGGGACCACCTCGCGAGCTTCCTCTAACCACTGAACAAAAAATTTTTCAAAACGGTTTAGAAACCACGGAGATAGCACCGATATACATTTAAAAAAAACATAAGCGCTGATTTGAGAACCTCCTCCTTTTTTGGAAGTCGGTTAAAAATTCCGTCGAATCTCTTTGTTATCCTGCCCCCCTAGCATGGGCCGAGACAATTTTCTCCACAAGGAAAGGATAAAATTTTTATTCCTAAATAAATAAATAAAAACGCTAAATAACTGTGGATAAATAGTCCCCCGAGTCCCCGTGAAATGTCAAACGGGTATAAACTTCTCCTCTCCACTGTTGCCGTGCTCTGAGAAGTGGATAAGTTAATTTTATCTCTTGTTAGTGGATAAAATCGGGGGATAAAATTTTTATCCCCGGCCCATGCTAGCCCTGCAGATGTATGTAACCGGGATCCAATTTACCAATTGGACAATGTTATCAAAAACGGTTAAGCGTAAAAAGCTAATTATTTAGCTTTTCCTAATATAGTATGGCTATATACCAATTTTAAACCGACTTCTTAAAAAGGAGGAGGTTCTCAATTCGGCGCGTCTTTATATACTCATAAATTAATACATCGAATATTCAAAATTATGACTATTTTAAGTAGGTCTAATTACTTACCTATTAGAATCTTCATTGTACAACCGTAAGCTACAGCGTACGGTGTACTATGTAATGTACATGAAAAAAAATTCAATATATAGGTACCTACTATGAGTTTTGTTTGCTAAAGTGAAAATTAAAACGAAGACAAAAGGCGATAATGAAAAACGGCGGGCGTTACTCAAATTAAATACAGTTTATTGATAAAGTATAAAATAAATACGCATGCATTTCGTACGGCTTTGTCTTCGTATTTAATTTAACAGTTTATCTAAATATATAAAAGGAAAAGGTGACTGACTGACTGACCTATCAACACACAGCTTAAATGACTGGACGGATGGGGCTGAAAATTGTCATACAGATAACATACGCAGGCATACGCTAAGAAATAATTTTTGAAAATTCAACCTAAATAACCTAAAATATTCGTTTGAATTTGACGACCTCCGTGGCGCAGTGTTGAGCGCTGTTGTCTTAACGGGCGGAGGTCCCGGGTTCGATCCCCGGCAGGGTCAGTTTGGGAATTTATAATTTCAGAATTTTCCCTGGTCTGGCCTGGTGGGAGGCTTCGGCCGTGGCTAGTTACCACCCCACGTCTACCGGCAAAGACGTACCGCCCAGCGATTTAGCGTTCCGGTACGATGCCGTGTAGAAACCGAATAGGGGTATGGGTTTAATACAACTGCCATGCCCCTAACAGGTTAGCCCGCTACCATCTTAGACTGCATCATCACTTACCATCAGGTGAGATCGCAGTCTAGGGCTAACTTGTAGTGGATAAAATAAAATAAATATTTCACGTTACGTTTGCTTAGTTACCAATTTTGATTGGTTTGTCGATCAAAATCCGAACTAAGCAAACGTAACGTAAGCGAAGCCGCGCGACAAAGCTAGTAGGTACCTACAAATAACATTGTTAATAACATTACTTATTGTTTGTATTGTAAATAACATCACTATCATATAATAAATGCGAAAGTGTGTCTGTCTGTCTGTCTGTCTGCTACTTACGCTTTCACGGCCCATCTGTTCAACGGATTTTGATGAAATTTGGAACAGGAAGAGTATGTATCTCGGGGAAAGATATAAGCTATTTTTATCGCGGAAAATTAAAGAGTTCCCGCGGGAATCAAAAACCTTAAACCATGCGGACGAAGTCGCGGGCATTGTCTAGTAATTCATAAATATAATAAAGTAGGTACTAAAACTGCATATCTAATAATTAATACAGACAGCTTTTTTTATCTTTTTACTATGTGCATAATTGTTTAATGTCTATTTGTTTTATCGACATGTGCAATATGGCAGGTCACGTTCTTTGTTGTTTTTATAATTATTTAACTTTTATTGAGCTCGTGACGACGAGCAGTGAAAGCGTACAATACGTAGGTGTATATAAGTACCCATTATACCTAAATAGTGTACGCTTTCTTCTTTTTCTTTGTCACTGATATTATTTTGATACTATAATTGTTATATATTAACAATAGTATCAAAATAATATTAGTTTGTTCAGGTGCACGCTCCACGAACAACAGATAAAACATGAACAATATTATTGTATGAATCACTATTTTAATGAAAAACAAAAATATTATAGACAAACTCTCGCGCTCTCTCTCTGCGTCGTATTCCTCATTACTGGGGGTCGTGACCCCTTTCCATTAATAAATTAATGGTAAGAGTTTTCTTGGGATAATAATGCGGTGGGTTCCCACGTCCTTCCGCATAAACTCTCGCGTAACATTTAGAAAACTAGCCAAGTGCGTATCAGAATAATTAGTATAGATCGACGGTCCCTACGTACTTAAAGACATGTCAAAAACCGAGGTTTACAGGAGAGCGTAATTTATGCTCCAACTGCCCTAGAAATAATTATATTATGTACAATTTTTTTTTTTTCTATAATGTTTTATTAGCTTTAGGAACTTTATAATGGTATTTCTACATATTTAATTTTTTTCTTTTTTCTTAGAAAAACTGATAGATGTCTGTTTCTACGCTGATATTAAAATGAAAGCATGTCAGACATGTCTATGATACCTTTATATACGTAGGAAATAATAAAACTCTGTCTAAAATAGAATTTAAAAAAAAACAACTAGCCACTTCATTGGCGCCACGTTTAGCAACTGTCTCATCCCACATGTAACACGTAGCTTCTCAAAAACTGTAAAATTATATACTAATAATTTCCTTTTGTAATACAGCACACTAATTTCGCCATGTGGAGTGCAAATATCAGAAGGACTTAATTCAGCTTGAATTTTATCAACGTACTTTTTTAATTCCCTGCAGGGCTAGCATGGGCCGGAGATAAAAATTTTATCCCCCGATTTTATCCACTGACAAGAGATAAAATTAACTCAAACACTTCTCAGAGCACGGCAACAGGGGAGAGGAGAAGTTTATCCCCGTTTAACATTTCACGGGGACTCGGGGGACTATTTATCCACCGTTATTTAGCGTTTTTATTTATTTATTTAGGAATAAATTTTTTATCCTTTCCTCGGGGAGAAAATTGTCTCGGCCCATGCTAGGGGGGCTGGCAAGTTTTTGATAACCAAGTAAATGACGTAGTCAGACAAGACCGCGCTCGCGCCTCGCACCGAGTGGCGCGGATTTTATAACAACGTACAAAACGATATGTATAGATACCCGCATCTACGACATTTATTCGTAATTGTAATACATGTTCTCTTATACGATTTTTAAATGAAGTTAAATATTTAAAAAAAAATCTTGTTTAGGTATGTGCTTAAGGAAAATCTAAAGCCAATTATGCAATTTAAAAAAAATACCATTTTTGACATGACTTTATGTACGTAGGGACCGTCGACTGAAGGTTCTGTAGTTATGCAATAATAGCAAAATGTATAAACAAATATATTATGAAGAATAACCAAAACAACATAATATTTTTTATGATAATTTACTCTCCATATTATTGTAAATGTTCCTAGTAATAATTATTCGCTTTCATGTAAAACAAAAACCGACTTCAAAACTATACCTAGGCTTTAAACACAGATGTACTACATCTGTGCCTATAAAGACACCAACTTAAACTAAAAAAGTAAAAAACATTATCTGGGTAAGTATAGATTTGTTTTTTGTTGATTTTCTCAAAAATCGCTAAATCAATTTCGATAAAATTTCTACGGGACCACCTCTGAAGTATAATCTACCAAACAAAAAAAAAAAGAACCATCAAAATTGTTTCATAATTATTGGCGGAATGATTGCGTAACATACCTACATACAAAAAAAACATACAGTCGAATTGAGAAGCTCTTCCTTTTTTGAAGTCGGTTGAAAATACATATATATATATTAAGTACTAGCTAGTAGCTGATGCCCGCGACTTCGTCCGCGTGGAATAAGTTTTTTCAATTCCCACGGGAACTCCTTAATTTTCCGGGATAAAAAGTAGCCTATGTCACTCTACAGGTCCTTGACTATACCCATGCAAAAAATCACGTCGATCCGTTGCTCCGTTGCAGCGTGATTGAAGGACAAACCAACAAACCAACAAACAAACACACTTTCGCATTTATAATATTAGTATGATAATAATAATAATAATAATTATCTTGATCGACAATAAATTTAAGTACTAAAGTTGAAAATACGCGCCGTATTAAGAACATCCTCCTTTTTTGAAGTTTGTTAAAAACTTAAAACCCATGTGCCTCAACAATTTACTTCTCCATCTATCTAAAACGCTGAACAAAACTATGCGGAAGGATTTGTGATATATATACAATATGGAATACGACGCAGAGAGAGAAAAAGTAAATAATAATTACCAAGTCGTTACGTAACCAGATCCCCTGTTTAAATAACTCAATTTTAGGATAAAAAATACTGAAGTAGTTTGTAACTGAGATTCAATGAGAGAACAAAAATAAAAAAATCGACATAGTGGTCAAATTTCTGGACACATCCAGTAAACTCTGGTCGTCTGGTAACCCTATTTTTGGCTCCTTGTACGCTGGGCACGTATGACTCGCCCGAAATGAAAGGTGGCCATGATTGAATAAAGATGGCGCGGGGTTCTAGCAAATCATCCCTGAACGACTAGTATGATATTGATACTGTGAAGATATTTCGATGCTTTGCTGTAGTGATAGATCTATACTTCTATACTAATATTATAAATGCGAAAGGTTGAATGCATGGTTGGATGGATGTTTATTACTCAATCACGCCAGAACGGCTCAATGGATCTGGATGAAATTTGGGATGAAAAATGGTTGGAAAATAATTGAGATGGACTGTTATCTGGAATCATGGGCTACTTTTTATCCCAGAAAATTAAAGAGTCCCCGTGGGAATCAAAAAACCTCAATTCACGCGGACGAAGTCGCGGGCATCAGCTAGTATAAATGCGAAAGTGTGTTAGTTTGCGCCTCAAAAAAGCAACGCATTGGCGTGATTTTTTGATGGGTATAGTTGAGTAGGTACTTAAGTAATGAAAGTTCGATGTACCTACAGGTTCCCCAGGAGATCAAAAATATCACTATGCATGAAAGCGGGGTAGTGATGCTATGTTCCACCGCCTGATCTTTAAAGAACGTATCTAGATCACTCTTTACCAGTCCAATTTACGCCTATAACAGAGAGAGAGAAGAGTAGAGATAGCTACAGCGCCTGTAACTGAAGGTTAAAGTCAAGACACAAGTAGAGAACGAGAAAAACAATATGGAATGCGCCTTGTAACTGAAGGTTATGTAAGCATTTTGACGTGAACATGGTAAGTAGGAGTTCTGCCAAGTAGCTGCTGCAAACTAATTGTATTTTTGGTACGAACACCGCGTAAGGGCTTTTTGGGAAAATTAATTAGATCGTACGCTTGACGAGAGGGGGGTACGTGAAGGGGGGCGGGGGGTTGACTTATTAGTTCCTGGCAAAAAGAGGCAACACTGAACGGTAGGGGGGTGTTTTACCATTCCAAACAGTTTGGATTGTATGGCGAAGAGACGTAACGGACCGGACAGGACAAGACATTCGCGGCTAAAATGCATCATTGACTTTATATAGAGTGCGGTAACTTCCTAACAACGTACTTGTACTGAGAATTTCTCATCAGATACATCCAATACTCATTATGGCCCGACCCGGGAGTCGAACCCGGGACCTCATCAACCGCAGTCGAACATGCTAACCACTAGACCAACGAGGCAGTCAAGTCCTGTGCCACGGAGAGCACGTAAAACTGTCCTGTGCCTGATCCCTCTCCGGAGATCAGCCGCCGGGCTCGATCAAAAAGTCCTAAGGGCTGCCTTGCTCTTTATCCCTAAGCCGTGGGTTATACACGAGAGACGACGGGCGCGGGCGAGGTGCGGGCGAAGTGCAGGCGCGGCGCGGGCGCGCCGGCTGTTCCATCATATTAGAATTCTATTATAGAGAGACGCCGCTTTCATACTTCGAAGGCCACACCGCTGCCACACCTCCGCCGCGCCGTCGCGTTGGCGCGCCTCTCGTATATATCCCGCGCCTAATATATTCGTAATAGATCACTCCCGGCCATCACGTCGACACCGAAGCGCTAGAATATTCTACGCGAGCCTGCATTCGTCTCTTTATTTAGACCTTCCACCCGTATAACGAAACTTTAATGCTTTATCTGCGGTCTATAGTATGATCTATTGTATGTGTTGTACTGGCTGGGATAAGGCTGGGCTGGTTAAGGCTAGCATTCCACCAATGAAATCCAAGCCTCAAGCAAAATATCTGTTTCCAGTCCGTGTAATAACATCCATAGTCCAATAGATAATATTATAAATGCGAAAATGTGTCTTTCTGTCTGTCTGTCTGCTACTTTTTCACGGCCCGTGTGTTAAACCGATTTTCATGAAAATTGTTACAGTAATTGCGACCATAGTTTTTGATGAATTAATTATCCAAGAAAGTCAAAGAGTTCCCGCGGAATTCAAAAGAAACTTTAGACCCCGCGGACGAAGTCGCGGGTATCATATTGTAAAAAAGCGTGATGACAATGATTGCGACGATCGCATTGTTTTGTCATACACGCTGAATGCACTTCCCAGTTACAGCACTACCTAGCACTCCCAGTTGACGTGTAGCTCGCATTCTTGTTAAATTTAAAAACGTTGCATAAAATTCAAGATCGATTCACTGTCTGCCAAAGAGGTATTATAGCCAAGGAGGTATATTAGTACACCCTCGACTCTTGTTCTTTTGTAGACTTAATTCCTATAAAACGTGGTTGCCTGAAGAGATCGCTTTAAAGCGATAAGGCCGCCATTTGTACCGATTTTTCTTTTCTTAATTTTATTGTTGTTTTTAAATGTATTTTTTATTTTATTTTGGTGTACAATAAAGAGTAGGTATTTCATTCATTCATTCATTCATTATAGTAAAGTCCGACAAATTCCGGTGACGGCGTCGCAAGTATCTATGAAAAATAAAATAAAGACAAAAACTAAACAGGCATCCATACTAATATTATAAATACAAAAGTGTGTCTGTCTGTCTGTCTGTCTGTCTGTCTCCTACGCTTTCACAGCCCATCTGCTCAATAGATTTTGATGAAATTTGGTATACGAGGGTAGATTGTATCCCGGGGGAAGACATATTATGCTACTTTTTATCCCCGAAAATTAAAGAGTTCCCGCGGGAATCAAAAAATCTTATTCCACGCGGACGAAGTCGCGGGAATCATCTAGTAAAAAATAATTCCAATTTTGGCCACCGGGTCGGATAAGTTTGCGGGACTTTTAATGGACGAATGACAACGAATGAATCGCAAACGCAAGACGCAAGCTGCTTACGTCTAACAGTTGACAACGATAACGATGGATATCTACAGATATTATTAAAAAAAAAACGTTTTATTTCAGGTAGGGACCCATAATATCCATTATGCAAGTGTTATAAGGTTTATGGTTAACTATACTAATATTATAGATGCCAAAATTTGGATGGATGGATGTTTGTTACTCAATGACGCCAGAACAACTTAACGGATCTGGATGAAATTTGGTACAGAGATAGATTAAAGTCTGGAATAACACATACGCTACTTTATATCCCGAAAAATTAAACGGTTCCCGCAGTAACCAAAAAACCTCAAACTATGCGAAAAAAGTCGTGGGCTTCTGCTAGTTAAGTATAATACGAAAAAGTAATGGAGCCAAACAAATTAAACATAGATCAAATGAAATGCTAATTAATACACATGGGTATATTTAAACATAGGTATTCTACCATCATAATGTTTTCACTTGTTTAGTGTACTGTAAAATATATGTGATATTTATTCTGTTTGTTAAATCAATAGGTTTAGTCAACTCAATCAAACAGTATATCGTATAACTATTTGCCTAAACAAATAAACATGAAATGTTATTTTATCGGATAGGTACACAGCGGGCGTGTCGCGTACTACTCGAGAGTAGTGCTGTAACCACTCAACGAGAAGCCTACATTAGGGCTGATTCTGTAGTGCACAATCTCTAAACTAAACTAAAATTAGAGCATTACAAATATTGCTATCCCTTTCATAATACTCCCTACGGAAAGGGATAGCAATATTTGTAATGCTCTAATTTTAGTTTAGTTTAGAGATTGTGCACTACAGAATCAGCCCCATAGGCTCCCCAGCAACACTCCCGGAAGTCCTCGCCGACCTGGGCGGCCTGCTTGGATTCTGGGGTGAGCTCGGCTGGCTGGAGTGATCCAGCGGGGAGTCGCACCAAAGGTGCGACGCAGGCACAACGGGAGGTGTCACGCACAACGGGCACTTATGCTTAAGTGCGGAAAAGCCCAGAGAGGGAGAAGAGAAGAGAAGAAGCGGGCGTGTCGATGTCAAAACATAGCGAATTCAAATTCCACCGGCCCTCAATCCTCTTGGAATAATTAGTGCAGATCGCTACTGCTGCTGAAGAGTTGTGGTCCAAGTCATAAGATGAAGCGACAATCTCGGAATTTTTAATCGAATTGTTGAGACGGGATAGAAAGAAAAACTTAAACGTTTAAACTTTGTATTTAACGTTTAAAGCATTCAAAAATAAAAGCACGAAATATGACATGTGGGATAATTTATCTATTGAAAAAACTGGTCAAGTCTGGTATGATTTTGTAGCCATACTCATGCTACAATAATGCACATCTCCTGAGGATGCTCCGATGTCGGAGTGAAACGTACGTTGAGGGCATTTTGAAAGATTTATGTGGTGTGGAGAATATCGCGGGCCGCAAGTTCAAGATACGCACTGTACCTCATAGATTTACCTTCTGTGGCGGATTATAGCGAATTAAACTTCTAGTTTTTTCAATCCGTCGTCAACCTTTCATTGAAATTTCTTTTCCCTGAAATCAGATCGTAATAGGGAAAGGGTAATGGCGGAGCCTTGTATAACACCTAAAGCTCTAGCCCACTATAGATGCACTGCGCATCGCGGCACGTAGCGGCAAGTATTTTTTGTATGAGTTTGTATGAAGCTGGGCCCACTTAAACGACGCGGCACGGAGATGCACTGCGACATAATTGAACAAAGAATATTTGCCGCTACGTGCCGCACCGCTTCGCACTTCTGTAGTGGGGCTAGATCTTAAATCGACCTCACTTGGACCAAGTAATAGTATGTGTTATTAGCTGATGCCCGCGACTTTGTCCGCGAGGTTTAAGTTTTTTTGATTCCCGCGGGAACTCTTTAATTTTCCGGGATAAAAAGTAGCCTATGTCACTCTCCAGGTTCTCAACTATACCCATGCCAAAAATCACGTCGATCCGTTGCTCCATTGCGGCGTGATTGAAGGACAAACCAACAAACCAACAAACCAACAAACAAACACACTTTCGCATTTATAATATTAGCATGATGCCCTCTAACTTAGACGGTACCTACCAGAACCGCCTCTGTCAAGTTTGTCGCTCATGCCTTGCACCGCTGCTCATTTCAAACTATTCAAGAGTCATCCACGTCGGGATCTCTAGGAACGCGCGCGACTCCCGACAGCCAGATTGAATTTGTAATGTGTTTTAAGTCACCCAATAAAACTATTCCGAATATCTCCATTGATTCAGTTCACGAACTATTCTAATAGTTACTAGGATATGTGTTCTAAAGGTTGTAGGTGTCACTGGGGTAATACTGCTAACGCTTAAAGCTATATTCTTTCATTATTGTTGACTTTCGTGTTTTAGAATAATAATCCTTACTAGCTGATGCCCGCGACTTCGTCCGCGTGGTTTAAGTTTTTTGATTCCCACGGGAACTCCTTAAATTTCCGGGATAAAAAGTAGCTTATGTCACTCTCCAGGTCCTCAACTATAGCCATGCCAAAAATCACGTCGATCCGTTGCTCTGTTGCGGCGTGATTGAAGGACAAACCAACAAACCAATAGACCAATAAACCAACAAACAAACACACTATTCGTATTTTAATATTAGTATGATTTTAGGAACGTCAAGGTACGTGACATCAGACTGAGACATATTGCTTTAAGCGTTGGCGGTATCGCCCCTGTACAGTATATTGTACAGTATTATGCAGATTGCAAATCGTTTCATAGCTTCGGTATGTGCGAGTGGTAAAATTGCAATAAATAGCTTTCCGGTATGAGGTTGTAATTTTTTGACCCCAAGGTTTATCGGTTATGTGTGTTATATTTAAGCATTTTTGATTACTTTCATCTAATTTAATCTTAGCCAATGAACAAAAAATCAAACCTTGGAGTCTTCAAACGCAAAACTACATTAACGGCATTAACTAGTAAATCGACTTTTGACTAGACATTCGGGCACTTTTCGACTGGCCTGAAATCTCACTCGGCAAAAGGCGAGGTTTAGCTTTGGACCAAGCATTCTGGCTATTTCTGAGGTTAGCCTAGGCCAATCACGATGCGCCCGCCCATCGGCTTTGGACTTTAACAGACATATATTTGGCTCTTAAAGTGATTTTTTTTCAAGTTACTGCGTCGCCTTCGTATCAGAGCAGATTTAAATTAAAAAGGCTTTGAACCAGTCGGGAATCAAACTTGGGGTCTCAGGTCTGCCCGCTACCATCCCAGATTGCATCATACTCGTAACTTACCATCAGGTCAAGCGCTAACTTTTAGTGGATGAATAGCAAACGTGCCGACACGGGGCCAGTTGACCCCTGATCCCTTGCCCATAAACTGCGGACCCTTGTTTCCATTCCACGGAACGAGAATACGAGCTCATGCAAAAATTATACACTAGCGCTCCGCATCATAAATTGGGGAGAATTCTCCCCAGCGAGCGTGACCAGGTTTTCGGGGAAAGTGGAGATCATCCCGATAATTTGGTTCATTATTTGCAATCAATCAATCAATATTTATTTATTCGATTTAGGTATTCTATACACTTATTAGCATCCGAAACTTATAAAACATAATGGTGATATTCAAAAACGGTATTTTAAAAAACTGAAGCTACGATGGATCCAAACGCGCCCTGGTCTGAGCCCACAACAAACTCAGCATACGACCATCACTTAAATCCGTATTATTTTAATATTGTTGACGTTCGTGTTTATTAGGTACTATGTTTATTTTAGCGACGTCAAGGACGAGGTCATAAAGCTGTCATTTTGAAATAATACTGCCATAAGCGATGCACAGAGTACATTGTTTTAAGCGATGGTAGCAACTACTTTGTCATCTTCTCAGAATGGACCATAGTGCACCGTGCATTTTGGCAGACTTCACACATCTTTGAGAATATCATGGAGAACTCTCAGATATGCAGGTTTCCTCACAATGTTTTCCTTCACCGTTAAAACTCTCATCTCTAAAAATTTACGTGCTCGGGATTCGGTAATCCTAACTGACCTAATCCATAATATCCATACTCCATACGAAATAATAATATTATTATAAAATCGAAAGTGTGTCGGTCTCTTTTTCTGTCTGTCTACTACGCTTTCCCATCTTTTCAACCGATTTGGTACAGAGGTAGATTGCATTCCGGGGAAGGGCAAAGGCTTCCTGAAAAATTGAAGAATTCCCACGGGAATCAAAAATCTTAATCCACGCGGACGAAGTCGCCGGGCGTCATCTTGTGCAAATATGCAAAAGATTGTCTGTCTGTCTTCTGCCTTTTCACAACCGGATGGGTTGATTAATATAAGTTAAAGATATAAACTGTAGAGATTACTAGACTTACATACCGGAGATAGAGTTAGGCTCTTTTCGCACTGAGTCCGCTCGGAGAGGATGCGGACGAGATAGATCCAGATTTTCGGATCCGGATGCGTAAAACGAAATTCGGATCTGGTGCACGTTTCATACAAATAGTACTACGCCTGCAGATCGAGAATTATTGGACGCGGATTGGTTTTCGGATCGGATGCAGTGCGGAAAGAGCCTTAGGCCTATTTTTCATACCGGAAAATCTAAGAGTTCCTTATGGTTTTGCAAACTTAAATTCACGTCATCAAAATATCACGTGCGTCATTTAGAAAAGCATAAAAATCTAGAGAAAATACAATTTTTTGGAAATGTCCTGAAAAACAGATAAGATGCATGCCGACCGTGCAGCTAGCATATTGTTTCCACCTCGGCGCGATTGTTTTCCTTATTGAAATAAAATATTCGCATGCTACGGCCCGTTAAGCCCATGCTCGGTGTAGAACATTGATATTATTATGTACTACACCTAAGATATACCTAAACTATCGAGCGCAAATGTGACGGCTAAGCACTTATCTTTTTTAAACATTAATAGGTAATCATGATATTAACTAGTACCGCGGTTAAGCTTGATAGTACCTACCTCAGATACTATATAATTCTTCACATCGTCATGTATTTTATTTGTAATAAATTTTGCAGCTTGGGTTCTTCCATGATACGTAGGTATGACAAAAATGAAAATTTCTTATTGTTTTACACGAGCTGAATACTTATTTAAACTAGTGGTTCGCCCCGAACTGAGACCTCGCGGTATCCATAAACTTACAGAGCGCCATCTATGTGAAGTTCTGTTAAAAATAGTGAAGCTCATTAAAAATTAAATAATTTCGTTTCCTTAGAATATTTATCTAATTTTAGTATTTGTTGTTCAAGTACAGGATATAATTCAAATAAGTGATCAAGTTTCAGGCTCAGCCTTTTCTTTTTAAGCACAAACGAATAAATTTGTACAGAGCGCCATCTATTGACAACATTGTGAAGTTTGTTCAAAATACGTAAGCTCATTAAAAATTAAATAACTTCGTTTCCTTATAATATTTATCTAATTTTAGTATTTGTTGTTCAAGTACAGGATATAATTCAAATAATTAATCAAGTTTCAGGCTCAGCCTTTCAGAAAATTGGGAGTTCTGAGGTCATCTTTGGACGTCAGAAAATCACCACTTTGAAAGCCCCCCATTTCGTCAATTTTAGGGGAAAAATTAAAAAAAAAATATTTTTGGACTCCGTTCCTCATTATCTTTAAAATGATATACCGCAACCCTATGTAATGCTATAAAAAATATTTTACTTCGCATTCGCTTCTATGAGAGCCCCCCTGAAATAAAGATTTTTATAACTTTTTAAGCCATATTCGGCGGGAGGCCATCGGTTTACATAGTATATTTAAATTTGAAGTAATTACGTTCAGTAATTCAGAAGTTATAAGGCTCTGACAGACGGACGGACGGACGGACGGACGGACGGACGGACGGACAAGTGCCAATTCACCCAAGTAGACTCAGAGACCTTCGCTTCGCTCGGTCAAAAATCAAAGGATACAAATACAAGGATAATTGGGACACATTTAATAGACCCCGCCGAGACGTTTAAAATCCACACTTATTATTATAAATTCGAATGCGTGTCTGTCTGTCCCCTACGCTTTCATAGCCCTGTTCAACAGTTTTTGATGAAATTTAGTACAGGGATAGGCTGTATTCCGGACATAAGCTACTTTTAATTTTTTTTATTCTAATTTATTTATTTATACCGGAAAATTAACGAGTTCCCGCGGGAACTAAAAAAACTTAATCCACGCGGACGAAGTCGTGGTCATCATCTAGTAATATTATAATTATCCTGGTAGCATAGTTATTAATAACTTTTTGATTTATATTAAAGCAGGGGGGCGATTGGCTAAAAATGACAGCTACAGTGTATCGATCGCAATCACCTCTGATTGGTTAACATTCTTCCACTATTGGCCAAAATCCATTGACACAGTAATCAAATAAATATTATAAATGCGAAAGTTTGGATGGATGTATGGATGTATGGATGTATGGATGTTTGTTACTCAATCACGCTCCAACGGCTGAGCGGATCTGATGAAATTTGGCACAGAGATAGATATCACATCTGGAATAGCACATAGGATACTTTTTATCCCGGAAAATTAAAGAGTTCCCGCGGGAACCGAAAAACCTCAATCCACGCGGACGAAGTCGCGGGCATCAGCTAGTAGTACCATAAATTCAACCAATCAAAACAATTGAGACTGTAACAATGATTAATGGCAAGTTGTACATAATCGCCCTGTAGGATCATGACATTATTTTTCTCAGTCTTTCCTTGCGTAATAAAGTACAGACAAAATGTGTATCTTTGGTGTAAGTATACCAGCGGTGTTCGGAGTAAAGGGCTTGGTGCCCTGTTTGTCCCGCGTGTTTTATTAATACGCTCATTCCGTGAATGCGGGATTGGATTACTGGGGTAATACTGCCAACGCTTAAAGCCATATTGTTTCATTATTGTTAACTTTCGTGTTTAAGAATTATAATCCTTATGTTAAGAACGTCAAGGTTTGGGCCATCAACCTGTGATTTTGAGTAATACTGCTTAAGTATTGCTTTAAGCGTTGACAGTATGGCCACTGCTGTTGTTTGACTGAACTCTGGGAGACACTCTTCGAAAGATGGCAAATGACCGGCGCAAATGATGACAAAGTTATATTCAGTTGAGAAATACTTCACACAGACTCGTGAGATGTATCTCAGTAGATAAAGTCGGAAGCTTCACGGCGAAGCAGTTGCAACTTGGTAAGCTCTTACAAAAATGCGCGCCCCGCAGTTTAGCCATAAATAAAGCGGTTCGTGGCCTGCGGGACTGATTTACACCATGCGATTTACTATCTACAAAATCATAGTCAAATCTCAAAACTCATTTTTTTTACTCCTACCGAGAAGAACCAGCAAGAAACTCGATGGTTGCTCTTCATTGGAAGTTTGGTGGTTTTTGTTTTAAAAAGTAATATAACTACCGCAGTAGGGTACAGGAACATAAAAACAGCAGTAGGGTATCGATTGACATTCCGTAATAACAAAGTTACTTTCGCCATTCTACGATCTCGTAGAATGGCGATGTAATATCTATTATTCAAAATTTTCAACACTAATTAAAATAATTATTGTTGAAAATTTACCCTAAATACCTGTACCCTATATCTCTCCATCTAGGTATTCTTATTCTAGGTATCACCGACAGCCCTCTATGCAGAGCCTGCATGGAGAGCGACGAGACACCAAAACACGTGCTGCTCGAGTGCAGCGGTGTTTCCACCCAACGAGAAGCCTACATTGGCTCCCCAGCAACACTACCGGATGTCCTTGCCGACCTGGGTAGCCTGCTTGGATTCTGGAGTGAGCTCGGCTGGCTAGAGTGATCCAGCGGGGAGTCGTACCAGCGGTTTCACGCACAGCGGACGCCTGCGCCCAAGTGCGGAAAAATAATCCCAGGACTCGAAGAAGAAGAAGATCTCTCTATCTATACTAGAGGGAGAAAGAAAGAGCTTAAAACACTATTTTGTCAGGTACAAATGTTAAAAAAATACGCGTCAAATTGAAGACCTCCTACTTTTTTGGAAGTCAATTAAAAATACTTTGACATAGTGTTAAAATGAAACACTGGTAATCCACTTAATTATTAAATATTTTTATTTAATATCACAAATCCACCATAGCCATTTTCATTACTCGATCCCCCTCCAAGCGTTCCCTACCAGTGCTGCCACTCTTGAGAGCCATAGAAAAAGTAAGACCATGGACGTAATATGTAAAGGGAAAAACACACAGGAAACGGGCACGGGTCACGCCCGACCCGCGCCCGTTCCCTGTGTGTTTTGCGCTTAAATGTTCAGTCTAACAATAGAGACACTATAACCCAAAATATATATTTGTTGTGTCGGAATCGTGGCGTAAGATGTAAGCGAGAGTCCTAAACATTCAAAGCGCAATGCATTACCGGGCAACTGCACAGAAATTTCTTTAAGTAACACTTATTTTCAGTTACGCTCCGTAAGTTTGCAGGCGGCGCGAGTTGCACTTTATCTGGATACCCTCTACTTTTTGATTCTAACTAGTTTTTGCTGCAAGCTCTAGAACAAAGAGCCGTAACGGTCGAGATGTATGTTGCAATCAGGTGAAGTAGTTGTAAATAACAAGCTTGTACTCTGTGGAACAACTTACAATACACAACTTACCTACATCTATACCTAATATTATAAATGCGAAAGTTTCGATGGATGGATGGATGTTTGTTACTCAATCACGCCAGAACGGCTGAACGGATCTGGATGAAATTTGGCACAGAGATAGATTGTTGTCTGGAATAACACATAGGCTACTTTTTATCCCGGAAAATTAAAGAATTCCCGCGGGAACCAAAAAATCTCAAGCCACGCGGACGAAGTCGCGGGCATCAGCTAGTTAATATATTTAACGCTTTTTTCTCACGTACGATTATTTCAGGCACAGGCTTAGCATGCGCACAATGAAGTATTACGCGACGAGAGAGAGATGTTGTCGTTGCCGGCAAATTTTTCGTTGACCCTAACATGCATATTACGAGAAAAAAATAGTCGGCATGTAAGGGTTCGTATAGAGAAAAATACCACAGAAAAGAAATATTATTACTTTTATATCTACTTTTGACGTAACGAGACAGGTCATAATATGTGTAACCATGTAAGCTTCGGTAGACAAATAGAGATAACGAGTAGTCATAATTTTACTCGTTATGCGCATGGTCCCCTATTGGTCCTCGCGTTTTATCGTCCCAAAAATTACGTTCTAAGAAAGATTTTTTTTTATTTTTTTATCCACTACAAGTTAGCCCTTGACTGCGATCTCACCTGATGGTAAGTGATGATCCAGCCTAAGATGGTAGCGGGCTAACCTGTTAGGGGCATGGCAGTTATATTAAACCCATACCCCTAATCGGGTTCTACACGGCATCGTACCGAAACGCTAAATCGCTTGGCGGCACGTTTTTACCGGTAGAGTGGTAACTAGCCACGGCCGAAGCCTCCCACCAGGCCAGACGAGGGAAAATTCAGAAATTATAAATTCCCAAATTGACCCTGCCGGGGATCGAACCCGGGACCTCCGCACGTTAAGACAACAGCGCTGCACACTGCGCCACGGAGGTCGTCAATATTTGCTGACCATCCCAAGAAAACTAGCTCGATAATCGTTATTCATTACCTTCAGAGTGATCAGTTCCAGGCACGTACAGATCTCGTTACATTTGCGCTAGATCACGCGGCGCCAATACCCGGCCCGCTGCGATAGAAGCCCACGTTTGTGCTCAACAGTGGCCGCCCATTACCGATACCGCTCATTACCCAGGCCATACTGCCAACGTCTAAAGCAACCACCACCACCACCACTACAGCCCAATAACGTCAGCCTCTCAGGAGAGAGGGATTTAGAGCTTAAACCCACCACGCTGCTCCAATGCGGGTTGGCGGACATACAAACTATCTCCATACCAAATTTGAAATTTCATCAAAATCGGTTGAACAGATGGGCCGTGAAAGCGTAGCAGACTAACAGACAGACGGACAGACAGACACATTTTCGCTTTTATAATATTAGTATGGATGGATTAATATACTAAAATCTAATATCAAACTAACTATAAAATAAATTTAAAATAAATCCTTTATATACCCATAACAAAAAATAAAAAAAACCGGCCAAGTGCGAGTCGGACTCGCGCACCGAGGGTTCCGTACAAACCTGTAGTAAGTTTTAAATTATTTAAAAAAAAACTACTTACTAGATCTCGTTCAAACCAATTTTCGGTGGAAGTTTGCATGATAATGTACATCATATATTTTTTTAGTTTTATCATTCTTATTTTAGAAGTTACAGGGGGGGGGGGGGGACACACATTTTACCACTTTGGAAGTGTCTCTCGTGCAAACTATTCAGTTTAGAAAAAAATGATATTAGAAACCTCAATATCATTTTTGAAGACCTATCCATAGATACCCCACACGTATGGGTTTGATGAAAAAAAATTTTTTGAGTTTCAGTTCTAAGTATGGGGACCCCCAAAATTTATTGTTTTTTTTCTAGTTTTGTGTGAAAATCTTAATGCGGTTCACAGAATACATCTACTTACCAAGTTTCAACAGTATAGTTCTTATAGTTTCGGAAAAAAGTGGCTGTGACATACGGACGGACACACAGACAGACAGACAGACAGACAGACAGACAGACAGACAGACATGACGAATCTATAAGGGTTCCGTTTTTGCCAAATTTGGCTACGGAACCCTAAAAAAACCTTTATCAAAAGACCACCCCTGGTTGCCCATGGACCAAAGGTACCCATCAAGCTTGCAGCATTGCCACTTGACATTGTAAACATTTGGATTTACCGTTCCTATTTTATTAGGTACCTACTTAACTATTTCTGAACTATTAATGCATACGAATATAGCTATAAACCATTAAGGCAGTAACTCAAATCGTAAATAGGTATACCTAGTCTAGCAGTCTCCTAATAAATTTTATGCTTTCTGAATAATTTATGACATCAATTGATGAGATAGGAAAACTAAGGCAATAATTCTGATTTGTAGGATTAATATACGTCACATATAGTCATGTAGTTATGTTTGTTGCCTTCATTACAAAGTAGAGAGATTAAAAATGTGTGAAATCTCGTATCAAAAAGATTCTAATTATTTATTTTCCAAGTACATAAAAATCGTTATTAAGTATTATTGAAAACACTTACAGTTTTAACTTTTAATATAGGTGATTCCATAGATAAAATAATATAAGGGTTAGATTTAGGAAAGCCTTATTTGGCATTCCGAAAAAATGTTTCTTTAAACTCAATGTATGTACAAGAAGAGTAGGATATTTCTTTGATGTCTTTAAGTTAATAATTGAGGAGTGCACAATTCTTTTATAATAATTATTACAAACATCAACTGGTACCAGTAACCTTGAAGATGTAAGTTTACCTCTTACACGTGTAGGAAAAGGAAAAGCGCCCCAAACAGCCAGTTTTCACACACAACTAACGCCACATTCTGACCTTCCTTTTGTTAATAGTTATACGGGATCTTAACTAAATCGTCCCGGCGTCAAATGATATCGTAAATTCGTATAATGCGGTGTCCGAGGGGGAGATTCGGCCGCTACGCCGTGTTTATCGGCTAATCGGACGAAGAATGTGCTCGTAAACGGATACGACCTCCGTATCTCATGTCCGACCACACTTTTGGAACGTTTTCGGGTTTCTTTATACACTCGTAGATGTATGTAAGAGGGTTATGTCACCTTGGTATGGGAAGGTACTTCCCCTCTTATGGTATGGGAGTTGAATTATTGGATTTTGCATCATCGTTGATAAATAGGGAATGTAATCTCTGCAGATCTAGATCTCGCGAGATCTCGTCCATTTTAGGAGACTGCAGAGTCTTGTACAATTTTGGTATGAGATCTCGCGAGATTGCGAGATTTTCTTTTAATTATCTTCTTCATTTAATTTTTTTTTTCAGAACTTGAAAAGTTCAATTTCATTTTATTAGTTCCTATTTTTCTTTAATATTAATAAATTAACAAGGCATAAAATCTCGCGAGATTGATTTCCATATTGTCAACCATTAGAGGTCCACAGCTAGATCCTGGATCTTGAGGGGTTTCTACTTTCCACACACCATGGTCTTAGCTTCCTGGATTCAACAACTCTCTTCGACTCGCTTGATGTCGTCCGTACATACTCGTATTGTAGTGGGAGTGACTGGACCTATGCGCTACATAGTGGGACCATTCGAGCCTTTTGATACCCTGTTTACTTGTTGTGCCTTTCTATATGCCCCACTCATTGAAAGAAAGAAAAAACATTTATTTTCAAATTTTGCCACACATGCCCTACCTCAAGGGTATGCTACCCCAGCGCCTCCATCACCACCACCAACAGCAATGAGCTAAACTACCAAGGTGACAGAAGCGCCGGGATAACAGGAGTCATGTGTGGCACAACCTGAAAAAAGGCCCCAACTCAGCATAATGCTGCATGATTTGAATATGCACAAGGGCAATAAAAACCATGCTGCGCTGATTTTCAGAAGGGACATTGCTACTTCAGCTTCGCAACCTGTCAAGCTATATCGGTTATACCCGAGTTCTTCTATTTCTGATTGGATCACGTAATGAAACCTCAAGCGATCTCTCCATCGCCCGCTGAGTGACTGAGGTTTATAAGGTCCATAGTTAGAGACCATAATATTGTCTTGGATCTGGTTGCTAACATAAAACTGTACTTTTACATAAATTTAGTTATTATCACTACCACTACAAGCTACCGATATATTTTTCATTGAGTAAGTCCTACTCTATGTATTGAAAAAATATGATCCTACTCAGTGGGATGATACTTAGGTAGTAGGTAGAGAGGTCTGGACAGAGCAATAATTTTGTGGGGATCAAAAAAACAAACCCTTTTTTTTATCCACTACAGATTAGCCCTTGACTGCGATCTCACCTTATGGTAAGTGATGATGAAGTCTATGATAGTAGCGGGCTAACCTGTTAGGGGCATGGCAGTTATATTAAACCCATATCCCTATTCGGTTTATACACGGCATCGTACCGGAACACTAAATCGCTTGGCGGCATGTCTTTGCTGGTAGGGTGGTAACTAGCCACGGCCGAAGCCTCCCACCTGGCCAGAACAGGGAAAATTCCGAAATTATAAATTCCCAAAGTGACCCTGCCGGGGATCGAACCCGGGACCTCTCAACACTGCGCCACGGAGGTCGTCAAAAACAATTCACCTCCACCAAACTATAATTATTAATTTGCTTAGTAATTCATTAGAAGTGCGGTGCTAAGACCAAAATCCGACTGTTCCGCAAACATCAATGGCATCATCTCACTGTACGTAGGTATTATGACTGTGAATGAACGTGAATTTGTTACGAGAATATATACATAAACCGCGTATTCTATGAAACAGTCCATATTGTCGTATACGTATTCTTTTATTTCCCATGCGGGCTACACCGATAGTATTCGTTATTCCTCTTGATAAAAACCCGACAGTACAAATAGACTTGTCATTGTTGTCGTTTGTTTTGTCACCCAGTAGTGATGCCTCGTTTTGACGTATAAATAACACTGGAAGCTACGAAACCGCTTACCGATAAACAGTTACATTTTCAACTAGTTCACGTCATTGATAGAATAGCACTCTCATCTTAGCTATGCATCATTATGACAAAGCATCTAAAAAACCAAACAGTTGAAGATCACTTGAATCATTTTTATGTTTTCATTAGACCTAGAAACAATAATCTTTTATCAAAGTCAAGATTTTGTTAGAAAATCTATAACATAGGTATTAATGGTATTATTTTGAAATGTAAGGTTATGCTTATTCCTTCTTGTTGGTAGTTAATTTAAAATTAAATCTTCAGCTGTTTGAATGCTACGATAACATAAAATTTTATCAGGCCTGCTCTGGTTGCCCTGATTTTACTGGCGATGCTTGGCTGAGGCTACTTACCACCACACCGGAAAAGTCGTGCTACCAAAAATATTTCCTGTACACGTAGAAAACAAAAACTGTCATACTTCTTCCTGGCTAACCCCTTACATCTTAGACTGCATCATTACGTACAATCAGACGAGATTGCAGTCAAAGACTTATTTGTATCTGACTACAAAAAGCGATAAACGGTATATCCATTGATGCGAAAGTAACAGTTTCAAAGAACTGTTCCTTTAGTCGTTGCTCATCACTATCCGGGTATACACGCTACCGGCTACCGGTACATGGTAGTCTACGGCACTGCATTGTCGAATATCGGGAACAGGTGCGGTGGGTATTATTCTTTATTTGGAACGTCGCAACAATGTCACTTGTTTCGTTTCAAATTGAGTTATGTTCGCGTTTTAGCAAGTGAAACGAAGTATTTTAGTTTCCATGGATCTATTTTCGCATCTAGGGATTTTCTTTTGGCATGGAATAGATTTGCTTATGTTCTTTATCTGCTAATGAGGATCACTTTACTAATTAAAGCTGCTTTACTATTTAAAGCTGAGCTGTACACCCATTCTGGGTGGTGTCACAGGCAAACAAATTCTTATGTACAACTAGCTGATGCCCGCGACTTCGTCCGCGTGGATATAGGTACCAAGTTTCATCGAAATAACTTGAGAAATGAAGGACTTTCATGCAAACTTTCAACCCCTATTTCACCCCTTTGAGGGTGAAATTTTGAAAAACTGTGAAACACGTATGTCTTCATTTTTAACCCGCAGCTCATATACCAAGTTTCATGGCTATAACTTGAGAAATGAAGGACTTTCATACAAACTTTCAACCCCTATTTCACCCCTTCGGGGGTAAAATTTACAAAAACTGTGAAACACTTATTTCTTCATTTTCAACCGGTAGCTTGTATACCAAGTTTAATCGACATAACTCGAGAAATGACGGACTTTCATACAAACTTTCACCCCCTATTTCACCCCCTTAGGGGTGGAATTTTGAAAAACTGTGACACACGTACTTCTTTATTTTTTACCGTTAGCCAAAATAAAAAGTTTCGTTGATATAACTTGTAAAACATCTTGAGAAACGAAGAACTTTCATACCAACTTTCATCCCCTATTTCACCCTTTTGGGGTCGAATTTTCAAAAACTGTGAAACACGTATGTCTCTATTTTTAACCCGCAGCTCATATATCAAGTTTCATGGCTATAACTTGAGAAATTAAGGACTTTCATACAAACTTTCAACCCCTATTTCACCCCTTCAGGGGTAGAATTTCGGGATAAAAAGTATCCTATGTCCTACCTCGTAGTATGGGCTCAAATCGTGCCAAGTTTCGTTTGAATTCATTTAGTAGTTTCGGCGTGATGCGCGGCCAAGATACAGACAGACAGACAGACAGACAGACAGTGTACACGTACGAGTAGGTATGTTAAATGTTTGTCTGTGTCACCATTGTGAAATAAAGGTGTTTGCATTCTTTCTAATATAATAACTGTAAAATTTTATTTGTTGGTTTGTCTTGCAGTCACGGAAACGAATCAACGTGATTTTTTGCATGAATTTAAGTTTTGAGATTCCCACGGGAACTATTTTAATTTCCGGGGTGAAAAGTCGCCAATGTCTTATATGCAAACTCTCTCTGTACCAAATTTCGTCAAAATCGGTCGAACAGGCTGTGAAACCGTAGCAGACATTTAAACAGACGGACACACTTCATATTTCTTATATTAATATGGATTGTTTCTTGGACCTTCCAACATAATAGTCATTTATTAGGGCGTCAGCGTCGACGTCGATATAATATGCAAAGCGCTCAATTATTGCGGCCAATTTGCCATTAACCTAATAGCTGCCGTAATTTCATTACTCGAGACTTTTGCGGCATTCCAAGCAGTTCATAATACTTTTTTGTTTGTTTACGTTTGAAAAAAAGTTGCTGATTTGACTAGCTATCAAATAGCCAATTATGACGCAATAAGTACAAGGGGTTGAGGATAACAGTCATCATAGCGACCCGGACGGCGGTACCACATGCAATTAGTACTAACCATCCTGATGGAACAAGACATGCAGGTACTGCAGTAGTTGTGAGGAACTCTATTAAACATCATCAAATGCCACAGTACAAAACTGAACATATACAGGCTACGACAATTGCTGTGGAAGACCAAGCTGGATATTTGAGTGTATCTGCAGTATACTGTCCACCAAGACACAAAATAACTGATGCAATGTTCTCACACTTCTTTGCAACACTTGGTAACCGTTTCGTAACGGGAGGAGACTGGAATGCTAAACATACTTTTTGGGGCTCCAGATTAATAACCACTAGAGGCAGGCAATTAAAACAAAGCGTGGAGAGTAACAATCTCTTAACAATATCCACAGGTGAACCCACCTACTGGCCGAGCGATATGAATAAAACGCCAGATCTATTAGATTTTTTCATCATCAAAGGATTGTCGATGCACTACTTTAAACCAGAATCCTGTTACGATAGCTCGTCTGACCACACCCCTGTCCTGCTAACAATGAATACAAAGATAATCGAATATATAAAACCAGATACGCTATGTAACAAGTTCACCGACTGGGTATCTTTTAGAGATTATATCAATGAGAATATTAATCTAAAAGTTGCCCTAAAAACGCCTGAAGATATAGAAGAAGCAACTAAATACATAACTACACTCATACAAAACGCATGTTGGCTCAACACCCCTGAAATCCAGGGAAAAAAAGTTATTGAAAATCATCCCCTGGAAATAAAAAGAGCTGTATTAGAAAAAAGGAGGTTGCGTCGAATTTGGCACCAAAGTAGACACCCTGTGGATAAAACAAATTTCAACAAAGCTTCTAAAGACCTAACAGAGATGTTACAGAGTTGGCATGATAGTACTTTTGAAGCCCAACTTGAGTCGCTTACTCCAACATCTGCAACTAATTACTCACTATGGAAGTTTGCAAAAAATTATAACAGACCTCAAGTTGCTAAGCCACCTATTAGAACGAGTCAAAACTGGGCAAGAACCTCTCAAGAAAAGGCTGATGTTTTCGCTGAGCATCTAGCAAAAGTGTTCTGTCCAAATGATGGCCTTGATCCTGAATCTGAACAACTAATCACCCAAACCTTAAACATGGACCTCCAAATGGCTATTCCGCCAAAAGCGATAACTGTCAGTGACACATGGGGAACAATAAAAAGGTTGGCTGACAAAAAAGCACCGGGATTCGATCTGATAACGAAGGAAGTCTTGAAACAACTCCCAAGAAAGGCAATAGTATTTTTAACAACACTGTACAATGGAATTCTGAGAGTGCAACATTACCCACAGCTATGGAAAGTATCACAAATATTAATGATTCTCAAACCAGGCAAACCCCCGAATGAAATCACTTCGTACAGACCAATCAGCTTATTGCCAATTCTTTCAAAAGTATTCGAGAAACTGTTATTACGAAGAATACAACCAATCCTGGATGCTAACCAAACAATACCCAACCACCAGTTTGGATTTAGGCAGGAACATTCTACCGTCGAACAGGTGCATAGGGTTTGTGAAAAGATAAGGAAAACACTGGAAGAAAAAGAATACTGCTCCTCAGTTTTCCTTGATATTCAACAAGCCTTTGACCGGGTGTGGCATGAAGGTCTCCTTTATAAAATAAAAAAACATATACCTCATAATTACTACTTACTATTCAAGTCCTACCTCTCAAAGCGACTGTTTCAAGTAAAAGAAATAGATGCAACATCCAAACTCTATATAATAAAAGCCGGTGTTCCTCAAGGCTCCGTATTGGGACCAGTGCTCTATACTTTATATACAGCAGATCTTCCTGAAATAGAGGGTGTTACAACGGCGACATTTGCTGACGATACTGCTATCTTGGCTAGCAATAAAGATCCTGTAGTAGCATCAAGAGATCTCCAAAAAGGCTTAGACATGATATGCAAGTGGCTTCATGAAAATAGGATTAATGTCAGTACGTCAAAATCCGTACAAGTCACATTCACGTTGCGTAAAGGCAATTGTCCGCCAGTCTATCTAGATGGAATTGAACTCCCACATAAGGATACCGTAAAATATCTCGGGCTGCACCTCGATCGTCGCATGACATGGCACCATCACATCAAAACTAAGAGAGAGGAGATCAACCTAAGATATAGAAACTTGTACTGGATAACAGGCCGGAATAGCAAACTCTCCATCGACAACAAACTTTTAATTTACAAAGTAATGCTAAAACCCGTTTGGATGTACGGAATACAGCTGTGGGGTAGCTCCAGTGATTCCAATATATCGATTTTACAAAGAACGCAAAATATTATACTTCGACATATAAGCAATGTACCATGGTTTGTAACCAACAACGAAATCCACGATCACTTAAAAATGAAAACTGTTAAGCAAGAAATTAACAGCATAACGCAGAAATACAAAGGGAGACTGGAGAACCACCCAAATGAGCTTGCTTTTATGCTATTAACACGAGGCTACACAAATAGACTAAAAAGGAAAAACATCATCTAATATTAGAACAGCAAAGAGTAGATGTTCTCAATGGAGGACACACTTAACAAGCGAAACATCAATGAACACATCTGCTAAAAGTTGCCGCTGATTGCAGATTAACACAGAGGAAAAAAAAAAAAAAAAAAAAATTAGTACGAGGGCCCACTTAAGCCTTCCGTGATTTATTGGTCACCTCTGTGGCTCTTGGTGCAAGGGAGTAGAGACAGACTCAGGCAGAGTAGTGACAAATGTTGAGAATTATTTTGTATTACAAACTTTGTTACACAATTAATTGTGGAATTTTGTTACACAAATTGTGAAATTTTGTTACACAAATTGTGGAATTTTGTTACATTAATTTGTATAACAATGTTTGACAAAATTCCACAACCTATTTTAAACTTGCCTTTACACAAGTATATTATGAAATGCATTGAAAGGATGCTCCTGAAAAAAGCGTTTACCTCCGATGCTGACAAAATTCCACAACCTATTTTAATGGAGGCGACAGGACAATACGTCGTTTCCCTCAGACGCTGACTTGTGGGACTTTTGTCCTGTCCAGTCCCAACTCCCAAGTATGTTTTCGCTCTGATAGTGGAAATGCTCGAAGAATTTATTTTTTCATTTTCACATTGTACCACTCCCCAAACAAGTGTAGCACTTATTGGATTCGCGTTCAGTTATTACAGATATTAGAAACGTTTCGGTGTTATTACAGCTCTATAATTCAGCAGTAACCGTGCCGTAACGATTCCGCCATTGTGGATCAAACTGTTACCGAAATTCCCTCTAAAAGAACATATTATTCCTTGTTTAATAAGCTCATTCGGAATTATGGGGCCGAGATGAAAGAATTAAATTTTATTGAACAACCAATATTTGCGCCGAGAAAGTACAGCATATTTCTTTGTAGAATAAGTATAATATTTTAGTTTTATTTTATATACAATATTTATTTAACTTTTTACATCCAATAGGCTTTCGTCCTAAGTAATTTTCAGTAGGTATTTGAGAAGGACCCTCGTGAATTTTTTAACCCATATATCTGGGCATGATAATAAAAAAAAAGATTACCGCCGCCGATGAACATTATCCCTATTATTATGATGATGCCCTCTCTCCTATGAGAGTGGAGGCCTGTGCCCAGCAGTGGGACATTAATGGGCTGTAGTGGTGGATGAACATTTGCCACCAGAGGAACCAGAGGAACCCAATTCGTTGCCGGCATCCCCGATGGTGATGGTGGTGGAACTGATATAGTTATTCAAGTTATATTCATGAAAATACTTACATAACTTAATACATGGTACCTACTTGGACTTTTGGATAAGAAAATAGTGGATCATAATATGTATCAGGAATTTTTGGAAATTCCAACTCCAAGGATGTTTGAGAAATTTAACCCGAGCGAAGCAGGGGCGGGCCAGCTGGAAACTATTCAAAGATGTATGAGATGGTAATAATGCGCAAACCGCTCTACGATAAAACAGAAAGAGATTTCAATATTTCCGCCGAGCGCCCGTTTCGAAGCCTTTGCCATCTCACAGAGAACACGATCGGCTCTGATAAATATATTATTGAACAAAGCGGCGCTGCGCAAATCTACGCCTGCTAATTATGTATTCCCTGTGAGAACGACACTCGGTTAGTAGATACACACGGACCGGGCTGATTGCGTGCAAACTGCAAACTGCAAACCTTTGCTCCGAATGCCTAGCCAATTGCCGAAATGAAACCTCAATGGCTCAAACACGATGACTTTAATTTAAACCAAATTCGAAAAAGGTGGTTTTAATACAGTGATTTCTTATACGTTTAATTTGCCAGCCGATTGTGTAAGGGAACGTAATCGTAATGGTTTGTCAAACGGATAATTCGACCTGTTTAAGGAGTCCATAGATGCCTGCACGTCAACAAGCATGTATGAACTCCATAAACAGTTCGAATAATACGTTTTAATTAAGCTGTCAAATGATATCGATTTGCTTAGACAATTGGGCCCCTGATTTGTGTGTTAATACGTGGATATTTTTACCCCGAATCGGTCTGCAGCATCGTATCGGAAGCTAAATCGTTTGGCGGCATGTCTTTGCTGGTATAGAATATTCAGAATCTCCCGGGGATCGAACCCAAGACCTCCCATTTTTAAGACGACAGTTCTGACTACTACTTGTTAGTTTTCTAGGCTTATTTTACTAGTGGTTCGCCCCGAACTGAAACCTCGCAGCATCTATAAGATAGTTTTAACTATCTTTACGTTCATAGACTAGATAGACTAGACGTTCAGTAGACTATTTTTTATTCCACGTAAGATGGTGCTAACGTCTATTATTTGTGGCACAAACGAATAAACTTTTACAGAGCGCCATCTATTGACATCATTGTGAAGTTCTGTTAAAAATACTGAAGCTCATTAAAAATTAAATAATTTCGTTTCCTTTATACTAATTTTAGTATTTGTTGTTCAAGTACAGGATATAATTCAAATAATTGATCAAGTTTCAGGCTCAGTCTTTCAGAAAATTGAGAGTTCTGAGGTCAACTTTGGACGTTAGAAAATCTCCACTTTGAAATCCCCCCATTTCTTCAATTTTAAGGGAAAAATTAAAAAAAAAAATATTTTTCGACTCTATTCCTAATTACCTATCTTTAAAATGATATACCGCAACCCTATGTAACGATATAAAAAATTTTTTACTTCGCATTCGCTTCTATGAGAGCCTCCCTGAAATATAGTAGATTAGTAGCCAAGGGTTGTAAGGCATCAATTGCAGCCCGAGATATTTAGGCGCACGAGCGCAGGGAGGGCGCCTATAGTTCGAGGGTGCAATTGATGCTTACACCCGAGCTAACTACTCTGCTTTACATCTCGATTGTGAGGTAAAGTAGGTCCTTATTACCCCCAAATGGAGCTTGTAGGTGACCAATTAGCGCTCGAGGGTAATAATGTAGAGCTAGAAAAGCCCTAGGGCGGTAAGTAATTAAAAAAAAACTCTTCACTCTTTCAAAAAGTTCGCGTACATCTAACCATCATACTTTTTTTAATTACTTACCGCCCTAGGGCTTTTCTAGCTACATTATTACCCTAGAGCGCTAATTGGTCACCTACAAGCTCCATTTGGGGGTAATAAGGACCTACTTACCGAATATGAGAGATGTAAAAGATTTTTATAACTTTTTAAGCCATATACGGCTGGAAGCCATTGGTTTATATATTATATTTAAATTCGAAGTAATAACGTTCAGTAATTCAGAAGTTATAAGGCTCTGGCAGGACGGACGGACGGATGGACGGACAAGTGCAAATTCACTCAAGTAGACTTGCAGAGACCTTCGCTTCGCTCGGTCAATAATTTTATTATTGTGCTTGACACACGAGAAAAGTTTCTGAACTTACTTAAATACATATCAACAATTTCTAGGCTTCTAGAGCGAGCTCGGATAGCTGGAGTGAAAACTCCGGCGAGGAGGGGAAATTCACGTACAACAGACCTCCAACTGGAAGTTTAAGTGCGGAAACCTGCCCAGTAAGAAGAAAGAAAGAAAGAAAGCTCTCACCACTGCGCAAAAACCGAAGATGACGAATTATTTATCGACGGATTGTTGCAAAAGCCGCGAGAGAGATGTGCGGTATCGAATGTCAACCTTTTTATTTCCGTACGGTATTTCAAACCAAAATTCTTTTACCTTTTTCGGTATTCTTACAGCGATATGGCGCGGCTGTGCGTCCATAAATAACTATTTAAAAATAGAAGAAAAAATGATAAAATCGCCATTTATACTTTGCGGTCATAAATTATTCTAGCATCGGATGGAGTGGCGCAGTCACATGTCAACCCTAGCTCATTGCAAAAATTCGTGAATATACCTACGATGCGAAAATATTTATAGGTATAGGAACGCGAAAATTTAAAAAATGTTTACCCGGCGGCCCCGCGGCCTATACGTACCTATATTTATTATTAGAGAGGCTTTCACATGGAAATGGCAAATGAGGACCTGGAGTGACATAGGCTACTTTTTATCCCGGAAAATTAAAGAGTTCCCGCTGGAACCAAAAAAACTCAATTCACGCGGTCGAAGTCGCGGGAATTAGCTATTATGTAATAAAATGCGAAAGAGTATCTATCTGTCAGTCTACAACGCTTTAACGGCCCACCTTTTCAATGAATTTTGATAAAATTTGGTACAGAGGTAGGTTGTATCACGGGGAAGGACATAGGGATTGTATCCTGGAAAATTGGGAACTCCTTGCGGATAAAGTCGCGGGATGCACGGGCATCATCTAGTAAGTATACACCATTACGTTTACACAAAAGGTATAACTGTATTAAATCAATACACCTCGATTCCCACCCCTAAATAATATTATGCATATCGCAAGCGTGTCCTAATGATTGTTTCCGCAGATATGGGGCAGATATATTAAGACATGAGTGGGGTCGACGTATGAGTGATGGTGTGGGTACGCTTCGCGAGGAAATGTATCAGCGTAGGTAGGTACTAGTGATGCAACAGAAGTGTCTTAACGGAAATAGAAACGGAAACAGACGTAAAAAGTAGATTTTTGCGGAACAGAAACGGAAACGGATGCGGAAGTGTAAATACTGTGAAAAAAAGTAAAATTTTTTACAAAAATTTTAATAAAAAAATTAATATTCGAAATTAAGTAGTGGTTTTATATAAAATATAGTAAGTAGTTTAAAGCGGTAGTTGTGCGGCTTTTTCGCGAATATATTTTGTCACATAGTTTACATCTGGCTTTTAAATCGTCAATCTCAACGAAATAGTTCCAAATATTACTTATGTTAGGTTTCATAATTGCACTTAAGTTACACCCGACTTAAATTAAATTACTAAAACATCCAACAATAGAAAATCTTGCGTGCTTACACTCACATCACTTCGTTTAATGAAGTAAAAAAAGTATGCAAACAAACGCGTTGCGCCAAGTGCCGAAAACGAGTGCATGGCTGGCTAGTGGTTGGCTGGAATACCCCTCCCGCGCGTGCTCTACCGCCAAGCTCATCTGCCGCGCCCGCGCTTTGTCCCCCGTCAACCGTTCGTAAAGTTCCGATCTAATTTCCGTTATAAAAGATGCGGAAACAGAAACAGAAACTGTCTGTTGCATCACTAGTAGGTACCTCCTCCGCTTGAAATATACAACGCGTGACTTTTAAAGGACATAATATTGTGTTCTATATCACATAAGTATTCAAAAAAATATGGCAGTCATAGGGACTGCCGATAGAAGTGAAAACGAATATTTAAAATAATTAAAAAAAAAAAAAGTTTAAAATTATTAACTGCGATCTCACCTGATGGTAAGTGACGATGCAGCCTAAGATGGTAGCGGGCTAACCTGTTAAGGGCATATGGCAGTTACCCATACCCCTATTAGGTTTCATACTCGGCATCGTACTGGAACGCTAAATCGCTTGGCGGCGCTAAATGTCGGTGTTCGCCAGCATGTCGGAGTGAGGTGTCGGTGACGCGAATCCACAAGTTTACCCCCTACCAAAAAGTGCTCAACGCGACTAAAGAAGTTTTCACTTCAAAATTACTATTTTATATTTGAAACTAGTGTTTGCGCGCGACTTCGTCCGCGTGGAAGTATGTTCTAAAAAAAGGAAATTTCAAAAAAACTGCGAAAAACATAAAATTCTTCATTTTTCACCCAAAGCACAAATACCAAGTTTCATGGATGTAATTTGAACCGATTATTTAACCTCGTTGGGAATTTCGAAAATTCATTCTTTAATACACCTCTAGGGTGTTCAAGGAATATTCTCTCAAAATTTCTGTCTACGTATTTAGCAATTTTATTTAAAGGAAAATAAATAAAAATATACAATGAAGCCGAACGCTATCCATGGAAACACGATCGCCTGTTTGTCGAAAACATTTCGGATCTGGGCTTAAAAGATAATCTTGAGAAAAACATTTTTTATCAAAAAACGTAGATATACTCGTATCTACTCCAAACGGCTTAGCGAGTAGCTTAACTGCTGAATGATATAATGATATACTTTTTAAGTACACATTTTTATTTTTCTCTCTGCGTCGTATTCCTCATTGCTGGGGGTCATGACCCCTTTCCATTAATCAAATTATCGAAGGAGTTTTCTTGGGATTATTCGGTACTAGCTGATGCCCGCGACTTCGTCCGCGTGGAATAAGTTTTTTGATTCCCGCAGGAACTCCTTAATTTCCCGGGATAAAAAGTAGCCTATGTGCTATTCCAGACTATAAACTATCTCTGTGCTAAATTTCATCCAGATCCGTTCATCCGTTCCGGCGTGATTGAGTAACAAACATCCATCCATACATCCATACATCCATCCAAACTTTCGCATTTATAATATTTATTTGATTTGATGCGGTGGGTTCCCACGTCCTTCCACATTCGACTCGACTATGAGTATTTACTCTTAGGTTTTTGTAACGATTATTGTCAGATATTAGTGATAATAACCGGGACCAAACGATCGACTTAACGTTCTTTCCGAGGCACGGAGAAAACGAAACGGCCAAAAGAACCTCCAAATTCGGTCACCCATCTTATACTCGTAGTTACCGACTTGGGTTAACGTTGCTTGTTGACTGATATGCGTTGTCACAACTGGGTCATTCGTCCCTCAATTTTTATTTTAAGTTGTTGAAAATTCTAGCTGTTATCCACCTACCTACATAATGCCCACGGCTTCGTCCTCTTGAATTATGTTTTTTGAAATCCCATAGTGTATCTCTGATTTTCCGGTATAAAAAGTAGCCTATTTCCTTTCCCGAGATGCCTATCTCTGGTACCTTCATCATAATCGGCTAAACACTTGAGCCGTGAAATCGTAGCAGACAGACAGACACACTTTCGCATTTATAATGCCTCATTGCAGGGTCGTGAGCATATCAAATGATAACATGGGTAATCTCATTAATTAAATTACGATAGTATACTGACGTAAGGGGTTTCTTCAGATATGAATACGGTGTGTTTCTGGGTGCATATTACAGTCGTAATATTTTAATATTGTTGACATTCATGTTTTAGAACAAGAATCCTATTTTAGGGACGTCAAGGTAGGTGACCTAAACTGTCATTTTGAAGTAATAAGCGAGGGTAGGTAGTAACCCCCAGTTCCTTCCGCATCCGACAGTATGGCCGTGAGCCACCGTGGCCTTGGCATAACGTAGCGTGGTGGTAGAATGGGGATTTAAGAAAACTAACATACCCCTTTCAAATTTGAGTATGAACACACTAGAGATAAATACAACTGTCTGTCGGACTTTAAGTCTGCGTCATTCACCTTTATATTATGGAACGCACAAACTAGCGCGACAGGACATGAATGCGCTCCACTCAGGTGAGATCGCCTGCAGTAAAGCTTTCGTAAAAAAACTCTGAAAATCCGCGTTTAAAATTTAAATGGAGAGCCATGTCTCTTTCACGAAGTAATTAATTCTCTCACTACGTGAAATGGCGTAACTTTTGATAGAAAAAGTTGCCAGTCCAGCCGTAAACATAATTAGCCCTAATTTGGGCAACTTTTGAACATTTTTCAATCTCTTTTAATTAGTGACTCTTATAAAAATAGACTTTATTTTTATTTTTCTCTAGGTCCACGGAATTTCGGTAACCGAATTAAATTATTTAATTACCTTAAATAGCGCGTAGGTTTGAAAATTATCATGATAAAATAATATTATCTACCTACTATTAGTGATGTCAATACTAAAATCATGAATGCGAAAAAGACTGTCTGTCCGTCTGTCTATTTGTAGGTAAGTATATTTGTCTGCCATGTTTTGACCGCCCATCCAGGACCCTGGCGTCCCGGGTGAGGACTATCTCCGCAACATTTTTTTTTCAAAATCGGTCGAAAAAATAGGGCCTTAAAGTGTAGCAGACAGACAGACAGACACACTTTCACATTTATAATATCAGTATGGATATGGATGCGTACTTCGTAGAGCCACGGCCGCATCCTCCCACCAGACAAGATCAGAGTTCCAAATTGACCCTGCCTAGGATTGTACCCGGGACCTCCCACTTATTATAAGACCACAGCGCTCATCGTGGATTGAAGTTGGTCATGAGCCGTACATTCTACTACGACAGGACAAAACATGTAACTTTTTTTTTTATCCACTACAAGTTAGCCCTTGACTGCGATCTCACCTGATGGTATTTTTGGAAATTATAAATTTCCAAACCCTGCCGGGGATCGAACCCGGGACCTCCGCACGTTAAGGCAACAGCGCTCAACACTGCGCGGTGCGCCACGTAGGTCGTCAAACTTCCCCCACGCGAATTTTTTTTTAGTATATTTTCGCCCTTACAATGCAAAAACCAAGCTATTAGTATAAGTATTTTCGCTACAATGCAAAAAACCAAGCTAGAAGTTTCAGTAAGCCGTTGGCGTGCAGGCGTGGTCGGAATTGTGCTCATAAAATATAGAAAAGGCCAAAATTGTAAACGGGCCGAATGCACCTGGGCGGTTACTACCATCGCATAAAGCAGTATTACTTAAAAATGTCAGTTTTATGTCTTGTACCTTGACGTCCCTAAAATAAGGATTATAATCCTAAAACACGAACGTCAACAATATTAAAACAATACGGCTTTAAGCGATCGTAGTATGCCTCCTGGAATAGAATGCTAATGTTTGTATTCTCTAGAAACGGCTACAAAATAACGCTTTTATTTTTGTCGTTAGCATCTACAGGATTTATAGGTCGCGACTGACTTCTAGACTAACAATACTATATTTCTTTTAGTAAGTTTAGTTTTTTTTATCCACTACAAGTTAGCCCTTGACTGCGATCTCACCTGATGGTAAATGATGATGCAGTCTAAGATGGTAGCGGGCTAACCTGTTAGGGGCATGGCAGTTAATTAAACCCATACCCCTATTCGGTTTCTACACGGCATCGTACAGGAACGCTAAATCGCTTGGCGGCACGTCTTTGCCGGTAGGGTGGTAACTAGCCACGGCCGAAGCCTCCCACCAGGCCAGACCTTGAAAAACTCAGAAATTATAAATTCCCAAATTGACCCTGCCGGGAATCGAACCCGGGACCTCCACACGTTAAGACAACAACGCTCAACACTGCGCCACGGAGGTCGTCTTTTTATTATCATCAGACCAGAGAACATTCCGAAATAATAGAATCCCACCCTACCGGGGATCGAACCCGAGACTTCCCAGTTCCCACAGCGCTCGCCACTGCGGTATAGAGAGGTCATTAAAAGTCGTTTAAAGGTGAAAAAAAAAGGTGTTAGGTTGAAAATTGCTAGGTTTTGGAATCCTAATTTTCCTACGTTTTTTTTAACTCCACTGCAAGTTAGCCCTTGACTGCGATCTCACCCAGGATGGAAGCGGGCTAGCTTGGTAAGGGTATGGCAGTTAACCGTATGGGTTTAGTATTATAACTGCCATACTCGGTTTCTACATGGCCGCGGCAGTTTCAATCCGGATATCTTTAAAACAAGAGTAAAAAATCCACAACAATTTTACCTCGATGAAAATAATCAATATTAGCAGCACAATAAGGCTTCACGGTAGTTACGGCCAGTGGAGGCAGTATTCAGTACGTGCTAATGAAAGTCCCGGTAACGATATTAAAGCAGGCGACATTGCTGCGTCCATGCCGGCGCACTGGGCTTAATGAAAAATTTCATAACACGCCTGCCGCCCGCCGGAATGCTGGAATTCTCCAATGGATATAATGTTCAAATAAACTTTTAAAAGTGCTTTTGAATCGTCGAGTGAATCTACCACCACCACCACCACCACTACAGCCCATTACCGTCGCACTGCTGGGCACAGGCCTCCACTCTCTTATGAGAGAGGGAATTAGAAGTTTTTTATTTATTTTTATTTTTTATTTATTGTATTTCGGTATACCAACGGCGAGTACACAAAGTTTAAATAAACAATAGTACATAAGGTCTTTTTCCGTGTGGCACGCCACTTATAAGTATACACAGCTATTAAAAATGAGATATTATAAAGAAGAAACAACCGATCACAAGTACGAGTAACTACATGATAAAAATAATATAAATCAAAGGAACAATGTGCCTACTACTACTACTATAATAAATAAAGTAATCAATTAATCTACTAATTTTACAATTAACTCAAAACTTAAACATTTAAAACTTAGACCCACCACGCTGCTCCAATGTGGGTTGGCGAGCTTTAACGACTATTATCATGTTAGTAATAATAACCGGGACCGACGGCTTAACGTGCTCTCCGAGGCACGGGGGTGAAACACCGCCAACTTCCTAACTCCGGGCTAGCACTGAGAATTTCTAGTCAGAAAAACCCAATACTTAATTATGGCCCGACCCTGGACTCGAACCCAGGACCTCGTCGGCCGCAGTCGAACATGCCAACCACTAGACCAACGAGGCAGTCAATCTACCGCTGGTTCGGAATGTCATTCTTACCGAGAAGAGCCAGCAAGAAACTCGGACAAGAAAAGAAAAGGATATAAATGAATGAAAGTAAGTCGTAGAGGTCCGAAGCGTTGTAGCGCTACAGACAGTAAGAAGTAAGTCAAATAAAGTAAATGACAAACTGACAGGACACCATCTTCGCAGGAGCCAAGAATAAACTGTAAATTGAGTTCGATGCGACTTTTAGCAGGAAATTAAACGCTCGCTCAACGGTAAGCGACGTAACTTTTGATAGAAAAAGTTGAGTTCAATCGTCAACGCAATTAGGCCGCCCTCTCACCCAATTGAGCTGAGACATTTAAAACTTTCCACCTTTTTAGGGTTTCGTACTGAAATGGTAAGAAAGGAATCCTTATAGTTCGTCCGTCTGCTGCTGTTTCATCATCGTCGTCGTCTCAACAGCCCCCCAATCATGTAAGAATGGCCGATGAAATCGTTAAAGTTCTGCGGCAAAGTAAAATAAACCATAACAGCATTAGATTAGAGCTCAATTCCGTGTACTCATTCTTATACGTTTAGGTATCTACGATACTCTAACATGTAAGAATGGATACACGAAATTGAGCTCTAATTCAATGCAACAGCAACCATAATAATGGTTTATTTTACTTTGACGACGAACATTAACGATTTGATCGGCCATTCTTACATGATCGGACGGCAGATCTAGACGTCCACCGCTGGATAAAGGTCTCCTGCATGGTTGTACTCGGTCTTATGCCGCTTCCTTCCACTTAGTGGAATCCATCGTTCGTCCACTTAGTGGGGTTTGATTCAACGACGCGCTTTTCAGTGGGAGGCCACCACTCTAGCACCTTGGGCTCTAATCCCTATCGTTTACAAATGCTTAAAATTCAGAAACTACTAATTTTACCGATTTGGAATTTGGAATTTGCAATACCTTATTTATTAACGCTAGGTTGCCATGGTTTCTTTATTGAAATTAAAAAATATATAATTACAATAATTTCACAATGAGGAATAATGGGCCTGCTAAAGGGGGTTACTACATCAAGTTGGGTATCATTTAAAAGGCTTAATTTGCACATTCTAAAATACATTTTTTATTATTCTTAAAGCTCCTTATGGTCCAAGATCCCGCGACGATCAGACCTACGTTATTATATTAAAGCTGAAAGTTTTTCTATGTATGTCTCTAATAGAGGTATAAACGATCCCCGACTATGAAGTTTGGATCACGGTTGCTTTGGGAGGTATCAGGTTGAAAAGGTGGCACCTCAAATTCGTTAAGGCATTATGCTCCGTATTTTTATATTTTTCTTTGGAATAATATTAGAAACCACGTTGTCCATTGTCAGACACCTAGTACGATTGCAACCCCCTGTCAGACACCCTGTTGTTTTATAATTTAAGAGTACAGCTATTAGAGTAGAGCCTATTGTACAGTTTTTCATAATTTCTTGTTTTGTTTAAATGTGTTTTTTATGTATGGTGTACAATAAAGTATATTTTCATTTCATTTTATTGACTCGTACTTGGCCGTTTTTTATCAGCTCTCTTTTTAAAACTTTTTGTCTGAAAAGTATTTAAAGCGTCTTAGTTAGTACTTTAGATGATTTTAAAGGTCCTTGTAATTGTTTTCTATGCAGAGAGTCCTTGCTAGAGGTCAAACTATTTTTAACTTGAAAAATTACTTACGATGCCGGGTATAGAAACCGACTAGGGGTTTAATATAACTGCCATACCCCTAGGTTAGCCCGCTACCATCTTAGACTGCATCATCACTTACCATCAGGTGAGATCGCAGTCAAGGGCTAACTTGTAAATAAAAATTGACATTTTAACACGGTTGCCTAGAAATCAAGGAGATTTTAAAAGTTTTCATTACATTTCATTGAAACTTTAAATACTCTTGTGAACAAAAAATCATAGCCTGCTGCGAGTAGCTTAATTAAAAAATATTCCTGTCTTTTTAATTTTTTCAAAAACTTTCGCTTTAATTAAATTATCAACTTCAATTTTCAGTTCCGGAACTTTATATCACTTCAGCGTCGCGCCGAGTCGTTACTTTCACACTGTCCCTAAATCCCCGTCCCATTTTTTTTATTCCACTACAAATTATTAGCCCGGTCAAGGGCTAATAATAATGTGGTAAGTATAATTTTTTTTTATTTATTTGCCCCTTCTTTTATATTTACAGGGATTCCTAATACGATAATGAATTTAATTTTTGAAGTAAAAAACTTCTTTAGCCGCGTTGAGCACTTTTTGGTCGGGGGTAAAATTGTTGATTCGCGGCGTCATCGACATGCATGTCGCTGATATGCTCGCGTTGTTACGAAGGCCTCCTCCTTGCGTCGTATTCCCCATTGCTGAGGATCGTGACCCCTTCCACCAATGATTCTTCTGTGGACGATGTCGCGTCATGTTGCTCTGTTTTTTGCGACATGCTGGGCTTCGTGGACCTTGCTATCGAGAGCGGTGCGGAACGAAGACAAAAGGTATTAAATATAAATATACTACAATATTTGTTTTCACTTCTATCGCCAGTCCCTATACTGCCAATTATTATTTTCTTAATTTATTCACTTTGTGACATTATTCCTTATTTTATATTTACAGGGATTCCTAATACGATTTTTTTTTTTTTCAGATACAAAAATGAAGTTACAATTTAAACTACCCTAGCTTAACTTATGACGTATTCGTAGTAATAAGCAGATTCCCAGTTCCATGATTATTACAAATGCCTAAACCTAAGTCCTATTACCATAGAGATACATATCTCTATGTCTATTACTAAAAAAATGATGCAGTCTACCTTGCCAATAAAACCTAGAGTAACAGCAGTAGGTAAATGTATACTATCCAATATAAAATGTACTATATACTAGTGCTAGAGCACGCGTTAGTAGCGAAATTAAAAATTCCATAATACGATGTTATCACGCCTTTGTGTTGAGGGCGGAAGCTGAGAGATGTCGAGTGTGCGTCTAGCTTAAGTGCTTTTTCTCTTGTATTACACCGGCTATCTAGCCTATAACATTAGTTAGATAAAGAATTTTTTCTAACGTTCAGGAAAACTATACAACACTAGATGATGCCCGCGACTTCGTCCGGGTTAATTTTCCGGGATAAAAAGTAGCCTATGTCCTTCCCCGGGATGTAAACTATCCCTGTACCCATCAATGTCATTTGAAAAGATAGGCCGTGAAAGCGTAGCAGACAGACAGACTCACGTTCGCATTTATACTATATATATATTTATTTTTATATATATTTTTTATAGTAGGTATGGATAGTTATTATTTATAATTATAATATTACTAGCTGAGGCCCGCGAATTCATCCGCGTGGTTTAAGTTTTTTGATTCCCTCGGGAACTCCATAATTTTCCGGGATAAAAAGTAGCTTATGTCACTCTCCGTCCTCAACTATACCCATGCCAAAAATCACGTCGATCCGTTATTCCGTTGTGGCGTGATTGAAGGACAAACCAACAAACCAACAAACCAATAAACTAACAAACACAACACACTTGCATTTATAATATTCGTATGATTAATTATCTAAGATATTTTACTTCCATCGCAGTAAACATAGCTTTATTGCCATTTTAATCACACATGCTTTTTGAGCGGCGCAGGAATCTTCTTTGTCTCTATGGTCAAAGTCGTTGGTAGAGCTGAAACTTACGGAATTCTTATATTTTATTGACGTTCAAAACATGTATATAATATCTATAATAGTGTACTCACCTTGAATAAAGAACTTTTTAATTGAATTATCCTTACCTAGCACCTTGACTATCAAAAGATCAAATTAGGCTCTGTCCATCTCAGCGTAAAGTACACCAAATGGATACAAAATTACAAAGTTCCTATTCATTGAATAGTAAATAGAGTTACAGAAAAGTTGTTAAGTACTCACTAGTAACTACGAGAGATTGAGTTGTTCATTAGTTGTCCGGAAACTTTTAAATTGCTTGAAGGTCCTCGCGCTGGGGTTTCTTTGAGTCGGAGGCGAGTTGGCAACCAATCTGCATGCGTAATGCTTGTACATCGGAACTTCTACATTACTTGTACTATAGTTGTATGTACGTACCTAAAGAGGGGACGCCCGCCATAGCCAGGCGGTCCTTTAATTATTGACCGAGCGAAGCGAAGATCTCTGAGTCTACCTACTTGAGTGAATTTTCACTTGTCCGTCCGTCCGTCCGTCCGTCCGTCAGAGCCTTATAACTTCTGAATTACTCAACGTAATTACTTCAAATTCAAATGTAATATGATATGTATTATGAAATGAATAAGTATATGAAATAAGATATTATGTAAACCGATGGCCTCCAGACGAATATGGCTTAAAAAGTTATAAACATCTTTATTTCAGGGGGGCTCTCTTAAAAGCGAATGCGAAGTAAAATATTTACCTTTACCTATAGGGTTGCGGTATATCATTTTAAAGATAGAGGAATAGAGTCCAAAAATATTTTTTTTTAATTTTTCCCCTAAAATTGACGAAATGGGGAGCTTTCAAAGTGGAGATTTTCTAACGTCCAAAGTTGACCTCAGAACTCTAAATTTTCTGAAAGGCTGAGCCTGAAACTTGATCAATTATTTGAATTATACGAGTATCCTGTACTTGAACAACAAATACTAAAATTAGATAAATATTATAAGGAAACGAAATTATTTAATTTTTAATGAGCTTCAGTATTTTTAACAGAACTTCACAATGATATCAATAGATGGCGCTCTGTAAAAGTTTATGGATACCGCGAGGTCTCAATTCGGGGCGAACCACTAGTTAGAAATATTCTAAACAGTTTACCATGTTGGGTTACTGGTGTCACGGCAGTCTACCCCCTTCGAACCGCTTATTCCAATATGGCGTTTCCGCCAAAGAACGAAGCAAGTGAAATACATCGAATGAGTCAAATATCAATTTAATTAAATTCAATTAAAAAACAAAGAAGTTAAACCAGTTCCAAAAATTATATCTTAATTTTAAACGTAAAGCTGACAGTCGTCAGCCGACAAAGGGATGAAATGGGATTATGAAGATGATTACAATTGAATTCTCAATCACGTGTCAATGTCATGCATATAATACCTATGTACTCTAAGTACATACTCGCACGCATACATTATGTAAAGCAGTATGTAGGTATTGCGAACCTGAACGGCTTTGTCGGCTAATCCCCGACGTGTGACGGACAGTCTCCTACAATCGCAAGGGATTACTAATGTTATTAATCCATACTAATATTGTAAATGCGAAAGGGTCTGGCCTGGTGGGAGGCTTCGGCCGTGGCTAGTTACCACCCGACCGGCAAAGACGTGCCGCCAAGCGATTTAGCGTTCCGGTACGATGCCGTGTAGAACTGAACCCATACCCCGGGTTTAATATAACTGCCATGTCCCTAACAGGTTAGCCCGCTACCATCTTAGACTGTCTCATCACTTAAGTACCATCAGGTGAGATCGCAGTCAAGGGCTAACTTGTAGTGGATAAAAAAAAAAATGTTATTAATCCATACTAATATTGTAAATGCGAAAGGGAGTCTGTCGGTCTGTCGGTCTGTTTGCTCCGCTTTCATTGCCCATCTTTCCAACCGATTTAGATGAAATTCGGTAAAGAGATAGGTTTTGTTCTGAGGAAGGTTAAGGTTACGTTTTATTCCGGAATAGAACTTAAGGCTAGCTAGCCTAACCCAATTACTATGTTTATCATACCCGCGTGGAATGGTGGCAAAAATGCTGGCTGCATTTTCACACTGGACAGCCCGGCTGATCCTGTGCGCAAAAAATGCGCTAGCCCTTCTGCCCATTCTGGGTGGTGTCACAAACAAGCATATTATCAGGTACAATAAATAAATGATGGTTTGTTGGTGACACCATCATTGAATAAATTTATTTTCTTTCTTTTCCTATATGGTGACAGCATATTAGACAACTAACCGCGGAGCAACAAAAAAAATTGGTACCTACTAAGACTCCACGGACCCAGAGTCTCCACGGCAAAAGTTTAAATTTGCCGTAACTATTTAACGTAAAAACTTTAAATTTGACTTTCACTAAGTACTTATTGCAACTATAGATCAAGTGGCATATTGATAGTGTGAGCCAGCCCTTACAGTGCTCAGCACAAAAACGAGATAGCATCGGAGTGAGGAATTTTCAATTTCACTAGCAGCGCGTGCGGGAACAGAGAGGAAATAAGAAAAACCGCACTCAATTATTATTATCTTGTTGAGAGAACTGTTACAAGATAGGAAAACTTTTGTTCAAGAAAAACCTTTGTATCCAAGTACTAGGTAATCCAAAAAAAAATCCGTACAAAAAACTGTTTTAAAATTCAAATGCAACATTTGACCTAAACCAACATACATTGCAAGTTAAATAAATATTTTCGATGTTTTTAACCGAAAATGGCAACGACAACATTTTGAAAAAGATTTAGATATTTAGGCCGATTCTGTACTGCAAAATCTCTAAACTAAAATGACAGCATTAAAAATATTGCTAACCCTTTCATGATACTCCCTTCGGAAAGGGACAGAATTAGATTTAAAGTTGTCATTTTAGTTTAGTTTAGAGATTGAGTTATACAGATTTGGCCACATTGTAGTGAAATGTGAAAAAAACTTCTTTTACAAAAATGTACCTCTCAAACTAAACATCACTCTTTAATTCCATAATTATTGGCTTACGTTTGTCGGCTATATAGAAACTACAATACAGCTACTACAGCTTGTCTTAAAGATGTCTGCCCGATATTTGCTTGCATTGAAGTAACCGACTCAAATTAAACGTGGCAATGTCATTGAAATTGCATAATATGTAAGTAGTTTTCATAAAGTAGAGAATTGTTTGTAATGCACGCTATCGATATACAATTAATGGTCGCAGCTCGGAAAATTGGGTCTCGAGAAAAAATCCAAGCTAAATTGAACGGAAATTGGCACGGGAAGATTAGCTTTTTGCGCATGTGCGGTCCATAAATCCAGACCAGGCTGGTGCAGCGCTCGCTACAGAATTAGTAAGGTGCCCGCTCTAAATATTGATTATGACTATAATCTAGTACCTCTTTCTACGCTCTATCAATATTTAACAGGCAGATTCAGACTCGTATACTCTAAAGTAGAGTTGTTCAAAACTGCTATAAATCCATAGCACGCTACAGACTATAAGCTATAAATTTGTGTTCGCGAGCATGTTGGTGTTCACGAGCATGTTGGAGCGAGCATATCGGTGACGGTGACGCGAATCCACAAGTTTACCCCCAACCAAAAAGTGCTCAACGCGGCTAAAGAAGTTTTTACTTCAAAAAAGTGTGTGTGTGCAATTTACACACGGCAGAAGTGAAACTTCAGAAAAGTAGCCTACGAGACAATGAGATAAATATAACTTGTATTCTATATCTCATTCTCTCGCAGGCTAAATCCTATTATGAATATGTTTGTCTCTTTTTGGTATCGCTTTTTCGTTTCATCGAATTTTCAGCATTAGCATGCTATTAAATACGCTATGCTATAACTCGCTATTTTTAAAAAGCATGCGAGCGACCGGCAGGCGCGGTGTCTTGCAGCACGCTAAATATCATAGCACGTTACATTGCATGTAGTTCGTTAGGCAGATAGCGTGCTAGATATAAGAATATTATTTATTATTCTAAAGTGAGAAAAGTCAAAAGATTTAATGAAATAAACTTTTACAAGTGCTTTTGAATCTCCAAGTTAATCTACCCTACCACCTGGTTGTTGTGCCCTTAGTTTTAGGGCCTCAAACGTTTATTCCAGCCAAGAGCTATAAATGAGCGTCATGCATTTTTGGACTTTACTACTAGCGTAATCGCTAATAGAATGTCACTTTGTCTAGGCCCTCAGGTCATTTCCGCCACGTACCTGCAAATTATGGAACCAGCTTCCATTTTCTGTATTCACTCATTAAAAGAATATGGGGCTCTTCAAAGGGCGGATAAACCAATAAAAAGCCGGCAACGCATTGGCGGTTCCTCTGGTGTTGGTCTGGTGGTGGTGTGGTGGAAAATATTGTCAGTGATTGTAAAATTGTCAGCAAATCTGTCATTACTAATCTAAGATCCAACCACTGCGGGCAAATGATATCTGTTCCTAGCTCTAAACAAAATACAACTAAAGTAATAAAATATAGGCCAGTTACCGGTAAAAAAATACAACAATTCAAACAAAATATGCTAAATACTTTACCTACACTTGATCTTACACAGGGTGGTCCGGATGAACACTACAATACCTTCTTTGATTTGTTAAATTCTCAGTTTAGTTCCATTTTTAAAATAGTAGAAAAATGAGGATCAAGTTTCTACCGCCCCACTTCCTGGAATATGCTAAATGCGATCCACATCAAAATGTACATTTGTTAATGTATGTTTGTATAATATGACATGCACGTATAGGTACACGTGTGTGTGTGTGTGTCGGTCGGAGGTCGCGTCGTTAATCTCATGAATATTCACTTAACCGCAGCGGCAACGTGTGACCGTGTGTTATGCATCATTTGTTACTAGTCTTGATACTTGATATCATTATAGTAACCCCATCGACCGATCAAATAATTATAAAAAATAAGACATAATATGTAGGGGCTAGTACCTGATTTTTAAAGAACCGAAAAAATACTATTGTTTTAAACCTTTACAAACCACCAGGCTCCCACTTTTTAATTAACTACAGTTACGCTTACAAGACAAACCCAGATATCGCTGTCGACTATCAATTCGAAATTGATAGTCGACAGCGCTGCATTTACCTATTTATTGAAGTGAAAACTTCTTTAGCTGCGTTGAGCACTTTTTGGTAGGGGGTAAACTTGTGGATTCACGTCACCGACATGCTCGCCTTGTTACGAAAACAAAAGGTCTTAAATACTTATAAATATACTATATTCGTAATTAAACTTTATTCCATTTGTTTTAAGGTTTGTAATTTTTTTTTTATTATTTTAAATATTTCGTTTTCACTTCTATCGGCAGGCCTTATGACTGCCAATTTTTATTTCTTTTTTGTGTAAGGGCTTTTATAATTAATTACATGTCAGCCCCGGCGCTGCAATTTGATATTGAATACAAATTAAAGTCTCATACGTCATCAGTCGCGCTATAATATATCCATAAAGTCAATAAATACCAGTTCCGGTAGGTACATGATGATTGATATTATCTCACAAATTTCAGCTGAAACTTCATCGGAATAATTTATTTTGCCCGCGACCGAATTTAATTTGCGCATAACTGAAATATGCTACTGTAATTTTGTCAACATTGTTCAGAGTAGGGTACATACAAGTGGTGACAAAATTTATGTTTATAGTATACTGGATAATTAACGAAATATTTTCTTGGGTTTTTCAATCGAGCGAAAGGTTCCAATGTTTTGTTGCAATTTGGACGTTATCTGGGCCACGGACGCGTACGAAGCGATTTGGTTCTTTGTTTTTATTCGAACCGCTAGGATATGGAACGCCCTTCCAGCTACTTTTTCCATCCGCTTATAATATTGGTATTTTAAAATCAAGAGTGAATAGGCATCTTCTAGGTAAGCGCGCTCTACCTTAGGCTGTATCACTACTTCCAGCAAGTCTGATTGCAGCCAAGCGCTAGTCTTATAAATTAAAGAAAAAATTCTTTAACATTCTTTTTTTTTTTCTTTCATTCATGGGTTTTTTCCTATGTCTGAAATAAATTATTTTTGAATGATTATTTAAATATAGAGTGTTCCGAAAGACGTAAAATTAACGTCCTCTGTTAGTTTTAAGTTTAACAACCATTTTAAACTATGAATTAAAGTAACAAAGGGCTTGTAATCTTGATGATGCACAAAACAGTATTCCTTACAAAATTTAAATAAAAATTAATAAATAAATAAATAATATTTTATTTAAATATTGTATTTTAATATTTTATTTTTAAGCTTATTATTATTATATAGACTGTTGATGGCTACACATTTCGTAAACGAGCGATGCCTTGTGTTGATGGCTACGCATCCCTTATATTATGTGTGATGGATGTGTGTTGTTTGCTATATCCCGTAAAGTGGTGATGCCTACGTTTGAAAAACGATTACGATTACGATTTCCTTACACAATTGGGGGGCAAATTTCTTGTGGCTATCACCTCACAACTATTGAGCTAAGAAAACAAATTTACAAATAATGTCATTTACGATATTATGATTTACAATTATTGTAACAATTGCAATAAGCAATCACTGTAGCTTGCACCCTTATCGTAACCAGTACAATTGGAGACACATTAATTCTCAATGATCCCGTGAAACACCGTTCCTAATCTAGTTATCATCGTTCCCTAATGTCTCCGACGCTTGTATTGGAGCTAATTCGGGCCTCGTTGCCTTTTATGGTGCGATTAATACTTATTTATGGCGCCTAATAAAGATAATGTTCTTCTTAGTGCGCAATAATCATCGAATAATCCAAATTCCACCATTGATTTTGATTTTATTAAAAGCTTTTATGCGAATTGGGATGGCAGGTACGCGCAAATTCTTCGGAGCTAACATCATGATGATTTCCCTGGCGCAGTGGTGAGCTATGTGGTCTTACAAGTGGCAGGTTCCAGGTTCAATTTTGGTAATTCAGGTATAATTTATTGTTTTTCTCATAGTCTGTTCTGGTCTGGTTCCCTCTCCTATGAGAGTGCCTGTGGGACGTTAATGGGTTGTAGTGGTGGTGGTGGTGGTCTGGTTTGATAGGTGACTTCAACTACGGCTATTTACCACCCTACTGGCAAGATAGAACCGTCAAGTGATGATGCAGTCTTAGATGGTTGCGGGCTAACATCTTAGGGGTATGGCATTTAGGTATATGAAAAAAAACCACCCGAACGTCTAGACCACAGTCTAGATGCCTACACCGTTCTTAACTTAATTATGATTATCTTTATTTCTGTTATCTATCTAATATGCTTTGTCAAATAAACAAGTGATAATCTAAAAGATTGAAAGTTATACCAACTTTACCACACGTAGGTACTTAGCAGTCCATATCTTGAAAACTACTTAACCGATTTTGATAAAACTTGCATTGTTTCCTAAGTTAAAGTTAATGTAAACCAATGAAAAATAATGGTAACAATCCGATTAATATTTTCGGAGAAATCCGCGACCAAACAAACATAATGAACCTATGAAATTTTACATATTTGTTTGGAAGCACTTACCTATATACTATCACATAATAATATGTGAATATTTTGCAGTTCCAGTAATATTACAAACAAACGTTCCACCAGTAATATTACAAACAATAATATTACAAACAAACGTGTCGAATTGATAACCTCCTGTTTTTGAAGTCGGTGAAAATCAAAGGTCAAGTAAAACCCTTTTCTAAACATAACAGCTATTCTAATCGTCGCAGACACTACACAAATTAGACTACGGGTCCAATACAACAATAACTTAGTCAGTCGGTTTTCCATAATTCATTTTCTAAGCCAGTGACTCCTTAACTTCCCATTATTCCCTTTATCTCGCTGGTTTGGCCTGCTTCACCTACTCCTAATAGAATCATTAAGATAAAGCGAAAATAGCATTGCTTATCGCTAAGGTAAAAGGAAAAAAAAATTGTTAAACTAGCTGATGCCCGCGACTTCGTCCGCGTGGTTTGAGGTTTTTTGGTTCCCGCGGGAACTCTTTAATTTTCCGGGATAAAAAGTAGCCTACGTGTTATTCCAGACTATAATCTATCCTGCCTGGTGGGAGGCTTCGGCCGTGGCTAGTTACTACCCTACCGGCAAAGACGTGCTGCCAAGCGATTTAGCGTTCCGGTACGATGCCGTGTAGAAACCGAATAGGGGTATGGGTTTAATATAACTGCCATGCCCCTAACAGGTTAGCCCGCTACCATCTTAGACTGCATCATCACTTACCATCAGGTGAGATCGCAGTCAAGGGCTAACTTGTAGTGGATAAAAAAAAAAAGCTCTGTACCAAATTTCATCCAGATCCGTACAGCCGTTGGGGCGTGATTGAGTAACAAACATCCATCCATACATCCATACAAACTTTCGCATTTAAAATATAAGTGCAGATGACACTCACAAATTAAGTGACTTTCTATTGGTACCAGAATTTTCAAAATCGGTTCAATAGATCCAGAGATTACCCCCTACTGCAACCTCACAAACTTACAAATTTTACCTCTTTATAATATTACTATAGATGAAAAAGATTTAACACTAAACGTTAATTTTAGTTAAATAGCCTTTGTAAACGTGCTCAACTCCCACAGACACGGGCAAAGTTCCGGCAGTTGCTCAATACAGACGCGTGGGCGAGCATTTGGGCTTACTCCAACTTTTGTACGGCTTCAACCCTTGGGCATGAAAGTTATAATAAACCCATACCCCCATTCGGTTTCTACATGGCATCGTACCGGAACCCTTAATCGCTTGGCGGCACGTGTTTGCCGGTATCGCGGTTGCTTTGGAAGGTATCAGGTAGAAAAGGTGGCACCTCAAATTCTTTAAAGTATTAAGGCGCCAGCGGAGGGCTAATTGCTCATACAAACGTAATACCAAAATAATTAGTAATTCGAGCATATTTCCTCCATATTATGCGATTATTAAGATTGAACTTGTATTTATCTAGGTCCCTGGATAATTATTTTTCCAAAATACTTTCCCAAAATTAAATGTAAGCACATTGGGTTTTGCATGTTTTTGCGACATAAACGACATGTTTACTCCTTATTTGTTTCATATTAAAACCAACGATATCTCACGTACTAATTGATCAGGAACATAGCCTATATTGTCAAGTTACAGAATAACAACACGAAGTTAAAAACACAACAATTTTTCATTCATTATTTTTGGTATTCACGGAACAAGACTAAATGTATAACAAATTCTGTACGATCATATTGCTATCGCGCTTGCACGCGATCATGTGTCTTCAGCCAAATAGGGATAGCAATATACCGGCAAATTTATATTTGCGGTTCGAGTAGAAGTTGCGAGCGGCGGTCGCCGGTCCCTTAAGCTCCGTTTTTTCTTTGGAATAATATTAGAAACCGCGTTTTTCATTGTTAGATACTTAGTACGATTGCAACCCCCTGTCAGACACCCTGATGTTTTATAATTTAATAAAGTAACGGAGGTCTGATCGTCGCGGAATCTTGCTCTAGTAGGGTGGTAACTAGCCACGGCCGAAGCCTCCCACCAGGCCAGACCAGGGAAAATTCAGAAATTATAAATACCCAAATTGACCAAGATAAGACCCTGTAAGACTTGAGTACAGGTAGGTACTGTAGGACTGCCTCGTACATCGACCATACAACTAATAGACTCCTCATATTATAGGGCGAACACTTTCAGACAACACGTCAGACTTAATAGGTCTTATATAATTCCACGCCCTTGTAACAAAACCTACCAAGTTATTTATATATTAATTAGAGTATATCGATAATTAATTATCGATAAATAATTATTAGGAGTTAGGACCCCATCCCATTTGATTTATGATTTTTTTGACCTTGAGTAGACCAATCAGCGTTTAGTACCCCGCGCCCGCTTACTTGAGTCATTTGACTGAATTGTTTGCATTACGAAAGCATAGTAATTAGGCGTCTATTGGTTGTGTGGTCGATGGCCTCGTAGGTAGGTGACTGCCTCGTTGGTCTATTGGTTAGCATGTTTGTTTCCGGCCAACGAGGTCCCGGGTTCGACTCCCGGTTCGGGCCATAATGAAGTATTGGGTTTTTCTGACTAGACATTCTCAGTACTAACCCGGAGTAAGGAAGTTGGCGGTAGTAGTATAAAATTGGGCTAACTGACTCAACACTGTTTGAATAGATCACTACAGCAGTTGCATTGTTGCATTGCATGCAATGTTGCAATCCATGCAACATTGCACGCAATGCATCACAGCAGCTGTAGTGATCTATTCAAACAGTGTTTAGTCAGTTAGCCCATTTTGATGAGATCTATTCAAACGGTATTGATTCAAACACTCCATTTTTAGAAATAGAGCAGTTCAATACTGAACACTGCTTGGTTGCTGCGATGCATTGCATGCAATGTTGCAAATGTTGCAATCCATGCAACATTTGCAACACTGCAACACTGCACGCAATGCATACAATGCAGCTGCTGTAGTGATCTATTCAAACAGTGTTTAGTCAGTTAGCTCATTTTAAGTGATCTATTCAAACGGTATTGATTCAAACACCCTATTTTTAGAAATAGAGCAGTTGAATACTGAACACTGCTTGCTTGCTGCGATGCATTGTATGCAATGTTGCAAATGTTGCAATCCATGCAACATTGCACTCAATGCATCGCAGCAGCTGTAGTGATCTATTCAAACAGTGTTTAGTCAGTTAGCTCATTGCAGTTTCATATTGAAAAAATGCTTTCGAATAGCGGTGATTCATTTAGCCCGAGGGCTATTTGACTCACTAACTATTTGTTAATAGTAGTCTTGCAGCATTGTAGACAATGAATCACTGCAACTGCTCTATAAGAATATGATCTATACAAATACTGGTGAGTCAGTAAGCCCGTGCAGTTTAGTACTGAACCTACATTGCATGCAACTGCAACATTACGTATAGAAGTTTTATATTTAAAACTGCTTTCGAATAGTAGTGATTCAGGTAGATAATTTAGGATGTTAAGTAATAAAAAACATAAAATTAAATCAGTTTATTTTCTTTACACCATTCATTTAAACATAAAACATTTTTTAAAGCACACACATTTGAATGATAAATACAACTGTATACACTATCCAACTTACTATACTTATTATATAAACTTAATAAATTAGGACAACCATGGTCTTCTAAATTAAAAACTTGGTTACTTTTACATATTTCGTTAATCCAAGAAACTTTTTCGAGACCTTTAGTATAAATTATTTTATTAGCTAAGATCTGTGCAATATGGTTTTCATGATTTGAATAAGGTATATAGCCTTCTTTCCAGAAAATTCCTCGATTCCTTTCTATCCAGCTTACTTGTCTTCTTTCTGTTTTTGTCAATTCATGAAATGAGTAGGGTTGCTTAAATAAGAAAACTTGAAGCGTCCTACCATATGCAATAGCAAATTCCTTCAAAATGAACTTATTGTCGTCGGTTTTAAATCCTTGAACGTCGACTATTGCATTCATGATATTTTACGGACAATATTGCTTAGGGGTTTATATTCAATAAGACGGTCGTTTATGATGAGACAATATGCGGTTGTGTTGGCTGGAATATCTTCAGCACTTTCAATTTCTAATCTCACGTCAACTGGTCCAGTTTTTAATGTTTCGTTCTGTCTTGAACAATCAATAATGAACAATGGAGCTTTTTCTTTAAATTTGTAGAGATCTAATAACGGATCAGCTCGACGAGCGCTATAATAAGACTGTTGAAATTTTGCATACATCTCATATAATATGCCGTATTTATCTTGATCAAATTTCAAATTCAATGACTCATATGGATAGTACATAGAGTTTAGAAATAATGTAATATTACTTAACTTGCAGTGATCAAATATAGAGCAGTCTTTAGCTTTATTATTTTTTCTATCGGTTTGCAAGCCAAAGATAACATATCGTGGTTTTTCAATCTGTGAAGTAGTTTTTATTGACCATGAATGTTTTGTTGTTTTAGGTAATAATGGGTATTCATATAAATCCCAATTTCTAAAAGCTATTTGAATAGGTCTATCTTTTTCTAAATATTTAAGTAATAAAAGTTTGTCACAATCTGATACTTTTATATGAGGCATTCGCCATTGGACTCTTTGTATGTCTATTTTTGCATAAGAAATATCATCCGAAATTTTTACGCTGTTTAAATTAGTGTTACTCCTATTCAGTATAAGCTCGTGTTTACAGTTCAAAATTATTTTGTTATAGTCTTCTGCAAAACCTAATATTTTGTTTAAGGGTATAACAACATTGAAATGACCATCGCTTGTCAATCCGTTTAAATTCCATCCCCATAATGCTGCAACTTTACAATCACCAGCACTCATAGACGCATAAGATTTCATGGTAGTCGTTATACCCGCATTTTTTATACGATCTATTTCGATGCCATTAATTTCGTACCTAATATCTTGGAACAGGAACATAATAGGGTTATTTGTGAATTCCATATTTTTCTTAATGGGCTTGTGGTCTTTTCCAATGTAGGTTGCGTATCCCTCGATATAAATGGAACTTCCTGATGGCAATAGGTACAAGTTTTGCTGTTGGATGGGGATTCGGATTTCATCATTTTCTGCGAAACTGTTATTATAGGGATTATAGGTGTGTATTTCATAACTTTCAATGGAATTATCAAACTGTGGTAAATCTGTTATTTGAAGTATGTTCATATTTTTAATCCGAGAGCTCGAAGAAAGGCTTTATTCTTCTTAGATATTAATTTACTGGTAGCACCTTTAATACGTCTATTCTGTTTAGAAATACAAGATTTAATGCTTCTAGCATTATTATTAGGAGGCTTATAATAAACAATCATTTTATTTTTCTTAAATGAAGACGCAGTTGAATAGTTTCTCCTCTAAAGTCAATATATTTACCGTTTTCGTCCACAACTTTTATAGTTATAGATGTTATGTTGCTAGTGTTAATTGGTAAATAAATTATATTTTGGGGTACCTCTATGTAACGATAACCGGGAGGAATATTAGGCACAAATTCGTATAGTACATGCGATGGTAAGCCGTTAATGAATGAATCCTTAACAAGATCACACTCGATTCTTATAAGAGACGGGGATAGAATACTGACTGGATATTCAGATTCATGCCATTTATTTGGTTCTAATTTTATTTTTTTAAATCCGAGAAGAGATCCTACACTATTGTTTACATTAAAATTTACTGTTTCTGAGCAAAATATTGAACATTTTAAGGTGTTATTGTTAGGCTGAATTTTTATTTCACAATCTTTTAAATTTTTTTCTCAATAAGTTAATATGTCATACAAGTCGTAATTACCACCTGGTATGAATAGTAATTTACCATCATCACCATAAGAAAATACATTATTGTTCTCGTTTACATTTCTTGCAGCATTAAGCACAGAAAAGTATAATAAACCACACTCATATCTGTCATCAATACTTAACGATGGGTGAAAATATGTTTGTAGCAACGACTCATTACCACTGATGGTTAAAGTGATAGACATGATTACAAACTAAAGATAAGTTGCCATTCGAGCACTATTTATCCATTTTTTTAGTAAACCAAAAATTCTTAAGAAATTTTATACATAAATGTCCGCAATTATAAGGATGATCTTTTTGAACGTTTTCATAATTATATTGCACTTCTTTTCCTAAATATTTGATTACTTCTTTTGGTGGTTTAAGATTTCCATAACTGTCAAAGTATTCTATATAATCATTATATTTAACGTAAGCTACCCAATGAGTTCCAGAATTTTCCGAATGATCTAAGTTAACAATACCACATTCTTTTTTAAGAGGATGAATGGGTAATTCATTTCTCATAAAAACTCCTCGAAAATGCGGGATGTTTGCTGTATACTTTAAAATATCGAGGTTAGTAAGAGCTCTATTGGGTAGCCGAGCTAGTTTTTTTTTTTTTATCCGTAGTATATATCCCAAGACCTCCTTTGTGAGGTTTAATTTGTAATCCATTCCCAATTGAAAGAGATTCCATTTTTTCATTATGTCTTTTTAGTTCAGTTAAACGTTTCTTAGCCATTTTAAATTCATTTATAACTTTAGCTATTGCGGCAGCTCCACCTGCCAAGCTTCCTGTTGCTGACAGCCCTGCAAAAATAGGTATTAATGGAAGTACACCACCAGTTTTTGGTATAGGTATAATGCGAGGATGTTTTATAACAGAATTGGTAACAAAGTTCTTTGCAGCTGCCATGGCGAGATTGATTGCTCTTTTTTCATTTTTAGGGTTGACTTTTCGTAAGTATTTTTTAGTATGAGAGACGATATGGTGAAACTTCTTTTTTAAACCAGAGCTTTGTTTTATTTTTAATGCCTTTTTACTTTTTTTTGCCTTTAAGCCCGCTCCGATCCGAACCTTTGCTAACATAGCATTTTTGACTAAGTTAGCTGCAAATTTTTCACCAAAAGATGCATCTGAGGCGGAAGCACGTTTTTCCGCCATTCTCATTAGTTTAATATCTGCTTTTCGACGATCGCTTAGATTGGCAGAGTTATTGTAAGCAATATCGTGTTCTTCGCAATATTCATCCAACTGGTTAACACCTTTATCTCCTCTATTAAGCCTTTGAATTAATCTTGTTCCAGGACCGCAATAATTATATCTGGGTAAATGAATTTCGATTGGTAAGTGATCGATTAACCAATTTAGAAGACCACTTTTACACATTCTAAGAGCTATACTAAATTTTACAAACGAAACATTACTTTAAGTAGTATATTCGGAATACTATCCAGATACGTGTTGAGTTATTTTTACAGTCCTCACAAAACATTTGATTTGTGTATCCAGCTGTTTTCTGTTGATGGTAGTCCTAACCATTTTACAAAAATATTACTGCGGTTTCTTTTTAAAACTTTTTCTATTAGATATATGTTTGGGTGTTTAGTTTTTTGTAGCTCATAACTATAAAATGCACCCATAATCGGTTGACCTTTCACATCTTCAATCAAGTATGTCACCGGGTTTGTGTGTTGTATTTTAACAATCTTAAATATTTCTGTTGACCAATTTGGAGTATATCCTTTTTCAAATATTCCTTTATATTTGCTTACACGTACAAAATCTCCAATGTCCATTCGTTGAGTCCTAATATTCTGTTTTTGGTGATTATTTCTTAAGTATCTTTGTTTAACATCATTCATATTATTTTTGTTGACTTCTATAGGCTTTAACCCAATTGTTCTATGTTTGGTATGATTATATGTATGAATTAATTTGTCTAGGGTGCCGTCTATCCATTTGTAATCTCCTTTGAAACTGAATTCTTTGTACATTTTAGATTTTAAAGTTCTAATAAATCTTTCCGCGATTGAAGCTTTCTTTGAAGAGTAGGTAGAATAATGATTTACTGCATAAGTTTTCATCAATTTTTGAAAGTTTTTATTATAAAACTCCGTTCCTAAATCAGTTTGCAGGTTTTTGGGAATACGACCGTTGTCTAATAATTGTTTAAAAACATCACACACCTCATTTTTACTTTTAGACTTAAGCGGATAGGCCCAAGCAAATTTTGAAAATGTGTCGATCACAACCACAATATACCTAAAGCCACGATTTTCTTTACACATTGACTGCATATCAATCAAATCAGCTTGCCATAAATCATCTATACATTTAGTAATAACACTTCTCCGCGGAAAATTTTTCCGCGCATTTTTATGTATTTCGTTTACTATATCTCTTTTGCTCATTTTCACAGTATTTTAAGTCAATTTTTGTTTCTAAGCTTCTTATCTTACTATTAATTTCAGCAATCAACTGCTCGTTTTCATTTTTAGCAATTCTTAACAACTCTGATATTGATTTATCAACGTACTCTTTTGAAGCAGCATCGGTAGCATCTACCGGATTTTTCAGATGTTTTATTAATTTGTTTTGCGCATTAAAATTATCTTCGTCAGAACATTTTAAAATAAACTGCAATGGAACCAGATTATTAGTTACTCTTTTTTTCTTAAAAATGTGATGTCCAAATTTATCTACATTCATATTGGAACTGATACTTTATACTGATTTTATATTCAAGATACTTGTCTTTTTATTCTTTGATTATACCTGCTTCTTTCAACTCTTCGATTATAGAAATTATTTCATTATCGTGGCTAGTATTTCCAGCGTCTTTAGACGCTATTAATAATTGAAGTCTTTCAATCAACTCATTTGGATCGTCCCAATAAATAAAATCAGTATTAGGAACATATTTTTTTAAATTTGGTATACCATAACCAAATTTTTGATTATTTGCATTTGTTATATACTCAGAAAATAACGGTTTTATAACGTCACGATATTTTACACTTTTGTCACCTCTTATTTGCCCTTTCGGATTGTAGTCCCGTTTATGCGCATTAGTGTGGTACAACATATCCTTATATGTTAATTGATCTTTGTCTGTGACAAATGTTAGATTAGGTTTCTTGCAAAACAATAATTCTCTCAAACCTGATGTCAGTTCATATTGCTTGCCATCTATATTAATCAAAATTGTTTTATCATTATTTGTAGGATTATCCAATGTGGATAATGTAACAATTGAATTTCCCATGAATAAATCTCTACCTACGCTGCGAATTCCAAATGGAACATTCAAGCTGTCATAAATATCGGTAATGTCATCCTTTTTTAACGACCTTTCTAAAACTTTTTCTATCTTAAACGGACTTTTATTATCTTCATCCTGGTTAGAAAATTCAGGAGCACTTAATGCGTTAATTTCATTCAAATTATTTGAACTATCATATAAATCTTCTACTTCATGATCTGAATTTGAACTTAAATATGTTTTATCGTCTTTTCTTTGCGGTATCAATTTATGAATATTTTTATCAATATTAACATTAAGTAATGAATTCAATGGATCAACAACCGGTCTTAATATTTTATTAATTGTTACATTATTTTCTTCTTCATTTTTTTCATATTTTTAATTTTCTTTTTTATCGAGCATACTGATTCAACCAAACGTGCTTTGAGATCTTTTTCCATTTTAAAAACAGAACAAACGAAATTTCAATATTGGACGACTATTGTATGCAAATTTGAAAACTATACTAATGTGGGGGAAGTATATTTAATATTTTTATAACAATTAATTAGGTACCAACCATATATTTAAAAATAAAAAAATATGTCAAATCCCTTTCTGTACCTTCCTTTGTCTATTGCACAGTCCTTATTAATAATAACAAAATCATAAGGTTGTGCCCATACACTTGAGCAAAGATTTTTGAATTGCAACCAAGTAATATCAGTATTCACATGCTCATCATATATGTGTTTTAAATTTACATAATCTTGTTTAAATATAATCAATAAATTAGCATTATCCCGAACAAGCTGTTTTGGAATTTTCGAATATGTTTGAGACAGATAAAAGCAATCTAATTGTTTGTGTCTACCCATAGCGAAAAAATTGCGAATATTGCTTTGATTGTCGCAGACTATGTCGTCGAAAATAATAATAGAATTATTCAAAACATCACAAGGATCTATAACTTCCTTTTGGTCATTGAATACAAAAAAATTTACTTCAGGAATCATTTTTAAAACATGATTCAGAAAGCGATACTTCGGCTGAAATGCAGTTTTAGAGTATAAGTATACATTTTTGAATTTGAGACCGTTTTCATGCAGCAATAAACTTAGCATGACATTCGTTTTACCGCAGTTAGATGGTCCGCATATTAAACATCGTATAGAATTAGGAAGTAATACACTATGTTTAACGATATCATTTCTTTCTGATATCTGTACATCTGATATTTCTAGTGATAGTGGATGCTTTACTAACTTCATTTTTAGCAATGCCTGCTTTTAATTAGTCAGTATGCTTTTATAGCTTCATTTTCACATATAGGTATGGTAGGGTAATAAAAAATAAATAAAACAAAATTGGAAGTACTCTTTTATTAAATTTTTTTAATATTACAGTTGTAATTACATTAGACATAATAAGATACATGATTACGATTATAATTATGATTATGATTATTAAAATTACAAGTTAAGTACAAATTAATTATTAAGATGTGTTACATTAAAGTTTTCGAGTGACTTCTATTACGTGACACCTATAATTGAATTAAGTATATTAAATGTCAATAAAAGTTTTCGTTAGGTTTTTAACAATAAAATCTTAATATAATTCACAATCACAATGTCCCCAGGGTAATGTATTAATACGATTCGGAAGTATTTTTCTTTTATAATCATTACTATTTAAAACAATTTTATTAATTTCTTGTGTATATAGAACGTGTTTAATGGACTTAATTATGTTCATCTTAGATTTATAACTTTTGGTATTATATAAAGCTTTTATATAGTCAGCAGAACTCAAGCTTTTAGTTACAGGTCGAGTAACTCCTTTAGCTTTTTTTATCTGCACCTTAACGCTGTTTATACAATAAAGTTTTGCTCTGAGACCAATAAATTCACTAATCACATCACCACCCATTTCATCTTTAAACAGTCCTGGTACTCTAGCATTAACTTTAGGAATATTATAAGCATTTTCATCATGGTAATTACTGGTATCAAACTTTTCAATATTCTGAATGATATCTTGATAAATGTCATTAGTTTCTACTAAATAAAGTAAACTGTCAGTATCTGTGTAACAAAGTTTTGCATTATTAGAATACTTATCTTTAATAAAATTATAGTGAAACTGGTACATATGTTGTTTAGCATGCTCTAATACAGTAAAACCAATATATATAGGCCGATCCAGTAAAACTTTTTCTTTTTTTAATTGAATACCTACGAAATCTTCATCAAAGATACAAACACTTTTTAAATTTGGTTTTGATAACAATTTTTCAGCACCAATTTTTTTATTTGTAATATTATTATTATCTTTCCAATGTGAAACTAATCTGACATCTAATTGCTTGCGACGGTTTTCAATTGTTTTCCCAAAAATTGCATTATTCATCAATTTGAATAAATCTTTTTCAAAATTTGATGTAGATGCTTGACGCAGTTGAGTATTTAAATCAATATACCCTCTTAAGAAATAATCTTGTCTAAAGGAAATAATTCTATGATTTTTTTTCAAAGTTAAACCATGTTCTAAGCATTGTTTTAAATGCATGTAATGATTAATAATAATTATTAATATAATTATTAATGTAATAATTAATATAATTATTAATGATAATGTAACATAATTGTGTTTATCATTTAAATTAGCTAGTAATTTAGAAGATTTTCCTCCTGGGGGAATAATTTTTTCTGGTGCAAAGGGTAAATCAGAATGAAGGATATGAAGGTAATCAGGGTAACCTAAATCAACTTCTAAAATATAACCATATTCTGAATGATTGTCTTTATTCAATATATCAAAGTTTTCAATTTCATATTGTGACAAGAAACGAAATTCTGAAATAGGTAACTTTCTTGTCATGGCATGACCATATAAATTGTTAGCATCGAGGTATATCAGATACGTAGGTGGTTTCGTATCATCGTAATCTGGTAAATATATATTATTTGCTTTAGCATGTCTAAGAGAACATTGCGCAAGACCGCCTCTAATTCCTTGTTCTATCATTTGGTACATTTCTAAATTACTTACTAAATCTAATTCGACACCAGTGTATAACAGCATAGCATCCCAACTTAAGCTGGGTGACGATACATAGTGAGCAGGGTCAAGTTTATAGTACTGTAAACATGTACGTCTAAAATGTTCGAAAACGTCACAAAGCAATAACACGTCAGTTTTTAAATATAAATCTGAATAATCGCCGAGTGTTTTAATATTAAAAGAATTCCAAATTTTTTGCACTCTTTGGTAGTCGCTATTAGATATATGTTCAGAATTCAGACTGTTATAAAAACATTCCTTTAATGGAAGTTCCTTATCATCGTACTTAGACCAGCTGTCAACGTATTCATATGGAAAGATTCCTTTATTTTTTAGTAATATAAACTCATTACTATCGAATTCTTTACATAGATGAAACCTTTCTTCTTTGGTTAAATTTTTGCTTAATACGTCTAAACTAGAACTTAAAAACTGAAATGAATCAAGAAATTTAATTTGAACGTTATGAGCAGTACCTTTATTATGTATCATTTTAGTGATTAATATATATTTTTCTTTTGTTTTGGGTATGACTTTTAATATTCCATCATATTTTGATAATTCTTTTATAAAAAGGTGACTATCATACCCAGATAAGTTATGAAATATAACGGGAACAAACTGAGGAGTTTTGTACATCAGATTACAGTGAGAATGTGCTGCACCTCGAAATTCAGATGTCATATGATCATGATCGCGAACTTTGTCTCCAAGCAAAGGTTGATTACAGATATGACAAACAATTGCATTTTTATAAGCTTTTCTTTGCTCATTTGTTAATAAACGCATGGTCTTTTTTTCGCGCAACTTTTTATCGATATTTTGTACATCAGTAATCAATTGCTCTATAAAAACTTTTATACAATCAGGACCTCTGTAAGTTCTATACTTATTTAATGTAGAATCATGATCGCAACATATATAATAGCCAAAACTAGATGGTATATGTACATTTACATTACTCGTGTTGTTGCTAGATTTTTGTTGATCGCATTTTAATAAAATGCTTTCAAAATCTGCGTATATCACAAAGTTTATTTTTAACTTTCTTTCAAAATGTTCAAACTTTAACTTGCTATTCTCTTTCGGCAAGATAGATAATATTTCAGAGCATTTGTGAGAAAAATATTTAGGTTTACTGCTAAAAAACTGTAAACATGAATCGCAAAGCCATAGTTTATCATGATGTTTAGTAATTTGTCGCCTTACTAATTGAGGAAGATCTTTTATCAAACAATAGTGACCAATTTCTTTTTTCTCGAAATATAATAAATTCACATGATTAACTTTTTTCGCGTTTGTTAAATATAATGGACCAGTAATATTATATTTTTTATCAAGACCGTAAATATTAACGCTTACATTAGGGTTTCTCTTTTCAAAAATTTTTATGTCATGACAACTTGGTGGAAAGCTCATTCCTTTTACATCAAGAACATTTTTATAGTGTGGGTAATTACTAACTCGGCTTACATTTTTTTTCTGAGGATATAGCGCAGCGACTATACTCCACATAAAACAATGACTGTCATTATTTTTAATGTTTAAACAACTTTTCGTATTTTTTATCGCTGGCGGTAGATCTATATAACTACCTCCTTTCATTGGTGAATACTTATTTATATTTACTTCTAAATGACTCACAGCGAGAAATGACCAACCAGACTCACAATGTTCAAATTCTGAAATCTTTTGTTTTAAAGCATTGACTGCTGTGCAGAACATTTCACTCAAATCACTGTTACTATATATTGTCCTGTATTTTGTACTGAATAATTTTAATTGTTCTTTATTTGTATGTGGTAAAATAAAATTTGCATAAAATTCAAAATTCACTTTGATACATTTATGTTTCGTTATTGAATCCTTTATTAAAATATTGATGTCTTTTTCACAACTACATAGGAAGGCCTCTGGTAGAAGGTGCTCATTTTCCTGTGTAGGATTTAATCGATAAGTAATTATTCTGTTTTTAAAGGCAGTCGCAATAATTTTTATATTTTCAAACTTTGTATTGATTAAAGTATTTGTTTTATGTAAATTTGTTCTTTTATGAAATGGAAAGTCAGATTTTGCTAGTTTCACTTTACATTTATCACATTCTATAGTCTGCATGTCTAATTTATTTTTAATAACTCGCAGCGGTGGTGGCGCTGTAAAGAAAATGATTATACTTTATAAACATTTTTATTATAAAAGTGAATTACAAAAATAATAGCATGAAATATTATAATCTAATATAGAAAAATTAAATACATTTCATATTATAATTATTAATAATGATTTATAATTGTTCATTATAATTAATTATTCATATTATTAATTATTATTATTATAACTATAGGAATTCATAATAACAGGTGGACAGTCACTGAATTCCTTCCGGGCAGCACTTAAAAATTCTGATAAGCGCTGCCATGCAACTGTATCAGAATCAGTGCGACTCTTTAGCGATAACACAGCATGGCGCCACCTATTTATGTTAGGTACCTTTTCTATTTCATCTGCCTTATATATTTTTAAATCTATGTAATGACTACCCGTTTTGTTATTAAACATTTGTTTTGAAATTCCGTCCGGCAGTCTCTTTATCATACACGATGGAAGCGAGTATTTACCAGAATTTGCCCCAAAATCAGTCCCAAAAAGTTCTTCTGCGGTGTTTTGCTTTTGCAATTGCTTGACCGACGTTTTCTTTGTCTTCGACTTCTTTTTCATAATGTGCATTTCGTCCTCTGATGATGATTCTTGCTTAGACCTGAAATAGATTGATTGATGAATGATTTTTTTTAAAAATGCTATTTGTTGTTTTTGTGATATTATATTAATTTTATGATTATATAAATACAATAATATATAATAATATATAAATAATACAATAATATATTACATATATAAAATTAACATGTTATATTTAATATTATTAATATAATAACATAATATATTATATAGTAATAAAAATTATGCTTATTAACCTTTTTTTTGACGACGGTCTGCTCATTCGCGGGGTTGTGCTCATGGTCGCAATTTTCTTCAACCTTTTTGCAGCCTTGGGAGGATATTCTTCCTCTGAAGAATACAATATTTGCTTGGATCTGAAAATATAAAATGAGTTATCATTAACTGCGAGCTATTATATACTATATAATATAATATTATATAGTAATATAGTTACTATATAATACTATAATATAGTTACGCATTATAATATAATAATTTATTATTTTATTATAGTAGTTATATAACAACCTTTCTGGTGACATTTCTTCAACGGTCGCACGTTTTTTGAACTTTCTGGGTTTTTTATCAAGAACTTCTACAAATTCTTCATCACAAGAATATTCATTATCATCTTGAGACCTGAAAATTTTAAATAATGCTATGAATTCTTATTTTATAATTTTATTATAAATAAACATTATAATAATTACATAAAAATATAATAAATCTTTTAAAAATAGCCATATTATGTTTTATTCTTGTAAAGTTATTATTTATAAACATGAATTCCAAATTATCAATTTATTAAACAAATAATATATTATTATAATTATTAATGAAAAATACTATTTAGCATATTATTCATATACTTAATAATAATTGGTATTTAATATATTTATTACTTACATGAAACAAATAATATATTATTATAATTATTAATAAAAATTACTATTTAGCATATTATTCTAGATAATAATTGTTATTTAATATATTATTACTTACATGATTAATTAATTCAATTATACGTGTCACGTAATTGAAGTCACCCGATAAACTAATCTTAGCTTCAATCAATAGTAAAAACCTATCCATTAAAGTGTCAAGCGGTTTTTTTCATAACTGAAGTGGGTTCCGTCTAATTATTTATCACTTATTTATCACTCGATAGTCAAATAAGAATGCGAACATGGTTCTACTTTCGAGGATCGCTAATAGTACTTTTGTTAACGCATGCATTTTATCGATATCATAATAAGTACTCAGGTGGCCAGTTGTTGTGGATTTATCGGATACTTCAAGCAAAGTATTATTTAATACGGCTATATTCAATATTGAAATTTAACCAACTACAAACGTTGGCGAATGAAGAAAATAGTATTGATTCATAAAATTCGCCATCTCTGCTAATATTCGGGTGAAGAAAGATTTGTTTGTTTGTTTGTAATTGATAAACTCTGAAACTTTATACCTATGTATGTGATATAGTTTTCAGAGTTAGTTTATAGTTCGACAGTTTGTAAGTTCTGATTAGTACAAATAAGTCCCGCCTAAATCATAGTCACCCGCATTTTCATCATAACAAACTGGCATCAAGCGTCTAAATGTCGCGAATTGACACCGCTTTTACCATTTTTAGAGTGAGCGCATCTCAAATAAAACCATAGAGTGAATAATAAACTAGATAAGTCTTATAAATTAGACAGCAACATTGGAAAATTAACTGTAACTATATTGCAAATAGGTCTGTATTACCAAAAGATACATATTTAATCCTTTACCAACGCTACCTATACCAAGATCTGTGGTTTAAAACATGTTTTATCAGGATTATAGCAATTGTTTTTCCATCATTCCATGATAAACGCGCGCACCACAATGTCGGTAAGTCTGTTTTAATACATTTTTCATTAATTTAGCTGTAGAAATTATTTATCACCATTTTTTTTATTTATTGTAATTATTTATTTATTTAACCTCAGAATCGTTCGCATAGATTAAAGTTTTTTCAAGATTTTTTTTCTGGATAAAAAGTACCTAGCCTATAAATATGGAGTATCAGAACAGCATTACGAATTTCATGATTTTTATTATTGACCCTCATGTGACATGTCTGATTTAACTCTATGCTTTAAAGTAATTAATCTAAAAAAATCAAAGTAAGCAAATACACAGACAGACATCATCGTTTCTTACTTAGATTTTAATACAACTTTTTTTATTTCAGGATTCAGAAGACTTAATTTGTTTCAACAGTAGAGCTGCTCCATCCAAGAGATCAAAAAATGAAAACGTTGTTTATACATACATAAAGAAACCGAAGTGGAGTGGTACCAAGGTCATAAAGCTTGAAATATACGATTACAATGAAATGAAAAATAATTTGAGTGAGTGCAAATGCTGTGCTGAAGTGTGTGCGCAACAAATTATAGTGAATACCATGTTAGACGATGTATATTTTCTTGCAAAAGAACTGTTAAAAAAAATTGAAGAAAATATTGTAAAAGATAATAATGGGTATAGTCCAATATATTAAAAATTATTTTTAAATAAATTAATTGTACCTTTGCGATGGTTTTTATTTATCTAATGTTTGTTGTCTTATGGAAACTTATTTAACAAATAACAATATTTCTTGTTTTCAAAATATTTCTTATGCAATAATAAAATTAAAAAAGATAAAAGTTACATATAATTGATACTGAACTTAGCAAATTTTCATTCCAATTAGCTTGGTTAAATTCAGCATGAATTTAAAACCTGATGATGTGGTTGAGGTTATTCTTATAAGAAAAAGCCTACTAGGTTGGTCTGTGTCAATAATTGGTCATGAAAAGTACCAAGCTATTTTGCTGCGAAACAGTACTTCCTTTTTCGAAAAAAAACGCTATTTGTATCGACAAGGACAACAGTTAAGAGCACAAGTCTTGCGAATTGACAAACAGTTTATAGATTTAGTAGAAATGGTCTAAAAACTAAATTTTAGTTTATAGGTACATATTATTAATTATGTTTAGATATTCATGGAATCATTTTCATTCATTTATTCAATCATTTTCACATTCTGATAATTTTTTAAATAAATAATTACTTTGAGTCGTATACTTACCCACTTTATCTATATAATACAGCACTTAACTCTGGTTTTGCTTATATAATGTGAAATATGCCTGTATTTATTAGTATAGCATTAGCTGTTTAAGCGCTTACAAACTACTACATTACTAATTATATGTTTTTTACTTTTTGGTTCTTAATAAAATTACCTTTTTATTCAGAATGTACAAAAAGGAACTACAGCCTAAATATTCTTGTTATGCTGCTCAAAGCGTACGATTGCGAAGTTTTGACACCTGGCCTCAGGGTTTAATTCAAAAACCCGAAGAATTGTCGAATGCTGGGTTTTTTTACACAGGAAAAAGTGATGAAGTTATTTGTTACTTCTGCGGTGTTAAGATTAGAGACTGGGATAGTGAAGATATTCCATGGGTGGAACATGCTCGTTGGTGTCAGTCTTGTCCCTATGTTTTACTTGTGAAAGGTGAAAATCATATTAAAAACGTCAATAACGAGGCTAGTAAAATATTAGGAAATTGTGAAAAAAATGATTGTTTCAAGGCTGACAAAGTTTTTGTTGAATATGCTAAAGAAACAAAGACACTGCTTTGTAAAATTTGTCTAATGGAAGAAGTTTGTGTTTGTTATAGACCATGCGGTCATGCTATAACGTGTACCAAGTGCGCTCTATCATTGAATAAATTGATATGTCCAATTTGCAGAAGAACAATCGATAATGTTATCAGAATTTATTTATCATGAGAACAATGTTTAAGTAAATGACAAATAAATTAACATATAATTAATCAGAATATTTTGTTTCATTAATAACCTCCTTTGAAAAAAATATCAATAGCAGATGGAGTGTTTGAATCATCGCTGTTTGAATAGATCGCTTTCATATATAGAGCAGCTGCTGCGATGCATTGCATGCAATGTTGCATGGAATGCAACATTTGCAACATTGCATACAATGCATCGCAGCAAGCAAGCAGTGTTCAGTATTCAACTGCTCTATTTCTAAAAATGGAGTGTTTGAATCAATACCGTTTGAATAGATCTCATCAAAATGGGCTAACTGACTAAACACTGTTTGAATAGATCACTACAGCAGCTGCATTGTATGCATTGCGTGCAGTGTTGCAGTGTTGCAAATGTTGCATGGAATGCAACATTTGCAACATTGCATGCAATGCATCGCAGCAACCAAGCAGTGTTCAGTATTGAACTGCTCTATTTCTAAAAATAGGGTGTTTGAATCAATACCGTTTGAATAGATCACTTATAAATGGGCTAACTGACTAAACACTGTTTGAATAGATCACTACAGCAGCTGCATTGTATGCATTGTATGCATTGCGTGCAGTGTTGCAGTGTTGCAAATGTTGCATGGAATGCAACATTTGCAACATTGCATGCAATGCATCGCAGCAACCAAGCAGTGTTCAGTATTGAACTGCTCTATTTCTAAAAATGGAGTGTTTGCGTTGAGTGTTTGGCTCATGAATAAGGGCCCTGAACGGGTTCGAAACTAGTCGGGCATTTTTCCGACAAAACACGTGAGTTTATCCGGATATTATGTATAGTTATAATGAATATCACTCACGATAGTTTAAATGTTAAATGTTAAAAGAGTGTTTGAATCAATACCGTTTGAATAGATCTCATCAAAATGGGCTAACTGACTAAACACTGTTTGAATAGATCACTACAGCAGTTGCATTGTTGCATTGCGTGCAATGTTGCATGGATTGCAACATTGCATGCAATGCAACAATGCAACTGCTGTAGTGATCTATTCAAACAGTGTTGAGTCAGTTAGCCCAATTTTATACTACTGGCGGTGTTTGACCCCCGTGCCTCGGAGAGCACGTTAAGCCGTCGGTCCCGGTTATTATCACTAACATGATAATAGTCGTTAAAGCTCTAATTCCCTCACTCCTATGAGAGTGGAGGCCTCTGCCCAGCAGTGGGACGTTAATGGGCTGTAAAGTAAAGTAAAGTGGGCTGTAGTGGTGGTAATGGAAGTTTCTTGCCGGCTCTTCTCAGTAGAACAGTTTTCCGAACCCGTGTGAGAGTCTTGACTTATCATAAGTGGCACAAGTTCTACGTGAAATCCATACTTCCATACTAATATTATAAATGCGAAAGTGTGTCTGTCTGTCTGTCTGTCTGCTACGCTTTCCCGGCCCATCTTTTCAACCGATTTTGCTGAAATTTGGTATAGAGGTAGGTTATATCCCGGGGAAGGACATAGGGTATTTTTATCCCGGAAAATGAAGGAGTTCCCGCGGGAATCAAAAAAGATAAATCCACGCGGACGAATTCGCGGGCATCATCTAGTAAATAAATAATTTCATTTCAATAAAATCAGATTCAGTGATACATAAAATCCATAATTACACTAGAAACAATATGGATATAAGTATAAAGGTCACCAAGTGGCCCTTGACCGAGTTCGCATCAATCAAACTGAGCAAATTGAGTGGCTGAGCGGTAGTTCTGATGAGTGCTCTGTAGTGTTCCTCACACGCAGAGGGTTTGGATCGAGGGCTCTTCGCCTGATGACTCTGCGAGTGGAATCATTAAAATGAGCTTTCAAGATTTCACTACATCCATATCCATATCCATACTAATATTATAAATGCGAAAGTGTGTCTGTCTGTCTGTCTGTCTGTCTGCTACGCTTTCCCGGCCCATCTTTTCAACCGATTTTGCTGAAATTTGGTATAGAGGTAGGTTATATCCCGGGGAAGGACATAGGCTACTTTTTATCCCGGAAAATTAAGGAGTTCGGGAATCAAAAAACCTTAATCCACGCGGACGAAGTCGCGGGAATCATCTAGTATTCTATATATTATATCTACTAGTGGGCCCGGCAGATGTTGTCCTGCTTTGAAGCTAGAACCCGATTGCAGCGCCCCCTATCGGGTCCAATTGTGAATATAAACCATCCCGAGGGCCGGGACCCACACAAACACACTCAAAAAATTCCATCTAAATCGGCCCAGCCGTTCTCGAGTTTTAGCGAGACAAACGAACAGCAATTGATTTTTATATATAGAATAGAGATAGAGATATATATTATACATGCAATTAATTTTTTTTTTTTTTTTAATAAACATTTATTGAAAACAATACAATAGAGATATATTAGACACTTAATTGAAACAGCACTTAATTAAAATTTGGCACAGAAACAGATTAACGTCATGAATAACACACAGGCTAATTTTTATTCCGGTAAATTAAAGAGTTCCCGACCTCCAAACCAAAAAACCTCAATCCTCGTGAACGAAGTCGCGGGCATCAGCTAGTATACTTATATGAGCAAGAAAGATTGGATGTAAATGACGTCAGATAATCGGATGTAATATGCAGATTAGTCAGTAACTGGAAGGAAACTCAAAGAAAACCTCCCCGCGAGCGTCTGGAAGTAATTTAAAAGTTCCAGACAAATTCAACTCAACAACTACGAGTACATTTAGTTTCCGGGAGTCGGGAAAGAAAAATATAGGGGCCAGATGCGATCCCTGGGGGCAAGTGGGGAGCCTGCTGCTGGAGACCCCATATGACTAGTGCTTAGTACATTGATTTTTGACGTTAATTCGATGAATATTTATTCTTCTCGAGGTTCAGCTGAGGTGCGGCCTCAACTTTCATGTAACGAAATCGTGTACCGTGCGAAGCTTACTGTAACTAAACTAACATACTTACAATAATATGTTATATACCATATTATGATAGCGTGGTCGATATACCATATTTGTACCATAGTACGTTACTCCAGAACGGCTGAACGGATCTGAATGAAATTTGGCAAAAAGATAGATTAGAGTCTGAAATAACACATGAGTAATTTGCTACTTTTTATCCCGGAAAATTAAAGAGTTACCGCAGGAACCAAAAAACCTCAATCTACGCGGACCAAGTCACAAGCATCAGCTAGTAGGTAGGTACAATATGTCACTGTTTGATAGATAGGTACACTAGTTTAAAAAAACTCCGTTTTGCTGATTTTGCGCAATGGCAGAGCCTCAAAAATACTACTAACCACTGCGCCAAAGGGTTTGAATGCACGGAGAACCTCGTAAGAAAATCGACTGCCCGCTCAGAGATTATTGTAAAGCGCCATATTAATTATCGCGCTTAACTAAACTGCCGAAACAGCCTGAAAGCGCCCTTAGGGGGACCATTCTGACTAAATTTAATGAATTCAATTCAATTTCCAGACAATGGCACTAACAAGCGGCGGATCTGTAGAGTGTAGATTAAGTTTACAGCTCTCCTCAGGTCCATAATGTTACATTTACTGCTGTCTACTTTACAATGATTCCTACCTTTGGGGGTGATAAACTCCAATGTTTGAACTAAGTTTAGTGTTTGTTTTTATGTTGGAAAGCGAAAAATGTAGTAAATAAACTTACTTATATACATATCAAAAATTTGCGGAACCGGCAGGATTTGAACCTGCTTCTCTCTGGGAATCGCGCCCTAAGGGACGTAGGTTCAAATCCTGCCGGTTCCGCAAATTTTTGATTACATTTAAGTAAGTTAAGAAACTTTCTTTGTGTGTAAAGCACTGTAATAAAATTATAAAAATGTAGTAAATGATAAAAGAGCATGGATTTGACTCGCTTCAGCAATTGGGACTGCGGTTATTTAAGTATCTTTACATTGATGTATTGTTTTCAAATGATTTTTTTCAAAAGAGCAACCACCGAGTTTCTTGCTGATTCTTCTCGGTAGGAATGGCATTCAAAACCAGTGGTAGATTCACTCGACAATTCAAAAGCACTTTTAATAAGTTTATTTGAATAAAAAATATGAGTTTGAGGTACGTATGAAAATGATATTTATGCCCATATTAGCTGTACCGGGCAGCTTCAGTGTAATGTTTGAAAATCGGTTAGGTGGTGGGATTTCTATAATAAACCCTGAAACACCAAAAAATCTTTTTAAATCTTTCTGTTGTCTGTCTGCTACGTTTTCACGGCCTATCTGCTCAACCGATTTTGATGAAATTTGATACAGCGGTAGATTGTATCCCGGGGAAGGACATTGGACGGCGGACGAAGACGCGTGCATCATCTAGTACAAACATACATTCATGCATTCATACTTAGACTGGTAAAATCATAACCCTTTCTATAAGCTGTAGTTGGGTAAAAAATAATTTTTAACCGATTTATTATAATTTATTTAATATCAATATAACCCAAAATTTTCACAGTTAAATGCGGTTTTCACCGGTTACGAGTTTTTACTGTAACATATCCATGAAACTTGGTATTTGAGGCTTGGAACTTGGGGCTTTCGGCTAAAAGTAAAGGAATATGTATTTCAGGATTGTAAGCAATTCCATCCCTTGAAGGGATTTCCGAAAGAAGCTTGGGTGGGCGAGCCAAACTTATATTAACCGTATAAGAAAATTTCGAAGGAAATTTCGTTAATCCGTTGGCAAAGAATCCGGTACTTTCCCCAGGGTAGGTAATTCCCCGGGGTATCTTAATCTATTAATTGGCGCAGCACGCCAATCAAGATTTAAGACGATCGGAGCTCTCACGGAGCGCACACATGGCGTTAAATTGATTTTTACACTTGTGTAGACTCCTTAATTAACTTCAAGAGCTCTGCACTAGGGCTGTACTGCCAACGCTTATAGCAATATTAAATGACAGTTTAATGTCATGTACCTTGACTTAGAATTATAGTATTAAAATTTGAAAAAAAAAAAAAAAAAAAAAAAAAAAAAAATATAATCCTTAAAACTAAGGCATTCAAGTTTAATTACGAATGTAGTATATTTATGACCTTTTGTCTTCGTAATAACGCGAACATGTCGGTGACGCGAATCCACAAGTTCACCCCCTACCAAAAAGTGCTCAACGAGACTAAAGAAGTTTTCACTTCAATTATAATTCTAAAACCTTTGTATAATTTGATTTTTTTAATTTGACGACCTCCGTGGCGCAGTGTGTAGCGCTGTTGTCTTAACGTGCGGAGGTCCCGGGTTCGATCCCCGGAAGGGTCAATTTGGGAATTTATAATTTCTGAATTTTCACTGGTCTGGCCTGGTGGGAGGCTTCGGCCGTGGCTAGTTACCACCCTACTGGCAAAGCGATTTAGCGTTCCGGTACGATGCCGTGTAGAAACCGATAGGGGTATGGGTTTAACACAACTGCCATGCCCCTAACAGGTTAGCCCGCTACCATCTTAGACATCACTTACCATCAGGTGAGATCGCAGTCAAGGGCTAACTTGTAGTGGATAAAAAAAAAAACGCGAAAGTAAACAATAATAAAACAATATGGCTTTAAGCGTTGGTAGTATGGCCTTTCCACCGTATGTTGACCTGACGCCTTCTATTAGACCAAAAACGGCGGCGTACTAATGTGTCAACGTCATTGAGAAGCCGCACACACTAGGACGTTAAAACGACAGGACAAAACGACATTCCGCTCTACCGGAAGTCCTCGCCGACCTGGGTGACCTGCTTGGATTCTGGAGTGAGCTCGGCTGGCTGGAGTGATCCAGCGGGGAGTCGCACCAGCGGTTTCACGTACAACGGACGGCAGCGTCCAAGTGCCGAAAATAATAGAAATACCTACAAATAGTTTTTATTCTAGTAGACTTTTACAAGTGTTAATCCCGGGATACAAAGAAGAAGAAGAAGAAGAAATTCTCAATTCGGACGTTATCGTCCATTCCAATATTATTAATGCGAAGTGCTACACTTCCACAGCCCGTCTGTTCAACTGATTTTGGTACAAAAAAAGGTTGCATCACGGGGAAGGAAGTAGGCTACTTTGTATCCCGGAAAATGAAAGACTTCAAAATCTAAATCTTCTCAGTAGAATCAGCAGAATCAGCTTCTTCTTCTTCTCAGTAGAATCTCTCATCTTCTTCTCAGTAGAATCAGCTTTCCGAACCGGTGGTAGATTCTTACGACTTATCATAAGTGGCACAGGTTGTCCTACATGAAATAAATCATCATTTCATTTCATTTCATTTCATTTCATTTCATTTCATTTCATTTCATTTCATTTCATAATTCCACGCGGATGAAGTCACGGGCATCATCCAGTATTGCATCAAATATCAAATAAATATTATAAATGCGAAAGTTTGGATGGATGTATGGATGTATGGATGTTTGTTACTCAATCACGCCCCAATGGCTGAACAGATCTGGATGAAATTTGGCACAGAGATAGATTATAGTCTGGAATAACACATAGGCTACTTTTTATCCCGGAAAATTGAAGAGTTCCTGCGGGAACGGCAAAACCTAAATCCACGTGGACGGAGTCGCGGGCATCAGCTAGTAATATAATAAAAAGACTATGCGAGTGAAGGAATAAAAGAGAATTAGGGCACCTGTTTGCCCATATTATAATACTAGATGACGCCCACGACTTCGTCCGCGAGGATTGATGTTTTTAAGTTCCCGCGGGAACTCTTCAATTTTCCGGGATAAAAAGTAGCCTATGTCCTTCCCCGGGATGTAAACTATCTCTGTACCAAATTTCATCAAAATCGGTTTATTAGTTGGGCCGTGGAAGCGTAGCAGACAGACACACTTTCGCATTATAATACTAGCTGATGCCCGCGACTTCGTCCGCGTGGATTGAGGGTTTTTGGTTCCCGCGGGAACTCTTTAATTTTGCGGGATAAAAAGTAGCCTATGTGCTATTCCAGACTATAATCTATCTCTGTGCCAAATTTCATCCTTTAAATTCAAATTTCATCATTTAGCCGTTGGAGCGTGATTGAGTAACAAACATCCATACATCCATACATCCATACATCCATACATCCATACATCCATACATCCATACATCCATACATCCACACATCCATACATCCTTCCAAACTTTCGCATTTATAATATTTATTTGATTAGTATGGATTAGTAAATTAGTAATTAGTATTAGTATATTAGTATGGATATCTTGCTAGTTGGCTAATGTCCGTCGAGATTGGCGGTGGCCGAAATTCTCTCGGGAGGAACATCTCAATCCAATATCCATCGCAGTAAATTAACCCTAGAGCTATCCAGACTAGGTATTATGTAAATGCACTAGGTGTTGTATTAGGTACCTAACACGAGTATCTGTGTTTGTAGGCTAATCCATCACCGACGGTGTCACGCCGCAAATCTTCTTCAATCATGTGGGATTACTTGATGTAATAGCATAGCGTAAGTATACATATTTGTTCACAATCCACACTTCCATACTAATCCATGCTATTCATACTTTAAATACTATATAATATTATAAATGCGAAAGTGTGTCTGTCTGTCTGCTACGCTTTCACGGCTCATCCGTTCAACCGATTTTGATGAAATTTGGTACAGGGATAGGTTGTAGCCCTGGGAAGGAAATAGGCAACTTTTTATCCCGGAAAATTAAAGAGTTCCCGCGGGAATCAGAACTACTTAATTGAAGCGTACGAAGTCGCGGGAATCATCTAGTATTATTATAAAAGCGAAAGTGTGTTTGTTTGTTGGTGTGTCCTTCAATCACGTCGCAACAAAGCAAATGATCGACGTGATTTTTTACACGCTTATAGTTGAAGACCTGAAGAGTGACATAGGCTACTTTCTATCCCGGATTATTAAGGAGTTGCTGTGGGAATTAAAAAAAATTATTCCACGAGGAGGAAGTCGCGTGCATCAGCTAGTCCAATATAAAAATAATGTAGGTTGAAAGGATATTATTTTGATCACATTGTTTGTCGTTGGTATACAACCAATCTCGTTTTTTGTTTGGATCGCGTCAAATCTTGCGTATCACGGAATCGTCACGCTCCCGTCTCGGTAATCCTTTGCCCCGATCGCGAGCTTATATTGTAATTACCTGGTAATGCCGCTGCGCTTATTAATATCATACTATATCATTATAAATGCAAAAGTGTGTTTGTTTGTTGGTGTGTCCTTCAATCACGCCGCAACGGAGCAACGGATGGAGCACCCGTCGCTCACGTCCGCAGGAATTACCTTTTACCTCCCTGCACGTGTCCCCCGGGTGGTGCTAATCGAGCGACGAACCAGGCGGCATATCAATAAGCTGATGCCCGCGACTTCGTCCGCGTGGTTTGAGTTTTTTGATTTCCGCGGGAACTCCTTAATTTTCCGGGATAAAAAGTAGCCTATGTCACTCTTCAGGTCCTCAACTATACCCCTACGAAAAATCACGTCGATCCGTTGCTCCGTTGCGGCGTGATTGAAGGTCAAACCAACAAACCAACAAACAAACACACTTTCGCATTTATAATAGGTATTAGTATATAATATAATTTCAACAGGGGACCCGAGAGCTGGCAGCGATGGGTGGTCTCGATGAGGTTTTAGATTTAATTTAATTTATTTTAGTTTTAATTTAATGGTGATCACCATTAAATTAAAACTAAATATTAGTTTTAATTTAGATTTCATTTATAGTTTGATAACTACTTGTAATGTGTTATTCAAAATAAAATAAATTTCGACAGTGTAAAACATGAAATTCTTCAGCACAGCTGAAACTTTTTCACTCCATGTTCTTCTTTTCCGACTAAAGAAAACGAAATAGAGTTGTTCATCTACATTCAGCGAGTCGGAAAAATTTGTTAGCGAACTTAAGAATTACTTGCAGGCGCGCCCGCGGGAGTTTGCAGTTTTTCTTTGATTTGCGTGGAACTTGCCGCAAGTAGGCTGCATGCGTAATGCTTGTACTGAACATTGTAGATTGTAGCTTTATTTATTTACTTGATGTTTGCCGCAATTTTGCCTGAAGTTTGTATTAACCGACTTCAAAAAAGGAGGAGGTTCTCAATTCGACTGTAGGTATGTTTTTTTTTTTTTGTAATTTTATTTTTTATCAGTTCTCTTTTCACATAGTAGTTTTTTCCACTCCAAATTAGTCCTTGACTGCGATCTCACCGGGTGGTAAGTGATGATGCAGCCTAAGATGGTAACGGGCTTACCTGTTAACCCTAAGCGGTTTCTACACTGCATCGTAATAGTATATTGTGATACAAGGGTGGAAAGTAGGTTATTGCAAACGAGCTGTCATTAATAAGCCCGAGCCGAAGGTGAGGGTTTTTAATGTCACGAGTTTGCAATAACCTTCACACCCGTGTATCACACGACGTTTTTCAATACAGTTGTGGGAAATAGTAATAAACAAATCAAAGAATTACAAGTTTATTTCAACATACATACATAGTAATTAATTCTGAAAATTGAGATAGTTTTTAACATGGAATAACTTGACCACAATGTAGATGGTCTATATTTTCCACTCAATTCATGAAAATAAGCTAACAAAACATTTTCTGAGAATGACCTAGTTTTTTTATGTTTTTTCCATGAAATAAAATTTGTGTAAGCCGTCATATATCTTTCTCTTGATTTTGGGGGCAAAATTCCATCTTGCGCAGTTTTCGCCTCAGATAAAATATCTGGTGGAGTTAATTCCATTTCATCATTAGTACTAGAACTCATATTAACAAAAATATAATCAATTTATCACAAATAAAAAAATTCGGCAAATGGCGCGTATTTACACCTGGACATATTTTTTTTTTCCAACGAAACTAGGCTACGGGTTCGTACCTACGCGTATACAGCCTATTCGATTTTTGTCAAATGTTGAAAATAATTAAATTGAAACTGGTAATTAAATATAATCAACAACCATTTAAAATAATTTTGGAAATTCAATGCTAAAACGTACGGATTCATTCATTTTTCCTCGTAAAAAGCCTATCCGATTATATTCTATGTATGAAAACTCCTTGCTACTAAACTTTTTTAATTGACTTGGAAAATTTAAAACTAAACTGCAAAAGTAAGTGTCGAGCTTGTAAAAGTAAGTCACGACCGTGTGCCTATGCGAAAAATTCAATTTTCGAATCATAACTACAGCCTCTGAAAGTGCGCCATGTTTGACAACTGTATTGAAAAGTAAATTACTTGGCGGCACGTCTTTGTCGGTAGTGTGGTAACTAGCAACGGCCGAAGCCACCCACCAGGGTAGTCTCTTTGTATTCTGGACTAGCTGATGCCCGCGACTTCGTCCGCGTGATTTAAGTTTTAAGTTATTCCCGCGGGAACTCCTTAATTTTCCGGGATAAAAAGTAGCCTATGTCACTCTCCTAGTTCTCAACTATACCCATGCCAAAAATCACGTCGATCCATTTCTCCGTTGCGGCGTGATTGAAGGACAAACCAACAAACCAATAAACCAACAAACCAACAAACAAACACACTTTCGCATTTATAATATTAGTATGATTGTACAACATTACCACTAGATAAACTGAAAATGAAACAAGAATGTAATTTAAAAACCTTTCAACACAAAAATATTCACCTACAGTAATTTTAAAGTAAATTTAAAAACTGTTACATTAGCCCGTGAAATGTAACTGAAGCGCAATATTTTTTGGCAGCTGAATATATGGAACATGTAACTCGCAGCACCTTCCCTACAAAAATACACACAACTCGGACGATATTTTATACGTATCGTGCAGAACATTTTAACATATCATATGTATTATACATTCTAGAATCTATATATGATTTCCACCTTCGTCCGCGCAGACTAAGTTTTTTAGATTACTTAATTTTCCGGGATAAAAAGTAGCTATCTGTATGTCTGAAATGTCTTTCCCAGGGATAAAACTTATCCCTGTAAATTTCATAAAAATTGGTTAAACAGATAAGCCGTGAAAGCGTAACAGACAGACAGACATACGGACAGACAGACACACTTTCGCTTTAATAATATTAGCATGGATAAGCACGCATATGTAGTGGCTTAATGTAACTTATACATATTTTAATGGTTTATCACAATATAAACTAAAATTTATCATTTTTTGAATTGATTTTTTTAATGCCAAAGGTAAGTGATGCTGCTAATTAAGATAGTTGCGGGCTTTGCAAGAATCGTACCGGAACGCAAAACATTACCTTTTCCGGTAGGGTGGCAATGGTAACCAGCCATGACAGCTGAGGCCTCCCATCAAACCTGACCAAACACCATTTAGAAATTATAAAATTTCCAAATTGCCCTTGCCGGGGATCGAACCCGGCACCTCCAACTTATAATACACACTACACTAGCTTTTCCCGCGACTTCGTCCGCGTGGACTATACAAATGTCAAACCCCTACATTACCCCGTCAGGGATTCACTTTTCAAAAATCCTTTTTTAGCGGATGTTTCTTCATCATAATAGCTATTAACATGCCTAATTTCATCCCGGTTCGTCCAGTGGCTTGAGCTGTGCGTTAGTAGATCAGTCAGTCAGTCAGTCTCTCGCCTGCTCCTTTAATATATTTAGAAGAAGAAGATAAAAGACTGAGGCGGGAACTGGGAAGGTTGTCAGAGCGGTTTATTTGAAAAAAGAAATGAATAATCTCGGCGGTAAGTAAGTATTTAGGTTGAAAGAAAACTGATACATTGAAACTTACGACATAAGACATTATTAAGTACCTACAGAGAAATAATATTATAGACATAAAAATAATAATTTCGAAGCACCCCTGTCACTCAAACTGCATATTATGCCCTAACGGGGTGACTTGTCAGTTGTTATTGTATTCTCATACAACTTATATAATGTAATAACTTAACCTAATGATAAACTTAAATGTAAAATAAGGGAAAATTGTTACCTTATTAGAAATCTCAGCACATTTTGAGAAATATTTATTTTCAATAAACGTTTGGGAAGGAACTGGCCCCTAAGATACGCGTCCTCCTAGTTAAGGAGTCAAGAATTCACTGTATTTTTGTATTACGATAATTTGATAATAAAGATTTCTATTTCTATTGTTCAAGTTAAATGCAAATAAATGAATCTGAACCTGAACTTAATTTGTTTAATTACAAGTTTCTAGCGACAGTGAAAATTAACGTTAAATATATTGATTTTGATGAAACAATTTAATATATAAAATTTATCACTTGTAGGCTTTTAATGTAGTTGTACTTTCATTAAAACACTTCTCCTTCTAGTCTCAAGTCTAGACATAAATATAGCTGTTAAACGCGCTACTTCCTGCACCAGACGTTTTCATGTAGCAACGCGAACTAATGAGTAGTCAAAGTGCTTACAGACAGTAGCGTCTTTGGCGTCTTTTAGTTCCGCAGACTACTCCGGTCTCCGCTACTCAGTCGTTTAACAAGCTACTTCCATTCTACTTGCAGTGTGAAGAGGCCTTTATGTGAAATCGTCCTCTTTAACAAACGATGCGGAAAATTGAAACTTTTTGCGGATTTTTGAAAAATCCTTTCTAAGGGGATGCCTACGTCATAATAGCTATCTGTGTCCCAAATTTCAGCCCGATCCGTCCAGTGGTTAGAGCAGTGCGTTGATAGATCAGTCAGATCAGTCAGTATATTTTTGACGACCTCCGTGGCGCAGTGGTTGAGCGCTGTTGTGTCTTAATGTGCGGAGGTCCCGGGTTCGATCACCGGCAGGGCCAATTTAGGAATTTATAATTTCTTTCTCTGGTCTGGTGGGAGGCTTCAGCCGTGGCTAGTTATCACCCTACCAAAGACGGGTGTCAAGCGATTTAGCGTTCTGGTAAGATGCTGTATAGAAACCGATAAGGGGTATGGGTTTAATATAACAGTCATACTCTAAAAGGTTAGCTTGCATCATCCCTTACCACCAGGTGAGACCACCTGGGTACATTGGGTACCACAATCAAGGGCTACCTTGTACGAACTAACAAAAAAATAATTATCTGACGGACAAAAAGTCCGCGCACTTTTTATATGGAGTAGCACAGACTGACAGGACAGGATGAAACGTGTTCGCACGATCGGTTTTTTCGGTCTGTTATGTATTAGTTGACAAGATATTATTTACTACTAGATGATGCCCGCGACTTCGTCCGCGTGGATTAAGGTTCTTTGATTCCCGCGGGAACTCCTTAATTTTCCGGGATAAAAAGCCTGTACGTCCTTCCCCGGGATATAACCTACCTCTATACCAAATTTTAGCAATATTGGTTGAAAAGATGGGCCGGGAAAGTGTAGCAGACAGACAGACAGACACACTTTCGCATTTATAATATTAGTATGGATGGTAATAATATTTAAGTACGGATTTACCTATACTGCTCAGTGATTCCAAAGGACTTTAAAAAGCTAGTTAGGAAAATTCCAAAGGATTTTTCCCTTTGAAATTTTAAAAGTAAAATGTGTCACTTTGTTTATTTTGTCTTAAATACTGGACTGTGCTACAGTGTGGTTCAGCTTAATTCAGCGAGTCGCTTTAATAAAATGGCTGAAAAATTCAAATCTCGGTGTCCTAGCACAATCAGTGTGACATTTTTGTCCCGCGGATTTTGCGCAGTACGGTAATTGAAAATGGTAGAGTATAAACAATTGATCTGGACTTCCTTTATGGAATTAAATATAATGACATGAATTCCTAAATGGCAAAATTGCATGGTAGCAATTATAATTGCCTTTTATTATTATTGCAACATATTGTAACATTTTGCGTTTGGAAAACACTAGGTAGTGCTACTAAGTTTCTTGACGGCTGTTCTCAGTACAATTTTCTTTTGGAGTGGTAGTTTTGATGTAGCATAAGCCTCACAACAATCTAAGCCAACATAAAATTTGAAATTGAACGTCCTAGTTTTCATTGATATCATGACCTCAAACATCAAGGCTCAAAAACATTGTGATAAAATCGTGTTTAATAACTTCATAGAGTTTTATGGTGTTAGGCCTAGTCTGAGAGAGACAATAATATTATTACTGTACTGCTCTGACTAGTCCAGTCTGCGGCTCGACTATTATTATATTGTACCTATAATCGGGTGACAGATGGATATTATATGGTTCACTCTGTAATGACGCCGACTGTATTATTATAAAGTTGATTAAAATAGAGAACCAGTGTTTCGTCTTATAATGGTGAGATAAAAATATAGATGGAGAAAGACGTGAGAAAGCGCTGTCGCATTGGTTATGCTAGGCCACCGCAGGGGCGGCTGAAATCCAGCGTTACGCAATTATGCGCTGCTAATTGCGGGCCTCGTGTTTTTCTTTCACGGACTCCAGATATAATTACGTTCGCTTTTTGTATTTTTTTTTCCGTGTCCAAAAACTTAATGTTACTCCAAAATATGCTGGCTATTTTGTACAAAAATGGTAACAGAGATTTTTAATATTATTTTACATTTAGTCGCCGACTATAAATAAATCGAAATAATATGTACCAGTCTTGAGTTATATGTTAAGGCCCGTATTAAACCGACATTTGCTAAAAATAGGTTGATAAACTAGGTCTTAAGCATAGATTGACCAATACGTGAGAATCTGCCCCCCGATTACGTAAGAATTGTCGATCAAACGTTAAAGATTTTCATCAAAGTAAAATAAACCATAAATGCATTGAATTAGAGCTCAATTTCGTCTGCCCATTCTTATACGTTTAGGTATGTACGATACCCTAAACATATAAGAATGGGCAGACGAAATTGAGCTCTAATTCAATGCACTCATGGTTTATTTTACTTTGACGAAAATCTTTAACGTTTGATCGGCCATTCTTACATGATTGGGGCCCATAGTTGATTTCGGTGTATTAGTACGAGCCGGTCTTGGTTTATCTGCCACGTATAACTTAAGTACCTTCAAGGCAAGAGTGAATAGGCAAGCGCGCTCCAACCTAGACCTCATCATTGCTTTGCACTAAGCATGATTGTCGTTAAGCGCAAGCCTATCTCACAATAAAATAAAAATAAAAACTGTATTCTATTCCATTATAGCTTAAAGACTAAAGTCTACAAATAACAATCACATTGTTATTTGTAGACTTTAGCTTTAACAGCTAGGCTGCGATACCAATTTAAAGAAAATTCAGGCAATTAGGGCCATAAAATAGTTGGCTTGGCATTAGACCTTATATGTGAAATCTGCATCGATCATTACAATCTCAATTTTCCTGATGACATGGCATGGCATAAATACAGGCAGTATTTATGCCATGCCATGTCATATTATGCCATATTTATGGAAGAGTACTTATCAACCAATCAGAGGTGAATGCGATTGTCACAATGTACCAATAACTATTTTTACGTACTAAGCCCCCAGATATTGTCGTATTCTTCGTTCTTTCACAAAAATGCAATGACTAAGCATTCTTCAAAGAAAATCAACACAACAATACAAAATATCGATTCAACAGTCGCATTTCTAATAATCTAATATCTAATCCATACTAATATTATAAATGCGAAAGTGTGTCTGTCTGTCTGTCTGTCTGTCTGTCTGTCTGTCTGTCTGCTACGCTTTCACGGCTTATCTGTTCAACCGATTTTGATGAAATTTGGTACAGGGGTAGGTTGTATCCCGGGGAAGGACATAGGCCCGGCAAATTAAGGAGTTCCCACGGGAATCAAAAACCTTATTCCACGCGGACGAAGTCGCGGGCATCATCTAGTTTCTAATAATGTTTTAACCGTGTCGATCGAACTACTTAGACAACTTGACATAACTATTTACTTCGCCCAGAGAACAGGAAAACACTAGATCTTTCCAGACGCCCTCAGAACTATAGCTGAGGGTTAAACGTCCAATTACCTCCCCTGCAGGAGAGCTCGACGCGTTTCTCACAATGCCCTGTAATGAGACGTTAGAGTACAACTATTAACAGGCTTGTGACGTTGACACCCTACTTACTAGTGCTTTAAATGTTAAAGGTGGCTTTTCATGGCTTTTATTTTAATTTTTTTTTTTTAATCCACTACAAGTTAGCCCTTGACTGCGATCTCACCTGATGGTAAGTGATGATGCAGTCTGAGATGGTAGCGAGCTAATCTGTTAGGGGCATGGCAGTTATATTAAACCCATACCTCTATTCGGTTTCTACACGGCATCGTACCGGAACGCTAAATCGCTTGGCGGCACGTCTTTGCCGGTAGGGTGGTAACTAGCCACGACCGAAGCCTCCTACCAGGCCTACCTGGGAAATTCAGAAATTATAAATTTCCAAACCCTGCCGGGGATCGAGCCCGGCAGGGAATTAATTAATTTATCAATCGAGCATAGCAGCAAAGTTGTCGAAATTTAGAATAACGTTAAAGGCAAAACGAGCAAAAGCATCAATGAAAGACCCAGAGCGGGCGGCACAATGGACGAGTGTGAAAATTTTCCATTTCACCCGCGCTCCAATTCCATTCGCTCTCCTCCATTGAAAATTCCAGCTTTTTCTACCAGCCGTCCATTTTCAGTCGAACGAAGGCATTGACTTTATTAATAGCTGTCTGTGTTAATTTTGTTCAAGAAATGAAAGTGCTGGTGTGTCCCAGTGGTTAAGACTTCGGCATCCTTTTCAGGCGTACGGAGTTTGTACGGTCCACAGTCCAACCGTACATTTTGCTCCATCAGCATTAACCTAGTTTTCATTACACATTCAAATTAACAATCAGTCAGTGCGCAAATCATCACCGCGGCCAGCTCGCGTGCCACTCATATCATTAGCATTTAGCATTTAATTATAATTATTAAATTAGTTATAATTATAATCAATCAACAAATCATATAACAATCAATTCTATCATTCAAACAAGGTCCTAGACCGAACAGAGTTCAATCCCCGGACACTTATGCACCTCTTACTTTGCTGTACTATGGATGTTATAAACAACTAGCTGATGCCCGCGACTTCGCCCGCGTGATTTGAAGTTTATTGGTTACTGCGGAAACTTCTTAATTTTCCGGGATAAAAAGTAGCCTAAGTGTTATTCTTGTTCCAGACTATAGTCTATCTCTGTGCCAAATTTCATCCAGATCCGTTCTGCCGTTCTAGCGTGATTGACTAACTAACAAACATCCATCCATCCATCCATCCATCCAAACTTTCGCATTATGTATTAGCTTTCGCATATTAGTATAGATTCTACTACTACTACTACTAAATAAATAAATAAATAAATAAAAGTTTATTGACCAACACTAAGTACAATTATTACAATTACATTTTGTTTACACCAATTAAACTTATACTAGGTATGTACGTGTGGTCAATGGGCCACCTCCTCAGCCCGTGCCACACTACATACGTGCTTGCGTGCTACTACTACGTGCGTACTACAGCCTATTAACGTCCTACTGCTGGGCACAGGCCTCCACTCTCATAGGAGAGAGGGAATTAGAACTTGGACCCACCACGCTGCTCCAATGCGGGTTGGCGGGCTTTAACGACTATTATCATGTAAGTGATAATAACCGGGACCGACGGCTTAACGTGCTCTCCGAGGCACGGAGGTGAAACACCGCCAACTTCCTAACTCCGGGCTAGTACTGAGAATTTGTAGTCAGAAAAACCCAACACTTAATTATGGCCCGACCCGGGACTCGAACCTGGAACCTCGTCGGCCGCAGTCGAACATCCGAACCACTAGACCAACGAGGCAGTAGTCTAGTATAGATAAGTTATAGGCAATCTACACATGACCTACACCTACCTACCAAGGCTAAGTACCCAGGTAAAGGGCGCCTACAAAATGCTTTGCATAGCAATTTGTCCTCGCTTTGTTTATTAACTCGCTTGGGAGTTGGGACTAACTCTACGCGGCTGTTATTTGCTGTTCCTCGCGACCTTTCTCAAAACTCTATCTAAATTGTGTCCCTGAAGTGGTATGAAAATGAGACACGTCCCGATGTGCCCCCGAGACGCTCAGACAAAAGTAAATGTCTTTCTATACTAAGCTTTATTTCTATTTTTGAGAATGCGTGAATACTGTTTCTTTACTTCAGTTATTCTTCACTTCACACAGCTTCACTTTAAAACAAAGCTCTGAGCTAATTATCCAAATTTACTTAAATAAAAATAAAATGCTATCATAAAAAGTTGTGTTTTTCTTCTATTTTTCAAAAAATACAGGATTTTTAATCACTTAATTAAAAACTTGTAATTAATTGATTAAAATTATTAATCCTACATAACTAAACCAGGTTATCCTTTAAGTTTACTATGACGATTAATATTTTTTAAAATGCTAATTTTAAATTCCCCTATTTCTGCCGTTGCTATTTTAGTAACCCAACTGTCAGATTAGGGGTTGCGTGTTGTCCGTCTGTCCGTCTAAATTATCATTATATTTGCGAGGGACGAGACAGCTGCTATTACGCCCTAATGGGTTTTCCTGATAAGCTTTTACGGCATCATCATTTCGAGGTACATATTTCTTTTTTAATTTATATACTAGCGTTTGGCTGCAATCAGACTTGCTGGAAGTAGTGATGCAACCTAAGGTGGAGCGCGCTTGCCTAGAAGATGCCTATTCACTCTTGGTTTGAAGATATCAATATTATGAGCGGATGGAAAAACGGAAGGGCGTTCCATATGCTGGAGGCAATGTTATTATTTTAGTTGCAACAGTAGTTTCCCAGGTGGCCTGCCTGGTTGAGCCAATTTAGATATTTATTATTTTTATGTTGGTAGCAGCATTTACTACTGCTGTCCTTTTTAAACTATCTTATATATGCGATTCGCTCAGGACCACTTCTGAACTCTATATTGTTACTAGATATCCCGGTAATAAATCATACTAATAATATTATAAATGAGAAAGTGTGTTTGTTTGTTGGTTTGTCCTTCAAACACGCAGCAACGGAGCCACGGATCGACGTGATTTTTGGCGTGGGTATAGTTGAGGACCTGGAGAGTGACATAGGATACTTTTTATCCCGGAAAATTAAGGAGTTCCCGTGGGAATTAAAAAAACTTATTCCACGCGGGCGAAGTCGCGGGTAGCTAGTAATTAATATTATACGCCCGCGGGGTCTAAGATATTTAAAATCCCGTAAGAAATGTTTGATTTTCGTGGACAATAATTGTCAATTGTCTATCTTCAAATAAATTTGGGCAAAATCCGCTAAGCGACAGAGCAATTAAAAGATAGGTAAGAGACATTTACACGCATCTACTCGTACTTTGGCATTATACTATTACTTTTAAAAACCTATACTTACTGATTGGATGTACCTGCATACTTTTACGTACGTTTTTAAATATTGTCGTTTAGAAAATGTTTTTCGAAGTACCTAAGTCCTGTTCGGCATGTTATGGACACATTTGGCGTACAATCCGCGGCTGACGTCATGTGACCGTCGCTCCGTGCCAAATGCACCGCGCGCCGTCATTTCCTCGCCGCTCGCCACTGACGGCCACATCCTGCTCCAATAGTATGTCCTCTGTGACATTAATGTTACAAGTTTTTTTTTTATCCACGACGGACAGTATATATTTTTTTTTTTAACCACTACAAGTTAGCCCTTGACTGCGATCTCATCTGATGGTAAGCGATGATGCAGTCTAAGATGGTAGCGGGCTAGCCTGTTAGGGGCATGACAGTTATATTAAACCCATACCCCTATTCGGGCATCGTACCGGAACGATAAATCGCTTGGCGGCACGTCTTTGCCGGAAGGGTGGTAACTAGCCACGGCCGAAGCCTCCCACCAGGCCAGACCAGGGAAAATTCAAAAATTATAAATTCCCAAATTGACCCCGCCGGGGATCGAACCCGGGACCTTCGCACGTTAAGGCAACAGCGCTACACACTGCGCCACGGAGGTCGTCAGTATAGCTTCTGAGAAGGTTCTTACATATATTTTTTGCAGCCATAGTCCACCACGCTGCGCTGCAAACGTGGTTTGATTTTTTTACTCATCATTTCAACCCATCGCTTGCTCATTACTAAGTACAAGTCTTATAGCAGAATGAAAATGGTTTGGCCATAGTCCACCACGCTGGTCATAAAAACTACTGAGCCGACAAAGATGCGGTTTTGTGTTTTAGATATTATGTTATACTTTTGCGAAGTTCTAATTGTCGTTTCAAAGTTATAAGGTTACGATGGAGCGCTGCAGTTCGTCGTGGGTTTTTTTTTTAAATTTTAATTTTATTACTTGTTATTTTTTCTTTGCATTTTGCAAGCAGGCAATCACGCCTGCTTGCAAAATGCAAAATGGTGATGCAGCCTAAGGTGGAGCGCGCTTATCTAGAAGATGACTATCCACTCTTGACTTTAAGGTACCTATATTAAAAGAGGAGGGGAAACCGGAAGCCGGAAGGGCATTCCATATCCTATAGCGGTTCGAATTAGGAACGAGGAAGCAAATCGCTTCGTACGTGACCGCAGAATTTCGACTGCGTAAGGGTTTGTATTTTAATTGGGATATTTGACAACTATGTAGTTAAATTAGCAACATTTTTCAAACTTCAAAACGCGTGCTATCTTATATCACTAAAGAATAATTTATTTCATTTTAATATTATAAGGTCCTTATGATCCTATAGATCTAATTTAACTGCCATACCCCTAATCATCTTAGACCGCCCGCTTATATAGAAGGCCGCTACCATCTTTTCATCAATTACTGGGAAGAGACTGACCCCCAACATACGGGCTATCCTAGATAGATAGATAGATAGATAAATTCTTTATTGCCACACATAAATTAAAGAAAAAACTTAATTATAAACAAAATACAGAAAACAACACGTGCGCAAGGGCGGTCTTATCACTAAAAGTGATCTCCTCCAGACAACCCATTTCATAAGGAAAATTAAAAAGAAGCGGGAAAGTGCAACAATAAACATGCAATAATTATATACTACTTAAACTATACATACTAATAATTAATAGATAAATAATAGATTGGGGGTCTTGGCCCTCTAGGGTAATTTAATAAATCATACTTAATATTATAAATGCGAAAGTGTGTATGTTTGTTGGTTTGTCCTTCAATCACGCTGCAACGGAGCAACGGATCGATGGGTATAGATGAGGATTTGGAGAGTGAAATAGGCTACTTTTTATCCCGGAAAATTAGGGAGTTCCCGTGGGAATTTAAAAAAACTTATTCCACGCGGACGAAGGCGCGGGCATCAGCTAGTATTGTACTATTTATTTTGGAAGAAATAAAGATTTTATTTATTTATTTATGGCTGAGTTTGTTGTGGGCTCCTCTCAGAACAGGGCGCGTTTGGAACCCTCGTAGCTTTAGTTTTAAGATACCGTAACTGATTATCACCATCATATTTTTATGTAACTGGACGTCAATAAGTGTAGTGTATCTACCTAAATTGAATAAATATTTATGACTTATGAATTATGACTTATGACTGATCTTTGACTGCATTATCTCTTACCATTATGTAAGATTGCAAGTCAAGGGATACTTGTGGTGAAGTAAAAAAAAGAGTTTATCCATCATGGCAGCTTCTCTTATCAGTTTATTCTAGCTCCAGCGTATCGTATGCACCCCTAATTCAAATTACCCTCTCAGCTGACACACTGACCCAAAGTGCTTCCGTCAGCTGACTGTATCCCATTTGGGTCTTAATTCCTCACGCATGCGCAGCACGACCCAACTGATGCGGGATGTGGAGCAGGACCCTTATTCTGCAGTACGGTTTCAGCCGCCTCCGGGGGTGGGCGATTTTCTCTCTCGGAGATTCGTATTTTCTCGTGATGTCGGATGTGATTGTGGACCAATGAATGTAAATGTAGACGCAGTTTCGACTGTTGTGTGATAAAGCGGTGAGTTTCAACAGGTTCTATATTACTTATGACGACTTTTAGTTCTGGTTTGTGGTTGGAATTTTCTGCGTGATTACGGAATTGTTTGATTCGTTTATTTTTGCGTAGTTTAGTAGAAATATTATAATATTAATGGTAGTTAGATAAAAATGACGGATGGTTTTTAATCATGATTGATTCTTGTTAGGTTCAGAAAATATTATACATTATTTTTATTATAATAATTTTAAGTAGATCACAAAATCCAGAATAACATTAAAGATTTTTAATTAATTTGATAACAATCCGTAAACACAGCAGAAATAAAACAAATAAGATCCTATAATTTAAACCTCTCTATTCTCGAAGATCTTATAATTTCTATTACATTTCTAAGTTTAAGAGAGGTCTCCAGGTTTAATAGTTGTGATAGCTTAAATGTTAGGAATCCGAGTTCCTTTTCGGGCGGTGCGAGGTTCAAACTCCTCGCACCTCTAACTTTACGGATTTATGACCTGAGATTTTTTTAAATATAGCCAGGGTGTGTGAAACTGCCGATCCGCACTTCGCCATTGTAGTGGACTATGTCTTAGCTTCTCATTCTGAGAGGGCACCCGTGTTCAGGAGAGGGTTGCCGATGAATAAGATGCAGATCTTGATTTCCAGTCCTACACGTTTTATTAACAAAATCTTTATAAAAAAATTTACAATCAACTTCAGTTAGCTAGGCCTAACCTAATTTTATTTACTTACAAATCATGCCCAAACTATTTTTAAATGCATATCAAAAACTCCCATTCTAATTCGATTCCCAGAGACGCAGGTTTAAATCCAGCCGTTTCCGTAATTTTTGATATGTCTTTAAGAATAGGCCAGAAACTTCCCTCAAGTGTGGGTAAACGCTATACTAAAAATTACAAAATCATGCCCACGCGAAATAGTGGCAAGATTGCTGGCTGCATTTGCGCGCTGTACAGCCAGGCTGATCCTTTGCGCAAGACAATTTATTTATGTAGGTAGGTACAGTAGAATTGGCATGAACTGTATTCCGCCTTTTTCATCCGTGTAAAATGTATGTAAATGTACATTTTGGTAGCCTGCCAGCATTTAAGTTGGATTTATGAACTGGCCCCGGGAAAATGTTGCGGGAGCATTTGGCCGAAGTGGGGATATTAATAAAGCTTAGACAATATTCTCGTTTATTAATCATGAGCGTCGAAGTTTATAATTTATTCGCGTGTTCGGAAATTTATTCTGCTTTTATGAAATACGGGCTTGATTCGTGTCTCGGGATAGATAGATAGAAAGATAAAATGCTTTACTGCTCACCCTTAAATCAGAAACAATTAATAAAAAGGTAAAAAGATAATACAGAAGGGTGCAAAGGCGGTCTTATTGCTGATGCAATCTCTTCCAGACAACCTTAGGGGAGAGGAGATTATCAACAAGATCGCGGGATAGTGCAACAACTAATCAATAATAGTTATTTGTTATACAAGAGTGAAAAGTTGTTTTTTAACCGCGTGCTCAATTTTGATGACCGAGCAAGCGAAGGATTCTAAAATTGAATCACGAGCGGAACGAGTGATTTAAAAATTAGAATCCTGAGCGTCAGCGAGGGAATCAAAAGAGCACGAGGTGAAAAATCTTTTCACTCGAGTGCAACACGTAACTTTTCATCCTACCTCAGCGAGGAAATGACTAAATGCAAAAAAAATCACAAGATTAAATTCAATTCTGTTAATTTCTTCGTCACTAGAATCACTCATTTTAGGTTTTTCACTTATTTTCAATTTTCTTGTTTTTAATCGGTTTTAATTTTAAACAATATGACGTGAAAGAAAATGGTGCGCGCAAAGCAAATTAAAAAAGAACACCAAGAAGGTTACGAGTGTGAGTTTTTAACAAATTAAAAACGATTGTATGGAAATTCGGCACCATAGAGGTACAAGTAAATAGGGTTTAATGATGTTTTGAATTCACAAACTTCATAGACGAGTGATATTTACTAACGTGCACACGATGTTCTAAATTCAATTTACTTTATCCTCTAGAGGATAATAACGGCTTTTACCTTCAGATATCGAAGAGTAAAAATACTCTTTCCGAGATGGTGGGATGAAATAGTTATTTGTTATACAAGAGTGAAAAGTTGTTTTTTAACCGCGTGCTCAATTTTGATGACCGAGCAAGCGAAGGATTCTAAAATTGAATCACGAGCGGAGCGAGTGATTCAAAAATTAGAATCCTGAGCGTTAGCGAGGGAATCAAAAGAGCACGAGGTGAAAAATCTTTTCACTCGAGTGCAACACGTAACTTTTCATCCCACCTCAGCGAGGAAATGACTAAATGCAAAAAAAATCACAAGGTAACTTTTCATCCCACCTCAGCGAGGATATGACTAAATGCAAAAAAAATCACAAGATTAAATTCAATTCTGTTAATTTCTTCGTCACTAGAATCACTCATTTTAGGTTTTTCACTTATTTTCAATTTTCTTGTTTCTAATCGGTTTTAATTTTAAACAATATGACGTGAAAGAAAATGGTGCGCGCAAAGCAAATTAAAAAAGTACACCAAGAAGGTTACGAGTGTGAGTTTTTAACAAATTAAAAACGATTGTATGGAAATTCGGCACCATAGAGGTACAAGTAAATAGGTTTTAATGATGTTTTGAATTCACAAACTTCATAGACGAGTGATATTTACTAACGTGCACACGATGTTCTAAATTCAATTTACTTTATCCTCTAGAGGATAATAACGGCTTTTACCATCAGATATCGAAGAATAAAAATACTCTTTCCGAGATGGTGGGATGAAAAATATATTATCTTCTATACTATAATGCTATATTATAAATGCGAAAGTTTGGATGGATAGATGTATGGATGGATGGATGTTTGTTACTCAATCACGCCAGAACGGCTAAACGGATATGGATGAAATTTGGCACTGAGATAGATTAAGTATAGTCTGGAATAACAGATAGGCTGCTTTTTATCCCGGAAAACAAAGAGTTCCCGTGGGAACCAAAAATACTCAATCCACGCGGACGAAGTCGCGGGCATCAGCTAGTTTTTAACCGACTTCCAAAAAAGGAGAAGGTTCTCAATTCGGCGCGTCTTTTTTTAAAATAAATATACATCAGCTACGCTACGCTTTTACGGCTCATCTTTCCAACCGATTTTGATGAAATTTGGTGCGAAGATAGGTTGCATCCTGGGGAAGGACATAGGCTTTTTATTCCCCGGAAATTAAAAAACTTAATTCACGCGGTCGAAGTCTCGCGCTTCATCTAGTGTTTAACAGATAGTTACCTACTTACTTACGGGAGCTCGTTAATTAAATCACAATAACCTCTTTATGTTAATATCAAACACTGTTAGCCTGTTACGTAAATCTAATCAACGACATGGAAATTGTATCATGGCTTTTGGCGAGGTATAGCTTACATATTAACAACGACTTCTTATTCGTGGGGGTCTGGGGATCGATTCCCGGGAATACTTCATTTTCGGAATTATTTGCGCTTTAGGAAATAAATAATCATCAATCTTTTTGTCCCGGAAAATTAAGATACTCCTGCGGGAATAAAAACAAAACTTAATTAACGCGAACGAAGTCGCGGGCATCAGCTAGTAGGACATCAATATCATCATCATCATCACTACAGCCCATTAACGTCCCACTGCTGGGCACAGGCCTCCACTCTCATAGGAGAGAGGGAATTAAGCTTAGACCCACCACACTGCTCCAATGCGGGTTGGTGGGCTTTAACGACTATTATCATGTTAGTGATAATAACCGGGACCGACGGCTAACGTGCTCTCCGAGGCACGGGGATGAAACTCTGCCAACTTCCTAACTCCGGGCTAGTACTAAGAATTTCTAGTAAAAAAAACCCAATACTCAATTATGGCCCGACCCGGGACTAGAACCCGGGACCTCGTCAGCCGCAGTCAAACATGATAACCACTAGACCAATGAGGCAGAACATAAATAAACAGAGACTTTATTAAAAACATCAGTGTAACAGAGCTCATCAAATAACGTCTATTTGTCATAGCATCAATTTCGCTGTGTCCCATTTCCCGTTGTGATTTGAGTACAGCTCGCAAGCTTCACAATAAATCAAATTGGGTCACGAATGGATCCAAAAAAAACCTGAAAGGTTCTCGGAAACTATGAAAAGGCCGCCAATCAGAGTAAATATTTGATTTGTCGACGTAAAACAAAATACCTACAGTTGGCGAACCTTTCTGTTTTTGCTCAGCTTATAAATACTTATGTTTCATAATATAGTTAGGTGATACACACTGCCGCTTATAACACAGCAGATACAAAAAAGCAATAGACGTGTAAGAAATAAAAGAGGTTTTTTTTTAATTTAAAGGATAGCGCTTGGCTGCAATCAGACTTGCTTGCAAGTAGTGATGCAGCCAGGTGGAGCGCGCTTGCCTAGAAGATGCCTATTCACTCTTGATTTGAAGGTACCTATATTAAAAGAGGAGGGGAAAACGGAAGCCGGAAGGGCATTCCATATTCTAGCGCTTCGAATAATTAGAAACGAGGAAGCCAATCGCTTCGTACGAGCCCACGTATGGGTGCAGACCTTGTCGATGCCTTGCGGTCGATGATAAAAAGGTGACGGAAGAACCAGATCAGCACACTCTCCGAAATATATTCTGTAGAATACCGACAGATAGGCAACTATGCGCTTGTCGGGAGCGTATGTTGTGCTCGACCGATGCAATAGGAAGATCTTCCTCCGAGCCGGTGTCATGCTTGGGGCTGCCAGCTGGGCCGACTGTTGTAGGTTGAAAGTTCTATATATAGTCCAATTCCGAAAGAACTTCGTTATCGTGATTCAGGCGGCGGCACGTGATTGGCTAACGTGGCCGCGTCATGTTACGTCATCCATGTAGGTATGTGTGCCCCTACACGCTGATGTTCCAAGCTTTGCAGTTTCGAACTGACCAGCGCTTTGTTACCAATAAGTCTCCTGGCAAGAAACAAAATATTCTTCTTCTCGTTTGTTCACTCTTGACAGAGTGGTCGTGGTTATGATTGGGCCTTCACATCAGCTCTTGCGATCTCCTTCCATCGACTTCTGTTGACGGCATCTCAGGAACACTCGGAGACGGATAAAGTAGCGGAACGGATTGAATCTGTCCACCTAGTAGGGGAACGACCACGTGGACGTGTGCCTTCAACTCGACCTTATACAACGAGGTGTTCTATCGTACCCGGTACCAGTCTTCCCTGTGATATGCCCAAAGAACTTAAGGATTTGCAGTTGAACAAGTGACGAAAGCCTTTGAGATATATTAAGCTCTTTGAGTATGGAGACGTTTGTTCGATGCGCTGTACAGCTTATTCTTAACTAGATGATACCCGTGACTTCGTCCGCGTGGATTTAGTATTTTTTATTCCCGCGGGAGCTCATTAATTTTCCGGGATAAATTATAGCCTATGTCCTTCCCCGTGATGTAACCTACCTATAAACTAAATTTAATCAAAATCGGTTGGAAAGATGGGCCGTTAAAGCATTGCAGACAAACAGACAGACACACTTTCGCATTTATAATATTAGTATGATAGGCGTCGCCAGCACCACATTTCCAGAGCGTCGATTTTCCGCCGGTCAATTTGTCTGAGGGTCCATGTTTCAGCCGCATAATATAGACCGATCAGAAAGACAAGACATTTCATCAGACGAACCTTTGTATTTTTCGTGATTCTGAAACAAAATATACGCGCAAGAAATACAAGACGAGCAAGAAACAAAATCCATCATGCTGTGGTTGTTACGACAACGTGCAAATAACCTGAAAAGGAAAACAGAAACCGAATAGCTATTTATAAAAACGGGTGGGGCTTCGTAATATCCGAAAATTGTTTGTATCTTAAAACAACATTGCGAATGAAAGATTTTTTCATTCGCGATGCGCAATAATTGTTGTTTTTATCCAAAATGAAGCAAAATATGAAGCATCCACATTTTGTTTTGCTTTTGTACAATTCATATTAAATTTTGTGATGGTTTTTTTAATAAAATCAAATCAAATATTTTTTATTGAAGTAGACTTTTAACAAGGGCTTTTGAATAGTCGAGTGATTCTACCGTCTAACTGAAATACCCACTTACCTGATAATTACTTACTTACATTGGTGATATTTACTTATTTATTTATTTTATTTTACAGCATAATAAACAATAAATAAATTAAAAAAAAATAAACACAGGTAGGTACATTTAAAAAAAACTTTCTTATTCTAATGAATGTACATTCATAAGACTAAGAAAGTTTTTTTAAACCTTCATAAGAAACTTTTTATCCCGGAAATCGATATTCCCGCGCGACCCAAAAAACCTGAATCCACGCGGACAAAGTCACGGGCATCAACTAGTAATTAATATTTCATGTATAAAAATACTAATTTTCGTAATACAATAATCTCCTTTTTTTTAGGAAGAAAACTTAAATTTGAATTTATATAGGTAGTTAAGGTTAATGTTATAGCCGCCAAGCATAAACGCGTTAAGAGGATATGGCATGAACGGGAAACTTTGAGAATAGGTATTGAACAGTTATATTGCCGTCGCGCTGCTCCTCGAATAGAATTCCATAACACCCGATAGGGACAACTGCAGCTTGGACCGATAATACCTATGAAAAACAGTCGAATTCTTACTCTCGTATTTTTCTGTTTCCTCCTCGAAAACAGAACCGATTTTAATTCTTATTTACGAATAATTTAAGAAGGACTTTGGCTATGCCGGTATGTTTTTCTTTTTTTGATTATATCCGTCAAATTTATTTGCAGGATCTCTGATGATGGCACGAAAACTGGGCCATTTTTTGCCATTTTTGAAGGTTCCTTGTTCTTAAAATAATTAATTTATTGAAAAAAGCAAAACATAGGAGCATGGCCCGTACACATATGGATTTTATGGAGCAAGAATATTTTCTCTATTGTAATTATCCACGGAGGAAACAGACAAATGTTTTTGTATGGAGAAATCGCCGGGAGAATTCCTCTTAACTAAGCGCGGCAACTTATTGCTGTAACCTAGATTTCACAGGTCATAAGTTAAGCGCTTGCTCCGAGACTGGCAAATAGTTTACCGGTTCAACAATATACCAATAGTGAACCGTTACGATCAATTTCCATATACACAAGAGAGAGTAACATTTTGGATATATTGTCTATTTAAAAAGTTTTTTTTGTGATTATATTACAGAATATACATATATAGATAAAACTCTTTATCACACACTTTAAACAGAAACAATAAACAAAAAGGTAAAAAGATAATACAGAAGGGCGCAAAGGCGATCTTATTGCTTACTAGCTGATGCCCGTGACTTCGTCCGCGTGGATTGAGGTATTTCGGTTCCCGCGGGAACTCTTTAATTTTCCGGGATAAAAAGTAGGTAGCCTATATGCTCCAGAAATGAAATGAAAGGATCTGAATGAAATTTGGCACAGTCAAGATTATAGCCTGGAATAGCACATAGGCTTTTTATCCAGAAAATTAAAGACTTCCAGCGGGAACTAAAAACCTAACGCGACGAAGTCGCGGGCATCAGCTCCATCCATACATCCAAACTTTCACACTCTCGTCGCGGGAAGCATGTACCCTTACTCTGAGATTGATCGAATTTAAAATACGGTCTCACTAAGTGAGGTGAATCACATTTGCGTCAAACTAAAATGGACCCAAAAACTCTTGATTTAAAGCCACAAATTCAGTGCAACCGATTCAAATTTCGAAACGTATCGTTTGGAGCGCTAGCTGTGAATGCATACACGAAATTGAGCTCTAAATTAATAAGTTTAAGATTCATTTTAGTTTGATGCAAATGTAATTCACCTCACTTAGTGAGACCGTATTTTAAATTCGATCAATCTCAGAGTAAGGGTAATGGTTCAACTAGTGTATACGCATAGAGAAATACCGTTGCCATCCCTTCATACCACCAATTTGATCGATAAATCGCTCAGTGCGCCAATAAACAGCCAGTGATCTTTTTACGTGACCGGACATCTGAGACAACGTAAGCAAGAGTATCAAACTCCTAATTACGTTACTGTCACTCGAGAGTAAACACTGAGAAACTCCGCACAAACTGTCGACTGCGCCAGTTTTAATCCAAGTGGAGCATAAGATTTAAACTGCACTGCATTTTGCAACTATGCAGGAATCCTTAACGCGCTTAGAAACTGCGGCGCGACGCCATTTCTAGAGATTTTGCCCAAATTCCAAACTCTTAAAGCGTTCACACTCGAAATAAGTGTATGGATCTCGTAAATCTCTGTTCCTTTTTTAACCGACTTCCAAAAAAGGACGAGGTTCTCAATTCGGCGCGTATGTTTTTTTTTTAGATATGAAACTAGCTGATGCCCGCGACTTTGTAAGCGTGGATTGAGGTTCCCGCGGGAACTCTTTAATTTTACGGGGTAAAAAGAAGCCTATGTGTTATTCGAGACTATAATCTATCTTTGTGCAAAATTTCATTCAGATCCGTTCAGCCGTTCTAGCGTGATTTTTTTTTTATCCACTACAAGTTAGCCCTTGACTGCGATCTCACCTGATGGTAATTAGTGATGATGCCGTCTAAGATGGTGGCGGGCTAACCTGTTAAGGGCATGGCAATTATATTAAACCCATACCGCTATTCGGTTTCTACACGGCATCGTACCGGAACGCTAAATCGCTTGGCGGCACGTCTTTACCGGTAGGGTGGTAACTAGCCACGGCTGAAGCCTCCCACCAGGCCAGAACAGGGAAAATTCAGAAATTATAAATTTCCAAACCCTGCCGGGGATTGAACCCGGGACCTCCGCACGTTAAGACAGACACAGCGCTACACACTGCGCCACGGAGGTCGTCAAAGTCAGATTGAGTAACAAACATCCACCCATCCAAGTAAAATAGGGGTTTAAAATTTGTACAAAAACTAGTTGCTAAATAAACTCACACCATTTAACAGAGGAAAGCGAAAATCCGATTGCAACGTTTGAGGTATCGCTGCACAATACTGTATTTTGTAGTCCTGCATATATTCGATCGTGAGGATTTACTATGGTTTGTGAGGAAATTTAAAACGATTTCATAGATATCATGTATCTGTGTAGCTTGTGTTGTGGATTTGTTCAGTTTTTATTGCAGCGGGGTTAATACAACAATACTCGATCGGTTTATTTCATACTAGATTATGCCCGCGACCATGATGAAGGTAAAAGACAGACAGACAGACGGATACAGATTTTCTTCATTTCTTGAGCTTCATCTTCACAGGAACTTGGTTTGATAATAATTATGGTAGAGTCGATTCTGATGAAATTTGGTATAGAGGTAGGTTACATACCGGGAAACTTTGTATACCGAAAAATTAAGAAGTTCCTGCGAGTATAAAAACACTAGGTAATCCACGCGGACGAAGTCGCGGGCATCGGCTAGTCAAATAAATATTATAAATGCGAAAGATTGGATCCATACATCCATACGTATGGATGTATGGATGTATGGATGTATGGATGTATGGATGTATGGATGTATGGATGTATGGATGTATGGATGTTTGTTACTCAATCACGCGCCAACAGCTGAACAGATCTGGATGAAATTTGGCACAGAGATAGATTATAGTCTGGAATAACACATAGGCTACTTTTTATCCCGGAAAATTAAAGGGTTCCCGCGGGAACCGAAAAACCTCAATCCACGCGGACGAAGTCGTGGGCATCAGCTAGTGGATGATAAAATAATGAAAGTAATTCCGAAGCTGACGGGAAAAAAGGTAGAAAATATATTCTTTGACGCAAATCACAATATACATTTTATGTCGTGACCTTTATTCTGGTCAAGGCAGTAGGGTTCGACCTTCGGGCTGGGGGGTGAATGTGATTAGTGCGCAGGGTTCCGTACTCCGTAGGGACCGATGCCTTGTTTCACTACTTTTACGACAACACTACAAGAAAGTTGGATTAGGGTCCGTTTGGTACATGATAAATGGCAAAGGGACGTTGAATATAACTACTAGAAGATGCCCGCTTTGATTGAGTTTTTCTTATTCCCACGGGAACTCCTTAATTTTCCGGAATAAAAAGTAGCCTATGTATTGTTCCAGATTATAATCTATCTCTGTGCCAAATTTCATTCAGATCTGTTTAGCCGTTCTAGCGTGATTTAGTTACAAACATCCACCCATCCAAACTTTCACATTTATAATAGAAGAATAGAATTTTTATATTTCATATTTATATAGAAGTCCCGCCAACCCGCATTGGAGCAGCGTGGTGGGTCTAAGCTCTAATTCGCTCTCTCCTATGAGAGTGGAGGCCTGTGCCCAGCAGTGGGACGTTAATGGGCTGTAGTGGTGGTGGTGGTGGTGGATATAGAAGTACTAGAAGATTACTTCTTCCGCGTGGAATAAGTTTTTTTAATTTCCGAATAGGGGTATGGGTTTAATATAACTGCCATGCCCCTAACAGGTTAGCCCGCTACCATCTTAGACTGCATCATCACTTACCATCAGGTGAGATCGCAGTCAAGGGCTAACTTGTAGTGGATAAAAAAAAAAAAAACAAAAAGTAGCCTATGTAGCAGTAGACCAGGTCCTCAACTATACCCATGCAATAATCACGTCAATCCATTGCTCTGTTGCGGCGTGATTGAAGGATAAACCAACAAACAAACCCACTTTATTATTTATAATATTACTTACTTTTACTTACAAAAAAATACTTATTACTTAGTACGATTTTCTACGGAGCTTTTACCCGACACGAAATGTTGATGATAATTCTGCATTATGGACAGCAATTAAGGCTCGTCTATTGTTGTTTTTATAGCTAAATATTTTAATACCAAAATGATGTTGCCATAAAAAGGGCGAATTTGTACTACAAGGGTAGCTGTAAATGTTTAACGACCTCTTTAAAATAGCTAATTACAGCGCAATATAAAGCGCCGAGCGCTCTTTACACGTTTTGCGAAAATTATAGAGTTATTTTTATTCAGTTTTTATGAAAGAATAAACTTCATAAGGTTTAAAAGCATTTTGACACTCTCACTAGCTCCGGCGTCGCACGGAAAATCTAACTTTTACTTGACCTTTTGTCTTGTTTAAGGTTTTTTTGATTCCCTGGGAAACTCCTTAATTTTCCGGGATAAAAAGAAGCCTATGTCACTCTCCAGGTCCTCAACTATACCCATGCCAAAAATGGTGTGGATCCGTTGCTCCGTTCCGGCGTGATTGAAGGACAAACCAACAAACAAACACACTTTCGCATTTAATATAATATTAGTATGTTTACATTGATGCAGGACTGATGCGATTGAATTTCTGCTACCTGACGTTCTCGTCGAAGCATGGTATTAATATTCAACTCAAACATACATATTATTATACGGCATTAGACTGAAACGCTTAATCACATAGAGGCACGTATTGGCCTGTAGAGTGGTAAGTAGCCACGGCCAAAGCCTCCCACCAGATCAGACCAGAGAAAAGTCAAATACCCAAATTAATCCAGCCGAGGGGGGGGGACCCGAGACTTCCACTTGTAAGACATCGCTCACCACTGCTTGAGGTCGTCATGTACCGGGGTCGCTCAAAATACCCGCACAAAGTTTAAATCCTTATTATTTTTAAGAAACCTATTACCAAGGCTCTAGAAATGATAAATTGCCAAATTGATCCTGCTAGGGATCAAACCCGGTACTTTCCACTTGTAAGACGTCACTGGGCGCCAGGGTGGTCGTCATGTACCGGGGTCGCTCAAAACACCCGCACAAAGTTTAAATCTTTGATCATTTTCAGAATCCTATTACCAAGGCTCTGCCCTCGTGAATAAAACATCAGTCGGTTCCCTCTCGGAGTATCGTCGTTTACACTCCCGACTGATACTTAGCAGTGGCTTAGCACGTTCTTGAGCGAGTTTTTTCTAGTTCCTAGTTCTTATATTAGGCTGAGTTTGATTTAATGCGCCAGACCAGAATATATTTTAATAGTTTGTAGATTAGTAGGTATTAATTATTCAAGCCAACTTAGGTTTTTAGCCTAATTTCATCCAGATCCGTTCAGCCGTTGGGGCGTGATTGGGTAACAAACATCCATCCATACATCCATCCATCCAAACTTTCGCATTTATAATATTAGTATAGATAGTATAGATAATCACCTTGTATTGTGATAGAATAAAAATGTCGATATTTACTTTCAGTACAAAATATAGAATATTAAATAATGTATTATAATAAATATCTTGGAGTAATAGTAAAAAAAAAAAAAATTTTAGCGCTAGGTACGTATTTTGTGCTTTCAGATTGTAAATCAATCTATAAATTATTTATTTTCTGGAAAAATGTACACCTGCCTGTTTTTGTTACCGCCCGATTATTTTTGTAAAAATGTTATATTTATGTTGCTCGAATAATATGGGCGCTGGAATAGCTATTTTTTTATCCTTTCAGATATTTTTCGAGCCTTTGACATGCCTTTGACCAGAAGCCTATTTGACTGCATTTTTTTCTGTGTAACTTTTTCCACAGCCAATCCAACAAGTAATAGGTTTAGAGTTTGACCGTAGTGTAAAAACCCTTCGGAAACGATTGTTCGAGAATGATAGGCAATCAACTGTGGTGTGCCACCCATAAAAAATACTTCAAAACCACCTTAAAATACCGGAATAGACTCCTGTGTTAGCGGCAAAATAATAGCTTTACATACGCTTGTTTGGGAGGTACCACCCACTAAAGTATTCTAACGGACATGCATATTGTATAGACTCCAATATCAACCGCACTAAAGCTACGTGCTTTTGCATGGTCGAAAAAAGTTTTTCGGTTTATTTTATGCGCTAAAAACTACGAGCCCCTAGTACTGAAATCGGTTGGTACTTGGTTTATCGGCGAATGTTTTCCAAAGCTAAAAACAACTTTGACTCAAAGCATATTAATCTCTATCCCTCGAACAATTCTCACTATCACACTATACCTACTACATATTATATTCAATTCAATTCAATTCAAATGTTTTTTATTTAAATAAACTTTTACAAGTACTTATGAATCGTCAAGTGAATCTACCACTGGTTCGGAATTCCATTCCTACCGAGAAGAACCAGCAAGAAACTCGATGGTTGCTCTTCAAATAAATATTATAAATGCGAAAGTTTGGATGGATGGATGTATGGATGTATGTTTGTTACTCAATCACGCTCCAACAGATGAACGGATCTGGATGAAATTTGGCACAGAGATAGATTATAGTCTGGAATAGCACATAGGCTACTTTTTATCCCGGAAAATTAAAGAGTTCCCGCGGGAACCGAAAAACCTCAATCCACGCGGACGAAGTCGCGGGCATCAGCTAGTTTAAAATAATTCATTTACAATTATTATTATATCAATGTGTACATAAGTAACCGCTGTCCTTAGCATTGCTGGAGCGATCAAATCCAAGCTCCTCTATCATTTACATAATCTTCAACAGTATAATAAGCTTTTTTCAGGAGCATACTTTTAATGGATTTCTTAAATTTGTGTACAGGCAAGTCCAAAATAGGTTGTGGAATCTTGTTAAAAAAAAGAACACTAACAACATAAGTTACAATATGTACACTTTAATATACCTAAACTAAAACTTTATGCTACGAAGTTATTAATAGATTTAAAAGATTCGTCCTGACTGACTGATATACGAGTATCAACGCACAGCCTAAACCGTAACTTGAAACTTTGACAGTAGGTTTCTTTTATAAGGTAGGTACTAGCTGATGCCCGCGACTTCATCCGCGTGGATTGAGGTTTTGTTGGTTCCCGCGATAACTCTTTAATTTCCCGGGATAAAAACTGCCTAGCTATGTGTTATTCTAGACTTTAATCTCTTTGCCAAATTTCATCCAGATCTGTTCAGCCGTTCTGGCGTGATTGAGTTACAAACATCCATCCATCCATTCAAACTTTCGCATTTGTAATATTAGTATAGATAAGGTAAGGTAAGCAGGCACTTAATGAGAGAGGATTTTTGGAAATTGCAATTTCATTGAAGAAAATCATTGAAAATTCAACTATGAATAATTACACCCGAGCAAGCATTAGCTAGTAGGGTATTTAATAATCATCACTTTTATAAGTTTGCAACAATAGTACATTATTGCAAAGGCCGGGAAATAGGCAATTGGAGGTCGAGTATGAGTTTGAAGGCCGAGCCGTAGGCGACTTCACTAATACGAGACAGGCAATTGCCATTTCCGCCGAGGCATATATAGTGCTTTTCTCAAAAGAATGCAGGGAAATAAAACATACTTTTTATATTTTCATACAATTTTCATAATATACTTTCATGTATTTTTTTTTACTTCGCTGGAAGCAGGTTTTCCATTGCCAATTTGGCTTCTTATCTTAAATCTGGTGGAGTACAATCAATCTCCATTTCACTCTCTGAACCGTTGGAAACCATTTTAATTATTATTAAATTTATATTTATTATTAAGTATGTAAATGACGAATTTTCAGCTTTGCCGCCAATTTTTTTTTTATTATCTGTGCCGACAGGCAAACGCATTTATGGCTATACAGCCACGTCACACGTAAACGCAATTTGTACTAGCAAAGAGACTATGGTATGCCAAGAATGACAAAAGAGATCCGATCAAATAGTATCTAATAACCCCAGCACGCCTTTTCATACAACATTGCAAGAGCGTTGTAATGTTCCAAATTCAAAAAACGCTCCTGCAATGGATTTGATTTTCTTTGTCCGAAAATTCGATACTTCGCGTGTTCTTTTTTCAAAATAATGACAATATTTCCATGCATGTTTGAGAAAAAACTTTTAATTAAGTTTATTGCTAACTTAAATCTGGAATAGGTATATCGAGCCATTACCATTTACCGCCGACTTATCGCAAGCGACACTTTTACTCAAACAGCGTTTTTTATCGCAAACGATGTTTTAAACTATAACGGACTAGGGCACGTCGACATATTTTCTCGCCAAAATAATATTATTGTATTAAATCGAAACTGAAAAACTACATTCAAAGGCATACATTTAGTAATTTTCCAAACTAAATACCATAATGAGAAGCTAGAGTAATTTACAAGGATATTCCCCGCAATTCGCAAGTCAGGGGAGTTTCCACCATCACACAAAGCAGTATTATTTCAAAATAACAGTTTTATGTCACGTGCCTTGACGTCCCCAAAATAAGGATTATAATTCTAAAACACGAACGTCAACAATATTAAAACAATAATGTTTTAAACGATGGTGGTATGCCCCTTGGGCTATGTTTAGAAAGTTATCAAAGTGTAGCGATGTCAGGGGAATGTTCACGCAATGTTGACGCCGGCTCAAAGCTTAGCGTCGGGGCATGCCTCGATGATTATGTGCGAGCGATGCCAGAGAAATAGAAACTACATGTGTAATTATTACGTGGATTTATTTAAAGGAAACGGAGAAAGGAAATGGAGGCAAATGTTGCATGGTAGAGATTGCTCAGTAAGCAATAAGAGGCCGCCTTTCCATACCAAGTTTTTAGATAACTTTACTTTGTATTATTTCATGTGTGCAATAAAGTATTTATCTATCTATCTATTTTACTGCCTCGTTGGTCTAGTGGTTAGCATGTTCGACTGCGGCCGACGAGGTCCCGGGTTCGAGTCCCGGGTCAGGGGTTTTCTGACTAGAAATTCTCAGCACTAGCCCAGAGTTAGGAAGTTGGCGGTGTTTCACCCCTGTGCCTCGGAGAGCACGTTAAGCCGTCGGTCCCGGTTATTATCACTAATATGATAATGGTCGTCAAACCCCGCCAACCCTCATTGGAGCAGCGTGGTGGGTCTAAACTCTAATTCCCTCTCTCTTATGAGAGTGAAGGTGTGCCCAGCTGTGGGACGTCAATGGGCTGTAGTGGAGAAATGTCAGCTTATAGTCATTAGCTCTTAGGCCGCAATTACACTAGCAACTTTTACTCGCGCTAGGCGCTTACATGAGTAACTTATGATCTTAGCCACAGCTGAAGCCTTCCACCAGATTGCTCAGGCTATTTAAACTTTTGTATGTAAACCTCCAAAAAAATAATGTAAAGCTGATTTTTGGCACTTTTTTTAGCTGTTATAGTTTTTTAAGTAGGTCCGTGATAAAAGTTTTAAGTGACAATATATTATCGGAGACCTCACTCTACACTAGCGCCCCTAGCGGCGACTTAAAACGCGGTAACTTTCATTTTGACCTCTCTTAAAGATGGTAGGTATGGAAGACATTTACAAGATACAAATCCTTACTAGCCTGTCTCACTCTTAACTGCTCCTTTTCAATTCGCCCTTTGATATTGAGATGGGTGTGTCCTAAACTCCTAAGGACCTAACAATTTTTCATTTCCGAAAGTGAAAATGTAAATCTTGTTAGCGAAATATGAAAATGTTCTATCGTCGAGCCTGCCCGTAATACTCTGATCCTGTTAAAGCGATAAGTATATATCACCAGGGCAAATAAGTTTGTGGGACTATATTTTAAAAAAAAATACATTAACTTAACAGGCATTAAAATTGGTTCCAATTTTGGCCACCGAGCTAGACAGGTTTGACGGAGTATACCAAAATGAATTATTTTATAATTAATAATTTGTTTGACCCTATCCTGATCCTGATAATCTATAAAATACTAGCTGATACCCGCGACTACGTTCGCGTGAATTGAGGTTTTTTGGTTCCCGCGGGAACTCTAGCCTATGTGTTATTCCAGACCTATAACTCCTATATCTCTGTGCAAAATTTCATCCAGATCAGTTTTGCCGTTCTGGCGTGATTAAGTAACAAACATCCATCCATCCATCCAAACTTTCGCATTTATAATATTAGTATGGATTATTCCTATTTCCTGTAGCAGCAGTAAATGCCACTGCAGCTCCGAACGTTGAGCAAACTATAATTCAAATCCTTAGCGGCTTATTGCCTCATAAATTAATTCCTCGGGCGAATATGAAATTCCTTGCGTCTTGATGCCTGTTGCCGGGCGGCGGGCGATGGTCGACCGTGGTCGAACTGAGACGCAACCGCAAACTTGCATTGGGTAGCCGATGCACGCCTAGCAGTTAATTTTAATGGTATAAGATAACCAGAGAGATTTCCGCAATATTTTAACATTTAAACTATCGTGAGTGATATTCATTATAACTATACATAATATCCGGATAAACTCACGTGTTCTGTCGGAAAAATGCCCGACTAGTTTCGAACCCGTTCGGGGCCCTTATTCATGAGCCTGTTCGCGCGACGCGGCCGCTACTCGACTGCTGCGTTTCGCATGTCGACAGCACGATGACGACGCCAGTGAAGACGATCAGCAGGAGTCGTCGGGAGAAGACACATTACCACCTCCCCCCCCACCTCAACCATCGCACCGAGCTGCTCGACATGCGAAACGCAGCAGTCGAGTAGCGGCCGCGTCGCGCGAACAGGCTCATGAATAAGGGCCCCGAACGGGTTCGAAACTAGTCGGGCATTTTTCCGACAGAACACGTGAGTTTATCCGGATATTATGTATAGTTATTTCCGCAATAAATTATCGTTACTGACTTATAGGGTCGCCCGCGACTTTGTCCGCGTACAATTTTTGATTTCCTATGAGATTATAAGATTTTCCTGCTGCAAAACGCCTACTTATTGCGGCTATAAAGCTTATGCAGGTTATTATTTAATACCTTGAATGCCGATTTTTCACTTAGATCCTTCATGCAATCTTCCAACCCCAATTTCACCCCCTTTTCCCCCCTTCACGAAAATCCACCCTGATTTTCGTAAAACTGCTTACACAGGTTTTTATTATTTAAAACTAATAACTTAAATGCCGATTTTAATGTCTCTTACTTCAAAAACATAGGACTTTCATACAAACTTCCACCTCCCATTTCACCTTCTTAGAAGTGAATTGTCTCAAAACCGTTTTTTACTGATGTCTAATGGTGTTTGGGCGTTTATAATTTCTGAATTTTCTCTGTTCTTGTCTTAGTACGGGAATAATAAACATCCACCGCCAAAAGAATAATGTAAAGCCCTAAACCCTTAAAACTGTTTGTCAAGGTTGTCATTTTAAGCCGGGCGGCGTTGCCTAGCAACGACTCGTTAAATTCTAAACGAAACTGCCGCCTCCGTCCCAGGAGGCATACTACCAACGCTTAAATCCGTATTGTTTTAATATTGAAGACATGTTGAAGATATTGTCTCTGAATAAGTTCAAAGTTAATGTAAAACGTAAACTCATTGAAAAATCCTATTACCATGTGAATGACAAGGAAGCTTGGCAATAATTTGCTCTAATGGCTCTGATAGTTCCTTATAGTTAAGATGATTTGTGAGATGGTGATAATGAAATAAAAAACCCAGCTGAGTTTGTTGTGGGCTCTTCTCAGACCAGGGCGCGTTTAGAACCCTCGTAGCTTTGGTTTTAAGATACCGTAACAGATTATCACCATCTTATTTTTATGTAACTGGACGTCAATAAGTGTAGTGTATCTACCTAAATTTAATAAATATTTATGACTTTATTGTTGACGTTCGTGTTTTAGAACAATAATCCTTTTTTTTTTATCCACTACAAGTTAGCCCTTGTCTGCGATCTCTCCTGATGGTAAGTGATGACGCAGTTTAGACTGCGTCATCACTTACCATGGTAGCGGGCTAACCTGTTAGGGGCATGGCAGTTGTATTAAACCCATACCCCTATTCGGTTTCTACACGGCATCGTACCGGAACGCTAAATCGCTTGGCGGCACGTCTTTGCCGGTAGGGTGGTAACTAGCCACGGCCGAAGCCTCCCACCAGGCCAGACCAGGGCAAATTCAGAAATTATAAATTCCCAAATTGACCCTGCCGGGGATCGAACACGAGACCTCCGCACGTTAAGACAACAGCGCTACACATTGCGCCACGGAGGTCGTCAAATGTAATTGTGTAATGTGGTTGATGTAAAACGTAAACTCATTGAAAAATCCTATTACCATGTGAAATATTACTTAAATGACAAGGAAGCTTGGCAATAATTTGCTCTAATGGCTCTGATAGTTCCTTAGTTAAGATGATTTGTGAGATGGTGATAATGAAAAAAAAAACCCAGCTGAGTTTGTTGTGGGCTCTCCTCAGACCAGGGCGCGTTTGGAACCCTCGTAGCTTTAGTTTTAAGATACCGTAACAGATTATCACCATCATATTTTTATGTAACTGACGTCAATAAGTGTAGTGTATCTACCTAAATTGAATAAATATTTATGACTTTATTGTTGACGTTCGTGTTTTAGAACAATAATCCTTTTAGGGACTCCAAGGTACTTGACATAAAACTGTCATTTAAAAGTAATACTGCTTTAAGCGATGGTAGTAACCCCCAGTTCCCACTTAATTCGCGAATGCTAAATTTGTCATTTCGCTCCGAGGATTGAATTAGCGTATTCAAATTGTAATTTTGATAATGGCATATCCTACCTTTGCATTACTAATGTGATAGCAAAGTCAAGTCAAAAGTAATTTATTCAATTACCTACTTGATTGATGCCTATGAAGCCCGCGACTTTACTCGCGTGGATTAGGGGTTGAAAATCTCGAGGAATTATTTTAATTTATAAAAGTTAGGCTATGTTACTGTCCAGACCGTCAATAAATAAATAAAATAGCATACATTGCATTTTACATTTACATAAATAAAAATGTACACGTCAAATATATGCAATAAAAACACGTCGATTCGTTGCTCTTTTGCGGCGTGCATGCAGCATGATTGCGGTTGGACAAAACAACAAACAAACACACTTTTGCATTCGTAATTTAAGTACGATTAGGTATTTTGGTATGTCTCAATTATTATTTTTTGTGATATTTGTTTTCCAGAGAAATGTCTGAAATTATAAATTTCCGAATTGACCCTGCCGGGGACTGAATCCGGGACCTTCCACTTATAAGACCACAGCGCTCACAACTGCGCCAGGGAGGTCGTCAAAAATCGAAATCGGTTCATCCATTTAGGAGCTTTGATGCCACAGACAGACACTCTTATACTGCCATGCCCTTAACAGGTTAGCCCGCTGCCATCTTAGACTGCATCATCGCTTACCATAAGGTGAGATCGCAGTCAAGGGCTAACTTGTAGTGGATAAAAAAAAATACACACGTTTATCTTATAACACCCCACTTTGCGTCGGGGGTTAAGAAGGAGAAAGTAGAGTACAAATCGCGAAAGTGTATAACATAAACAGTGGCTTCTATGACGGTACAGCGGTATTTTGAGATTATTGCTCCCCATTTCCTCGTGTCTGCGGAATGGGACGCCGTTTTTCCTCACTTGTGGGTTACATCGTCACAAATCACAGTAAAGAATAAAATAAAAGCCTATTTATTTTCGATGATAATATTATTATATTATTACAGGCGGAATCTGCCTACTACCTTTATGAATCAACTAGCTGATGCCCGCGACTTCGTCTGTATAATTCCCGCGGGAACTCCTTAATTTTCCGGGATACAAAGTAGCCTATGTAACTTTCCAGGTCCTCAACTATATCCATGAAAAAAATCACGTCGATCCGTTGCTCTGTGTCTGTTGCGGCGTGATTGAAGGACAAACCAACAAACAAACACACATTCGCATTAATTATAATATTAGTAAGTATTATAAATTCCTACCTACATGGAAAAAAGTGTCAGGTTTGATTCCACGCTGGAAATAGCCTATTCTGCAATTTCAAAATATCTGACACAGTTGCCTAGAGAGTGACCTAGAACTACCTATAATATTAAAATTTTGCTTACGTTTATAATTATCTTGTTTGTAATGAACTAGGTACATATAGAATATTGCGACAGATGGACAGACAGGCTAGATAGACACCTTTGCATTTTAAATTTTAGTGCTTAAACTAGCTGATGCCCGCGACTTCGTCCGCGTGGATTGAGGTTTCTTTGTTCCCGCGCGAACTATTTAATTTTCCGGTATAAAAAGTATGTGCGTTATTCCAAACTATAATCTACCTATCTCTGTGCCAAATTTCATCCAGATCCGTTCAGTCGTTTTGGTGTGATTGAGTAACAAACTTTTATCCATCCATCCATCTATCCAAACTTTCGCATTTATATTACATAATAGATATTTGAATAAGATTTGAGTTGAGAAGTAAAATAAAGAATAAAGATGGATCAGCCCTCTCCCACACAAAATAATTATTATTCATCCACGTAAATTGTTCCACCTTCAACCCGCTGCTTTAATCGTAGGTACAATCCGTCATACATACGAAATCTCCCCTCAATGCAAATCGCCGTACTTCAACACAATTACCGGATGCGGGCGAGATCTCACCTCCCTAAGTACTGTGCTCTGAGCCCGCATCGCGAGGTAAATGAGTCGTGAGGAACCTCGGTTTACATTGAAGGTAATGCTGACTCGTTTGTGCCCAATCAGGGTTCAGTTGACACTGAAAACTTTGGATGTCTTACAGTGCAATGTCTGATTTTTATGTTGAACAACTGTGAGGCGCTGATAGCGTGGTTCAGAAATCTGTCTAAAGAATAAGATATACTCTCAAAGATTCATCTCAACTATTCGCTAGTACAGCTCAGCTAAAACGTTGTAATCCCATAGATTTAGGATTGGTCTCCGCTGAGTAGCGAAGCGGGCGAGGACTCACCTCCCTACCTCTGAGCCCAAATTCGAGGTAGATGAGTCGTGAGGCACCTCGGTTTACCTACATTGAAGGTAATGCTGACTACTTTGTGCCCAATCAGGGTTCAGTTAACACTGAAAACTTTGGATGTCTTACTCTCTGCGTCGTATTCCTCATTACTGAGGTGACCCCTTTCCATTTATCAAATAATGGTTCGAGTTTTCTTGGGATAATAATGCGTTTTTTTTGATCCACTACAAGTTAGCCCTTCCTTCCGCATACGACTCGACTAAGCGTTAACTTAGGTTTTTGTAACGATTATTATCAAATGTTAGTGATTATAACCGGGACCGACGGCTTAACGTGCTCTCCGAGGCACGGAGGAAATGAAAAGGCCAGATTTGAAACTCCAAATTCGGTCACCCATCCAGTTACCGACTTAAGTCAACGTTCCCTCGTCCCTCATTTCATGATGTCTTACAGCGCAAAGTCTAATCCATACTTACTAAATATAATGAATGCGAAAGTTTGCCTTTTTGTCTGTCTGCTATACTTTCTCGGCCCATCTTTTCAATTGATTTTTACAAAATTTGGTACAGAGCTAGGTAGGCAATCTCGAGGAAGGACATAGGCTCCTTTTATCCCAGAAAATTTAAGAGTATCCGCGGGAATCAAAAACCTTAATCCACGCGGAGGAAGTCACGGGCATCATTTAGACTTTATATTAAATGGAAGAAAGTTTGAACAAGTGTGAGGCGCTGATAGCGTGGTTCAGAAGTCTGCTGACTAAAGGATTAAGGTATACTCTCAAAGCGCGAGTCTCATTTCAAAATGGGAAGAGTTTGAGACACGATCCAGCACGCTGTTCAATAAAATTGTGGACTGCAGGCATGCAGGTTTCCTTCCCTGCTTAAGCGTAGTCACGATTGCAACCCCCTGTCAGACACCCTGTTGTTTTATAATTTAAGAGTGACTTCCAAAGCAACCGCAATCCAAACTTCATTATAGTCGGGGATCGTTTATACCTCTATTAGAGACATACATAGAAAAACTTTCAGCTTTAATAAAATAACGAAGGTCTGATCGTCGCGGGATCTTGGACCATATTCGATGATAGTGCACAATGCAGGTGGGGGCTATAGCGGATATCGGCGGGTAATTTATATAGCCGACCGCCGTTTAGTCTAAAACTCTCATTGATTATGCATTCGCTTGCTGAGTGCCGTCATTGGGAGCGCATGTTGGTATATCGGGACGGATATAATCCATTTAGTAAAATATACGTTCTATCCTTTTAGTAAAATAACAAATTAAAACTAAAATTCTTTGAAATACACCTACGAGTAGGTATGTTAAATATTATAAATGCGAAAGTTTTGATGGATGGATGGATGGATGGAACGGCTGAACGGAGCTGCATGAAATTTGGCACAGAGATAGATTTTAGTCTGGAATAACACATAGGCTACTTTTTATGCCGGAATAATTAAGAGTTCCCGCGGGATTCAATCTACCTATATACCAAATTTCATCAAAATCGGTTGAAAAGATGGCCCGTTAAATAGCGTAGCAGACAGACACAGAGAAACACTTTCGCATTTAGTAAATATCAGTATGGATTCTTAATCTACTAGTAGCATGGACATTAATCTTCCAAAGATCGATTGGTGATCCAAGAATATAAGGGACATCAATTGTGTGCGAATGGATGGTCCGTGTCCGTACTGAGACGCGGTCCATCTAGCGTGGCACCCAGATGGGCCATCGATTTCCTTGGGAACCATTAGTTAGGTACTTGATAGATTTTGAACAAGTTTGTATTTGCTGCTTCTTTAATTCTACATTTTTTTTCAATTACGAGACTGGTTCTACCATACAATTTGTGTCCATTGTACTTTGAGGCCAATGTGAGCGATCGCTCGCTTACGAGCAATCGAATTTGCAATGTAAAAACATAAACGCAATGGACCAGTCGCTGGCGCGTATCTTTAGTGTGCATATATATTTGTTTGTGCAGTTATGATTTTTTTATTGAATCGAAGCAGGCGTTACTTTGCGGAAGTCCATGTTAATGAATGAACGAGAAATTTAATTCGCTACCTATAATCCGCCACAGCAGACACGCACTGTATAATACCACATAGATTTGTCTGCTGTGGCGGATTATAGCGAATTAAACTTCTCGTTCATTCATTATGATTTTTTTGACAAAATGACGAGGAAATTTAGTGAAGACTAAAAACTTATACATTTTCTTGTCCAAAGTCTGTTTTCCTTACTATTTCTTCCTCCAACATACTAATTAATCAACTCCTCTAGTATGAGTGCAGAAATTTTCTTTAGACATTTCTTTTTTAATAGCCAGATTTGTGCAGAATTCGTTTTTTGATATACAATGAACGCGTGCACACCACAAGAACCGTGCCAACGCTGGCTTGTCTGTAGGACTGGCAGCCAGCTCTGGCTTGGTATAAACCTACCTTTAGACTAAGCGTAGGTACTGGCGCGCGTTCGGTACGCTTACTCCCAGTTTTAACATTGCAAATACGATTGATCGACGTGAGCGTTCGATCGCATTTGCGTCAAACTAAAATGAACCTTAATAGCATTGATTTAGAGCTCAATTTCGTGTATGCATTCACAGCCAGCGCTCCAACCGATACGTTTCGAAATTTAAATCGGTTGCACTGAATTTGTGTCTCTAAATCTATGCTATTAAGGTTCATTTTAGTTTGACGCAAATGTGATCGAACGCTCACGTCGATCTATCGTATCTGCAATGTTAAAACTGGGAGTAAGCGTACGGAAATAACAAATATTCGACCACTTTCATTACGAATTTAATTTAGACAACGCAAATGGAACTCTGCGTTGCAATCCTGCCGCGACTAATCCTGAATTAAATGAAACTTTGCGGATAGTGTTTGCTATAAATACATAGGACCTAGTGAAAAATAAATCCCAATTGTGTCGTCACAAAACGCCGTGGGTTTTCGAAGCAGATGTTTATTTGAGCACAATGTTTATTCATGATTAAGTATAGGTATTTTTATCAAATCAAATTTAAAAATTGTTTTATGACAATTATTTTGAAAATTTGCAAATCGGAGACGGCCATAAGATAGTTTTTATTCAGAATTATGAAAACTTATATCACGCTAATTTATTTTCTACTTGATTAAGGTACAACTCCAAACTCCAGGTCCTTAACTATATCCATGCAAAAAATCACGTCGATCCGTTGCTCTGTTGCAACATCATTGATTCACAAACCAACAAACAAACCCACTTTTATATCTGTATTAATATTATAAATGCGAAAGTTTGGATGGATGGATGGATATGTTTGTTACTCAATCACGCCAAAACCGCTGAACGGATCTGGATGAAGTTTAGCACAGAGATAGATTATAGTCTGGAATAACACATATGCTACCTTTTATTCCGGAAATTTGAAGAGTTCCTGCGGGAATTATATAAAACTAGCTGATGCCCGCGACTTCGTCCGGAAACTGATTTGAATGGGAAGGAATAGAGGTTTTTTGTTCCGCGGTTCCCACGGAAACCAAAAAACCTCAATCCGTAGGTTGAGGTTGCGTGGTCAGTCACAAGTTTGACGACCTCCGCGGCGCAGTTTGCAGCGCTGTTGTCTTAACGTGCGGAGGACCCGGGTTCGATCCCCGGCAGGGTCAATTTGGGAATTTGTAATTTCTGAATTTTCCCCGGTCTGGCCTGGTGGGAGGCTTCGGCCGTGGCTAGTTACCACCCTATCGGCAAAGACGTGCCGCCAAGCGATTTAGCGTTCCGGTACGATGCCGTGTAGAAACCGACTACACTAGCGGCACGCTATGATGGCCGGTTGACACATTACAATAGGTCAATTTATTCTCGAACAAAAAACAATTAAGTTTTTTTAAATTTATGAATCTCTGCACATCACTATCGTCATAGCTATCGTCAATAAAGTAATACAATTATTTCCTTCAAAGTCGTTATCAATTAATACGGAACGTTTGTCCAACCGGCCATCATAGCGTGCCGCTAGTGTAGGGGTATGGGTTTAATATAACATGCCATGCCCCCAACAGGTTAATAGCCTCTACCATCTTAGACTGCATCATCACTTACCATCAGGTGTGATCGCAGTTAAGGGTTAACTTGTAGTGGATAAAAAAAAAAGTGAAATAGGTAATTCGACTCCTCGTTTTACCAGAATCGTCTGAAATGAGAACCCACAAATACACTTTTTTGCCAAACGATCGTGCCGTTTCTCTAAAAACTTTCCAGTAATACGATATATTACAGTATCGGGAAAACTCTGGTTCGGAAGCTGTAATATGATCTCACTTTGTATCTGGAAACGTGAGATCGTATTAATTTAGTTTTCCGGGAAACACGAATTTGTTGGTTTCCCACTCAATTGCTGAAACGTATTTTCTGACAAAAAGTTTGGCATTACTCAGTGAATAGATTTATCAGATCTTCCTCAGACTATAAATAGACGACTGAAGTTCTTATATTATATATCTTTAATATTACTAGCAAATCTTATTATGAATTTTGTCAAGAAAAGATTAGTAAGCTATTCAATTGTGTTCCAAATATAAGATCCTAACATGATAAAACATAATACACAGTAACATGTATTATTTACTAGACGATGCCAGCGACTTCGTCCGCGTGGATTAAGGTTTTTCGATTGCCGCGTGGTTTCCTTAATTTTCCGGGATAAAAAGTAATCTATGTCCTTCCTAGGTATACGTACTTTGTTCCTAAAATAAGGAGTATAATTATTCTAAAACACGGAAGTCAACAATAATGAAACAATATTGGCCCTAGTCTGATTCGAGTAAACCGATCATGACCAGTCAAAGCAACGGGTCGACGTGATTTTTGTGTTTTTGTTATTCCACTACAAGTTAGCCCTTGACTGCGCTATCACCGGATGGTAAGTGATGATGCAGTTAAGATGGTAGCGGGCTAACTTGTAAGGGGTACGGCAGCTATTTTACACCCATATCGATTCTAGTTGAGGACCTGGAAAGTGACATAAATTACGTTTTTTGAAGTGAAATTTTTTAGAATCGTTGTGGATAGAAAATTCGATGAAACAAAAAAGCGACATTAAAAAGAGACAAACATATTCATAATAGGATTTAGCCTTTTTTTTTTTTTTTTTTTTTTTAAATAGATAGGCTAGCGCTTGGCTGCAATCAGACTTGCTAGCAAGTGGTGATGCAGCCTAAGGTGGAGCGCGCCTGCGAGAGCATGAGATGTAATACAAGTTATATTTTATCTCATCATCTCGTAGGCTACTTTTCTGAAGTTTACTTCTGCCGTGTGTGAATTTCACACACACACACACACTTTTTTTAAATAACAAGATAGGCTTGCGCTTGACGACAATAATGCGTATGAAAAGCAATGATGAGGTCTAGGTTGGAGCACACATGCCTAGAAAATGCCTATGTTTTACACAGAAAAATCATGGAGTCTTTAAATTAATGGACCTATCCGGATGAAGGCGCAGGCATAATCTAGTAGTCAATAATAATTAATTAATTATATTAATCACTTTGATCGTAATGTACATCGATACCGCTTCGTATCGCATTCCCCATTAGGCGGTGGTTGTTGTTGATTGATTTCGTTACTAAATACGTCATTAGCAGGACTGCAGGAGGGGGATGAAGCTGTTTGGTTTGCGCACTAGTAACTTCATTACTTCCTCGTAATAATATTATTATGTGTGCACTCTCGCGGGACAAATTATTTATCAATAACTATAGAAGGCTTTGTCCTGAGTGACTGACATACAACCTACAGCCCAAACGTCTGAACGTAGAAATTTGAAATATTGAGAAAATATTCCTTGAACAACCTGAAGTGTATTAAGGAAGAAATTTTCAAAATTCCACTCCAAGGAGTTTATAGATGGTCCAAGTTATATCCATGAAACTTGGTATTTGCGCTTTCGGTGAAAAATAAAGAATACTAAGAACCTAATTCCACGTGGACGAAGTCACGGGAATCAGTATTACTTTTTCAAAATTTTATGGTAGGTATGTACCTATACACAAACATGATCACGTGGCATTAGCCGCGGGTTAAATTCTTGGCTTAGTGAATTTATAATTTCATATTTAGGTATCTGGTCTGATGAGCATTAAGTACAGTTTATTCAAGTACAGGATATAATTCAAATAATTGATAAGTTTCAGGCTCAGCCTTTCAGAAAATTGAGAGTTCTGAGGTCAACTTTGGACGTTAGAAAATCTCCACTTAAAAAGCCCCCCATTCCATCAATATTAGGGGAAAAATTAAAAAAAAAATATTTTTGGACTCTATTCCTAATTATCTTTAAAATGATATAGCGCAACCCTATGTAACGCTATAAAAAATATTTTATTTCCCATTCGCATATGAGAGCCCCCCTGAAATAAAGATTTTTATAACTTTTTAAGCCATATTCGGCTGGAAGCCATCGGTTTACATATTATATTTAAATTTGTAGTAATTACGTTTAGTAATTCAGAAGTTATAAGGCTCTGACAGACGGACGGACGGACGGACAAGTGCAAATTCACTCAAGTAGACTCGGAGACCTTCGCTTCGCTCGGTCAATAATATAATAACCTATACCTTAACATACTTCAAAACAATTTCATACTTGTATTCTACTCCAATAGGGATAAATCAATACAAAGGCGACACCCATTGAATCAGCGTGCAATAATCTGTAACCTTCCGACCCTGAAGTGCGTAATTCATTATAATCTGCCAGAGTTCCTGCTCAGCCAGCAGGCGGAATGTGACTCCGACCCTCGGATCAGAGATATTTAACGTTATATTGGTGACAGATAGGACGAAGCTAAAGGTATAAGCACCCAGGAATAAAAGCCAATTGTCTGCTTTCTATTCAGATGCCAAACTCATGCCATATCTTTGCAGAGTACCTACTCCCTAATAGGTGGAAAACCCCTGCACTCTGACGCCTTATCTATGAAGAGTGCACTACACTGTACTGTACTGGCTGTACTGTATTCTATAGTATTTTTATACCAATATAACATACTAAATGAACGTTACTTCGGCCACATAGAATTAGGTTTATGCCGGAAATCTTTGATTTTTCACAATCAAATGTAGTCAAATGTCGTTAAAATTGGTTTAGTTACTCAGCCATGAAAAGTTTACAGACATAATTTTGTTTCGGATTACAATTTTGTTGACACGGACACGTATTTGAGCTTATTTTTATGCTATACGGTTACCATCCTCCCCTCCCCTTGCTGGCGAGGCCTTTTTTGTAGACTGCAATATCTCTTAATGTTTTCAGTGTGGTTAAAAGGATCAGCTTTTTATATGACTATGGGACGATACCGAGAGGGTTGATAGCAAATATTATCCCTTTTTTATCCGCTCTACTCTATAACTAATCCCTTCGCCCAACCAAATGATGCGTGAAGCGTGATCGCCCACTGAACGATGACGTTTGGACTTTTTTGCCTTTGTATGTACACTCAGTATGTAACTGTAGGAAACTTTTTTCCGCACGAAATTGAGACATTTATGAAAGGAAAAGTGAAATAGACGGAAAATATAGTATTTTTATAGAGTTATCTTATTGGTGTCCAATAAATTTGGCCGAATTTCTTCGGCGTCTTCGGTTTCGCTAGATTTGTGATGTTAATCATTTTATGCAAAGATTGTATAGATTTGCTGCATGATCGCAATGCATGGAGCACTTTCGGTGCGGGTAGTGGTCATACGTAAGCTTTTTTTTTAACCACTACAAGTTAGCCCTTGACTGCGATCTCACCTGATGGTAAGTGATGATGCAGTCTAAGATGGTAGCGGGCTAACCTGTTAGGGGCATGGCAGTTATATTAAACCCATACCCATAGCTAGTCTAAGCTTTATGCTTACCTTTTTTAACGATTCAGCTTTTCAGTATGTTGCCGCATACTGAAAAGCAGTTACTCTGGTCTTGTCTGGTGGAAAGCATCGGCCGTGGATAGTTCCTACTGGCAAATACGTGCCAACAAGCGATTTAGAGTTCCGGTACGATGCCATGTAGAAACCGATTAGGGGTGTAGGCTTAATCTTAAAAACATTTACAGATACAAGTGAATATAACTCAAAGAATTAAAAAATACGACTGCCATAGTTAAATTTTTTTTTTTTGAATCACTGGATATTGAAATATAGTCTTATATATTTTTGGAATCTACTCATGATTTTCTTGATGATGACAATATAGTTAATCTTATTTTGGAAAAAAAATCAACTTGTCTTTGATGCGGGACCATGGTAACCCTATCAATTTTTTTTAAAATTTTACTAGCCTATGTCACCCGGAATAAGCTAAGGATTATAACGATAGGCACCTCATTAATCAAAATCCTTTCAGGCGTATAGAAGTTATGGTGGAATATACAAACTCACATACATACATACATACATTCGAACCCTGAAAACAATATACTCCTTTTTTGGCAGTCGTATAAAAAACAAATACACCATAGTCCCTAACGACACCCTCCTTTTTGCATTGAGGTTTATAGTGCGACAAAGTTATCTAACCCGGTGACAGCGTCGCTAGTATCTATGAAAAATACAATATAAACAAAAACTACGCAGGGGGCCCGTGAGGGCCAAGCGGGGGTACAGGCATCGAGGCCTGGCCTCATTATCCGGGCGTGGCGCGGGGTAACATTGTACCCCGGTGATTGTCTTTAAGCCGTGTTATTGGCTAGGGTCTGACTTGAAAGCTATAGGCCCCTAGGCCTGCTGTCGTCTCCGGCGTTGGGTCCGCACTGCGGGTGACGTCGTCGCCACTGCGTGCAGGACCCGTGTCTCGTCCAGGTGTCTCGGCGCTGCGGGCAGTGGGGTCGCTCTCGCGCGCCGAGATGTTGTCAGAGCCGGTGGACTCCGCGCTGCGGGTGATATGGTCGCCGGCGCGCGCGGAGTCGAACTAACGACACCCTCCTCTTTGCATTGAGGTTTATAGTCCGACAAAGTTATCTGACCCGGTGAACGCGTCGCTAGTATCTAAGAAAAATAAAATAAAAACAAAAACTGAACAGGCTTAAAAATTCTAGAACATATTATGCTAGGATTCAAAACTTTATTCCGTCATAGCCATGGTTCTCACGTTTTAGGTTGGGCAGGAGGGTGACGTGTATCTTGACACGTATGCGTTTGGGTCACGTTTGTTCACCTGTTCAACTGGCAAAATTTGGAATTGTGGATAGTGATTTGTGTGAATGTGGTGAGGTGGGTGACTTGAACCATATATTTTTAACATGCCCAGTATATAACAGGGATGCATTTTACCAGGGTCTCATTCAGAGTCATATCCCACTACAGACTTCTGTTGACATCCTCTTGTCCTCTAATGAACCTTGTGTATATAAACTTTTTTCCCCATTTATCCTACTTAATGATATTAAACTGTAAATATGTAGTTAGTAGGTATGTATATTCCATTTTATACTATTTTCTACCCTTTTCTGATCCTTTCCAAAATCCCGTTTTTTTTTAAATTTTGATTTTACTATTATAAAATAAGTTTCTACGCTTACAAAAAAAAATTGACTATGGCTCAAACGCTCGACGCGCGGAGCCACTAAACAAAAGTTTGTGGGACAGTAAAATTAGAAGCTTCCACTTAATTGCGCGTTATCTATTTTATTACCAACCAGATCCGGACGTAAGTTGCTGGGATTAATGTGATGTTAGCGAGACGAGCGTCTAATGCTATCAAAGGACCTGATAAAGAATCTTCCTAATGGCTACCTCCTCAGCCGGATTAAGGTCTTGGACAGTTAGACCGCTACAAATTTGTACGACAATTATCATTCACCACTATGTGAGAACGCACTCAAAAGTTAATCGAGGAACAAAACGCTTCCACTACCACCACCACTATAGCCCATTAACGTCCCACTGCTGGGCACAGGCCTCCACTCTCATAAGAGAGAGGGAACAATTAGAGCTTAGTCCCACGGGTCTTTATTCGGGTATTATGTATAGTTATAATGAATATCACTCACGATAGTTTCATCTACCGCCTTTCAACCTATTATGGGGAGAGTATTTTAAACTCGCTCTGCATCTTCATAACGGCGGCTTTACATCTTATAATGTCGTCGAACAATGCCGCTCGGGGACGGACTTTAACGTTCTAAGCCGTATTTATGAGCCTACTTACTCTTAATAACTCACTGATGGCCACAAAGAGATGAGGGATATTGGCTTCCTTATTTCTTTACAAAATTACTTATTGTATCTACCACCACCACTACAGCCCAATGACGTCCCACTGCTGGGCACAGGCCTCCACTCTCATAAGAGAGAGGGAATAAGAGCTAAAACCCACCCGCGCGGGTTGGCGGGCTTTAACGACTATTATCATGTTAATGATAATAACCGGGACCGACGGCTTAACGTGCTCTCCGAGCCACGGGGGTGACAGACCGCCAACTTCCTAATTTCGGGCTAGTACTGAGAATTTCTAGTCAGAAAAACCCAATACTTAATTATGGCCCGACCCGGGACTCGAACCCGGGACCTCGTCGGCCGCAGTCAAACATGCCAACCACTAGACCAACGAGGCAGTTTGTAGAGGCTTATTGTATCACCGTGGCAAAGTCCATACCAATCACGCAATAGGAATGATGTTAACTCAATCAAATCAGCAACTCTTTAACAAACTTAAAAAACGCGCTTCTAGTATGGAAGTTGTATGAAATTCACAGTTGTGAGTTGTGACGTCATAAAATTTAAACGCACTTTTTTCTTTAATCTATAGTTTAAAACGGTTATCATAATTAAAACTTACCGAGGTCAATTTTAGGTATTTTGAAAGACCCTCTATTTAATAATAGAAATAATTTATTTTTGACGTTCCCTATTTTGCGTGGCTCAAACGTTGTCCAGTCGCGAAGATCTCGCGCGTACGCTGCGACCAGAAGAAACGTAGAATATGGGGAGGAGGCGCGAGAAACATGCGGCACGTCTTTGCCGGTAGGGTGGTAACTAGCCACGGCCGCAGCCTCCTACCAGGCCGGACCAGAGAAAGTTTAGAAATAATAAACTCGGAAAATTAACCCGGAAATCGAACCCGGGACCTCCCACGTTAAGACAACAGCGCTCAACACTGCGCTAGAGAGATCGTCAAAATATTGATAGTAATAATATGAGCTTTCTGAACTTTATCGAATGGACCTCAATACAATATAGTAAGCAGGTAAATATTCAATACAAACACAAAACTTTTGCAGATGGTTTCGCAGTTTTATCTTCAAACAAATACTTTAAGAGGAATACACTTTAGGATGCACCATTGTATCTCATGTCTAGTTTCTTAAAGGAAACTTGGAGAAAAATAAAGTAGTTTTCCTTCCAACAATTACATTTTGTTAAGAACTTCTGAGTGTAAATTTTCCAACATAAATAAGGCACTTTCTGTGTTAAGTTTATTCTTGTAAAGTGTTTTGAAGACATACTCGTATCTACCGCAGTGGTGGTTTTAGTGAAAGGCATGGAGTTCGATTATCAGCTAAAAAAATGTTTTCCAAGTTGTCTCAGTTTGGTCTGCTGGGGCTCAGCACGCTACCAAAAACATCATGCCGTGTATAACATTAAAATTCTAACCTCACTTGAGATGCTCGGAGCGGCGCGGCACGTAGCGGCAAATATTATTGGCTTGTATTTAAACGCCTATTAGAAAAGTAGTTACATAATTTACTACTAAAAAATTCGAAATACCTGCCAGAATTAATAAATGCTCACCAAATTGTGTTTCTTATAGTATTCCTGCCCGGTGGGAGGCTTCGGCCGTGGCTAGTTACCACCCTACCGGCAAAGACGTGCCGCCAAGCGATTTAGCGTTCCGGTACGATGCCCTGTAGAAACCGAATAGGGGTATGGGTTTAATATAACTGCCATGCCCCTAACAGGTTAGCCCGCTACCATCTTAGACTGCATCATCACTTACCATCAGGTGAGATCGCAGCCAAGGGCTAACTTGTAGTGGATAAAAAAAAAAAAAAAAATATCTAGAAATGAACCTATTTTCCTTTTTATTCTATGCCATAAAGATTTATAAACGCCTTTTAAGTTAATTTCAGTACCCAATAGATATTATTTGTATGAGTTTGTATGGGGCTGGGTCCACTTAAACCGCGACGCGGCAAGCAGATGCACTGCACGACGCGGCCCATACAAACTGGTTAGCCCGCTACCATCTTAGACTGCATCATTACTTGCCATCAGGTGAGATCGCAGTCAAGGGCTAACTTGTATTAGATTTAAAAAAAGCAGCGTCAATTTGAGAATTTATAATTTCTGAATTTTCTCTTGTCTGGGTCATCCTTGTCTTTTCTTGTCTGAATTTTCTTTTGTCTTCACCATAGGGAGATGTGGAAAATTCGGAGGGAGGCCTTTGCCCAGTCGTGGAAGAGTAGCTAGATTAGATTAGAATTTTCTCTTGTCTGGCCTGATGGGAGGCTTCGGCCGTGGCTATAATTACCAACCTACCGGCACAGGAGTGGCGACAAACGATTTAGCGTTCCGCTATCATGTAGAAACCGATTAGGGGTATGGGTTTAGCATAACTGGCATACCCCTAACAGGTTTGATTTTGAAAAAAATCTTAGACTGCATCATCACTTACCATCAGGTGGGATCGTAGTCAAAGGCTAACGTTTAGTGGATAAAAAAAAACCGGTCAAGTGCGAGTCGGACTCGCGCACCGAGGGTTCCGTACAAACCTTGCCTGTAGTAAGTTTTACGATTTATGACGTATTAAAAATAAAATTTACGTTTGTTGTATGGGAGCCCCCCTTTAATATTTACTTTATTGATATTTAATTATTTATTTTGAAAGGTAATATACAAGTTAATATTCTGTGAAAATTTGAACCCTACCTGTTACCGTTTTTAATATTGAGCAAAAAAATACGAAAAAAACACGTTTATTGTATGGGGACCCCCCTTAATATATATATTTTTTAATTTTTAGTATTTGTTGTTATAGCGACAACGGAAATACATCATTTGTGAAAATTTCAGCTTTCTAGCTATCACGGTTTATGAGATACAGCCTGGAGACAGACAGACAGACAGACAGCGGAGTCTTAGTAATAGGGTCCCGTTTTTACCCTTTGGGTACGGAACCCTAAAAATCTACTGAGAACTAAAGAGCAGCTATGTAACTCAAGAAAGAACCAAGGCTTAAAAAGTAACTATTTATTTTTATTTTTTGTTTTACCAAAAAAGGTGCTATTTTAGCATTCAAAGGAAATGACGGTATTTGCGAAAATTATACGCAGTGCGATATCAGGGACACTTGTCAAGAGCAATGGAGTGTGAATTTGTATAACTAAACAATTTACCGCGACATCCAATTATGAACTTTAAACTCACAAGTTTAAAGTTTGAATTAGCTCAGCTAGTTAGTATTGTAGGTAAATGCGTATTTGTAGTGCAGTCATGGGTGACAAGGCTGGAAACTCCTTAGTAAACATAGTAGTGCATTAATTATGGTTCATTGTATTGACCTAGATCTAAATAATAAAATAAAATAAAATATAATGTCCTCCTGACCGAATTTCGGCCACGGCGGCCAAACTCCAGAGAGATTAGCGATCTGCTCGGGAGATATTGTAGTGCACAAGTGTGAGCGCTTACACTGTGCACTCTCTGTTCTTTTAAACTCATAGCCCGATGGGAAGGAAAACCCGACACGACCGGACAGAGATCAGGAGCAGGACGTGCTCTTCGAGGCACGGCCCGGGTTTGAAACACCGCCAATTTCCTAACTCCGGGTTAATACTGATAATTTCTTGTCAGAAAAACCCAATACTTTATGGTTCGAACCTGGGACTTCGTCGGCCGCAGTCGAATATGCTATGCCTAACTTATTGGGGACATATTTAGTAAAAAAATAAAAAAGTTTGCATATTATAGGATTTCCGTACATAGCGTTCTTAAGAACGTTAAGCGCAGCCATTTTGTCCTCGTAAGGAAGCGCGTTTTCGCTCTAACCGCCTGCCATGCAACTGTACTTGGGTATAATATTATATACTCGTAATATGTTGTAGGCACGATGGTCTATTTCGTCCTTGTACGTGGGGTAAGCCTAAATTAACATTGTTTGTGGCCGCGTGATTAACAGCTGGGTTGGTTTGCACAATACATTACAGTTACACTAGAACATCTTTGTTCTGACTGACAATATATTGTACTTAGGTTATAAACGCTATACGGGTAGATAGTGTTTATGGGAAGTTTCCTATTTTTTTATTATAATCTATACTTCTATACTAATATTATAAATGCGAAAGTTTGGATGAATGAATGGATGGATGTTTGTTACTCAATCACACCAGAACTGTTGAAGGTATCTGGATGTTTGGCACAGAGTTAGATTATAGTCTGGAATAACGCATAGGCTAGTTTTTATCCTTAGGCTAAATATGAGTATAAAAGATAATATTTGTATAAGATTTTTTACCAGGATGAAAAGCAGCCTATTGCCTTCCCCGGAATGTATGTATAACCTACCTCTGTACCAAATTTGGACAAAATCGGTTGAAACACACAAACAGACAGACAGACAGACAGAAACACTTTTGCATTGATAGTAGTAATATGGATAGTATGAAATATACTCGTACCTACATTACATACGTTTTACGGTGTAGTATTTTCCTATGAATGACTGCTTTGTAAAGGTAAACATTATATAGTTATCATATAGTTCTGGTTTTTCTGTCATCGTCGTTTACTGGGCATAGGTCCCTTGATGATTGATGTCGCCCAGCCACCTTGTAGGTCTACCAATTCCACGCTTTCTGGTGCGAGGTCGCTATTCCAGCCAACGACCTCAATTTACAGACAAAGAATGTGAGCCCATTTTACTAACGCCATCTAGTCTGAAAAGCGGGACAGCGCTATCCCGGGGACAAGGACAGGCATATACAGGTGTGGAGCGCGCTCCACAGGTCGGACGCCCAATTTTTTTATATGAAAGGGCCCATCTATTACCCACATATATAATATCGATGATTCCAGCACATTTAGGCCAAAATATTATCTATCGGTGTACCGCCCATTAACAACTGATCCTATAGTAGAAAGCTTCAGCTTCAGGATTAGTTATTTCCTAAATTTGCACAGATAAGTGAAAATGTAGAGCCTTTAAATAAAAATGTTCCCTTAGAAAACAAGTAACGTTACTAGCTCAACGCTTAAAGTTTAGCAGAGCGTGTGCATTACTCTATGCAACACGGGTAGTAGATATTGTTGACGTAAACCGTTTTGCTCGTTTGGATTTATTTTAAGAAATAACAGTGTATTTCTTGGAACAGTAGTTTGAAATGAAATTTAGCTTGAATATTACGAATGTAAAATAAACTTTAGTTAGTTAATTTCATGGCTTCGAGAGCATGACGTAATAGCCAAGCGGTTGAGGGTTGCGACCGCGGGTTGCGGGTTCGATCCTCAGGCACGCATTGCCTAACTTTGCATTACGCATTACGATTTGTTTGGAATTGTTTAGCGCTTGATAGCTAGATATGGTTGTTTTTGTTGTCTGCCTCTGCCTAGTTAGTCTAGTGGTTAGCATGTTCGACAGCGGCCGACGAGGGCCCAGGTTCGAGTCCCGGGTCGGGCCATAGTTAAGTGTTAGGTTTTTCTGACAAGAAATTCTCAGTACTAGCCCGGAGTTAGGAATTGGCGGTGTTCAACCCCCGTGCCTCGGAGAGCACGTTAAGCCGTCGGTCCCAGTTATTATCACTAACATGATAATAGTCGTTAAAGCCCTCCAACCCGCATTGGAGCAGCGTGGTGGGCCTAAGCTCTAATTCCCTCTCTCCTATGAGAGTAGAGGCCTATGCCCAGCTGTGGGACGTTAATGGGCTCTAGCGATTTCGTTGTCCAACAATTAAATAAATTAAAAAATCCACTCTTGGCCTGCAGATTTAATCACGTAACGTAACGCGTTGTCGTTTTAGCGCAAACAAATGTTGTCTTTACATTGTACATATAAAAATCAAAGGCCGTTTTTATGATGTCCATATCAAAGTTTATTTTTATAAGGACGAGTTTATTTACGAACATTTATTTTACGAGCATTTTAGAATTCTGTTATCGTCGATCGTCTCGAGCGCGGCCATTACTCGACGCAATGAAAGCATTATTGGAATGGACGAGAGTGAAACGAAATGAAGCGGATCGTTCGATGTAAAAGCTGTACTAAAAATCAATGTGACGCCCTTAAAAATACTAATGAGCACTCATTGCTACGAGGCAACGATAACAAAATATGGGCTTTTTATCCTTATGAATATTTATCAATCAATGAATGAATGAATGAGAAAGTAAGTATGTATTCTATCTGTTTCTCTTCCTGTCTATCTGTCAGCTACCTTTTCACAGCTCAACAGCTGAACCAAATTCGATGAAATTTAGTACACAGAGAGCGTCTATTATATAAAAAGACACTTGAGGGCCCGATTGGCAGGTCCTCTTATCAAACTCAATCAAATCAGCAACTCTTTATCAAACTTAAAAACGCACTCCTAGTATGGAAGTTGTATGAAATTCACAGTTGTGACGACATCAATTTTCATGGTATTTTGGAAGAACCACGATTTAATAATCAGTTAGAAATAATTTATTTTTGATATAGGCATCGTCCCTATTGGCGTTAACAGAAAGCTTGTAACCGGGAGACAGACATACTAGGCTTTCTATCCCGAAAAGTCATAGAGTCCAGACAGGGTTCGGAAAATAAACCAAAATCCACGCGGGCAAAGTTGTGGGCAGGACAGGTTTTAAGATGGCCTAATTATTGGTCCACCCTTTTAATATGTTTTAAATTATCCCCGTCCTTCATCCGAAAAGCCTCGGATCAGGTTTGCCTTTTCGCTTCCTCCGCTTTTCCGCACTTGAACGAGTCCGTCCACTGCGTACGTGTAAATATAATAAAAATTGTTTCAGTTTTGGTGGCACTGCGAAAACCACGTACTCGTACACGTTTAAATTGCGTGCTCTTCTGTCAACATATCAGAATTTTAGGCCCACTTGCATAAGGACTCTTATTTGATTTAGTTAAATATTTTAATTCTGTCCCTTTTTGGCAACTACAATATGCATTTGCCAAAAAGGGACAGCATTACAAAATTTAACTAAATCAGTTTAAATGTCCTTGTGCAAGCGGCCCTTAAACTATTAATAGCCAAATTAGTAAAAATACATTAAAAGAAAACTAAAACTAAACTACTTATGTACAATTTTCTTAAGAAATACTATTTTAAATTATATTTTAAATTATTCCATTAATTATTATCCCAAGAAAACTCCTACCATTAAGTGGTTAAAGGAAAGGGATCACAACTCTCAGCAATGAGGAATACGATGCAGAGAAAGATAATAAACTTGTAGCAATTGCTACAGTCTACAAGTTATGTTGCAGAACAATAACTTAATATACCGCATTAGACTGCGGAAGCCAAATGTTATGTTCCAGTTTCCCTACCATACTATACGTATATGACATACAGTCGCGGTCAGAAAATGTTTACCACCTTAAGGTTCATAATTGCATCCATACATCTGTGGCCGAAGGTCGATAGATTTTCAACTTTTTCAGTAGGTGGCAATGTGGAAAACCTCTTTAATTTTTTTTTAAAAACGTCACTTTTACCAATGCGATGATGCTAATGTGCCACACTTGAAATAAGGAAATGATTTTTAATATAAAAAACCGGCCAAGTGCGAGTCGGACTCGCGCACCGAGGGTTCCGTACAAACCTGTAGTAAGTTTTACGATTTATGACGTATTAAAACTAAAAATTACGTTTGTTGTATGGGAGCCCCCCTTTAATATTTACTTTATTGATATTTAATTATTTATTTTGAAAGGTAATATACAAGTTAATATTAAAGAAACACACAAGACACAAGAGTTAGAAGAGGACAAAAGGTCTTAAATATAAATATACTACATACGAAATTAAACTTTAATGCTTTAGTGTTAGGGTTTAATTTCGAATAAACTATACATAAAAATCTTACTTGAAGCATTTTCGTTACGGACGTTTTTTGCCGGCTAGGGTACCCATCCGCATCGTCCCATTAAGGAACTTTCGTTCCAATAAGTTGTTGAATTTGATCTTTAAAATATTTTGATAACTTTGAAACGTGATAGATACCAGTGTTTAAAGGATCTAAGTTGAAAACCAAACATTTTCAGACCTCGACAGTACATTATTATTATAATAGCATTAATAATAAATATGTATATTCCGTGCGCCGCGCCGGTCGCGTCGGCCGAACTTCGTACCGCAACTAACCAAATTGCAGTTCAATCCCAGTATAATTTCAGATTCGAACATGTATTATTGTAGCTTCCGACCGCAAAATACAGGTTTATGTGGACGAAATAATTACAATTTAAAGCACTAATAGCTTATCACTTAAACAGGGGCATGTAGTTCTGAATGGTCCTTGGTTCAATTCTCACGCGTCGCATTATCTTATACTTTAAAGTTTAAACGAACGATTCTTGTTGATAGGCTAATTGGTTTTTCGGAAACGGCTCTAACGACTTGAATGATATTTTGTAGTTTTATCATAGCGTAAGTATATGTATATATACACGCACCTTAGGGCACGATTACACTGGTAAGTTTTTATCACATAAGGCGCAATAAATAAGAGTAACTTACGAAAATATGTAAACTGTCTTATATAAGTCGCGTAAGTATCGCATGCAATAATGTTAGCGTTTTTAGGGTTCCGTACCAAAATGGTAAAAATGGAACCCTTATGGTGCGACTTTCTCCGTCCGTCCGTCCGTCCGTCTGTCACAGTCGATTATTTCAGTAAATATTAAAGCTATCGACATGAAATTTGGAATGGATGTGTATAATAGTGGCCTAACATCATTAAAATAAAAAAAAATCGAAAATTATTTTTAGTTTAATTAAAAAAGGGGGAAAATCGGGGGTTTGAAATTTCAAAGTATGATAACTATACTGAGTGGGATATCATATGAAAGGGCTATACTTCTTCATTCTAAAACAGATTTTTATTTATTTTTATGCATAATAGTTTTTGATTTATCGGGCAAAATGTCGAAAAAAATACCGTCCCCCCCCCCCCCCTTATCTCCGAAGTTTACCAATTGAAAAATCTGAAATAATTATGGTCAATAGAAGCTTATGTATATTTTACAGGAAAAATAAAACCAACGCTCTAACTAGCATAGTTTTTTTTATATTAACAATAAACCTCTACAAACAAAGTTAGTTTTGCGGTTCATTAAATTCATTAATCGTAAAGCTTACCATAGGTTTGTACGGAACCCTCGGTGCGCGAGTCCGACTCGCACTTGGCCGGTTTTATTTTTTTGATTGCGTGATAGGCTTGCGCTTAACGACAATCATGCTTTGTGCAAAGCAATGATGAGGTCTAGGTTGGAACTATGTTATGTTATTGGTTGGTTAGTGATGTGAGTTACTTACGTACGCTACTTACGTAAAAACTTACGAGGTTAATCGTGGCCTTAGGATGTGGTTTTGCTTTCCAAGCTTATAATATACGAGTATGCTTATACATGTTTCTGAATAGGGAAAAATCTGAAAAACATTTTTTTGAATTTTTTGAAATGTACAAAGAATAAATAGGTATGTAATTAGCTGCAAATCGCTGTTTCTCTTTCGTTTACAAATTCTAATTTACTCACGGAATTGCAATGCTGTTTTTACGCTTACCTTGAAACATTTACGAGCAAGTTTTATATTATACTAGCTAATGCCCGCGACTTCGTCCGCGTGCTTTAAGTTTTTTTTATTCCCGCGGGAACTCCTTAATTTTCCGGGATAAAAAGTAGCCTATGTCACTCTCCGTCGTCAACTATACCCATGCCAAAAATCACGTCCATCCCGATTCGTTCGTTGACATTCGTGTATCACGAACTTTTATACAAACTTTCAACCCCCATTTAATCCTTTTGGGGTTGGAATTTTCAAAAATCCTTTCTTAGCGGATGCCTACGTTATAATAGCTATCTGAGTGCAAAATTTCAGCCCGATCCGACCAGTGGTTAGAGCTGTGCGTTGATAGATCAGTCAGTCAGTCAGTCAGTCAGTCACCTTTGCCTTTTATATATTTAGATTAAGTTTAGAGGTTTAGCTGGTACTATGTAAAGCAAGCTAATTTATAACAACAGCTAATTCAGCTCGGCAGCTTGTTAAGTTGTTAGTCGCATTACAAGCCTATTCATCGGCGACACAACGAAGTAATTCCCGTCTACAATGCGCCTACATTGTGCAGTAACTGGGATCAGATAGCATTGTTAGCGTAATTCGTGTAGCGAAGCATTATTGCGGTTACTATAGGTAATAATGTGGGTAGGTACTTACAGTTCTGTTTAATAATGAGATTGTTATCATTACATAATTACCAGAACGTGGCTAGGGTTAGCCCGCCAACTCGCATTGGAGCAGCGTGGTGGGCCTAAGCTCTAATTCCCACTTTACTATGACATGACAGTGGAGGCCTGCGTCCAGCAGTGGGACGTTAATGGGCTGTCGTGGTGGTGGTGGCTAGGGTTTAGTATATTTAGGACTCTCTCAAAATCATACGAAATAAGATAATGGCGATTAGGAGTATGGGTTTAATATGCCTAACTGCCATACTGCATCATCTGTCTGTCTGTCCGTGTGTCTGTCGGTATGTCGGTCTGTCTGTCAGTCAGTCTACTACGCTTTAAGGGCCCATCTTTTCAGCTGATTTTGATGAAATTAGATACAGAGATAGGTTGTATCACAGGGAAGGACATTTATCCCGGAAAATTAAGGAGTTCCCGTGGGAATCAAGAAATCATCGACCATATGGAAAAAATTGTAATCGTCGCGGCCATTATCTAGTTCACGATAATCTCACGATTACATTCACCAAGTATGCGGCATACGGTAACTCTCTCTCTCTGAGTCGTATTCCTCATTGCTGGGGGTTGTGACCCCTTTCTTGATTATTATCCTGATTATTATCAGATGTTAGTGATAATAACCGGGACCGACGCGTTACCGTGCTATCCGAGGCACGGGAGAAACTAATACGGACGACAAATCCGGGCATCTATCCAGTTACCGGTTTGGGTTAACACTGCTTAACAATCGCAATCGAGTGATATGCGTTGTCGCAACTTGGCCAGTCGTCCCTCGTCCTATACGGTACCTATTGCCTAAGAATTGCAAATTGCAAACCTAAATTCAATTAAGTAAGGGAATGGTTCTTGCCGCAGACACGCGAGTTGCGAGTAGGTTCGATCAATTAGTTGCCGCAACGCGATTCATTGCCGCGCAGCAATTACAGACATCTGTTACTGGAGCAGCTATATTGTTGCACCCGGCGTAGATACTTGCAACTAGTACTTGCTACATATCTATACTAGTCAGTTGTGTAACTGTCGGTAGGTACAACTTAAGTACAACTTTAGTACAAGGCAAGAGTGAATGGGCATCTTCTAGGTGGGCGCGCTTCAACCTAGACTCTTGTTGCTTCATTGCTTTGTATTAAGCGTGAGTGTCGTCAAACGCAAGCCTATATCTTGCAATAAAAAAAAACCTGCCAAGTGCGAGTCGGACTCGCGCACCGAGGTTTCCGTACAAACCTGTAGTAAGTTTTAAATTATTAAAAAAAAACTACTTACTTACTAGATCTCGTTCAAACAAATTTTCGGTGGAAGTTTGCATGATAATGTACATCATATATTTTTTTTAGTTTTATCATTCTCTTATTTTAGAAGTTACAGGGGGGGGGGGGGGACACACATTTTACCACTTTGGAAGTGTCTCTCGTGCAAACTATTCAGTTTAGAAAAAAATGATATTAGAAACCTCAATATCATTTTTGAAGACCTATCCATAGATACTCCACACGTATGGGTTTGATGAAAAAATTTTTTTTGAGTTTCAGTTCTAAGTATGGGGACCCCCAAAATTTATTGTTTTTTTTCTAGTTTTGTGTGAAAATCTTAATGCGGTTCATAGAATACATCTACTTACCAAGTTTCAACAGTATAGTTCTTATAGTTTCGGAAAAAAGTGGCTGTGACATACGGACGGACACACAGACAGACAGACAGACAGACAGACAGACAGACATGACGAATCTATAAGGGTTCCGTTTTTGCCAAATTTGGCTACGGAACCCTAAAAAGCACAGAACACTTAATCTAAAATAGTATATTGTGATACAAGGGTGGAAAGTAGGTTATTGCAAACGAGCTGTCATTAATAAGCCCGAACCGAAGGTGAGGGTTTTTAATGTCACGAGTTTGCAATAACCTTCACACCCGTGTATCACACGACGTTTTTCAATACAGTTGTGGGAAATAGTAATAAACAAATCAAAGAATTACAAGTTTATTTCAACATACATACGTACATAGTAATTAATTCTGAAAATTGAGATAGTTTTTAACATGGAATAACTTGACCACAATGTAGATGGTTTATATTTTCCACTCAATTCATGAAAATAAGCTAACAAAACATTTTCTGAGAATGACTTACTTAGTTTTTTTATGTTTTTTCCATGAAATAAAATTATTGTAAGCCGTCATATATCTTTCTCGAGATTTTGGGGGCAAAATTCCATCTTGCGCAGTTTTCGCCTCAGATAAAATATCTGGTGGAGTTAATTCCATTTCATCATAAGTACTAGAACTCATATTAACAAAAATATAATCAATTTATCACATAAAAATAAAAAATTTCAGCAAATGGCGCGTATAAATTACACCTGGACATATTTTTTTTTTCAACGAAACTAGGCTACGGGTTCGTACCTACGCGTATACAGCCTATTCGATTTTTGTCAAATGTTGAAAATAATTAAATTAAAACTGGTAATTAAATATAATCAACAACCATTTAAAAGAATTTTGGAAATACAATGCTAAAACGTACGGATTCATTCATTTTTCCTCGTAAAAAGCCTATCCGATTATATTCTATGTATGAAAACTCCTTGCTACTAAACTTTTTTAATTGACTTGGAAAATTTAAAAATAAACTGCAAAAGTAAGTGTCGAGCTTGTAAAAGTAAGTCACGACCGTGTAAAAGTAAGATGCCTATGCGAAAGATTCAATTTTCGAATAATGACTACAGCCTCTGAAAGTGCGCCATGTTTGACAACTGTATTGAAAAGGTACTTTACACTAGCGTTACTCCAGCGTAGGCATTCGTCAAACTGTAGATACAGGGGCCAATCTGCCAACGATATAGATAGATATAGATAAAAGAGTTCGAAATTTTTTTCGATCTCCAATAAAAGTGGTAAGGGTAATCTTACCAACGAAATAAAAATAAATAATAAAATTTTTTTATTTTTTATTTACCAACGAAATACTCTATATCTAATCTAATATTATAAATGCGAATGTATGTTCATTTGTTGGAATCAGTGTCCGCTTCTACAATAAGCTCCCAGAAGACATGTTGAAGATCAACATGTCTCTGAACAAGTTCAAAGTTAATGTAAAACGTAAACTCATTGAAAAATATTATTACCATGTAAAGGATTACCTAAACGACAAGGAAGCTTGGCAAAGATTTGCTCAAATGGCTCTGATAGTTCCTTAGTTATGATTTGTGAGATGGTGATAATAAAAAAAAAAAAAACCCGGCTGAGTTTGTTTTGGGCTCTTCTCAGACCAGGGCGCGTTTGGAACCCTCGTAGCTTTAGTTTTAAGATACCGTAACTGATTATCACCATCATGTTTTATAAGTAAGTAATTTTTAACGTCAATAAGTGTACAGTGTACCTATATTGAATAAATGAATTGAATCTTGAATCTTGAATCTTGAATCTATGGATGAATGGATGTTTGTTACTCAATCACGCCGGAACGGCTGAACGGATCTATAGATGAAATTTGGCACAGATAGATTTCAACTTCAATTTCTTTAATAATGCAATTCCATAGGTACACTTATTTCTTAAAATATAACATTTAGTCAATAATAGGTAAGGTAGGCTATGGATACCCAGATTGGGTGTAGCAACAGCAGTGCATTGTAGTACTTAGTAAGACCGATTTTATTTGTGTACGTCCGTATTATTAAAAAAAATCATTTCTTAATAGTGATTATAGTCTGGAATAACACATAGGCTACATTTTATCCCGGAAAATTGATTTCCCGCGGGAACCAAAAAACCACCGACGAAGTAGCGGGCATCAGCTAGTTATTTATAATTATTTTTTGTAAGCTACGGAACCTTCAGTGCGCCAGCTCTCAGTTTTTTTTGAGTATCCCGTCCCCCCGGCCGGCAACTGAATGATAAATGTAAAGTAGTTTATAAATATTAAATCTTCAACGGATACATTTGGCTTTTGAGCCTTTCTTTGAACTTGAAGTCAACTTCATTGTTGAATATTTGAACAATATTGTTTAATTTGCAACTGAGATAAAATAGCTATGTGAATTTACTTCATTGTAGCATGAAAGTACCTACTAGATATTTTATGATCAGGTTTTGCTTGTTTAGGTACATACCTACCACGCATTAAGGTGGAATGTCAAGTATTTTTTTTTTATTCACTACAAGTTAGCCCTTGATTGCGATCTCACCTGATGGAAAGTGATGATGCAGTCTAAGATGGTAGCGGGCTAACCTGTTAGGGGCATGGCAGTTATATTAAACTCATACCCCCATTCGGTTTCTACACGGCATCGTACCGGAACGCTAAATCGCTTGGCGGCACGTCTTTGCCGGTAGGGTGGTAACTAGCCACGGCCGAAGCCTCCCACCAGGCCAGACCAGGGAAAATTCAGAAATTATAAATTCCCAAATTGACCCTGCCGGGGATCGAACCCGGGACCTCCGCACGTTAAGGCAAAATCGCTACACAATGCGCCACGGAGGTCGTCATAAAATATGTATGCAGTTAATATACTTGCGTTTTCCTACGCCGAAAGCAATACACCAATACCATAAATGCGAAAGCGTGTCTGTCTGTCTGCTACGCTTTAACGATTAACGATCTTTTAAACCTATTTTGATAAACTTTGATAAAGAGGTAGGTTACATCCCGGTGAAGGACATCCGGACATACTTTTTATTCCGGAAAATTAAGGAGTTCCCCTGGGAGTTAAAAAGCTTAATCCACGCGGACAGAGTTGCGGGCATTTAGTATACAATAAAGTACTCAGTTATAATATTACTTATGTTATAATATTATTAGTGGTGTTTGGGAATAGAACCCTAGACCCTGCGAATAAGGGACTGAAATCAAAACCTACGCTATCATACGCGTAAGTGTTAGGTACAACGATTATTAAATAACTTATAAATATCTCTGATATTAATTACACAGAATCTAAGCTCTATAATATTTAATTAATTATTTGCTAATGAAATTGGAATTCCACCTAATACCTACCTGATGGAATGTCAATAATAATATCGGAGATTTAATAATTTCGCATCCCAACGGAGCCAGCATCCCAACTCAATTCTAAATCAATAAATTACGTCGGCACTTAATTAATACTTACCTACCGCTTATATTATCGCTACGATAATTACTTACTAAGACAAAAAATTATATTCTTGTGGGGAAATTTTTGTGACTATGCTTAGTTTTCGTGCATCTTTATGATATAAACTTACGAGCCCCAAAACGCGAAGGAAATGGACATGAAATCCTAGATACAGTCAACTAATGTCCTCCCGACCGAATTTTCAGCCACGGCGACCTATCTCCAAAGATCACTTACCATCAGGTGAGATCGCAGTCAAGGGCTGACTTGTAGTGGATAAAAAAAAAAAAAAAGATTAGCCATCTGCGCAGGAGATATTATAGTGCACATGTGTGTGGGCATACACAGGTGCACTCTCTGTTCCTTTACTCTCATAGCCCGATGGGACGGAAAATCCGACACGACAGGAGAGAGTCCAGGCGCAGGACCGACGCGCTTTACGTGCTCTCCGAGACACGGGTTCCTTACTCCGGGCTAGTACCACAGAATAGGTAATAGTCGCTAGTACTGAGAATTTGTTGTCAGAAAAATCCAATACTTGTTAAGGCCCGACCCGGGAATCGAACCCGGGACCTCGTCGGCCGCAGTCGAACATGCTAACCACTAGACCAACGCGGCAGTCAACTAGTTAGGATTCAGACCCAACAATCCACTCAAAGGGCTAAATTATTGCATAATAAGTTTTTTAGTAATTAAGTAAGTATATTGTAGATTATATTTGTGTGGTTTTGTAAGCTTTTTTGGAAAATAAATTGAAATTGAATACCAATATACAAAATGCCACATATTATTTCCAATATATTAGGGCAATATTCAAATCTTTGATGTATTCCTACTAGAATAAACATCCATAAAACTTTATCTGTCTGTCGGTCTATTAAGCTGTTACGGCCATCTTTTCGACCGATTTTGACGAATAAATATGGGTTACATCCTGGTAAAGGCTTCTTTTATCCCGGGAAATCAATAAGTTCCCGCGGGAATCAAAAACCTAAATCCAGGCGGACAAAGTCGCGGGCATCATCTAATCAAATAAATATTATAAATGCGAAAGTTTGGATGGATGTATGGATGGATGTTTGTTACTCAATCACGCCCCAACGGCTGAAGAGATAGATTATAGTCTGAAATAACACATAGGCTACTTTTTATCCCGGAAAATGAAGGAGTTCCCGCGGGAAACGAAAAACCTCGATCCACGCGGACGAAGTCGCGGGCATCAGCTAGTAAAAATAATATTTATCGATTACTAGCTGATGCCCGCGACTTCGTCCGCGTGGTTTTAGTTTTTATTATTCCCGCGGGAACTCTTTAATTTTCCGGGATAAAAAGTAGCCTATGTCACTCTCCAGGTCCTCAACTAGGTATACCCATACCAAAAATCACGTTGAGCCGATGCTCCGTTGCGGCGTGATTAAAGGACAAACCAACAAACCAACAAACAAACACACCTTCGCATTTATAATATTACTAGAGGACGCCCGCGACTTCGTTCGCGTGGGATAAGTTTTTTAATTCCCACAGGCACTCCTTCATTTCCGGGATAAAAAGAAGCCTATGTCACTCTCCAGATCCTCACCTATACCTACCCATGCAAAAAATCACATCGATCCGTTGCTCTGTTGCGGCGTGATTGATGGACAAACTCTCTATTTAACGTCCTTGGGGATAGAAATTTCGAAACTGTGGAATACGTATTTCATAATTTTAAATCGGAAGCCCAAATACCAAGTTTCAGGGCTATAACTTGTGAAATGAAAGACTTTTATACCAATTTTCATCCCCTATTTCACCCCTTTGGGGGTCGAATTTTCAAAAACTGTCAAACACGTATTTCTTCATTTTTAACCCGCAGCTCATATACCAAGTTTCATGGCTTTAGCTTGAGAAATGAAGGACTTTCATATAAACTTTAAACACCTATTTTACCCCTTTGGGGGTGGAATTTTGAAAAACTGTGAAACTCGTATTTCTTTATTTTTAACTGGTAGCCCATTTTTTTTTTTTTTTTTTATCCACTACAAGTTAGCCCTTGACTGCGATCTCACCTGATGGTAAGTGATGATGCAGTCTAAGATGGTAGCGGGCTGACCTGTTAGGGGCATGGCAGTAATATTAAACCCATACCCCTATTCGGTTTCTACACGGCATCGTACCGGAACGCTAAATCGCTATAAAATATAAATTTACCAAGTTTCATGGATATAACTTGAGAAATGACGGACTTTCATACAAACTTTAACCCCTTATTTCACCCCCGTAGGGGTGGAATTTTGAATTTTTACGTCACAAAAGGAACCTACTGTCAAAATTTCAAGTTTCTGACCCCAGCGGTTTAGGCTGTGCGTTGATATATAAGTCAGTCAGTCAGTCAGTCAGTCAGTCAGGACTTTGAATTTTATATATATAGATTAGTATGATAGTATGATATGATCAAGGGTAACTTAGTTATTCATACAATTAAATTGATTAATTCAAGTTTACTTAGAACTATTTGAAATTACTAGACCGAATTTAAATTACAAGCCCAAGGGATGCCTAAAGACGTATTGTTTTAATAATGTTGTCGTTCGTGTTTTAGAAATACAATCCAGGGGGTCTACTCTCTTTCTCTAAAACGAAACTTCGCAAACGAACGTAATTAGTCTGTTATTAGACCCACTCAAAATCGTTTAATCCAAACGGTCACGAAAATGTTCTATGGATCCGTACTTCGTCTGCGTGTACGAAAACGAAATAGAGAGGAGCTTATAGATAATATAATGTAGGAGAGGAGTTAACGAAATTTCGTTCGTTTGTTTGCGAAGTTTCGTTTTAGAGAAAGAGAGTAGACCCCCTTATTTTAAGAACGTTAAAGAACGTGATATATTTAAACTGTAATTTTGAATTAATACTGCTTTTAAGGGCTGGTAGTAAGTAGTAACCCTCCTGTATTTAGATACTTATTATTGAAGTGAAAACTTCTTTAGCCGCGTTGAGCACTTTTTGGTAGGGGGTAAACTTGTGGATTCGCGTCACCGACATGCTCGCGTTGTTACGAAGACAAAAGGTCTTAAATATAAATATAACTATATATTAATAATACATTCGTAATTAAACTTTAACGCCTTAGTTTTAAGGTTTATATTTAACTTTTTTTTTTAATTTTAATACTAAAATTCTAAGTTATAAGTTTTTACTTCTATCGGCAGTCCCTATGACTGCCAATTTTTTTTTATTATTACCTCTTTAGTTATAAAAAAAGAAAAAATACATTCCTGACTTATTTCAGTTTACTGCGTTTTACAGCTCTGTGGCGACATCAATATAATATGGCAACTTTATAGACTTACAGTAAAATCAGAGCAGGCAAAAACAATTCAAATCGCAGTCGCCACGGACATATCCCGTAGCCGGCAGTGCAGTAAAAATCCCAAATGTGTGTTCCGTGAGGCATCAAATCGCACCGGCCAGCCTATCGATAAGCGAACAATACCTACTACTCCACAGCTCTAACGTCAAAGTAAAATAAACCTTAAACTGATTGTTTTAGAGCTCAATTTCGAGTATGCGTTCACAGCCAGAGCTCCAATCGGAAACGTTTCGCAATTAAAATCGGTTTGTACTGATTTTGTGACCATAAATCAATGGTATTTGGGTCTATTTTACTTTGACGTCAGTTTGTTCGAACACTCGAATACGATCAACGTAAGGTGTGATTTAAAAACTGGGACCTGTACCCTTACTCTGAGATTGATCGAATTTAAAATACGGTCTCACTAAGTGAGGTGAATTACATATGCATCAAACTAAAATGAATCTTGATCTTATTAATTTAGAGCTCAATTTCGTGTATGCATTCACAGCTAGCGCTCCAAACGATACGTTTCGAAATTTGAATCGGTTGCACTGAATTTGTGGCTTTAAATCAAGAGTTTTTGGGTCCATTTTAGTTTGACTCAAATGTGATTCACCTCACTTAGTGAGACCGTATTTTAAATTCGATCAATCTCAGAGTAAGGGTACAGTAGGTACGGGCCGGCTTATCGATAAGCACCGTGTTCCATGCTCCCTGCATACGAACAATATTACAATACCTACCACTATAAGGCTCTACACAACTCAATTTGGCTTTCAATTCGAGAACATTCTCATAGGTTTACGTTTGTGAATATCTTTTACTGATAGTCTGAAAAATACACCCTTATTTTTGCATCGTGTTTCCAAAAGGCAGGCCCATCCATATAAGCGAATTAAGCGACTACTTAGTTTTCTCGAATTTGGCTGGCGGCTATGGATAAGGAAGACATTGCAACGGAATCAAAATGCACCCTAGACGGACAATAATAATTATTCCGCGTGAATCCCTTAGAATGAAATTCAAGGCAATAAGTATTCTTAAAGTAGCCTCGCAATATATTTACAGTAATTTAATCTTAATAAAACAGCACATTCACAATTACAAAATAGTACGCGATCTGCATGATAGGCAAACTAGAAGCCGCAATAAGCTCGTGATTCCATCGCTCTGCCTCAAGAAAGCCCGAAGATCGTTCGTGGGAATGAGCATTCATCTTCACCATTCTTTATTTAAAACTATGCTTCTGAAAAAAGCTTATTATATTTTTGAAGATTATGTACCTAAATGATAAAAGAGCATGAATAATATTACGACTCACTCCAGCAATACCAAGGACAGCGGTTGTATATGTATCTATATATTGACGAAATTGTAATAGTAGTTTGTGATATAAGGGCGGTAAATAGGTTTTTACATACGAGTTGACTAATGTCAGCCCGATGACGCCAGTCGAGGGCTGACCATCGTCACGAGTTTGTTAAAACCTTAACGCCCGTGTATCACACGATATTTTTCAATACATTTGTGAGAAAACTTGAAAATAAAACTCGAGTAGGTAGGTACAAGGTACTCACTAGAAAAGGGTTTCTCACGCCCGTACTTATTTCGAGATTTTTGGCGGCTATTAATAGCGCGATTTTTTTCTCACATCTAAAATACCTAATTGTTGATTTAATTTTATTATTCCACAACACATAAACCACTCATATTTATTTAATAATTTATAAGAAAAACTCAATGAAACTTTTAAAAATAGCGCGCACAGATTAAAGATTTAGTATCTACGGCGCGTTGTTGTAATGGCTTTTTTTTAATTGGCTTCATGGCTCTAGGTTCTAGCTCTTAACTCCCAACCTGGACTATTCAGCCTTTATTTTTTTGATTTTTAATACTTAAAACAATTTTAATTAATTATATTAAATACAATTTTTAATTTCATGAATTGATTTCATCAATCTACATCTAAATGTTATTATTTTTTAGGTTTTTTACTTACAAAGTCAATATCATTATGAACCTTCTTGCAAGAAAACTTTTTAATTAGAAGTGAAATAGACTTTAAAAAAAACTGCAAATTTACCGCACGAGGGCAGTAAATTCTGCAAATTTACCGCACGAGGGCAGTAAATTTAACTTACAAGCCCTGTTTACTGCCTCTGTAAGTGCATTTTTCGAGCAAGTGTATTGAAAATTATTTTATTCAAAAGATCAACCACCGAGTTTCTTGCTGGTCCTTCTCGGTAGGAATGGTATTCACTCGACGACGATTCAAAAGCACTTGTAAAAGTTTATTTGAATAAAATACATTTGAATTTTGAACCATCAACAAAGTTTCGCGCTTGCTTCGCTCGCACATTGTCAATTGGAGAATAATATGTAGGTAGTTTGTTTGCCCACCTCCTGGCCAGGAACAAAACAATGAATGTAGTTTAAAAATACAGTAGAAATTGGGTTGAACCAGCAGCTAACTAGAATCCTACAATTCTGTGTTCTGTATTATTAGAGACTGAATGCTGGAATAAGGCTGGAATATAATCTACATTTCGTATCAAAATATTATGTAAGTAACGCTCGACGAGATAATGCTAATTGGGATGGTAGCCGCAAATAGGTATTTGTGTAATTAAATTACAGTTGGAGCGTTATTGCTTTCAAGTTTATTATGTCTATATTATTCAAAATTCAAATTCAAATGTTTTTTTTATTCAAATAAACTTTTACAAGTGCTTTTGAATCGTTAAATGAATCTACCACTAGTTCGAAATGCCATTCCTAGTCCTACCAAGAAGAACTAGCAAGAAACTGGGCGTTTGCTCTTTTTTTTTAAGGACAAATTAGTATAAAGTAGATAAGTATAATATGTAAAGTACCTACATATTGAATGTAACCGCAGTTCCATGCATAGCTGGCCTGGAGCGAGTCAAATCCACGCTTTTTTTTATAAATTACTAGCTGATGCCCGCGACTTCGTCTGCGTGGGTTAAGTTTCTTTAAATTCCCGCGGGAACTCCAATTTCCGTGATAAAAAGTAGCCTATGTCTTTCCTCGGGATACAACCTACCTCTGTGCCATATTTCATAAAATTCGCTTGAAAAGATGGGCCGTTAAAGCGTAGCAGATCGACAGACAGACAGATAGATAGACAGACACACTTTCGCATTTATGATTTTACTAGCTGATGCCCGCGACTTCGTCCGCGTGGATCGAGGTTTTTCGTTTCCCGCGGGAACTCCTTAATTTTCCGGAATAAAAAGTATGGATGTATGGATGTTTGTTACTCCATCACGCTCCAACGGCTGAATGGATCTGGATGAAATTTGGCACAGGGATAGATTATAGTCTGGAATAGCACATAGGCTACTTTTTATCCCGGAGAATTAAAGAGTTCCCGCGGGAACCGAAGAACCTGAATCCACGCGGACGAAGTCGCGGGCATCAGCTAGTATTATACACTGAGAAAAAAGACCTTCCGAAATACGGAAGGTATTACCGTCCCTTTTGACTCAGTAGGAAATTTACCTTTCAACTTGGAAGGATATTATTACCGTCCAAAATTTCCTTCCAAACAATGTCTGCCTTCTATTTCGGTGGTTAATACGTACCTTCCAAATTTCGGTCGGAAATTCCTACTGAGTCAAAAGGGAAGGTAATTTTTGGAAGAAAAATAAATGACGGTAAATACATACTTGGTCATATTTGTTAGGTAAATATAAATAACCTTCCAAACCTAGAAGGTAAAGACATAATATTACCTACCTAAGGCGATGGCGAATACGGAGCGGGCTTTTGCAAAATTATAGGCTTTCAAAACGCCCTGTCCCAGCAAGGGTGGAATCAGGGGTCCGTATATCACCTATGAATTATGCTGTGCTATGCGCTTTCAATGAATGTCCCAACTAGGTGGAAGCACCATTTGCCACGATGCAGGTACCGATACAAGCGGACTTGACGATCTATATGTGTTTGACCGGCGCCACCCTATACCGCGAGCCAATATACGCGTAGCGACATCTAGTGGTCGGGTCGAGTACTACATTCGGTGTTATATAATTTCTATTTAATAAAACTTATTCGTTTTCCTTCCGCTACCGAAATATTCCAATTTGTTTGGAGAGATATTATCATCTAATTTAGAAAGATGTTCCTTGTGTTATTTTCTCCATATGTGATCCATCTAATTTGGATGGTTATTCCTTCCAGCGAGCCTTTCTAATCCCTTCGTTTTTGATGGAATAGTAATGTCACTTCATTTCCTACTAAATAAGAGGGTAATTTATATCCTTCAATTTCGGAGGGTAAATATGCGTTTTCCTTTCGACACTGTTCCTACCGAAAAATTATAAGGATATTATCATCTAATTTAGAAGGATACTCCTTGAATTATTCCCTCCAAGTGTGATCCATCTAATTTGGATGGTAGTTCCTTCCAGCGAGCATTTCTAATCCTTTCTTTTTTGATGGAATAGTAATGTCAATTTATTTCCCACTAGTTAAGAGGGTAAATATCCTTCAATATCAGAAGGTTAGCTGCGTTTTCCTTCCGACAACTTTGGATTTGAATTCAGAAGGACATTAACATCTAATTTGGAAGGATAAATTTGGGAGGAATTATTATAATGCATCCTTATTTAGTAGGAATATTTAGCTGGAAGGAAATTCCTTCTTGGTTAATTCCTTCCAACAAATTTCCTTCCTTTATGTTCTTCCGTATTAGACGGATAAAATTCATTACCTTCTAAATATCGGTAGGAATTTGGCAGTTCCCCGATTCAGAAGGTAATCGGTGGAAGGAAAAGACCCAATTTTGGAAGGAATCGGTTTTAGTATATGACTTAGAAACTGCGAGATTAGTATATTTTGGTTACTTTCACAGCATTATGTCATATGGCATATTATTATGGGGTAATGCTGCTGATATTCATTCTGTTTTCGTGCTGCAGAAAAGGGCTGTTCGTGCCATTTACAACATGGGACCTAGAGAGTCCCTAAGAACTAAATTCAAAGAAGTTAAAATTATGACAGTCCACAACCAATACATATTTGAAAATTTAGTATATGTGCATAAAAACATGCATAAATTCAAGAAAAAAAGTGACTGTCATAATGTTAATACAAGAAATAAGAATAAAATTGTTGTGCCCTCTTCTAGACTTTGTAAAATTAGTAATTCATTTGTCGGTAGCAGTATACGTTTTTATAATAAACTCCCAGAAGACATATTGGAGATGTCTCTCAACAAGTTCAAAGTTTTTGTAAAACGGAAACTAATTGAAAAGTCATATTATAGTGTAAAGGATTATTTGAATGATAGGCAACCATGGGTATGAATTGTTACAGCGGCTAATTATGTTATATTAAAAATATAATTTAGTAATTTACTATATTTGTGAGATGGTGATAATAAAAAAAAAAACCCCGGCTGAGTTTGTTGTGGGCTCTTCTCAGATCAGGGCGCGTTTGGAACCCTCGTAGCTTTAGTCTTAAGATACCGTTGTTAATTATCACCATCAATTCTTATTCTTTATAAACATGACGTTCAGAAGGTGTACTTTGTAGGTACCAATTTTGAATAAAGATGATTTGATTTGATTTGATTTGAAGGTAAAAATCGGAAGGTAAACAAGGAAATTTTTCTCAGTGTATAAGACTACGCTCATGCTCCTAAAATATTATACGAAAACCCACCGCATTATTAGTTATTACTAATAACATTACCATACCACGTGATCAATAGAAGGGTTCACGGCTCACGACCCTCAGTGATGGAGAATACGACGCCGAGTTTCCTAAAAATACCCCAGAAAAATTATCAAGTAGGTACGGTACACATGCGTCACCATAAGGTTTTATATTTATGAGATTCCTTGTTCACTATACTGATCCGAAGAAATTTTTGTTTCCGCCGTAAAACCAGGCTTTTAGGCTATAGGTACTTACTTATAGAAAAAGTGTGCATTTGTTGATGTGTCCTTCAATCATACCGCAACGGAGTAACGATTCGACGTGATTTTGATGGATGATTTACTTGTAGAGTGATATAGGCTATACCTACTTCTTATCTCTTATAATAAACTCCCTAATACTATAAAAGAAGAAAACAAAGAGACTACCTTTAAAAGAAAATTGAGACATTGGATAATACAAAAATGTTTTTATAATATGCAAGAATTTCTAACCACATAGACCTCAATAGCACGATAGCTGTATAAATAAATTATTATGTATTAAAATTATAACTATATTTTCTTTAATGTAATAACTTATTTAATATAATTTTTAGACTAAGATTTCTAGATATAATTACTTGTTGACATTATTTAATTATCTAATGTTTGTAATAGCTTTAATGAACTTGATTTTATAATTTGTTTTTTATCACTGTAGGTACCTACTACATTGCACACACTTGATGGTTATAATATTATTATGTTCAATGTTTATTGTAATAAGATAATTAATTTAAAATTTGCAATGCCCTGACAGGGCCTCATGCCAATGTAGGATCATGAACGCAAATATGAAATAAATGAAATAAATGAAAATAAGTCATAAGTCATAAGTCATAAGTCATAAATATTTATTCAATTTAGGTAGATGCACTACACTTATTGACGTCCAGTTACATAAAAATATGATGGTGATAATCTGTTACGGTATCTTAAAACTAAAGCTACGAGGGTTCCAAACGCGCCCAGGTCTGAGAAGAGCCCACAACAAACTCAGCTGGGGGTTTTTTTTTTTTTTTCATTATCACCATCTCACAAATCATCTTAACTAAGGAACTATCAGAGCCATTAGAGCAAATTATTGCCAAGCTTCCTTGTCATTTAAGTAATCCTTCACATGGTAATAGGATTTTCCAATGAGTTTACGTTTTACATTAACTTTGAACTTATTCAGAGACATCTTCAACATGTCTTCTGGGAGCTTATTGTAGAAGCGGACACTCTTTTCAACAAATGAATTGCTAGTTTTACTAAGCCTAGAAGCAGGCATTACAAGTTTATTTTTATTTCTAGTATTGACATTATGACAATCACTTTTCTTCTTGAATTTATCAATGTGTTTATGCACGTATACTAAATTTTCAAATATATATTGGTTGTGCACTGTCATAATATTGAATTTTTTGAATTTATCTCTTAGTGACTCTCTTGGTCCCATATTATATATGGCTCGAACAGCCCTCTTCTGCAGCACAAAAACAGAATTAATATCAGCAGCATTACCCCATAATAATATACCATATGACATAATGCTGTGAAAGTAACCAAAATAAACTAATCTCGCCGTTTCTATATCTGTCAACTGGCGAATCTTTTTACCCGCGTATGCAGCAGAACTAAGCCTGTTCGACAAGTCATTTAAATAATAAAAAGTTTCCACTAGATTTTTGGAAGCCTAAATCCACGCGGACGAAGTCGCAGGCATCATCTAGTTAACTATAAAATCTAAATTAGAACTGAATTCTTACAATTTCTATTGAATTATATTTGAGTCATTTCTTTATCTAGTACCTAACTACTAACTTTTGCTGACTCTTTTATTCCCAACCATTCACTTGACGAAGATCTTTAAAAGTTTAGGAAACATTTTGAATTAAATAATTTGTAATAAGCAAATAAATGATAGTTTGGAATTAAAAGTTTCTCATTTTTTTCATTCAGTGGTCTGAAAAGGGTGGCAACTGAAAATTCTGAACAATTTTATAGTCAAAGCATCGATATGTATATGTAGGTACTATATGGGCCCTTTCACAGAAAAAAATTGGGCGTCCGACCTGTGGAGCGCTCTCCACACCTGTATAAGCCTGTCCTTGTCCCCGCCATAGCGCTGTCCCGCCTTTCAGACTAGATGGCGTTAGTAAAATACGCCCACATTCTTTGTTTGACAGGGCCCGTCTATGTTAATTGAGGTCGTTGAGTCAAAGACTTCAACTTATCGATGTTGTTTACAACGACTTTAATAGAACAAGCGAATACCTACAATTTGAAGTACCTACACAAAAATGAAAAACTTTTATGAAAAGTTCCGTAACATAGAGGCACACGTACCATTCATTGTAAAAGCCCTCAATGAGGCTACATAGCCTTTTGAACGGCAAAAATCGATAGACACGGCACAATAATAGTACATTGTTCACCGAGGGGAGAAAGTGACCGATTACTATCGAGGGTGTAGTTTGAGGCCCGAGGCGTAGCCGAAGGGCCGCAATACACGCGAGGTAGGAATCGTACTTTCTACCGAGTGATACATAGTGCTTTATACTACACCTGCGAGGAAAATAAGCGATAATTAGTGATTAAACGAACTTACAAAGGTTTAAAATAATAAATAAAATAAATATTTTTTATTTCAGGCAATTTTACAAACCCATATTCAAAATACAGAAATATAAAAAAAAAAAAAACAAAAAAAAATTTATAATAAAAAAAAAAAAAAAAAAAAAAAAAAAAAAAAAACAAAAAAAAAAAAAAGTTTAGGTTTATAGTTAATAATAGTTAATAGTCCTTAATTAGGTTAGGCTAGCTAGCTTTAATTTCTAATGTATTGTTTTCAAAAAATTTAAAAAAAAAATTTTAAAAAAAATGACGTTCTATCATAACTATATGAGTCGCTTCATTCGAAGCTTCACTATCACAACTAGACTACATTTTGAGGATTATTTCAATATAGATTTCGATATCGACAATCGACATCGATATCGACAATCGACATCGATACCGACAATCGACATCGATACCGACAATCGACATCGATATCGATATCGACTATCAATATCGGATATCGATATCGACTATCGATATCGATAATCGACGTCGATGTCGACAATCGACATTCACCATATTATTTGACTTTTCTATGTCAAATATGGTGAATCTGCTTCTAATATTATTCCAAATTCTCAACGTCCATACCATATTTACTTAAAATTAAAAAACAACAGCGCGTTAGAAATGGATTTTCATACAGTTTTCTCCCCGCTTAGCACGTTAGAAATGAAATTTCATACATCTTTTCCTCCCGCTTAATTGGCTTGTAGCAATGACGTACTTTCTACCTCGTTTTGACCAAAGCAAGAGGGTACTTTCCGAGCGGGTGTAGTATAAAAGCTATTTGTTGCATTCGTCGGGCGATTACGGCCACGGCGGCCATCCGTGCCAGCCACTCTGTATGTTTGACATTATGAGGACTTGTTTGCGGGGAATGGGGTAAATATATCTGCAGTATTTACAGCTTTTATATAATGTACCTACGTTTATAAAAGTTTAATTAAGGGGACTCTAACGTGCAAAAAATGTGCTGATTGCGTACATAGAGAGTTGGGTATATACATATATACATCATTATCATACTAATATTATAAATGCGAAAGTGTGTTTGTTTGTTGGTTTGTCCTTCAATCACGCCGCAACGGAGCAACGGATCGACGTGGTTTTTGGCATGGGTATAGTTGAGGACCTGGAGAGTGACATAGGCTACTTTTTATCCCGGAAAATTATGGAGATCCCGAGGGAATAAAAAAAAACTTAAATCACGCGGACGAAGTCGCGGGCATCAGCTAGTTTAAAATACATTTAATACTAGATACTAGATTATGCCCGCGACTTTGTCCGCGTGTATTAATGTTTTTGATTCCCACGGCAACTTTTGTCAAAATCGGTCAAAAAGATGGGCTGTGAAAGCGTAGCAGACAGACATACACAACAGACACAGAACCTTCTTCTAGAGCTGTTACTTTAATTCTTAACGAGATAAAAATAACGCTTTTCGTAGTTTTTCAAGCTTTCACACAGTAAAGCTGAAAAAGTTCAACCTTTAAGGGCAAAACACACAGGGAACGGTCGCGGGTCGGGCACGGGCCGGGTCGGGTGCGCGGCGGGTTGAATTCCTTGTATTTATAAGCAAATAGAAGATACACACAATCGATATATCGATATATCCATAAGCTAGTAACAGCGTCGTATCATGTGCGCAAGGTACAGAAATCCTTTGTGGGGTCGAGTGTAGGTACGCTTTTATAATATGGTTCCCAAAGAGTTTCTGGATTTGCCATTACATAGATTTAAAGACTGTGTTAAACAGCATTTGTTAAGTCGAGGGTATTACACTATCGATGATTTTATTAATGACAAAGTTGCATGGAAGCAACCGGCCTCGCATCCAGTGACCGTTATATTTGTAACTTATGTGTTGTATTGTCTACTTATTGTAACCTTTTCTTTTTTGAGAAAAGAGCAACTGCTGAGTTTCTTGCCGGCTCTTGTCAGTAGAATCACCTTTCCGAACCGGTGGTAGAGTCTTAACGTTTCATAAGTGACACAAGTTGTCCTACGTGAAAAAAAAAATCATTTCATTTCATATAATATGGACGACATCACACAGCGTCACCCGCAACTACCCGGCCCGCGCCCGCTCCCTGTGTGTTTTCCGCTTTACTTAAATAGTCCAAAAACCGAATAGGTTGACATAAAAAAAGAAAAGGTAAGTATATAAAATGTACCTATCTAAAAAAAGAACGAACCATTTGTTTCTTTCGCTCTGAAGTATAATAAAAAACATATAAGAATGGCGGCTCTACGCAGGTATGAAGCATAAAAATAAATTCATGCCCGTTTTATTACAAAGGAGAACAACCCTAATTTAACATAACGTTGACACGTGTAATAAACTGTTATATAACTTGTTATGTTATTAAAATATTGGTGGCTGTATTAAAGATAATGGTTATTTGTTTTTACGGAATGTTTTTTTTTTTGTTTTAGTAAAGATCATAATTTTTCTAAGAAAATGACAAAAGAAAAAGTTTTTTTTCACTTTTATTTATTTATTTCAGCTAAAATATATACACTTTGATACTTCTTAAAAACTAGACAGCTAATAGATTCCGTAACTTGTGCGCAGAGGAGTGCTCAGACTCTTGTACTAAGGCAATATTTTGTATTACGAGTGTCATTACCTTACTCCGAACATTAGTTATAATTTCCAAAGAAAGATATTGAAAATTGAAAATTAAATCATTATTAATATTATATTATAAGATAATTAATTATTATTAATATTAAGATAAAAACTGAAAATATTTGAAATTACGAATGTTCGGAGATTCGATGGTTTAATTTTGGATTAATTTTATTATTCGTAACAAGCATTTTATAATGTTTATGTTAATGCTAAATGCTGATTCTACATTCTGCATTTGTATGTGCTATAAAGTCTTAAATCTATAAAACTGTAGGAACTATATAATTATACAATTCACAATGTTTTGTAAATAAAGTTTTGTCATAAACAGTTTTAGTAATAAACAGTAATTCTGTCCTAAGTATGCGGCATAATATTACACCATTAAGATACCGTCCCCCTCGTTACCATTACAAGCCAATCGGGCCTAATAACTGAGCAATATGTGAATCAATTTGTCAAATTGTACCCCGATGTGCCCAACAAATGGGCCAATAACGCGTGGGATCTGCCCCATTCTGAATTAGTCGCTTTAGTTTAATGTAACAAGATAATTATCATTGTTAATGCCTATCCAACATAAGGCACGTAAGTTTTTTTCTATAAGGTTATGTAAATATGTGTACATAGTTATCTGGACGAATGGATGAATCTTTTTGATTGACTATAGTATAGAGAAATGTAGTGTAGACTTTACTAGAGTAAAGAATAGTAACTTAAACGACGATTTTGACGACTTCCCAGGCGCAGTATTGAGCGCTGTTGTCTTAGCGTGGGAGGTCTCGGGTTTGATTCCCGGCACTGTAAATTTGGAAATTTATAATTTCTTAATTTTCTCTGGTCTGGTCTGGTGGGAGGCTTCAGCCGTGGCTAGTTTCCACCATACCGGCAAAGACGTACCGCCAAGCGATTAAGCGTTCCTTTACGATGTCGTGTAGAAACCGACTAGGGGTATGGATTTAATATAACTGTCTCTAACAGGTTAGCCCGCTACCCTGGTGAGATGATGGTGGAGGTGCTGGTGAGATCGCAGTCGAGGGCTAATTTGTAGTGGAATTGAAAAAATCTTGCTTTTAAATCAAACTCAGTGCACTGAGAAGCATAGATAGATGCATCTATCTATGCTTTTTTGCTACGATTTCATCGTCCTACCGACACGACTGCGCCAAGTATAAGATAAGAAAAGCAGTTCGGAGCTACTACAACAGCACTTTAATTTTACTTAGATAAAACTTTAAGTAATGTCTCTACGGAAAATAGATACGAAGACACACATTGGCGCAATGTCATTCAAAAAAAGATTTTATTCGTTTAACCGCTCTGTTGCCCCCGACCGTGACAGCGTGTCACCGTCAATTTCCCCTCGTGCGATGCGTCGAGGAGAGTCACGTGCAGAATGACGTCGTTTTATATTATACAGTGTGTAAAAATAGTGTGTGTAGTGTGTATAGAGTGTGTGTTATGACTTATATAACTGGGAAAATCCGAAACTGCCGTGTGTGAATTGCACACAACACTTTTTAGGGTTCCGTAGCCAAATTTGGCAAAAACGGAACCCTTATAGATTCGTCATGTCTGTCTGTGTGTCCGTCCGTATGTCACAGCCACTTTTTTCCGAAACTTTAAGAACTATAGTGTTGAAACTTGGTAAGTAGATGTATTCTGTGAACCGCATTAAGATTTTCACACAAAACTAGAAAAAAAACAATAAATTTTGAGGGTCGCCATACTTAGAACTGAAACTCAAAAATTTTTTTTCATCAAACCCATACGTGTGGGGTATCTATGGATAGGTCTTCAAAAATGATATTGAGGTTTCTAATATCATTTTTTTCTAAACTGAATAGTTTGCACGAGAGACACTTCCAAAGTGGTAAAATGTGTGTCCCCCCCCCCCCCCCCCCCCGTAACTTCTAAAATAAGAGAATGATAAAACTAAAAAAAATATATGATGTACATTATCATGCAAACTTCCACCGAAAATTGGTTTGAACGAGATCTAGTAAGTAGTTTTTTTTTAATAATTTAAAACTTACCTACTACAGGTTTGTACGGAACCCTCGGTGCGCGAGTCCGACTCGCACTTGGCCGGTTTTTTAATTCAGTGACAAGTAAACTCGCGACGTCTCACCTGTGAAAATGCAGTGTAAGCTGGATTAGTATACAAAGCATTAAATGTACTCTACATAGGCTAGGATGAGCCGTCAAAAGCAGTTTATAAAGCAAAAAAAACAAATCAAATAAAAAACAATTCCCTGGGTGAGTTCACATAGTTTGTTGCACAATGAACTAAACGTCACAATCGCAAAAGCACTCGCTCGCATCATACTAATATTATGAATGCGAAAGTGTGTTTGTTTGTTGGTTTGTTGGTTTGTCCTTCAATCACGCCGCAACGTAGCAACGGATCGACGTGATTTTTGGCATGGATATAGTTGACGAACTGGAGAGCGACACAGGCTACTTTTTATCCCGGAAAATTAAAGATTTCCCGCGGAAATCAAAAAAACTTAAACCACGCGGATGAAGTCGCGGGCATCAGGTAGTAAAGCAATAAAACACAAAGGTAAATAAAACATAGCGACTGCCGATAGAAGTGAAAACGAATATTAAAAAAAAATATTAAAATATAAACCTTAAAACTAAGGCATTAAAGTTTAATTACGAATGTAGTACATATATAAATTTAAGACCTTTTGTCTTCGTAACAACGCGAGCATGTCGGTGTTCGCGAGCATGTCGGTGTTTGCGAGCATGTCGGTAACGCGAATCCACAAGTTTACCCCCTACCAAAAAGTGCTCAACGCGGCTAAAGAAGTTTTCACTTCAAAAAAACCCTGGGCGAGTTCACATAGTTTGGAGAATGCACTAAACGTCACAATCGCAAAACCACTCGCTCGTACAACCGATAATACGAGACAAAGTTTGAATTGCAAAACCGCGCCGGTTCTTCGCTTCGCGCTCGAATGCCTCTGGAAATTTCTACATGCGAGTTCTTTTGTAGATACAACGTCTGAACGACCTGCTTTCCCTTTGATGTGGGATCACAAAACATTTTTATTCGATTTGAGGTAAAATAGAAGTTTCGCAAACCGCTTTTGTTTGTTGTAGCATTGTTGTGTATACAACTTTAATATTTTATCTGCATTCCGATTTCAGCTCTGTTGGGAATAATTCGAAGATACCTATGCGATATATGAAATGAAAATATAAAATGTCTTCTTGTTTTGCATATTTTAATTTAAAGAAAAATATTACTTAATTTTTTTATTTATGTTTACACTAGATGATGCACGCGACTTCCTTCGCGTGGTTAAGTTTTTTATTTCCCGCGGGAAGTCCTTAATTTTTCCGAATACAAAGTAGCCAGCTATGTCCATCCCCGGTATACAATCTATCCCTGTACTAAATTTCATCAAAACCAGTTGAACGGATGGGCCATAAAAGCGTAGCAGACAGACAGACAGACAGACACACTTTCGCATTTATAATATTAATATGTTCAATAGCTAACGCAGTCGGTAGGATTGGTATAAAGTGGCTTTTAATTTTGATTTACATCTTGAGTTATAGTTTTTATTCTGTTCGCAGACAAGTATCGCTGTATACAAAGGATAATAAAAAAGGATAAAAATTACTATTTGTCACAATAATAATATTATTTGTATATTAGTTTATTTCTTTTTTATATTTTGATAACTACTGTTCCCTATTTTATTTTCTGAGGTTTACGTTTAGTTATTTATATATTTATTTATTTGTGAGTATATATGTATATTTATATGTTATATATTTTGTAGTATTTATGTTATATTTATGTCATATAATATGTATTATAATTTGTAGCATTATATAATTTTTTTTATTTTTTTTGTTATTTCTACACCATCTACCGGTTGTAGGTATTTGTAGCTATGTCCTTTCACACCATTGGTTGCCTGGAAGAGATCGCTATGTAGCGATAAGGCCGCCAAATTGTATACTTACTTTGTTATAAGCTAAGTTTTCTATTGTATAATTTCCTTTGTGGTGTACAATAAAAGTATATTCATTCATTCATTCATAATAAATTTTCTATTTATTAATCAAAAATACGGTAACTGCTTAGCTAACATTTACTATCATCAGCATTAGACGGTGGAAAGACAGAGAAGGAACGACTCATTTGTATTAATTATCTTGAAAATTTTATTCGGCTAGTCGGTCGTTACACGAAATTCACTTGTACTTCAACCCAATAGAGTTTAAAATAGATAAGAATTACTTTTAAATCTACGTCTTAATTAGGGGAGGGGCGATTGTTTCGCTGAAATTGATAAAGGCGCTGTTAAATTGATAAACTCGTTTTGCGTTATTTATTAGCTTCGTTATCGGCTGCGCTGTTTTATTGCTATCTAAAGTTATATCAAGTTTCGGATTGCAATATTTATACACTAGCTGATGCCCGCGACTTCGTCCGCGTGGAATAAGGCGTCAGACACGAAACTAGCGACGGCCGAGCGACGGCGACAGCGCTGTGCGACAGCGGGGCGATGGGGTCCAAGAGCTGGCGACGAATTTCGGGAAGATCCTTTAGGCAAGCTGAAATTGTGGAAAAATATAATTTCGTTCATTGGCGAATCTGCAGTTCTGTAGTTCAGTCTGGTAGAGCGTTTGCGGTAATTTCGCTACTGCGCAGCATATAACATTTGCAAAAAAAAACCGAAAAAACATTTTATTGGCAACTTGATTTTTTTTATCTTTAAATTGTATACTTATAGAATTCGAAAAAATAAATCCCAAACGTTTTTGTCGGTTATGAAGTATTACCAGACCTCTTTCAAATTGTTCCCAAAATTCGTCACCAGCTCTCCGACTAATCGCATCGCCCCGCTACCGCTAATTTCCCTCTACGGAACTCCTTAATTTTCCGGGATAAAAAGTAGCTTATGTGTTATTCCAGACAATAATCTATCTCTGTGCCAAATTTCATCCATATCCGTCAAGCCGTTCTGGCGTGATTGAGTAACAAACATCCATCCATGCATACATCCATCTATTCATCCATCCACCCAAACTTTCGCATTTATAATATTATAGCAGTACTAGATGATTACTAGAGTATTAGAGATAAGCTGTCCTTGTGCATGTCCTTTCAATGTTTATGTTTTATTTTTAAGTTACTGGTACAGAATATATAAATAAATAAATAGATGATGCCCGCGACTTTGTCCGCGTGGGCTAAGTTTCCTCCTCCTCCTCCTAAGAACTCCTTAATTTTCCGGGATAAAAAGTAGCACACGTGTTTCTGTAGCACTTTTAATTTGATAGATAGGTATATAAATAATTAGATAGACACATAGATAAATTTGCTATTAAACTATAGTTTTCAAGTATTCTACTAGCTTGCAACTACGTAGTTTTTTTCCGTGATGTCACCTGAATAAGGGTTCAGGCTGAAAATCAGCGCTGTATGGTCAGTGCTTGTACTGAACATACAGCGCTGATTCTCAGCCTGGGACATTTTTCGGGTTGTGCCATGCGTGATGCGGTAGGTATGCTTGTTATGTATGGCACATTTTGAAAAAAAATGTTTTTTCTCTCTTTCTTTCTTTCATTCCAGACAATAATCTATCTCTGTGCCAAACTTCTTCAAAATCGGTTGAACAGGTGGGCCGTGAAAGCGTAGTAGACAGACAGACAGACAGACATACAGACGGACAGATATACAGACACACTTTCGGATTTATAATGTTAGTATGGATTTTTTTAACATTGTTATCTTAGGCGATAAGACCGCCTTTGCATACTGTGTAGTCCTAGTTCGTAGATTTAATGTCTTGTTTATTTCCGTGTTCTTGTCTAAATATATAAAAGGCAAAGGTGACTGACTGACTGACTGACTGACTGACTGACTGACTGACTGACTGATCTATCAACGCACAGCTCTAACCACTGGTCGGATCGGGCTGAAATTTTGCACTCAGATAGCTATTATATAGTAGGCATCCGCTAAGAAAGGATTTTTGAAAATTCCACCCCTAAGAGGGTGAAATAGGGGTTGAAAGTTTGTATGAAACTCCGTCATTTCTCAAGTTATATCCATGAAACTTGGTTTACAAGCTACGAGTAAAAAATTAAGAAATATGTGTTTCACAGTTTTTGAAATTTCTACTCCCGAAGGGGTAAAATAGGGGTTGAAAGTTTGTATGAAAGTCCTTCATTTCTCAAGTTATAGCCATGAAACTTGGCATTTAGGCTTTCAGTTAGATATGCAAGAGTACGTGTTTCACCATTTTTGAAAATTCGACCCCCAAAGGGGTGAAATATAGAGTTTGTCCTTCAATCACGCCGCAATCACGAGCAACGGATCAACGTGATTGCCTGAGTATAGTTGAGGACCTGGAGAGTGACAGGCTATTTTTTAAACCAGAAAATTAAGGAGTGCCTGTGGGGAAAAAAACTTAAACCACGCGGACGAAGTCGCGGGCATTAGCTAGTGTGTAATAAAGATTTAATAATAATAATAATTGTTGACGTACTTGTTTCAGAATTATAATCCTTAGTTTAGGGACGTCAAAGTACGTTATATAAAACGTCATTTTTTTAAAAAAAAAAATTGTAGGTACCAAAAATGTATGCAATATGTAACAGAAATATAGTGTAAATAGTATATACAGTAATTTTACAATAATATTGCTTTAAGCGATGGTAGTAAGCCGACAGCCCTTTTTTTTTTAATTTATTTAAAACATGTAGGACATACAGGTGTCTCTTATGTTACGTCATGTTTTGACTCTACCACCGGTTCGGTAAGCAGATTTTGCTGAGAAGAGCCGGCAAGAAACTCAGTTCGTAACATTAAAAATAGCAAAAGAAGCTCTTAACATTAAAAACATTTCCATCGTAAACAAAATGTCAGTGAACATTTTCCAGTCAAGATTACAGCACTCGCGGCAATTAACCTTCCTGTATCGGCCTCTTAGAAGCCGTCGATGGAATTTAAGCGAAGGCGACATCTGAGGACGCTGTTTACTCTTAAGATTATCCTGTAAAACGAGATAAATTTACACCTTATAAACTAACAACCTTTTTCGACAATCTCTTTGGCACGTATGCGTTAGCGTATGCATTTTATATTACGAGTATATTGTATATACAAATTGTTACATTTTTCTGATTTTGAAAAGAGCAACTGCTGAGTTTCTTGCCGGTTCTTCTCAGTAGAATCAGCTTTCCGAACCGGTGGTAGATTCTTACGACTTATCATAAGTGGCACAAGTTGATACATGAAATAAATCATTTTCATTTTTTTTCATTTTCATTTTTTTCACGTCACGAGTAATAAATCAGCGTTTCTTGCCTTATAGTGAGATGGTCTGGGTTGAAGTTCCAGCTAGCTACGAACCGCTAGGGTTAATAAGAATGGAGGAATGTGCAGTGCTCAGACAAGCCGTCAAGCGCTTACGAGCATGAAGAAACCAAAAAATATATGTACATTTTACTTGTGAAAAAAAAAAATATATATGGTATGGAACACCCTCCCAGCGCACGTGTTTCCTGCCACATATAACTTAAGTATTTTCATGGCAAGAGTTAACAGGCATTTATGTACCTAATAACTATTTATACATCTTATAGGCAAGCGCGTTCCAACCTAGACCTCATCATTGCTTTGCACTAAGCATGATTATCGTCAAGCGCAAGCCTATCTCGCAATAAAAAAATAGCTAACTTTGGAAAATTAGATTTCTATCTTCTTACGTCGTCTGGTACTATTAACCCTAGGCTTAAATCCCTGACGTGTTTCTACTTATATGCCAATGACGAAGGTGATTTTAAAATTGGGTGCTAGACAACTGGTCGAATCAGCAACTTTTTTTCAAACGTAAAAACGCGTGCTTAGTATGGGATTTTGTATGATATATTGAATTGTGACGTTATCAAAGTTCGACGCACTTTTTAACTTTAATAGATAATATTTTATAAAATAACTAACATTTATTTCACTAGTAGTCAAATACCCAACTGCCAAGATCAAGATCAAATCAAGATAAACCATGACGGCATTGAATTAGAGCTTAATTTCGTCTGCCCATTCTTATACGTTTAGTGTATCGTACATACCTAAACGTATAAGAATGGGCAGACGAAATTGAGCTCTAATTCAATCCCGATATGGTTTATTTTACTTTTACGAAAATCTTTAACGTTTAATCGGCCATTCTTACATGATTGGGGCCCAGATGTTGTGTAGTTTCGCCATTTTCAATTTACGTTAAAATTGTTGCTAAGGTGAAAAATTTCATAAAATAATACCCGTCTACGGGAGGATTACAGTTCATCAATATTACCTGTTCATGTTTTGGATTTAGCATCGTCAAAGATTATGTTAATATACCTACGCGATGATTCCCGCGACTTGATTTACATTATTTATTAGAAAACCCGTTGGAACTCCGGGATTGCAGCTTATACCCATCTCCATGATGCAAGCTATACCCACTGTCCCCGTCGAGAGAGGTAACAGGCAGAAAGGGGTAACTTCCAGGGGGGGAATGCCATCGATGCATTCTTATGAATAAATTGTTGTTTATTTATTTATTTAACTGCGGGTCCGTCGCCACCCTTCTGCCCACCGAAAATGCACCTAGAGTTGCGTCATCACCTCTTGAAACCGGATTGCGTTGCTCTTAGTAAACAACGATTTGTTTACGCTATCACTTCACAAGCGAAGACGGCGGAGTCATTCTCATTAATGACTCCATTACCGCCTGCCAACTATTTCAGGGGCGTTAAAGTAAGGGTGTCAGATTAAGTAATCAGCCTCGTATTTTTCCTTGACGATTTTGTTTCTTATAAAGTTTATGTTTCGTTTTGGAGGTGTTGAATTAATTAATGAAATAGGTGTTATTTTCTTGAACGCAATAAGTCATATAACACGCTTGGGCGATATTTTGTGCGACCTACTTTAGCAAAACAGCTTTACTGTCGCGAATCAAACGGCGACGGATTTTACTTTTTTTTTTAATCTACATAGCGAGCAAACGAGCAGGCGGGTCACCTGATGGTAAGTGATTACCCCCGCCCATGGACATTTGCAGCACCAGAGGAACCGCCAATGCGTTGATGCAATGCAATGAGATGTTTGTTTATCCGCCCTTTGAAGAGCCCCATATTATAATCATTAGGGAACACAGAAGATGGAAGCTGGTTCCACAATTTGCAGGTACGTGCCAGTAATGACCTGGAATAACTGGAGGTGGAAGAAGACCAGACATCCAAGTGGTGAGGATGAAATTCAAATTTTTTTTTCTTATGGATCTTCATTGACACAACTTTTGTTACGTTAACTGCCTCGTTGGTCTAGTGGTTAGCATGTTCAAATGTGGCCGACGAGGTCCCGGGTTCGAGCCGGGTCGGGCTATAACAAGTATTGGGTTTTCCGACAAGAAATTCTCAGTACTAGCCCGGAGTTAGGAAGTTGGCGGTGTTTCACCCCCTGCCTCGGAGAGTCGCAGTACGTAAAACCGTCGGTTCTGCGCCTGTACCCTTACTCTGAGATTGATCGAGTTTAAAATACGGTCTCACTAAGTGAGGTGAATCACATTTGAGTCAAACTAAAATGGACCCAAAAACTCTTGACTTAAAGCCCCAAATTCAATGCAACCGATTCAAATTTCGAAACGTATCGTTTGGAGCGCTAGCTGTGAATGCATACACGAAATTGAGCTCTAAATTAATAAGATTAAGATTCATTTTAGTTTGATGCATATGTAATTCACCTCACTTAGTGAGACCGTATTTTAAATTCGATCAATCTCAGAGTAAGGGTACTGATATGTTCCAGTTGTGTCGAATTTTCCGTCCCATCGGGCTATGAGAGTAAAGGAACAGAGAGTGCACCTGTGTTTGCGCACACACTTGTACACTATAATATCTCCCGCGCAGATGGCTAATCTTTCTGGAGATTGGCCGCCGTGGGCGAAATTCGGTCGATAGGACATTATTATTGTTATTTGTAACGGATTCGGCATTATTATGAACATAGTTCCAGAGTTAGTCAATCAATAATTGTTTATACAAAACATTGCCACGATAAAACAACAGCTATTTACTTCGTTAAAGCGTAAAATTAAGAATTTTTCGCTCAGATGAAGAGAAGATTAATCGTTTAGCGAAATGAGCCGCGGGGAGGCAAGGGTGAAATTAACATTTAAAATCCGACCAATCTTCCAGACGAGCCGAGATGGATTAGCCATTAAAATTTCATCCAGTTGAAAAGTCTCCCAACATGAATATTAAATGCACGATTTGAATGGCATTAATGACTAATTTACTTCATGTAAAGCAGCTGAGCGGGAGAAAGATAGATTTACTCACTGTAAGGCAACCACCACTACTAGGAAAGACATGGCGATAAAAAAATAAAAATAATGTCCTCCCGACTGAATTTCCGCCACGGCGGCGGCCTATCTCCAGAAAGAGCCTCCGTGGCGCAGTGTTAAGCGCTGTTGTCTTAACGTGCGGAGGTCCCGGTTTCGATCCCCGGCAGGGTCAATTTGGGAATTTATAATTTCTGAATTTTCCCTTGTCTGGCCTGGTGAGAGGCTTCGGCCGTGGCTAGTTACCACCCTACCGGCAAAGACGTACCGCCAAGCGATTTAGCGTTCCGGCACGATGCCGTGTAGAAACCTAATAGGGGTATGGGTTTAATATATAACTGCCATGCCCCTAACAGGTTAGCCCACTACCATCTTAGACTGCATCATGACTTACCATCAGGTGAGATCGCAGTCAAGGGCTAACTTGTAGTGGATAAAAAAAAAGCGCCAAACGTATAATTTGAACTATTTAAGGAGTTCATAGACTGTCGCGTCGAAAAGCGTGGCGGGCCTGCCATTTCAAAAAAGCATGTATGAATTGCTTACACAGTTCGAGATAAGCTCTCAAATGATTACAATTTTCTTAGATAATTTGCCAATTGGCGGCATTCCGAACCAGTGGTAGATTCATTTAACTATTTATAAGCACTTGTAAAAAGTCTATTTAAATAAAAAACTTTGAATTGAATTGAATTGAATTTGATTAAATAGACGACTAGCTGATGCCCGCGACTTCGTCCGCGTGGTTTAAGTTTTTTTTGATCCCCGCGGGAACTTCTTAATTTTCCGGGATAAAAAGTAGCCTATGTCACTCTCCAGGGTTCTCAACCATACCCATGCCAAAAATCACGTCGATCCGTCGCTCCGTTTAGGCGTGATTGAAGGACTAACCAACAAACAAACACACTTTCGCATTTATAATATTAGTACATAATATATATGATGTAGTTCCTCCGGATAGTGAATTCTCAGTACACTACAATCAGTTACCGCGGCATGACTGGCGGAGTGCGATCCATTCTCGCTAATCACGTGGCCGGTTCGACGGCGGACAAATGAGGGCCAAGTTTGTGATCGATCATGGACCCAGCGGTACGGACGGTGCGGGTCCCTGCGGTATATCGCTCGCTAGTATACTAATGTTCTGAATTTTCCCTGTTCTGACATGGTGGGAGGCTTCGGCCGTGGCTAGTTACCTCCCTACCGGTAGAGACGTGCCACCAAGCGATTTAGCGTTCCGGTACGATACCGTATAGGGGTATGGGTTTAATATAACTGTCATGCCCCTAACAGGTTAGCCCGCTACCATCTTAGACTGCATCATCACTTACCATCAGGTGTGATCGCAGTCAAGGGCTAACTTGTAGTTGATATAAAAAAAAATGTAGCTTCTTGTTTCAAATCGTAATTACTCCTAGTCGAGTCAAATCAAATCGTTTATTTATTTCATTATATTACACTTATTTCATACTAGATGATGCCCGCGACTTCGTCCGCGTGAATCGAGGTGTTTTGATTCCCGCGGGAACTCCTTAATTTTCCGGGATAATAAGTAGCCTATGTCCTTTCCCGGGATTTATTATACCTCTATACCAAATTTAAACAAAATCGGTTATAAAGATGGGCCGGGAAAGCGTAGCAGACAGACAGACATACAGACAGACAGACCCGGAAAATTGAAGTGTTCCCGCGGGAAACAAAAAAACTTAAACCATGCGGACGAAGTTGCAGGCATCAGCTAGTATTTTATTAATTCGAGCCAGCTATAAAGTGCCGCCGCCCGCTTTTATAATTTACCTACGTTTATGAATGCACAGAAATGTTCAGAGGAAAAGATTAGATAAATATCGTTATTAAACACTTGTTATTTTTTCTAACACACCCAGAGCTTTGCAATTTCAGGTTTTGAGCGTATAAACTCAAACTAGTGGTTAAACTCAAAATCTGAAATCTCAAAGAGTATGCTACGATTGGTACTAAACTTCAATGCTAAACTGGTCTGTACGTCATAAACTCTTAACTAAATTGACTGGTCTTATAACAGTGCTATCCCTTTCACTATGTTCCTTGTGGAAAACGATGCAATACTTTTAAGGATTCCGTACTAACATGAAAAAAGAGTTCTATGAATATCTCTGTTCTGACCGTCTGCCTGTCACACTTGCGAAATACGAGAAATGTGAGACTGACACTAACTGCCTCGTTGGTCTAGTCTAGTCTAGTCACTAGTGGTTAGTATGACTGCGGCCGACGAGGTCCCGGGTTCGAATCCCGGGTTGGGGGGTTTTTCTGACTAGAAATCCTCAGTACTAGCCCGGAATTAGGAAGTTGGCGGTGTTTCACCCCCGTGCCTCGGAAAGCACGTTAAGCCGTCGGTCCCAGTTATTATCACAAACATGATAATCATTAAAGCCTTCCAACCCACATTGGAGCAACGTGTTGGGTCTAAGCTCTAATTCCCGCTCTCCTATGAGAGTGGAGGCCTGTGCCCAGCAGTGGGACGTTAATAGGCTGTAGCGGTGGTGAGACTGACAGACAGACAGGGTATTTTTGTCTAACCCTATAAATATAAGTATTGAAATGTTTTACACTGGGTAATACAACACATGTTGTCAGAAATTTACATATTTTCTTTGCATCGCGAATTTGTATGGTAAAATAAATTCGAGCGTGTATTTATTTCCCTGGCGCGGGCCGAGCTTGGATTTATTTGAAATTTAATCCCGAAACGCGATATTATGTGCGATCTCTCGTAACAAAGAACACGGTACGTGATTGCGGGGCTTATTTGAAATCTTGTTCATTTTTGGTGATCAAAGAAATGAGTCTACATTATTAAAATAACATACTAATATAATAAACTAGCTAATGCCCGCGACTTCGTCCGCGTGGGTTGAGGTTTTTTGGTTCCCCCGGAAACTCTTTAATCTTCCGGAGTAAAAAGTAGCCTGTGTGTTATTCCAGACTGTAATCTATCTTTGTGTCAAATTTCAACCAGATCCGTTCAGCCGTTCTGGCGTGACTGAGTAACAAACATCCATCCATCCATACTTTTGCATTTATAATATTAGTATAGATGCGAATTTGTGTATAATGTCTATCGGACTGTTGTTGAAATGGTCTAACCAATTTTGATGAAATTCGGTACAGAGATAGGGCAAATCCCGGCGAAGGACATTACTTTTATTTCGGAAAATTAAGGAGTTTTCACGGGAATAATGAATTAAGGTTTTTTATTACCGCGTGAACTCTTTAGTTTCCCGGCACAAAAAGTAGCCTATATCCTTCCCCGGGATGCAATCCATCCTTGTACTTATTTTTGTTAAAACCGGTTGAAAATATTCGAAGTGAAAGCGTAGCAGACAGACATACAATTTCGTTTTGTAATTCAAATCCAAAGTCAAAGGATATATTTTATTCCAAATTGGTTTACCTACCTACATGGTACACTTTCTGAACAAATATACAAAGTATATTAAGTGATGGTGATAATAACGACGGTATCTTAAAACTAAAGCAACGAGATATTAGCTATTACCACCTATTACCTATTCTGTGATATTAGTATACTTATGGTTTTAGTCCCGAAACGCGTTATTATGCGCGATTTCTACAACAAAGAACACGGTACGTGATTGCACGGCTTTTATAGAGCATTATTCATTTTTGGTGATCAAAGAAATGGGCCTACATAATTAATCCGACGTGATGATAATACGACTGTTCATATCGTACTGCTGGGACGGCTTTGTATGGCGTTATGAGCAAATTTGGTTCTTTGTACCGTTTGTAAATTCAATTTCATTGAATGAGTTCCTCATGACGTGTTTGTTAAATTATTTTGGCCTCTTTGTTTTCTCTGCGTATTTTTTTTTATATAAGTATAGGCTAGTGCATGGCTGCAATCAAACCTGCTAGCAAGTAGTCATGCAGCCTATGAAGCGCACTTGTCTAGAAGATGCCTATTCACTCTTGATTTGAAGGTATATCAAAAGAGGAAGGGAAAAAGGAAGCCGGAAGGGCATTTCATATCCTAGCGGTTCGAATTAGGAACGAGGAAGCAAATCGATTCGTACGGCTGAATGGCGCACATGTTTAATTATTGTTGTTTTCAAGGCATTTCCCCTGTGTGCCCATCAAAAGAATATATTTAACTGAATATTCAACGTTGTAGAGAGGCAATAAAATCGACATCCATCGTTATAATCCCTCGAGGGCCAAGTTTTCCCATCAGCCGTGAATTTTTCACAAACTTTCAACTTTTATCGTGTTAAGCGATTTTTAAAAACAATTTATGGAACATGGGAATTCGTGTTTTCTTTTAAGGCAGAGAAATATCGTTGAAGAACAACTTTCTCCAAAAAATCAAGGCTTCTTCACTGTGAGCTTTCCCTTAGCTCCTAGTTTTTCCTGTGACAGAATATTTACGCTAACGAACAGACTGTCCAGATGCTGTCCAGCAATGGATGCAAAATGAACTCTTCACCAGCACACTATCGAGCACCGGTCTCCTTTTAATAACCTACTCCTTTGATGTCCTTAATTACTTACAATACTAAAATTTGTTCAGTGAAAATATTTTCTCAAGCATAATTTTTTTCGTTACAGGAAAACAACAGCATACGGCACAGAACATAAATCAAGTGGAAATTAAAACAGCGGGACCGTAGATGCTGGAGTGAAGTAATCATAAAAAAGCGAAATAAAGGAAAAGGGTCGGATCCTTGGGCCCATCGTTTAACCTCGGCCCACTCATGAATATGGCATCGGCGGTCTGCGGGTCTGCGGTAGACCCGCGATGCTGATGTATGGGTCGGTGATCCATCATACTTGATAGACGTCACTCCGAAACCGTACGGAACACGATCGCGTATGCATGGAGTACAGTCACAGATTTACTATTTTTACAAAAGTTACGCTAACGAAATATCGTGATACGAAGACTTGGTGTAAAGATTTTCTATATAAATTCGTAAGAAATCAATTCTTATTTGCTCTACTTAATAAATGTATGATCAATACAGATATTATTAAAGTATGTAATATTTTCTCTACCTAAAATATGATATTGGAAGAATTGGACAAAATAAATAATAAGTCAGACATATTACGAGTAATTGGATAAAATAGATTGAGCATCATATTTTATCTCCATTGAAGTTATAAATCACAAAAAGCTACATTAAATAATGACGATATAATAAAAATGATAATATGAATCTATTTTGGCTTGTAGTAGTTACATAGAGCCATATGTACATAAAAGTGTTGCTTCAAAGTTTAAATATTTCATGTAAGTGTACATTAATTAGTAACTTAATAACGATTAAACTTACTATAATGGTGTTGAATTAAGTTAATTAAATCGGTAACAATATAAGTTAAATAAAAAATGTGAAGTGCTTATCTACAAAACAAAAACGAAAATGCGTCGCCGCCCCCTACCATCGGTCCGTGAAGACTCGAACGTGAAATTTTGGCGCAGTCTTTGCGATAATGAATGGGCGATTTACGCTTTAGTGGCGTCAGTTGGTGCGTTGACGTATTCGAATAGTTTGAACGGTGAGTTTGTGCATGACGATATACCGGCTATAGTGACGAATAGTGACGTGACGGGTGTGAACCCTGTGGTGAATATATTCAAGAATGACTTTTGGGGGACGCCTATGTCCGATACGGGAAGTCACAAGTCGTATCGGCCGCTTACTACGCTTACCTTCAGGTGAGTGACTATCGATTAATTATCATTTTGGTTGTAATAATTTTAAATATTATAATCGTATAAAAATACATAAGAATAAAATATATGTACCTATTTAGTTGGAATTTTGATAATTTGTATTTTTTTTTTAATATTTAATACAACTATTATTGTCTAACCGTTTGGTTACTGCATCGTAGATTATCACGTAACTTGGCAACTGAAATGCATCATAAATTTAATTTAATTTAATTATCTTAATAGGACTTTTTCCGACGGCAAAATTAAAGTCGCAGATGCATTCAATTGCCGGGTTACGTGATAATCTACGAACCAGTTACCTAATGGTTAGTTAATGGTTATTGATTAAATACGGTACCATTCTATTTTAATGGAATCAAATTTGAACCTTCTTACGTAGAACTATAGGAGCATACATACCATGTGTTACAGATCTTCAGTTTATTTACATAAGCTTGTTATTACGGTGATTTTTCGTATATTTTCGCACATCAGTATTGCTGACACGGTAACTTGGCGTTACCGTCTCATAAATTCGCTTCATTTGATTCCAAGAGGCTCATCAGCAAGCGAAACACGCGTCGTTCAAATCGAATATTCTCGCAGGAAATTTGATATACCTACGTGTGATAAAATATGTATCAAACACGTAACTTGAATGATTGATTTTAGGAAGTAGGTATCTGCATACGTAGGTACGTTGCTTGGTAAAGTTTGAATTTTTCTGACTATTTCCTTTGAGGTAAAAGCAGTAACGCACGCAGCTTTATCCTATGACCAAATAATTAATTTAATATTGAATTCTGATTGTATTATTATCATCACCATCAATCTTGGCTAAAAGGAAGCATGATTAAAAAAAATACCCCTAGTAGTGGTTATGTCTAAAGTGAAGTTTTCAAAAGACGCAGTCGCAAGTTAACGCTATTTAAGATTATAAATAACTATCAATTTAAGTTATTATATTAATAGCATCAAAGAATAAATTTTATTTTTTGATTTAGCCTAATTTACCTACCTAATCATCCCCAAATTTTACATACTAAGTAAGTAATACATTTTTTGTCTAAAAAAAGTCTTAAATATATAATCAAACAATTCGTACACAAAAGAATAGTTTTATTGTAAACTAGTATGGCGCGTGGTTGCGCGGCCCGCTGCAGCGGACCGCGTAGTGGACCGCGTGGACCACTGTCTACTTACTCGCTGTCCTACTATCCTGCCTCCCGATTATGTAAGAATGGCCGATCAAATCGTAAAAGTTCGGCGTCAAAGTAAAATAAACCACAACAGCATTAAATTAGAGCTCAATTTCGAAACACGAAATTGAGCTCTAATTCAATGCTGTTATGGTTTATTTTACTTTGACGCCGAACTTTTACGATTTCATCGACAATTCTTACATAATCGAGCAGCTGGTTTACTGTCTACGTGTTCTGATCTGAACAACACACTGCTATGCTAGTGAGCACAGTGGAAGCGCCAGCACGCCAAGCGTCCGACGTAAAAGACAATTCTCATAAAGGAAAAACATAAAACAAATACCACCAACACCCCGCCCCTCCCTTTTTGTTTGAGCAGCCCCTAAGTAGGTACCTGTCTTTAATACCCTGACCGTGCTCCTCACCCGTCATCCGAACCTTCGATCATCATCTCTCTCCATATTTTTTTCTCCGAACCATTCGTCAAAATGAGATTTCTTCCATAAAAACAAATCTTGAAAAGGAACCGTAGTCTTGCATAGTTCTACACTTGTAGCCTCTTCAATATTCGCCATAGGTACATTTTCTATGGAAAATAAATTCCGCCATCTTGAATTTTTTTCCTGTTCACCAAGTAGACCTTCATGTTCTGATCATCTTTTGCCAAGAAACCACTCTTCCATCTTTTATACTCTCCGAGATAGACACCGACGAAATTTGTATGGCGGCCATCTTAAATCCGCCATTTTGAAATTTTTTTTCAGCTCACTGTCAATTGGATGAAGTTTCGAGTGACATTTGTTCGAGCACCCGCCACCTATCTTCAATACCTTCTTCTATGGAAAAATAAATTCCGCCATCTTGAATTTTTTTCCTGTTCATCAAGTAGACCCTCGTGTCCTGATCATCTTTTGCCAAGAAACCACTCTTCCATCTTTTATACTCTCCGAGATAGACACCGTCGAAATTTGTATGGCGGCCATCTTAAATCCGCCATTTTGAAATTTTTTTCAGCTTACTGTCAATTGGATGAAGTTTCGAGTGACATTTGGTCGAGCACCCCCCACCTATCTTCGATACCCTGGCTGGTGCTCTTCATCCGTCTTCGAAATCCTCAATCATCAGCTCTCTCTGTATTTTTCCTCTTAATGAATTTTTGTCTTCTATACGAAACGATGAGTGAAAAAAAAAATGTTCATACAAAATTTTACAGGAGAGGTGATCAATGAGTCAGTCAGCACGAGCAGCTATATATATATTAACTAGTATGGCGCGTGGTTGCGCGGCCCGCTACAGCGGACCGCGTAGTGGAGCGCGTGGTCCACTGTCTACTTACTCGCTGTCCTACTATCCTGCCCCCCGATTATGTAAGAATGGCCGATCAAATCGTCAAAGTTCGGCGTCAAAGTAAAATAAACCATAACAGCATTAAATAAGAGCTCAATTTCGAAACACGAAATTGAGCTCTAATTCAATGCTGTTATGGTTTATTTTACTTTGACGCCGAACTTTTACGATTTGATCGACAATTCTTACATAATCGGGCAGCTGGTTTACTGTCTACGTGTTCTGATCTGAACAACACACTGCTATGCTAGTGAGCACAGTGGAAGCGCCAGCACGCCAAGCATCCGACGTAAAAGAAAATTCTCATAAAGGAAAAACATAAAACAAAGACCACCAACCCCCCGCCCCTCCCTTTTTGTTTGAGCAGCCCCTAAGTAGGTACCCATCTTTAATACCCTGACTGTGCTCCTCACCCATCATCCGAACCTTCGATCATCATCTCTCTCCATATTTTTTTCTCCGAACCATTCGTCAAAATGAGATTTCTTCCTAAACAAATCTTGAAAAGGAACCGCGTAGTCTTGCATAGTTCTACACTTGTAGCCTCTTCTGTGTCTTCAATACTCGCCATACATTTTCTATGGAAAAATAAATTCCGCCATCTTGAATTTTTTTCCTGTTCATCAAGTAGACCTTCATGTCCCGATCATCTTTTGCCAAGAAACCACTCTTCCATCTTTTATACTCTCCGTGATAGACACCGACGAAATTTGTATGGCGGCCATCTTAAATCCGCCATTTAGAAAAAATTTTCAGCTCACTTTCAATTGGATGAAGTTTCGAGTGACATTTGGTCGAGCACCCCCCACCTATCTTCAATACCCTTTTCTATGGAAAAATAAATTCCGCCATCTTGAATTTTTTTCCTGTTCATCAAGTAGACCCTCATGTCCTGATCATCTTTTGCCAAGAAACCACTCTTCCATCTTTTATACTCTCCGAGATAGACACCGTCGAAATTTGTATGGCGGCCATCTTAAATCCGCCATTTTGAATTTTTTTTCAGCTCACTGTCAATTGGATGAAGTTTCGAGTGACATTTGGTCGAGCACCCCCCGCCTATCTTCGATACCCTGGCTGGTGCTCTTCATCCGTCTTCGAAATCCTCAATCATCAGCTCTCTCTGTATTTTTCCTCTTAATGAATTTTTGTCTTCTATACGAAACGATGAGTGAAAAAAAAAATGTTCATACAAAATTTTACAGGAGAGGTGATCAATGAGTCAGTCAGCACGAGCAGCTATATATATATTAACTAGTATGGCGCGTGGCTGCGCGGCCCGCTGAAGCGGACCGCGTAATGGACCGCTCGGTCCACTGTCTTCTTACTCGCTGTCATACTATCCTGGTTTACTGTCTACGTGTTCTGAACTGAACAACACACTGCTATGCTAGTCAGCACAGTGGAAGCGCCAGCACGCAAAGCGTCCGACGTAAAATAAAATTCTAATAAAGGAAAAAACATAAAACAAAGACCACCAACCCCCCGCCCCTCATCCCCTTGTATACCTTTGGGTGCCATCGAACTTCGGCAACTTGGCTTTCCTAATGGCGAACTGACAATAATTATTCTTCTATAAAGAACAAATCTTGTAAAAAAACCATTTCAGAATCATGCATATTTCCTAACTTCTCTCTTCAATGTTCGTAGATTGTGGTTTTTGGGTAGAAAATTATCAGGGCCTGAAAGTCTACTTGATGAGCAGAAAAAATTAAGATGGCAGAATTCTGCCATCTTAATTTTTTGCTCATCAAGTAGACTTTCAGGCCCTGATAATTTTCCACCCGAAAACCACTCTTCCATTTTTTAAATACTGTCTGAGATGGCCGCCATCTTGAATCCGCCATTTTGGATTTTTTTTCAGCTCACTGCCAATTGTATCAAGTTTCGAGTATTTTTTGTTTGAGCAGCCCCTACCTATCTTTAATACCCTGACCGTGTTCCTCACCCATCATCCGAACCTTCGATCATCTCCATATTTTTGTCTCCGAACGATTCGTCAAAATGAGAATTCTTCCATAAAAACAAATCTTGAAAAGGAACCGTATTCTTGCATAGTTCTACACTTGAAGCCTGTTCAATTATATTCGCCATACATTTTCTATGGAAAAATAAATTCCGCCATGAACAAACCACTCTTCCATCTTTTATTAATACTGTCTGAGATAACCGCCATCTTGAATCCTCCATTTTGGTTTTTTTTTTCAGCTCACTGCCAATTGTATGAAGTTTCGAGTATTTTTTGTTTGAGCAGCCCCTATCTATTTTTAATACCCTCCTCCGTCCTTAATATCCTTTAATACCACGGTATTATAAGTGAGGAGCACGCTCCTCACTTATCATCCGAACCTTCGATTATCATCTCTCGCCATATTTTTTTCTCCGTACCATTCGTCAAAATGAGAATTCTTCCATAATAACAAATTTTTAAAAGGAACCGTACACTTGTAGCCTCTTCAATATTCGCCATACATTTTCTATGGAAAAATAAATTCCGCCATCTTGAATTTTTTTCCTGTTCATCAAGTAGACCTTCATGTCCTGATCATATTTTTCCAAGAAACCACTATTCCATCTTTTATACTCTCCGAGATAGACACCGACGAAATTTGTATGGCGGCCATCTTAAATCCGCCATTTTGAAATTTTTTTCAGCTCACTGTCAATTGGATGAAGTTTCGAGTGACATTTGGTCGAGCACCCCCCACCTATCTTCAATACCCTTTTCTATGGAAAAATAAATTCCGCCATCTTGAATTTTTTTGCTGTTCATCAAGTAGACCCTCACGTCCTGATCATCTTTTGCCAAGAAACCACTCTTCCATCTTTTATACTCTCCGAGATAGACACCGTCGAAATTTGTATGGCGGCCATCTTAAATCCGCCATTTTGAAATTTTTTTTCAGCTCACTGTCAATTGGATGAAGTTTCGAGTGACATTTGTTCGAGCACCCGCCACCTATCTTCAATACCTTCTTCTATGGAAAAATAAATTCCGCCATCTTGAATTTTTTTCCTGTTCATCAAGTAGACCCTCGTGTCCTGATCATCTTTTGCCAAGAAACCACTCTTCCATCTTTTATACTCTCCGAGATAGACACCGTCGAAATTTGTATGGCGGCCATCTTAAATCCGCCATTTTGAAATTTTTTTCAGCTTACTGTCAATTGGATGAAGTTTCGAGTGACATTTGGTCGAGCACCCCCCACCTATCTTCGATACCCTGGCTGGTGCTCTTCATCCGTCTTCGAAATCCTCAATCATCAGCTCTCTCTGTATTTTTCCTCTTAATGAATTTTTGTCTTCTATACGAAACGATGAGTGAAAAAAAAAATGTTCATACAAAATTTTACAGGAGAGGTGATCAATGAGTCAGTCAGCACGAGCAGCTATATATATATTAACTAGTATGGCGCGTGGCTGCGCGGCCCGCTGAAGCGGACCGCGTAATGGACCGCTCGGTCCACTGTCTTCTTACTCGCTGTCATACTATCCTGGTTTACTGTCTACGTGTTCTGAACTGAACAACACACTGCTATGCTAGTCAGCACAGTGGAAGCGCCAGCACGCAAAGCGTCCGACGTAAAATAAAATTCTAATAAAGGAAAAAACATAAAACAAAGACCACCAACCCCCCGCCCCTCATCCCCTTGTATACCTTTGGGTGCCATCGAACTTCGGCAACTTGGCTTTCCTAATGGCGAACTGACAATAATTATTCTTCTATAAAGAACAAATCTTGTAAAAAAACCATTTCAGAATCATGCATATTTCCTAACTTCTCTCTTCAATGTTCGTAGATTGTGGTTTTTGGGTAGAAAATTATCAGGGCCTGAAAGTCTACTTGATGAGCAGAAAAAATTAAGATGGCAGAATTCTGCCATCTTAATTTTTTGCTCATCAAGTAGACTTTCAGGCCCTGATAATTTTCCACCCGAAAACCACTCTTCCATTTTTTAAATACTGTCTGAGATGGCCGCCATCTTGAATCCGCCATTTTGGATTTTTTTTCAGCTCACTGCCAATTGTATCAAGTTTCGAGTATTTTTTGTTTGAGCAGCCCCTACCTATCTTTAATACCCTGACCGTGTTCCTCACCCATCATCCGAACCTTCGATCATCTCCATATTTTTGTCTCCGAACGATTCGTCAAAATGAGAATTCTTCCATAAAAACAAATCTTGAAAAGGAACCGTATTCTTGCATAGTTCTACACTTGAAGCCTGTTCAATTATATTCGCCATACATTTTCTATGGAAAAATAAATTCCGCCATGAACAAACCACTCTTCCATCTTTTATTAATACTGTCTGAGATAACCGCCATCTTGAATCCTCCATTTTGGTTTTTTTTTTCAGCTCACTGCCAATTGTATGAAGTTTCGAGTATTTTTTGTTTGAGCAGCCCCTATCTATTTTTAATACCCTCCTCCGTCCTTAATATCCTTTAATACCACGGTATTATAAGTGAGGAGCACGCTCCTCACTTATCATCCGAACCTTCGATTATCATCTCTCGCCATATTTTTTTCTCCGTACCATTCGTCAAAATGAGAATTCTTCCATAATAACAAATTTTTAAAAGGAACCGTACACTTGTAGCCTCTTCAATATTCGCCATACATTTTCTATGGAAAAATAAATTCCGCCATCTTGAATTTTTTTCCTGTTCATCAAGTAGACCTTCATGTCCTGATCATATTTTTCCAAGAAACCACTATTCCATCTTTTATACTCTCCGAGATAGACACCGACGAAATTTGTATGGCGGCCATCTTAAATCCGCCATTTTGAAATTTTTTTCAGCTCACTGTCAATTGGATGAAGTTTCGAGTGACATTTGGTCGAGCACCCCCCACCTATCTTCAATACCCTTTTCTATGGAAAAATAAATTCCGCCATCTTGAATTTTTTTGCTGTTCATCAAGTAGACCCTCACGTCCTGATCATCTTTTGCCAAGAAACCACTCTTCCATCTTTTATACTCTCCGAGATAGACACCGTCGAAATTTGTATGGCGGCCATCTTAAATCCGCCATTTTGAAATTTTTTTCAGCTAACTGTCAATTGGATGAAGTTTCGAGTGACATTTGGTCGAGCACCCCCCACCTATCTTCGATAACCTGGCTGGTGCTCTTCATCCGTCTTCGAAATCCTCAATCATCAGCTCTCTCCGTATTTTTCCTCCGGATGAATTTTTGTTTTCTATACGAAACGATAAGTGAAAAAAAAAAAGTTCATACAAAATTGTCCAGGAGAGGTGATCAATCAGTCAATCAGCACGAGCAGCTATATATATATTAACTAGCATGGCGCGTGGCTGCGCGGCCCGCTAAAGCGGACCGCGTAGTGGAGCGCGTGGCCCACTGTCTACTTACTCGCTGTCCTACTATCCTGCCCTCCGATTATTTAAGAATGGCCGATCAAATCGTCAAAGTTCGGCGTCAAGGTAAAATAAACCATAACAGCATTAAATTAGAGCTCAATTTCGAAACACGAAATTGAGCTCTAATTTAATGCAGTTATGGTTTATTTTACTTTGACGCCGATCTTTGACGATTTGATCGACAATTCTTACATAATCGGGCAGCTGGTTTACTGTCTACGTGTTCTGATCTGAACAACACACTGCTATGCTAGTGAGCACAGTGGAAGCGCCAGCACGCCAAGCGTCCGACGTAAAAGAAAATTCTCATAAAGGAAAAACATAAAACAAAGACCACCAACCCCCGCCCCTCCCTTTTTGTTTGAGCAGCCCCTAAGTGGGTACCTATCTTTAATACCCTGACCGTGCTCCTCATCCATCATCCGAACCTTCGATCATCATCTCTCTCCATATTTTTTTCTCCGAACCATTCGTCAAAATGAGATTTCTTCCATAACAACAAATCTTGAAAAGGAACCGTAGTCTTGCATAGTTCTACACTTGTAGCCTCTTCAATATTCGCCATACATTTTCTATGGAAAATAAATTCCGCCATCTTGAATTTTTTTCCTGTTCATCAAGTAGACCTTCATGTTCTGATCATCTTTTGCCAAGAAACCACTCTTCCATCTTTTATACTCTCCGAGATAGACACCGTCGAAATTTGTATGGCGGCCATCTTAAATCCGCCATTTTGAATTTTTTTTCAGCTCACTGTCAATTGGATGAAGTTTCGAGTGACATTTGGTCGAGCACCCCACACCTATCTTCAATACCCTTTTCTATGGAAAAATAAATTCCGCCATCTTGAATTTTTTTCCTGTTCATCAGGTAGACCCTCATGTCTTGATCATCTTTTGCCAAGAAGCCACTCTTCCATCTTTTATACTCTCCGAGATAGACACCGACGAAATTTGTATGGCGGCCATCTTAAATCCGCCATTTTGAATTTTTTTTCAGCTAACTGTCAATTGGATGAAGTTTCGAGTGACATTTGGTCGAGCACCCCCCACCTATCTTCGATACCCTGGCTGGTGCTCTTCATCCGTCTTCGAAATCCTCAATCATCAGCTCTCTCCGTATTTTTCCTCCGAATGAATTTTTGTCTTATAAACGAAACTATGAGTGAAAAAAAAATTTTTCATACAAAATTTTACAGGAGAGGTGATCAATCAGTCAGTCAGTCAGCACGAGCAGCTATATATATATTAACTAGTATGGCGCGTGGTTGCGCGGCCCGCTGCAGCGGACCGCGTAGTGGACCGCGTGGTCCACTGTCTACTTACTCGCTGTCCTACTATCCTGCCCCCCGATTATGTAAGAATGGCCGATCAAATCGTAAAAGTTCGGCGTCAAAGTAAAATAAACCATAACAGCATTAAATTAGAGCTCAATTTCGAAACACGAAATTGAGCTCTAATTCAATGCCGTTATGGTTTATTTTACTTTGACGCCGAACTTTTACGATTTGATCGACAATTCTTACATAATCGGGCAGCTGGTTCACTGTCTACGTGTTCTGATCTGAACAACACACTGCTATGCTAGTGAGCACAGTGGAAGCGCCAGCACGCCAAGCGTCCGACGTAAAAGAAAATTCTCATAAAGGAAAAACATAAAACAAAGACCACCAACCCCCCGCCCCTCCCTTTTTGTTAGAGCAGCCCCTAAGTAGGTACCTGTCTTTAATACCCTGACCGTGCTCCTCACCCGTCATCCGAACCTTCGATCATCATCTCTCTCCATATTTTTTTCTCCGAACCATTCGTCAAAATGAGATTTCTTGCATAAAAACAAATCTTGAAAAGGAACCGTAGCCTCTTCAATATTCGCCATACATTAACTATGGAAAAATAAATTCCGCCATCTTGAATTGTTTTCCTGTTCATCAAGTAGACCCTCACGTCCTGATCATCTTTTGCCAAGAAACCACTCTTCCACCTTTTATACTCTCCGAGATAGACACCGACGAAATTTGTATGGCGGCCATCTTAAATCCGCCATTTTGAATTTTTTTTCAGCTCACTGTCAATTGGATGAAGTTTTGAGTGACATTTGGTCGAGCACCCCCCACCTATCTTCGATACCCTAGCTGGTGCTCTTCATCCGTCTTCGAAATCCTCAATCATCAGCTCTCTCCGTATTTTTCCTCCGAATGAATTTTTGCCTTCTATACGAAACGATGAGTAAAAAAAAATTTTTTCATACAAAATTTTACAGGAGAGGTGATCAATGAGTCAGTCAGTCAGCACGAGCAGCTATATATATATTAATGGCTTTCGTGTCAGCCTTGCAAGCGGTTTTCCTTGGGCTTTCCCTCACCCAAAATAAGCGGTCTAAAAAGGTGAATCTAAAAGTACCCCATTTATGATTCCAAGTCCGCGGTTTAAGGAAAGATCCCGGATAAAAATTTACCTCTGAGCGATTTTATTATCCCTACTTATTATTTATCCTGGCGTTATCTTTTCATTCTTATAATATTATAAATTTACTAGCTGATGCCCGCGACTTCCTCTGCGTGGAATAAGTTTTTTTAATTCCAGGGGAACACGACTACCTGCCTGCCTAATAACTGGGAGGTCTGGGGTTCGATACCCGGCAGGGTCAATTCTGGAATTTGTAATTTTCGAACTTTCTCTGGTCTGGCCTAGTAGGAGGCTTCGGCTGTGGCTAGTTACCGCCCTACCGGCAAAGACGTACCGCCAAGCGATTTAGCATTCCGGTACGATGCCGTGTAGAAAATGATTGTTGGTATGGGTTTATAAATGCCATACTCCCAACGGGTTGGCCGCTAGCCCGCTACCATATTTTTAAACTGCATCAACACTTATTATCAGGTGACATAGCAGTTCACAATAACTTGTACCTACTTTGAAACTTCTAGAACAATCTTGTAGTAAAAGCTTGTCATAACATAACTTCCATAATCCAAATTAAACATTCCCAAATATAATATTTTAATAAGAACATTGTCCAAATGCCGAAATAATCCAATACGGTCCCAAATAAAACGACGTCAAAATGAGATGCAAATATTTGCGTAAGTCCTCCTTGTAAGGGCGGGGACGGGGCACGTACTCCATACTGGACTAGTCATCCTATAATCCGGATGAAAAAGGGCCCGGATTACTCTAAATAATTCTTGAGAGTATTTTTTATCTGATTTTGGAGAGAGTAGAACCAAAACGATCCGTCTTTTGACCATTAATGGAGCAAGTAACAAACGAACTTGCTTGTTTCCAATGAAGGAGCTAGGTTTGCTATTTTTACCCAACTACAGCAGAGCCAAAAGGAAGGGTTAGGTTTTTAGCAGTCTATGCATGTATTTGTGTATGTATGTTCCACCGTAGCACCTAAACTACTGGGCCGATTTCGATGAATAAGGTGTGATGAGGTGTTAATCGATTCGTTATAATAGTCTGGATGACATTGACTTTTTTTTAAATATACATATAGGCTAGCGGTTGGCTGCAATCAGACCTGCTTGCAAGTGGTAATGCAGCCTAAGGTGAAGCGCGCTTGCCTAGAAGATGTATATTCACTCTTGATTTGAAGGTGGAAGGTGATATTAAAAGTGGAGGGGAAAACGGATGCCGGAAGGGCATTTCATATCCTAGCGGTTTGAATTTGGAACGAGGAAGCAAATTGCTTCGTACGAGTCCGCGTCTACATTTTATAACAACAAAATTGATTAAAGCATATTCTTATCGTCTATTTTTTTGGTATATAAAATAAAAAGTAGTTTATTTTTTCAGTCCATAGTAGTCAAGTCAACAACATCTCGTACTAGATTTTTTTACATCCCCATAACTAACAGAAAAATTGCTTGTTCACCCTTTCTTTATAAAACACCAACAACGGGTATAATATTTTACGTCCCGTGAAATAGGTAACGGGACGCGAGGGGGACAATAAATAGTATTAGCTACGTCCCGAAACCTTTTATCCAGTGCCGCCATGTGTCACGGGCTCCCTCCGCCCATTATCACGGGACTGACACCGCTCTTGCCTAACACCAAGAAAACAACATAGCATGATTTGTTACGGTCACGGACGTGATCTAGACCAGGGTAGAAGCCTTTAAAAATAATAAAAAGTGAAAAAAAATAATAGTAGGATGAAACCCATTAGAAAAGGAGGGGAATATTATAAAAATGAAAGGAAAAATAATTTACGGGCGATCTGAGGTCGGGAAGGGGATGGGGGGGGGGGTTTTAAGGGTAAAAAACGGTTTTTCTCGATTTCCGGCATAACTAAAAGTCCTATCGAAAAAAGTCATATGGCAAAGTTGTAGGTAATAAAAAGATCTAAAACTTTTGTATTTACACTTTTTTCACATAACCTCAAAATTTATGTGAAAAATTCAAAAAACCAAGTTTTTGATTTTTTATTTTTATCTTTTACAAATAATCTTTTTTTTTAACGAAATTTGGTGAAAACTTACCTTTTTATGTCCTAAATACGCTGTAATTTATTTGAGTAAAAATATTTATTTTTTCACCTTATTTTGAATTAATATCGAAAAAGCACCCTAATTTTCAATCGAAAATTCACCCGTCAAAATATCAGCTTTTTTCAAAAAGTTGGTATGTTTTCTGTTCGTTGAAATCTCTACTTTCCGATGGTGAAAAAAAATATATATGTTACAATAGTAAATCTTCTCAGAAAATGCAAAAATCGAAAATCGAAAAATCAAAATCGAATTTTTTTTTTTAAATATTATAAATCATTTTGAGCTATTTATTAAAATTTACACTTTAATTACTCGAAAAACGTTAGATTACATGTTAAATTGATAAAAAAAAAATTGCAAATCAAAATATACTACTATAATTAACAAACAAATAAGTTAATAAAATTAATATTCATGTAATCTAACGTTTTTCGAGTAATTAAAGTGTAAATTTTAATAAATAGCTCAAAATTATATATAATAATTTAAAAAAAAATTTCGAACTCGAGTTTTCGATTTTCGATTTTTGCATTTTCTGAGAAGATTTACTATAGTAACATATATATTTTTTTTCACCATCGGAAAGTAGAGATTTCAACGAACAGAAAACATACCAACTTTTTGAAAAAAGCTGATATTTTGACGGGTGAATTTTCGATTGAAAATTAGGGTGCTTTTTCGATATTAATTCAAAATAAGGTGAAAAAATAAATATTTTTACTCAAATAAATTACAGCGTATTTGGGACATAAAAAGGTAAGTTTTCACCAAATTTCGTTAAAAAAAAAGATTATTTGTAAAAGATAAAAATAAAAAATCAAAAACTTGGTTTTTTGAATTTTTCACATAAATTTTGAGGTTATGTGAAAAAAGTGTAAATACAAAAGTTTTAGATCTTTTTATTACCTACAACTTTGCCATATGACTTTTTTCGATAGGACTTTTAGTTTTGCCGGAAATCGAGAAAAACCGTTTTTTACCCTTAAAACCCCCCCCCCATCCCCTTCCCGACCTCAGATCGCCCGTAAATTATTTTTCCTTTCATTTTTATAATATTCCCCTCCTTTTGTAATGGGTTTCATCCTACTATTATTTTTTTTGGTTTTAAAAATTATCGACCCTGGTCTAATCCCTTTTAACCGACTTATACAAAAGGAAGTTATCCATTTGACACGTATGTATGTTATATTACTGGAACTGCAAAATATTCACAAATGATCATACTAATATTATAAATGCGAAAGTGTGTTTGTTTGTTGGTTTGTCCTTCAATCACGGAGCAACGGATCGACGTGATTTTTGGTATGGGTATAGTTGAGGACCTGAAGACTGACATTGCTATATTTTTATCCCGGAAAATTAAGGAGTTCCAGCGGGAATAAACTGTTAAGGCACTATATGGCTATACACCTCTCATCTGTCAAAACTATCATCCTAAATTAGACAAACCATAACCGTGTTGGGTGTAATAAATAGTAATAGTTAGTATTCTGTGGTTATATTTTGAGCGAGTAAAGCTGGTAGTTAGGTACAGTTATTTCATACTACACTAAGCCTGATCTAACATGTGAAGAGAGCATAAGAGAGATTACAAAATGTGTGCAGCAACAGCTGATAAAAGATCAAAAACAAGTGAAGTGATGAAGATAAAAATAAAGTGCACAAACGGCGGGCGTTTATTGAAGATCACGAAGCTTACGCCGGGAAAAATTAATAAAAGGGTTAATGAAAAATAACTTGATCTCGCAGCGTGGAGGAAACTGATTCATATTCCCGGAAGAGTTTTATAGACGCTTTATATCTGGGCGCACGGTTGTCTGTTGCCAAGTTCTTCGTCAAAATAATAGCTATTATTGACTGAGTAAAATCACTATCTCGATCACTTTTTTTTATCCACTACAAGTAAGTCCTGCGATCTCACCTTATGGTATCTAATTGATGATGAAGTCTAAGATGGTAGCGGACTAACCTGTTATGGGGGTCATCATCATCATCATCATCATCAACCGACAGACGTCCACTGCTGGACATATCATGTCTCTTGCAAGGATTTCCACACGCCGCGGCGGTCTTGCGCCGCCTGGATCCAGCGACTCCCTGCGACTTTGTTATGGGGGTACGGCAGTTATATTAAACCCATACACACAATCGTTTTCTACACGGCATCGTACCGGAACGCTAAATCGCTTGGCGTTACGTCTTTGCCGGAAGGATGATAACTAGCCACGGCTGAAGCCTCCCACCAGACCAGCCCAGAGAAAATTCAGAAATCATAAATTCCCGAACTGACCCTGCGGGAAATCGAACCCGGAACCTCTCACTTATAGGACCACAGCACTCACCACTGCGCCAGAGAGGGCGTCTAATCTATACTAATATTATAAATGCGAATGTTTGGATGGATGGATGTTTGTTACTTAATCACGCCAGAACGGCTGAACGGATCTGGATGAAATTTTGCATAGAGATACTCTGAAATAACACATAGGCTACTTTTTATCCCGGAAAATTAAAAGTTCCCGCGGGAACCGAATAAACCTCGATCCACGCGGACGAAGTCGCAGTCGAAGGCATCAGCTAGTAACTTATAATAAAACCTAACCTGTTATGGGTTTCATTGATTTTGATATTACTTTGACGCCAATGTGATCGAACGCTAGATTTACAATCAATCGAATTTGCAATGTAAAAACTTAGTCCAAACATCCACGTATATGATGTTTTAGCGTAGTGGCGATGATTTCACCATGTTTTCGTCGCCGAATTCCATTCACGTAAATGTTTTTCCGCAAATAAATAACAGCCGCGATTCATCCCAACTATGTATTTTGATGGCAAACATCGCGCAAAGCAATCATCTTTCAGGATACGATATTTCAATATGTCGGACCTTTTGTGGATTACAAATATCGGATCCGCTTTTGTAACTGGGCTCCGATATGATGTCTAATATCCGGAGAAAACATAATTATTTCTCTATTAACGGATCCATGGTGATAGCCTGGTGGTTTAGACTTTGACCTCTTATTCGTAGGGTACCTACGGGGTTCGAATCTAGGGATCACACCTCATACTTTTCGAAGTTATGTTTTATTTTTAATAGGCTTGCGCTTGACGACAATACAAAGCAATTATGAGGTCTAGGTTGGAGCGCGCTTGCCTAGATGATGCATATATTTTATGACCTTGAAGGCACTTGAGTTATGTGTGGCAGGAAATACTCGCTGGAAGAGCATTCCATACTTTAGCGATTCACACACACACCTTTTTTTGTTGTTCTATTTTCGTATTTTAAAGTAGGATTATAGAAAGAAAGCTCAATAGACTTATCTGTAGCTCAATCGCGACGAGTAGGTATTAACATTTTTAGTTGCGTTACATAACAGAGATAGCTCGACTTTTATAATATACTTATTAAACTTTTATGAACATTAAAAAAATACTGGTTTGGCTACCACAATGGAGACAAAAAGCGGGACCAGTAGATGCCTAAAGATCTACCGAGGCTTGTCTTTAATGTTCACGCATTCACCGCCAACTTAAACCACCATTACACAAATTACAACTCTATTCCCATTTGGCAAGGTTCTTTTTACGCTGCGATTAAAACCACTTCACAAAAAACTACGACACAATGGTCTGAGCGTGGGTGGAAAATACTCAAGGGGTACTTGATAAAGCTGAAAGTCTCCAACTTAATACCTTTATCGTAATATATACTGCAAACTGAGATATGTAGGCCAATTCTTATGAAAGAACTAGAAGTTTAACTCGCTTTAATCCTCCACAGCAGGGCTAGCATGGGCCGGAGATAAAAATTTTATCCCCCGATTTTATCCACTGACAAGAGATAAAATTAACTTATCCACTTCTCAGAGCACGGCAACAGGGGAGAGAAGTTTATCCTCGTTTGACATTTCACGGGGACTCGGGGGACTATTTATCCACCGTTATTTAGCGTTTTTATTTATTTATTTAGGAATAAAATTTTTATCATTTCCTCGGGGAGAAAATTGTCTCGGCCCATGCTAGGGGGGCTGTAGTTAAATCTATGTGGTACAGTCTGTATCTAGCAGTTCTAGCACAAGTAGCTTGCGATATTCACCACACCACATAAATCTTCCAAATTGTTCTCAACTAGCTGATGCCCACGAGTACGTCCCGTGGATTGAGGTTTTTTGGGTCCCGCGGGAACTCCTTAGTTTTCCGGGATAAAAAGTAGCCAAAAGTACAGTAAAAGTGTTATTCCAGACTATAATCTATCTCTGTGTCAAATTTCAGCCGTTCGGGCGTGATTGAGTAACAAACATCCATCCATACATCCATACATCCATCCAAACTTTCGCATTTATAATATTTATTTAATTGATATTTGATGTACGTTTCAATCCGTCACCGGAGCATCTTCAGGAGCTGTTAACAATGGACGATTGTAAAGGCTTACCACGTTTTATCGAGAATCTTGTCAAAATTACGCACTAGCTCTCAGAGTACAAGTGTTAGGAAGTAGGTCACAGAGATTCTCAAGACAATGGGAGGCACAAAACGCTTTGATAAACGACACAGTGATGAGTAGGTGGAAAACCCTGGAAAGCCCTGGGAAATTAAACGCGGGCTGCTATGACAAACGAGCTCGCAGTGGAACGCTAAAAGAAAGGCATTTTGTTATTTTCCTTATTCAATTTACTGCTGTTCTTAATGGTAGAGAATCGTTCGGTAGCCTTACCTTAATAGTAGTGTTTAAGAATAGTTATGGATAATTTTTTGACTAGTTGAGCAGGCTGACTTGGGCTCCGTGGGTGGAAATTCTGAAAATTATTCATCTTTGGGGTTTACGGTTCAAGGGTGAAAACAAACCATGGACAATATTTTTGTTTGGCGGAGAAAAAGTCCACATCATTCACTCTTATACAGAACGCGGACACCAATAGCGATTTCCAGTTACGAAAGATTTTTATTTGTTTTAGACTGCTGAAACTAAACCCTGCAAGACAAATAGTAAAACATATTGTATGTTTTTGCAGAGTAACGAATTTTAAATTTAATATCTATTTCTGACCCAAGAAATAATTTTAAAAAATCGTACCCAAGCGGAGCCAGGGCGGGTTAGCGAGTATATCAATAATTTTTCTATTTACTCTAGCTCAAGCGGCAGGCAATAAAAGCCCGTTTATTAGTGAATGTTTCGTTCTGACAAATGCAAGCTATTTGCCGGCCGGTGAGTTGTGGCGGTAAATCGCACTGCGGTAATAAGAGAGCGCACGCGACTCTCGCTACAGTATCATAGCCGTATTTTGTGATACAAACCCTTCTCTATTTACTTAGTACCTAATACAACTAGTGTTTCTTGCCACGTATAACTTAAACAACTTCGAGGCAAAAGTTAATAGGCATCTTCTAGGAAAGCGCGTTCCAACCGAGACCTCATCTTTGCTTTGCACTAAGCATGACTGTCGTCAAGCGCTAGGATATTTTTCAATAAAAAAAATTGTAAGGCTTAGGTAATATACCGATTTAAATGGTAAATACAATTTTAATGGTTATTTTTCTATTTACTCTTGCTCGAATGGCCAGCAATAAAAATTAAATTAGTGAATGTTTCGTGTTCTGACGAATGCAAGCTATTTGCTGGCCGGTGAGTTGTGGCGGTAAATCGCAGTGCGGTAATAAGGGAGTGCACGCGACTCCCGCTACAGTATAAAATAGCTGTATTTAGTGATACAACTAAAACAGCACAAGGTAAGCACAGCGGAAGTATGTACCTATTCATACAAGGGGTTGACGACCACACAAATTACCGACCCGGCTACCATGACTGTTGTAGGACATGGAGGTAACTCTTGCCTATGACTGAGAGAGGAAACTGCAGAATATAAAGATAAGGGTGGCAGAATTTTGTATTGAAAATTCTGCCAGTTTCCTACGCCACGTCCCTGTCACCCCGTAGCGTTGGTGTGTCTAGACGCCTCCGTCGAACGAAATTGGTACGAATCTGGGGTATAGTTACAACTTTTTAAGTATATCGTATAAGTAGCATATTTACTACTAGCTGATGCCCGCGACTTCGTCCGCGTGGATTTAGGTTTTTTGGTTCCCGCGGGAACTCTTTAATTTTCCGGGAAAAAAGTAGCCTATGTGCTATTCCAGACTACAATCTATCTCTGTGCCAAATTTCATCCAGATCCGTTCAGCCGTTGGAGCGTGATTGAGTAACAAACATCCATACATCCACACATCCATACATCCATACATCCATACATCCATACATCCATCCAAATTTTCGCATTTATTTATTTGATTTCTATTGCCATATTTAGAATTCTGTATACGGTTTCTAATAAATTGACCTAGGCACTCGTACTGGTTTGTTAGTTTTGACGAATTATAGTGATTTACTAGAAGCAGTGAGTTTTAATGAAATGTTTTATTGCAGTAATAAGGGGGCGCACGCTACTAGGTCTAATTTAATTTTTTGTGCTATAATTTCTTTAATATACTAGTTTTGCATACTAATGACTTCATAAACCTAGCATGTTCATCATATTTTTTAGTTTAAAATACTTTTGGCCATGCTTTTTGAAAGGAAAGCTGATCAAATAATAATGTAATGTAATAAATAAATGCGAAAGTTTGGATGGATGTATGGATGTATGGATGTATGTATGTAAGGATGTTTGTTACTCAATCACGCTCCAACGTTTGAACGGATCTGGATGAAATTTCGCACAGAGATAGATTATAGTCTGGAATAGCACATAGGCCAAGTCCCCGTGAAATGTCAAACGGGGATAAACTTCTCCTCTCCCTTGTTGCCGTGCTCTGAGAAGTGGATTAGTTAATTTTATCTCTTGTCAGTGGATATAATCGGGGGATAAGATTTTTATCCCCTGCCCATGCTAGGGGGGCTGTATTATAATAGGTTGCAAAAACTAAATAAGCATATTATCTCGTTCTTAAAACTAGGTTTGTATAGGTATATAAATAGTATCTATGTAAATTTTGGTTATTTAGTATCCACATCTAGGTCCAAATTTAAAATTAACTTAATTGTTTAGACGTGACTAGTATCTATAACCTGTGCCCGTTTTTCTCGTGTGATCTAATGCGGAGGCTCAAAGCATAGAGTAGGTACTTATTATTAACCAAATCCTCTTATTATAATTGAAATTAAATGAAAAATTAGATAATCCATACTTCCATACTAATATTATAAATGCGAAAGTGTGCCTGTCTGTCTGTCTGTCTGTCTGTCTGTCTGTCTGTCTGTCTGTCTGTCTGTCTGTCTGTCTGCTACGCTTTCCCGGCCCATCTTTTCAACCGATTTTGCTGAAATTTGGTATAGAGGTAGGTTATATCCCAAGAAAGGACGTAGGCTACTTTTTATCCCGGAAAATTAAGGAGTTCCCGCGGGAATCAATAAACTTTAATCCATGCGGACGAAGTCGCGGGAATCATCTAGTTATAATATACTAGCTGATGCCCGCGACTTCGTCGCGGGCATCAGTCGGATTGAGTTTTTTGGTCGCGTCGTCGGATTGAGGTTTTTTGGTAGGATAAAAAGTAGCCTATGTGCTATTTTATTCTATACACGTCATGAAGAACTCATTCAATGAAATTGAATTTACAAACGGTACAAAGAACCAAATTTGCTCATAACGCCATACAAAGCCGTCCCAGCAGTACGATATAAACAGTCGTATTGTCATCACGTCGGATTAATTATGTAGGCCCATTTCTTTGATCACCAAAAATGAATAATGCTTTATATAATACTAGCTGATTCCCGCGACTTCGTCCGCGTGGATTGAGGTTTTTCGGTTCCCGCGGGAACTCTTTAATTTTCCGGGATAAAAAGTAGCCTATGTGCTATTCCAGACTATAATCTATCTCTGTGCCAAATTTCATCCAGATCCGTTCAGCCGTTGGAGCGTGATTGAGTAACAAACATCCATACATCCATACATCCATACATCCATACATCCATCCAAACATTCGCATTTATAATATTTATTTGATTCCCCAACCGCTGTGGGAACATCGCAATGCGGCACAATAAAAGTCAACACGCGATAAGCTACGCCATAAAATGCTTCTTAATATTTTATTATCTTTATAGCTTTTTATTCTATGCCAAGCCGCGATAGTGAAGTTAGCAGAATTAATTTCAAATAAACCGACCATGTGCGAGTCGGACTCGCGCACCGAGGGTTCCGTACAAACCTGTAGTAAGTTTTACGATTTATGACGTATTAAAAACAAGACGAAATGAACCGCAAAACTAACTTTGTTTGTAGAGGTTTATTGTTAATATCAAAAAAACTATTTATTTTTCCTGTAAAATATACATAAGCTTCTATTGACCATAATTATTTCAGATTTTTCAATTGGTGAACTTCGGAGATAAGGGGGAGGAATGGTTTTTTTTTCGACATTTTGCCCGATAAATCAAAAACTATTATGCATAAAAATAAATAAAAATCTGTTTTATAATGTAGAAGACTATAGCCCTTTCATATCCCACTCAGTATAGTTATCATACTTTGAAATTTCAAACCCCCGATTTCGAAAACTATTTTTAGTTTATTTAAAAAAGGGGGACTTTTTAAATTAAAATAAAAATAATTTTCGATTTTTTTTATTTTAATGATGTTAGGTTACTAGTATACACAACTACCTATTCCAAATTTCATGTCGATAGCTTTAATAGTTACTGAAATAATCGACTGTGACAGACGGACGGAGAAAGTCGCACCATAAGGGTTCCATTTTTACCATTTTGGTACGGAACCCTAAAACTAAAAAAACATGACGAAATCACAGTACCGTGAATAAAAGTAACATTTATTTGGTTTATTTACTGAAAAACTTCTAACGTTTGTGTGTTTTTATTTAAATGTAAAACTAGCTGATGCCCGCGACTTTGTCCGCGTGGATCGAGGTTTTTTGGTTCCCGCGGGAACTCTTTAATTTTCCGGTATAAAAAGTAGTTGTGTTATTGCAGGCTATAATCTATCTGTGCCAAATGTCATCCAGAAAGTTATTGTAGCTACTTAACTAATTTCATCAGTATAAGTCTTTTTTAGATTAAAACGTTCTACAATACTATAATCTTCCACATAACACAACACAACATCTTTCCATGAAACGCCTCTAAATCGTGTACTTAATTTCCTGAAGTACTCTTCGCAAGTTAAACTTGAAACGGCGTATGAAGGTATATCGCGCTCAAAGTCGGGAAGGATTAAAGATAAGGTTGAAAGAGGCCGCCAATTCAAAAAGGGGTTAAAACGGATCTCCCTTACAACGGGATAACCCGCAAAAATACGTTTGAAAAGGGTTGAATATAGGCCTAATGGAAAACGGCACGAAAGTGTACTTGAACAAAAACTCCAAAATATCCCATTAGGGTTATTAACAGATTCATGATTTTTGATTCTCTCTGAAATGGTAGCATAAAGTTTTATTTGGGCAGAAGAATTTTAACCAATCGAAAGTAACAAAATAATGGCCTCAAAATGTTGGTAAAATCGTATGCTAATAAGCACTTAGTATAGCAATTAAGCTTTTGCAAGGATAATTAATGAGAAAAAATTAAAAAACTTGAGTCCAGCCTGCCAATCTTTCGAACAAAATTTAGCCAGTGTCACCAGCTGTAAGGTATTATGGACGTGTCAATCAAAGAGGGGCGTTAGGCATGCACTGATTTATTCTCAGATTATTAGTAGAGTAGAGTTAAGTTGAGTTTTTTGATTCCCTCGGGAACTCCTTTATTTTCCGGGATAAAAAGTAGCCTATGTCACTCTCCAGATCCTCAACTATACTCCGTCGATCCGTTGCTCCATTGCGGCGTGATTGAAGGACAAACCAACAAACAAACACACTTTCGCATTTATAATATTAGTATGATGACATATGACATTCAATATCTATCAATTATAAGCATACCCTCATATCTTCCCCCTTTAAAATAAACAAGGAACTTCGTTCCAAAATAAACTATGTATGGACATTATCCTTCCTTTCAAAATTAAACAAATTCAACTTTAATATAATATATTTTAACAAAACGTCATCTAGTTTAATCTTATTTATGTAGGTGTGTACAATAACACACAGAGAAGGGTTGAGATTAAAGACTATAATTTACGATGGTCATTAAGATAGTGTGCGTCCAACTTTGGGAACAAGCGCGTTTCGCAGCTCCAGATAGCGGCGGGGATGTTTCGTAGTGGCCGTAACTATTCGTAGCTCTCGTAGAACGCGTAGCTTGTGGGGTGCTACGAGTTACGACACGTAGTTCGTTACAGGTTCTTGTGAAGTTGTTGAAATATATTTTTCAATACACTTGCTCGCAAAATGCACTTACAGAGGCAGTAAACAGAGCTTGTAAGTTAAATTTACTGCCCTCGTGCTTTTTTTTTGCAGAATTTACTGCCCTCGTGCAATTTTTTTGCAGTTTTTTTTTAATTTTTGTAAGGCCACTTTACTTCTAAATAAAAAGTTTTCTTGAAAGAAGGTTCATATTGATATTGACTTTGTATGTAGAAAACTTAAAAAATAATAACATTTAGATGTGGATTGATGAAATTAATTCATGAAATTAAAAATTGTATTTAATTTAGTTAATTAAAATTGTTTTAAGTTTTATAAATCAAAAAAGTAAAGGCTGAATAGTTAGTCCAGGCTGATAGTTAAGAGCTAGAACCTAGAGCCATGAAGCCAATTAAAAAAAAAGCCATTACAACAACGCGCCGTAGATACTAAATCTTTAATCTGTGCGCGCTATTTTTAAAAGTTTCATTGAGTTTTTCTTATAAATTATTAAATAAATATTAGTGGTTTAAATAATAAAATTAAATCAACAATTAGGTATTTTAGATGTGAGAAAAAAATCGCGCTATTAATAGCCGCCAAAAATCTCGAAATAAGTACGGGCGTGAGAAACCATTTTCTAGTGAGTACCTTGTACATACCTACTCGAGTTTTATTTTCAAGTTTTCTCACAAATGTATTGAAAAATATCGTGTGATACACGGGCGTTAAGGTTTTAACAAACTCGTGACGATGGTCAGCCCTCGACTGGCGTCATCGGGCTGACATTAGTCAACTCGTATGTAAAAACCTATTTACCGCCCTTATATCACAAACTACTATTGTGCAAGCGCAGTTATAATAATGAGGATGATGCCAACTCAATCAAATCAGCAACTCTTTATCAAACTTAAAAATGCCACCCACTAGACCAACGAGGCAGTCATAGAGGCATACGCATACATAATTCACATTTTATAGTAAAAATTTTAGATCTATTCTCGTTCTATTCCAATAATTATGATTTGATTCAAATGTAGGCTAATATGATTATTTTCTTGACTAACCGGCTTCGCATCCAGCAACCTACAAGTCAGTGTAATACTTAACGACCATTACCTATTATGTGGTAATACTTACTTGTTACGAAGCATATGCATTTTATATTACATACAAATTGTTACATTTTTCTGTTTTTGAAAAGAGCAACTGCCAAGTTTCTTGCCGGTTCTTCTCAGTAGCATCTTTCCGAACCGGTGGTAGATTCTTACGACTTATCATAAGTGGCACAAGTTATCCTAGATGAAATAAATCATTTCATTTCATTTTATATCAAAAGTGTTCAGTTCAAAACCAAAGTTTAAATATCTACACATATAGGTACTCTGCACAAAGGGAATAATATCATGGGTATATTAAACAAATAGAAGCAGGGAAATAGAAAGCTTAAATTCCATAGGGGCGTAACCAATACAAACTGTTTGATATAACGTCAATGATTCAACAATTTGTATTCGTACCCTTCACTGTATTTCGTACATTTTCCCATTTGATTGATAATAATATGATGGGTTTTATTTATCGGTATAATTATTTATCGAGTAAAATCTTTATTAATATTATAAATGCGAATGTTTGGATGGATGGATGGATGTATGGATAAAATGATATTTTTTTATTATTTAATTTCAAATCTAAGCACAATCTGTGTGACTTATGATAAATCAAGACTCTACCAATGGTACCGATAGTTTGTAGAAATAAAGTAAGATTACAATTATCCGAAATTTCAGGTTTTTCCACACATACGTGACTCAGTCAGTCAGTTCTGAAAAATTAGATTGATTTACCTATTGACCTTGTTGAACGGTGAATAAATACTTTCATCATCATTTTACTACGTATTAAACTAAACTTAGGTAAGGTATCAAACGGGATTAAAAAATAATGAAATTCACGCAGACGAAGTCGAGGAAATAAGCTAGTATACAAATATATTCAGGAAATAGAAAGCTGCGATCCCCTGGGGCTCTACCATAGAAGCAATATATTTCAAATATTCAACATGAATTTCACAATTTGTAGACGGGTAATATTTATGAAAATACATACCTATTACCCATTTACATTCGAAGTTTGTCAACGCCGCGGCGCTTAGAACCTAATAATGAATGCAAAGAATCAACTTCATAAAGAGCTCTTCCCTCTTTATTTGATGATTAATGTGAGATTCAAAAGTTCACTGACTTATTTATGAATGTATGAATTCTTTAAATACTTATTGATAGTAATAATGATAATATACATGGGATCTTCTCATACCAGGGCACGTTTGGAACCCTCGTAGCTTTAGTTTTAAGATACCGTAACTGATTATCACCATCATATATGTTTATAAGTACCTTATGGACGTCAATAAGTATACATTGTACCTAAATCAGTTTTAATAATTTAATCCAGTTGAATTATATTAACACTTAATACAATATTAAAATGCTAAAAACTAAATATTAAACTAACCATAAAATAAATCTAAAACAAATCCTTATTTAATACCTACTAACAATAAAATAAAAATAAAAATAAACCCCTAATCAAAAAGACCACCCCTGGTTGCCCCTGGGCCAAAGGTACCCATCAAGCTTGCAGCATTGCCACGCTGAATGGCGATGGATAACCTTTGTACCTAAATTGAATAAATATATTTTTGCTTGACTTGACTTCGTTAAAACTCTTATTTCTTTTTAGATCAATGAGAAAACAAAAGTAATCTTTTAGTCCACAGATACAGACAGATACAAAGACGGATACGCTTTCGCAATTATAACACTAGCTGATGCCCGCGACTTTTCCGCGTGGATTGAGTTTTTTTGGTTCCCGCGAGAATCCTTTAATTTTCCGGGGTAAAAAGTAGCTTATGTGTTATATTATGAGACTATCTCTGTAACAAATTTCATCCAGATCCGTTCAGCCGTTCTGGCGTGATGCCATAACGAATAGCCATCCATCCAAACTTTCGCATTTATAATATTAGTATAGACTAAAGCCTATACGTACCTATACTGTAACTATAACAGCGTTATGAACTACACTACATTACCTGGATAAGCTGGATTTGGAATTTGTTAGTGAAGCTTCCAAACTAGGTAATAATAAAATCAGTGAAGGAGGAACTTCACAGCGAGGGGGGTACGGGGTAGAGGGGAGGGGGAGGAGGATGTCGTGAGTTCAGCATCGAGTTGGCAGCTTATTTCGGTGTAACGTGAAAAGCGGATTTCCGCTCACTGCGGTGTGGAGGAGACCTTCTTTGGCAGCCACTAAAATGGCGACCACTTTTCCTATTTAATTTTCAACTTAGGATTTTGTAAATTTTATGACAATTTAGCCCTCAACCTATCAACTGGAACACAAACTGTATTAATCAGCTTTTCAGAATTACTAAAGTATTTAGTTAAATAAGCAAATAAAATGTTTTATATAATTTCCTACTTTAAATTATAGTAGTACATACTAAATACCATAAATAAATATAATAGTAGTACTACCGGCAAAGACGTGCCGCCAAGCGATTTAGCGTTCCGGTACGATGCCGTGTAGAAACCAAATAGGGGTATGGGTTTAATTAACTGCCATGCCTCTAACAGGTTAGCCCGCTACCATCTTTGACTGCATCATCACTTACCATCAGGTGAGATCGCAGTCAAGGGCTAACTTGTAGTGGATTAAAAAAAAAAAAAAAAATGATGCCAGCGACTTAGATTTTTTGTAGCATTTCCTACACTCTCTCTGCGTCGTATTCCTAATTACTGAGGGTCATGACCCCTTTCAATTAATCAAATAATGGTAGGAGAGTATTTGAACTTTTAAGTTTTTGTAACGATTATTATCAGATGTTAGTGATAATAACCGGGACCCACGGCTTAACGCATGCTCTCCCAGGCACGGAGGAAACAAAAAGGCCCAATTCGGACTTTCAAAGGTCACCCATCTAGATATTTACCGGCTTGGTACAACACGGTCTGATAAGCGTTGTCGGAACTGGGCCACTCGTCCCTCTCCTACACAATTAATTACAAATGAAAGCCTAATTTTAAATTAGAAGATTGCCCTCATTGCGACGTATTTCTCATGGCCCAGTTTTCCTCCCACATCTCAGAGGTGCGCTCGTACTATGAACCGCCGCCAAAGAAGCAGCTTTCCACACGTCCCTACCTTTTGACGGTGAATCTCCCAGTCGCCTTTTGATTAGTCACTTAGCAGAATTGATGAGAGATCTCGCATTTCCAAAGTGTACTTACACGGGGAAGGAAAAAGGTTGTGTATTTTGTACGACTCATACGTTATTCACTCTTGGAATAAGATTAGGTTATTTAAAACTAGGCGATGCCCGCGACTTCGTCCGCGTGGATTAAGATGTTTTGATTCCAGCGGGAACTCTTTTTTCCGGGATAAAAAGCCTACGTTCCCGGGATGTTACCTACCTCTGTACCAAATTTCATCAAAATCAGTTGAGTAGACAGACAGACAGACAGACACACTTTCGCATTTATAATATTAGTATGGATATAAATGTTGTTATTTGTTTATACATATTTCGTAAGATAAATTAATTCCTTATCTAGTCGTTAATTGGGTTTCTAGCACTTGATATGGTATCAATAGTATACTCGTAAAAGTAAATGTCAGCTGTCACACTTCCGTATGATATATACTCGTAAATTATAAAGAAAACTTATTTTAATATATTATATTTTATAATTATAATTTATAATGTTAAATTAAATTAAATAAAGTATGGAGTATGCATTCCGATTTTATTCGTATTGATTTAGGTTTTTAAAAATGATGTGAGATTTTACTGAGTTTTCGAGGATGATTTCAAACTCAGTCATGTTTTTTTTTATTCAAATAAACTTTAAAAAGTGCTTCTGAATCGTCGAGTGAATCTACCAGTGGTTTGGAGAACCATTCCTACCGAGAAAAAGCAGGAAGGAACTCGGTGGTTGCTCTTTTGAATAAAATAATTTACAATTACATCAACGTGTAAATACATAAGTAACCGCAGTCCTTAGCATTGCTGGAGCGAGTCAAATCCATGCTCTTTTATCATCTAATAATCAATCAAATATAAATATTATAAATGCGAAAGTTTGGATGGATGTATGGATGTATGGATGGATGTTTGTTACTCAATCACGCCCCAACGGCTGAACGGATCTGGATGAAATTTGGCACAGAGATAGATTATAGTCTGGAATAACACATAGGCTACTTTTTATCCCGGAAAATTAAGGAGTTCCCGCGGGAAACGAAAAACCTCGATCCACGCGGACGAAGTCGCGGGCATCAGCTAGTTATTCAACAGTATAAAAAGCTTTTTATGCAGCATACCTACTTTTCCCGAACTGGACTGCCTCGTTGGTCTAGTGGTTAGCATGTTCGACTGCGGCCGACGAGGTCCCGGGTTCGAGTCCCGGGTCGGGCCATAATTAAGTATTGGGTTTTTCTGTCTAAAAATTCTCACATGAACACGATAATAGTCGTTAAAGCCCGCCCACCCGCATTGGAACAGCGTGGTGGGTCTAAGCTCTAATTCCCACACTCCTATGAGAGTGGAGGTCTGTACCCAGCAGTGGGACGTTAATGGGCTGTAGTGGTGGTGGATACCTACTTTTAATGGATTGTATAAACTTGTGTAAAGGCAAGTTTAAAATAGGTTGTGGAAATATAGAATGGAGTGATCATTCTGACGAGCATTTTCATTTGATTTCATGTAAAGCGTGGACTGAATTTCACAGAGCTATCAAGTATTAAAAGAGTGTTTAAAACATTAATATATTATTTGCAGTAGGCACTGAGAACTGACTGACGCGGCAGAATCTTATTCATTCCGTTTGACTAGCTCCGGTTAGGGCCACGCTTTGAACTGACATTGATTGAATCGAGAGTAAATTGGATGAACCACCTACATCTATTTAGCGTAAAGACCTGTCCGTCGATCTGTCTAAAGTATTATAAGGGTTTACGTATACCTTAAGTTTTCCAGGTTATCCTTTATAATATACTAGATGATGCCCGCGACTTCGTCGGCGTTGTTTTTTTTTTTTTTTCCACTACAAGTTAGCCCTTGACTGCGATCTCACCTGATGGTAAGTGATAATGCAGTCTAAGATGGTGGCGGGCTAACCTGTTAGGGGCATGGCAGTTATATTAAACCCATACCCCTATTCGGTTTCTACACAGCATCGTACCTGAACGCTAAATCGCTTGGCGGCACGTCTTTGCCGGTAGGGTGGTAACTAGCCACGGCCGAAGCCTCCCACCGGGCCAGACCAGGGAAAATTCAGAAATTATAAATTCCCAAATTGACCCTGCCGGGGATCGAACCCGGGACCTCCGCAGGTTAAGACAACAGCGCTCAACATTGCGCCACGGAGGTCGTCAAACTCAAAACCTAGAAGTTCCGCCAACAGAACTATTATAGGACTAGCTGATGCCCGCGACTTCGTCCGCGTGGAATAAGCGTCTTCCATTCCCACGGGAGCTCCTTGATTTTCCAGGATAAAAAGTAGCCTATATCACTGTCCAATCCTTTACCTGTACAGAAATCACGTCAATCCGTTGCTCTGTTGCGGCATGATTGAAGGACAAACCCACAAAATCCCATCCACCCATCATTACTTGACATCAGGTGAGATCGCAGTCAAGGGCTAACTTATAGTGGATTTAAAAAAAACTATGGTATGTCGGTTGTTGGAGCTGGTATGGGTAATGATATTATTATGTTTTTTTTTATTTTTATTGGTGATAGGCTTGCGCTTGACGACAATCATGCTTAGTGCAAAGCAATGATGAGGTCTAGGATGAAACTTATGTATTATGTAGAGTGAAAAGTTAAAATAAATCATTATATCCGCGAACACTTTTGTATCGCAGCGCTGGCAGTGATGGATGGCTTTCACGGAACATTCATCAAAAACTGCAAGCGAGTCTCATTGCAATTCAAATGATATATATTCAGGGGAAATTGAATTTTGTTTAAAATTATAGGTACATTATTGAAATATTTCTCTCACACGCTGGTATTTATAAGTGAATAGGGTAAAAACTCAAAGCCAAATATTAATGTACTAGATGATGCCTCGCGACTTCGTCCGCGTGGATTGATGTTTTTTTTTGTTCCCGCGGGAACTCTTTAATTTTCCGGGGTAAAAAGTAGTACATGTGTTATTCCAGATTATAATTTATCTCTATGCCAAATTTCATCCAGATCCGTTCAGCCGTTCTGGCGTGATTGAGTAACAAACATCCATCCATCCATACATCCATCCATCCATCAAAACTATCGCATTTATAATATTATATATAGTATACATATAGATTGTATTTTAGAATGAAATATTTCTCTCACACGCTGGTATTTATAAGTGAAAGGGTAAAAACTCAAAGCCAAATATTAATGTATTAAATTCGTTATTTTATAGAAACTCGGTATTTTATAGAAACCTTTCAAGTCGTCGTCAAGCTATTTAATCGCAAAACACTTTGACGTGCTTTTCAGCATTTCATATGCAAGGAGATTGACATATTTACTTATTTCCATGAAATTGGATTCTTTTGGTACAAATTGGTCAAGAAATCACACCACGCAACTATTCATTACAAACTTTAGCCCGACTATTCGAAAAAATTTCAGACCTTAATTTTTTGTTCATGTGAAATGTAGCCTATGTCACCCGGACTATAATAACGAATCGGTTGACACCTCATTTATCAAAATCGGCTCAGTAGTTTAGACACTACAGTGAAACATACATACGTACTTTCTTCTGGCATTGCCGTAGTCGAATAAAAATATTTTAAGCAAGGGTAAGTAATTCCTGATCTCATTTAAAGCACCTTGTTCTTGGAATGTTGAGTGAAGATATGTATTTGTCATAGGGTTGCTTGAAAAAACATAATATACTCTAGGGATGAACGTCAAGTATAAACATTTCATCTTTTAGGCTAATTAGATTTTATAACAATTTTCATGGACGTAGAAATAATATGTTAAACATACCAAAAATGTTCCTACCTAATTATTAATTAAATAACGCTTGAAATAATTCCCCAAACAAAAAGCTTTCGTTGAACAAACCTTCAAGTATATTAACGTTCTGTGGGAGATCAAAGAAAGCGAAAAAAAAAATTACGCAAAGTACATTTTCGTGTATTAATTAAAATTCTGTACATACGAGAGGCAAAGTGCGCCGTCACGTGATTGGCGGTGAGGGGGGAGGGGGTGAGGAAGGTACGAAAGAGGGGGGGGGGGGGGGGGGGTTGATTAATTCGTTTAATTAAAGCGGAGGCCATCGAAACGTGTGCTTATATCGGGAATTAATATTTTTTGCCCGCAGCCGGTGGGCTGTCAATCTAATTAATGACCTATTGTGCCGCAGAGGGCTGCTGGGCGGTTTATTGGAGTTTTACACGGATTTTTCCGATGAAACTGGGGAATACGAGAAGCAATTAATCAGATTTCGATTTATTACGCGTAATTTTTAAAAATCTTTTGACACTTTTAAAGAACTTGATATGTTGAGTGTACTTCAAAGTCTAATCATTCCGTTGGCAGTGACGTCACCCGGGTCACAGATGAAAATCAGGCACAAAGCTGAACTGTACACCCATTCTGGGTGGTGTCACAGGCAAACATATTCTTATGTACAATTTTATTGTATGTTACATGTTGGTCTGTATCACCATTGTGGAATAAAAATAGATATTTTCTTTCTTTCTTTCCCCTTGGAATAAGAAAAAAACAATCCACGCCGACGAAGTCGCGGGCATCATCTAGTATTCAATAACAGCAGACGGTATTGTATTACGGTATTGTTTTAGTCTGGGTTATGTTATCGTACAGTTGGTTGTAGGGACGAACAAGGGACGGCATGCGGCCTTATTACAATATTCAGAGCAATCCGACCTCGGGCTTGACAGGGTCGAGAGCTTGAGGGCATTCCTCTCAGCTGTTGACGATATACCAAACATTTTTGTTCTCGGATAACGGTGAAAATGGTTTGCGCCCAGATATATTATCTCATATGTAAATATAATATTTTGCTTCATTGAGGCTCACGAATTTATTATTTCTGAATGTTTTCTGGTCTGGCCTGGCTTTGGCTGTGGCCAATTGCACCCCTATCGGCCCATACGTTGTTTTCCTTCACCGCTAGAGCATGTGTCTATAGAACGATTGAGAAAAATATATATTGAGATAAGATGTTTTCAAGAGCTTTAAGCAGCCGAAACACAATTTAACCCTTTGACGACCAAGGGACGTATTTGTCCCCAAACCTAATTTCAATCGTACAAAAAAACTAAGAACTATAGATTATTATTTTAATGGATAATATATTTTTGAGGATAGTTTTTATAATTTTGATATCAAATTTGACTCCTAATTGTCATATTTCATAGTAAATTTAGTGCCGCAATTAGCAGTTCGTGAAGTCGCTAGTTCATCATTTTCGAAAAATCAAAACTATAACATAAATTGTTTATGTAGTTGTAACATTATAAAAATATTATTGTCTAGTAAGTAAATAACTATTTGGTACTTGTATCAAATGGTTACATAACTAATTTACTTTGTTAGCTCGTGAAAACAAAAAGGGACACCGGCGTCCCTATGGGCGATAACGGTAATAATCTATCAAAAAAGTCTCCTATTTGATTTGATATTTTTATCGCATCTACCTTCATTTTGAACATAATTTTGGCAGATAATGGTGCGCAAGGTATGTGAAATTTTCGTACTCAGCGAAAATGAGATCCATAGAATTTACTTGGGTGAAAATAGTGATGACGAAGATTCATTATTACTTGACGAAAATGACAAAAAGTTTTTGATGTTGCATGATGATGAAGGTATCCAAAATGTTGAGATTGAGTTTTCATTGTTTCCGGAATCTTCTAAATTGCTAACAGCTACACCTTCTACATCGAAACCTTCAACATCAACAGCTGCAGATCTCATCCCAGACCAGATCCTGCAGACCCATCGTCACCAACTAGCAGTTTCTAAGTGGAATCATAGAAATTATGTTCCATATATTTCTCACAATGACGGCAAAGTGCAAATATGTGAAGAAAGTGTTTCCGATTCAATGGCACCTTTAGATATTTTAGTTCCATAGCTATTTTTGAAGTGTTGCTTCAAAAAATAGAAAGTCAGAACTCAAAGTCAGGTATGCTCAACAAAACGGCTGAGAATTATAATCGGAAACATATAGGAAATGAAAGCATGCCTGGCATAAATTTAGTTGGATTCATCATCCTGGTCATCATCAGGTATCATGTTTTGCCACCAATTACAGATTATTATTGGTATATTGATTGAGATATGGCAGTTCCCTATGTATCCAACGTTATGCCAAGAACTCGTTTTGAACATGAATACGCAGTGATTTATTTGTTTTACTTGTGGTATAGGTATGGCATGTAATACTATGCTTCATACACCGACTCAAGGAACTTTGCTGTCAACTTGAGCTGTAGGTAGCTCGAAAATTTACAGTGATCAGTAACTTTTGTGTAAGACAACGAGCTCCTCCTTATTCTCGACCGTAACTACTGCAACAGGAAGGTCTTAGAAACAATCAATGGCTTTTTTACCTGTCATGAATAAATCCTATAGAAAAAGATGAGTAAATTGTGCTGAAAAAAAAAATAGAAAATTGCACAAAAAATAAGTGTACCACAGGCCATGTGTGACATTCATTTGAGTTACACAGCTCACAGAAATAGCTTCACTGATTATAATTATATGTATTTATTGTTGTATTAACTAAAGATTTATAACAATAAATACATTGTTTATCACAAAATGCCATAAAAAGTCATAAAAAATTACAAAACTAACAAAAATAACGTGATTTCTGAATCATTGTTTTTGGGTAAAAAGTTACCTTTAACGCCCATAGGGACACATGTGTCCCAACGAATTCCAAAAAAACTACTAAATTTTAATTTATTTTTACTGTAGAATATGTTTACTAGACCCTAAATAAACCATAATTTATAACCAAAAACTTAAAATCACTTCTGGAAACCTTATGGTCCTGAAAGGGTTAAACTTAACTGCATTAATAAAAGAGCCTCGTGCCATTCCTATTATTATGTGATTAATGGAAAGGGGTCACGACCCTCACCAATGATGAACACGACGCAGAGTACCTGTATAAGTTTATTTTTTGAAGTGAAAGTTCTTTAGAATCGATAGCGATTTGAAGATTCGATGAAACTAAAAAGCGACACTAAAAAGAGACAAACATATTCATAAAGGATTTAGCGTGCGAGAGAATGAGATAGAATACAAGTTATATTTATTTCATTCTATCGTAGGCTACTTTTCTGAAGTTTCAATTCTGCCTTTAGCCGCGTTGAACACTTTTTGGTAGGGGAAAATCTTATGTGTTCGCGACACCGACATGCTGTGACGTATTTTTTTTTAATTATTTTAAATATTCGTATTTATATTGGCGTTTGAAAATTTAAAATTCTAAGCTATAAGTTTTCACTTCTATCGGCAGTTTCTATATTTTTTTCTAATTATTTCGTGTAACAGCACTTCGTTCGCGAATATACTCGTAATATGTTACCATGATGTTGACAAGTTGAGGCTCTCGCGAACGCATCGGGCCGCATCGCATCTCGGGGTGTAATTAAAAGTTATTCCGTGATTCCGCGAGCACACTCGTCCGCCGACATTCGCTAACGATACTCCGCCCGAGCATCAGGTACAGTGTAGACGCGGCTCTCAAATAAATTATGCTTTTTCAAAAAATTCAAAATTCAAATGTCTTTTTTTTTCAAATAAACTTTTACAAGAGGTTTTGAATCGTCGAGTGAATTTACCACTGGTTCGGGATGACATTACTACCGAGAAGAACCAGCAAGAAACTCTGTGATTGCTCTTTTGAAAAAAATAATTTACAATTTCATCACTAAGTAGATACTTAAAGAAACCGCTGTCCTTAGCATTGCTGGAGCGAGTCAAATCCATGCTCTTTTATCATATACATAATCTTTAACAGTATAATGAGCTTTTTCAGGAGCATACTGGATTTAATGGATTTCTTAAACTTGTGTAAAGGCAAGTTTTATAATTTTTAACTGGGGAAAGATGTTTAGGATAGTCGTAAAATTATAGCTAACGGTCATATTTTTATAGATGTTTACGAGGCTTCATCTTACCGGTACTTTGCTGGTACATTGCTGGTTTTAAATTTAACACCTGACCTATACTTTATTTCAGGCACGATGTAATTTTGTTGTACGATACGGAATATGATTTTCCACAAATAATAGCTATCAAACTTATATATTTTAGTGAATATATTATGTGAAGAACTGAAATGATGATACGGATTTGGGCAGTGGATACCCTAATAGAGTTATATTTTGTTCTACAATTAAATGAAATACCTAATAACTGAGATACTTAATTATTGAACCTATAGACTTGAGTCAATCTAGAGATTAAATTCTCAAATACTCTGACCAGGAATCGAATCCAAAACCTCACATTTATGTCTATACAGCGCTCAGACAGTGCGTCTGGTAGGTCATTAAAACTTTAGAAGTTTAGAGATACCTCATGTAGAACTCACCTGTAGGTATACATACAAACGAGTAGGTAGAGCGAGCTTGTGGGAATATTCGGGAGCATATTTGAGGTGAATGTTTTATGTACAAACTGTCGACCTCAAGGGAACTATTTTAGAAGCGCTCCGAGTTGCGATGAATTCTAAAATAACTGGAATTTTTTTATATCACTTGGTTCTTCTTTTAACTTATAAATATTTTGAGCGAAGTTAAGGCTTTGTGACATAAATAATTATTGATCTATACTATCAATACTAATATTATAAATGCGACAGTTTGGATGGATGTATGGATGGATGTTTGTTACTCAATCACGCGGCACGCCCGAACGGTTGAACGGATCAGGATGAAATGTGGCACAGAGATAGATTATAGTCTGGAATTACACGTAATATAAGCTACTTTTTATTCCGGAAAATTAAAGAGTTCCCGTGGGAACCGAAAAACCTCAATCCAAGGAATTCGCGGGCATTAAAATATAAATACTATCAATTTTACTGCCTTAGCCTGCTACCAATGCATACTTGGCCAACGTGGTGGACTATGGTCAAATCCTCAGATTGTAGGAGAGTAGAGGAGATTCGTACTTAGTATTGAGCTGGCAATGGGATGATGACTGTATGAGAAACGTCAAAATTAACTCTAAAATTGGATGGGTGACCGATTTCGCAATTTTCCTTAGAATAACTACTAGAAGGTGTGTTTCCAAACAACGCCTTCTCAAAACGCAAGCTACAAATTCGCTATGTGTGCTGTGTTTACTTGCCTCGTCACGCACACAGACGCAAACATAATGTTGCCAGTTTAAATGTTTTCCCCCTAAAAGTTGGGTAAGTAATTGGTTAGTTTGTTTGTAGCATTGTAGCTTCTAAAACTAAGTTAACCAGCTTTTTTCGGACTGCGCGAGCGTCGTACGATGCCATTTATGGCACCAATTGAATGGCTTACATTTCGCGAGTGCACTTGGTTTCTATAGGTAGTTATTCTAAGCAATTTTCGTTTTTTCCATGCCTTGTAGAGAAATTTGATGATCTTATGATCTTATATCTGCCTAACATCAGGTAATAATCGTTAACCTAAGAGTCAAAATGGTATTCTTAATCGAGTCGTAGATTCGCAGAAGGGTTTGTGAAACTTATGAAATGATTTATTTTCACGTAGGACAACTTGGTCACTTATGGTCTCTACCACCGGTTCGGAAAGCTGATTCAATACCAAAAAGGACCATTGTGTGAATTATGAATGAATGAAGTTAAAAAAAAAAAGAATGAAATTAATGAAGTAAAAGAGTTAGGAACAAAATAACAAAAACAGATTGCGCCTGTTTTTTTTATAATATTTAGAGAAGAGATGGTAACACGTATGTATGTATGTATGAATACGACCGCGTAAACAGAAGGCCACGTATCCAATTTAGTAACTTTTTTGTTAAAACATTCCGGGAACACGTTTTCCATCGTAAAATTTTATTGCAAATGTATGTGGCAGGGAATACCTACGCCATGGATATGAAAATATCAAGATTTGTATCTATACTTATAATAAAACTGTAACAGGTCCAATTCTGTACATTGAAGATATTTTGAAATTTTTTTTTGGAAGGCACTCATTAATCGATACTGAAGCCAAATCTGTAATTTTTTTCATTTTTGTCTGTCTGTCTGTCTGTCTGTCTGTCTGTCTGTCTGTCTGTCTGTATCTTGGCCGCGCATCACGCCGAAACTACTGAATGAATTCAAACGAAACTTGGCACGATTTGAGCCTATACTACGAGGTAGGACATAGGATACTTTTTATCCCGAAATTCTACCCCCGAAGGGGTGAAATAGGGGTTGAAAGTTTGTATGAAAGTCCTTAATTTCTCAAGTTATAGCCATGAAACTTGATATATGAGCTGCGGGTTGAAAATGGAGACATACGTGTTTCGCAGTTTTTGAAAATTTGACCCCCAAAAGGGTGAAATAGGAGATGAAAGTTGGTATGAAAGTCCTTCGTTTCTCAAGATGTTTTACAAGTTATATCAACGAAACTTTTTATTTTGGCTTACGGTAAAAAATAAAGAAGTACGTGTGTCACAGTTTTTCAAAATTCCACCCCTAAGGGGGTGAAATAGGGGTTGAAAGTTTGTATGAAAGTCCTTCATTTCTCAAGTTATAGCCATGAAAGTTGGTATATGCGCTGCGGGTTAAAAATGAAGACATACGTGTTTCACAGTTTTTCAAAATTTCACCCTCAAAGGGGTGAAATAGGGGTTGAAAGTTTGTATGAAAGTCCTTCATTTCTCAAGTTATATCGATGAAACTTGGTATATGAGCTGTGGGTTAAAAATGAAAACGTACGTGTTTCACAGTTTTTCAAAATTCCACCCCTAAAGGGGTGAAATAGAGGTTGAAAGTTTGTATAAAAGTCTGTCATTTCTCAAGTTATTTCGATGAAACTTGGTATATCCACGCGGACGAAGTCGCGGGCATCAGCTAGTACACGAATAAATACCGAAAGGCTGAAAAAAGCGTCAAATTAATTGTATTTGCTTCGTGCTAAAAAGCCATTTAAGCAAGCTCTTTAGCATCTTTAGAACTAATAAATAGCAATTTTGTGACTGCATCATGTATTTTTAATAGACTATAAATTCGGTGCATATTGAATATTGAATGTCTTTAAAAGGAAAAGACTAACTGACTGGTCTATCAACGCACAGATAGCTACTATGACGTAGGCATCCGCTTAGAAAGGATTTTTGAAAGTTCAAACCTTAAGGGGGTAAAATAGGGCTTTGAAATTTGTATGAAAATCGAACCTAATCGAAAACGAACTTTTAAAGATTCCAAAAACACGGCCATAATGCCTCACAATTAATACTGAAAATATTTTAATAAAAAAAAAAACGTTCAGTTGATTACCTTTTACTGACGCTAACCACATTGTGTCAGTATTGAAAAGTGATCTTTACATTATAGTCCAAACTCCAAAACACTATAACAAACTTAACTGACCCGTGACAGCGTTGCTAGTAGTTAAGAAAGATAAAATAAAAACAAAAACTAAACAGACATAAAAAATTGTTCTAATTTGGGCCACCGGGCCAGATGAGAGGCACAATTGTCTAAGCAAATCGTAATCATTTGACAGCTTAAAACGTATTACTCGAACTGTTTTAGGAGTTCATACATGCTTTCTGACGTGAAGGCATCTATGAACTCCTTAAATAGGTCGAGTTATCCGTTTGACAAACGATTACGATTACGATTTCCTTACACAATCGGAGGTAATTTTGACGGACTAATTACAGTATTCCCAAATTAATAATGCGCATAGAAATCTTCGTCACTGTTCGGCAACGGTCGTATTCCCCGAGCATCGGAAGACGATAATATGTATATAGAGTGGTTAAGTGCATTTTCTTCATGCATAATTTAGTAGAATTATTTGTTTTGTGCTAAAAGAGATAAATATTGACTTATCAGTAACAAAATTTGATTCGATAATTCCATGTAAGTAAATAGCGAAGATAACCACACGATTGCGAATATGCTACAATCTTTGTAGAATTGATTTGAATTGATTGAAGGGTGTGTAATAGCAGCTCCATATAATTCCACACGGAGATAACACGTGCAGTCACCACCAATATATAAAGACGACTGATTTACCTTTGACTGACCTGAGTGACCGGCGACCGCGCCGTCGACAGCCTGAATTGTTTTCGATTGTTTACACGTCATGATTGACGATGATTGATGATGATGATGACTCCTATTTCTTTCGAACAAGGTGCAAAATGCTTTAGGGCTCTTACGATTCAATAATTCGGGTGTTTCCGGGAATACGACAATTAGCGAAGATCTGCATGTGCATTATTAATTTGGGAATACTGTACGTATCTTAGGTTTCAGTATCCACGCCCCAAAACTCACATCACAGTTTCCTCGCCTATGAAATTTGTTATGCATATTCTTGCTCGGAGCTTATCCCAGAGCATGGGATGAGTGTCTGTATTACACGCGTTCCAGTCAATTCCTATATGTACCCTTGTATTACTTTACTTTACTGCTACATATCGTATGTAATAGACTCGGTTTATAAAGAAGAGGTAAAAAAATTGCAGAGACGTGCGCTAATAGCTTCATTTACGTTTGATCATCATAGTGCAATATTATAGCATGGTTCAATAATCCATCCATACTAATATTATAAATGCAAAAGTGTGTCTGTCTGTCTGAAATTTGGTATAGAGGTAGGTTACATCACGGGGAAGGACATATGCTACTTTTTATCCCGGAAAATATAGGAGTTCCCGCGGAAATCATAAAACCTTGATCTAGTAAATACTAACATTATAAACGTGTCCTACGATGTCTTGGCCCATCTTTTCAACCGATTTTAACGAAATTTAGTACGGAGAAACAACCCGGGGAATTTCGTTTCCGTAGATTTGGGTTTTTGAAAAAATCCTTGCGAAGTCTTTGATGTTGGGAGATAAAAATCCTATGTCCTTCCACGGGATGCAATCTATCTCTTTACCCAATTCAGTCAAAATAGGTGAAGCAGATATGGACCGTGAAAACGTAGCAGACAGACAGACATTAAAATATTCAGTTAATGTTAATGATATCCTAAATACAGGTAACTAGTTAGGAGTCAGACCTACCACCAACGCAAATGGCCAAATTATAACGTAAGTCCAACTTTTATGTTATTTTTATTGTTCATATTATTTGTTTCGTGGGTTTCTTGTTATTATTGTTATACATAATAAAAACTAGCTAATGCCCGCGACTTCGTCCGCGTGGATTGAGGTTTTCGGTTCCCGCGGGAACTCTTTAATTTTGTGGGATAAAAAGTAGCCTATGTTCTATTCCAGACTATAATCAATCTCTGTGTGTGTGTGTCCAGATCTGTTCACCCGTTGGAGCGTGATTGAGTAACAAACATCCATACATCCATACATCCATCCAAACTTTCGCATTTATAATATTTATATATGTACGATGTAGTATATATATATTAGATAAATAAAAAATAAATGTTTAAAAATACATCGCAGAAGGTGTGGACCTTCTGCAGTCTGCACACTTCATAAATACCTGATGCGTCATACACGCCCAGTGGCAAGCCCGCGGACCTTATCAAAATTTTAATACCCTCATTATAATAAGGATGGCCGCGGGACAGAATACGTTATAGTGATTAAGGGCAGTCATTAATTATACCACTGGACATTTTGTGGCATATTTTGGGCAGCTAAGCGGATTTCATAAGGGGTGATAGACTAGTGGTTTAAACCCCCGACCCCCTATACGTTCGAGTCGCGAGTTCGATTTGGGCACGGGAACTTTCGGAGTTATGTGCGTTTTAAGAAATTAAATATCACTTGCTTCAAATGGTGAAGGAATACATCGTGAGGAATCCTGCATGCCTCGAGAGTTCTTCATAATGTTCTCGAAGGTGTGTGAAGTCTGCCAGCCAGCAGCGTGGTGAACTTTTTTTTAAAGTGAAAAACTTCTTTAGCCGCGTTGAGCACTTTGACCCTGGAGTCGATAGAAGGTGCATTTTAAAAGCTTTCTGTATACTTATCTCAATTTTGGCATGTGTGTGGATTGGTTCCTTTTTGAATAAGTAGGTCCTATTCATCGAGTCGGAGCCGGTCGGAGTGGGGGGTGTTAGGTTATTTTCGTTACGGAATTTCTGGATTCGGTCTCCACGCTCAAGGCCCGCGATAGAAGCTATGCAATAGCTTAAAAACATTCAACAACGAAGAAAACGACGCACAGATACAAGGTTGACAACCATTTTCCTTGATCATTAATAAAAGCCAGGTTCCAATAATAATAAAACGTAAGCACGTGTAGGGCTGGCCCCAGCTAATTGTCGGCGCAAACTTCGTCAGTTATTGCGCTAAACGACTATTTGCGGACACATTCATTCTCACGGTACATTAAATAGCACAGCCCTTATATTAAGTATACGTTATTACAGCAATTTTGTCTAGTCTTGGATTATAATAAGGATAAGAAAAATCGAGATTTTTCATCAAGACTTTTGAAGTGAAAACTTCTTTAGCCGCGTTGAGCACTTTTTGGTAAGGGGTAAACTTGTGGATTCGCGTCACCGACATGTTTGCGAACAGCGACATGCTCGCGAACACCCACATGCTCGCGTTGTTACGAAGACTAAAGGTCTTAAATATCAATGTGCTACATTCGTAATTAAACTTAAATGCCTTAGTTTTAAGGTTTATATTTTAATTTTTTTTTAAATTACCTAAATTAAAAAAAAAAAATTAATTAAATATCCGTTTTCACTTCTATCGGCAGTTCCTATGACTGTCAATTTTTTTCCTATTATTGAGTACAAGTGACGTACTCATTTAACTACAATCTAGCATAACTAATTGGCTAATGAGTAGTTTAATTTTAACCTAAACTTATAGTTTATCATAAATACTAAGAAATTGTCCATTGACGTATCTTAGTTTTTCTTGATAATCTTATGTTCTTTTAGCACTACACACTACACTGTCACTTATCACTATGCACTAACCCAAAAGGTTTAGTTCTTTTTAGTATTTTCGTTACGTCGAGCAGCTGTTTTTGTTTTTTGTTTATCCACTACAAGTGAGCCCTTGACAGCGATCTCACCTAATGGTGAGTGATGATGCAGTCTAAGACGGTAGCGTACGGTAGTAACCTGTTAGGGGCATGGCAGTTATATTAAACCCAAACCCCTATACGGTTTCTACACGGCATCGTACCAGAACTCTAAATCGCTTGGCGGCACGTCATTGCCGGTAGGGTGGTAACTAGCCACGGCCGAAGCCTCCCAGGCCAGACCAGGGAAAATTCAGAAATTATAAATTTGGGTATGAAGCCGATGGTCGTGGGTTTTGGCAAATTTGGTTATAATTTGTTCGACGTATTCAATATTGAGGTCCCGATGAATATCGTCACGTGATAGGCATCTTCAACTTTTCCCACTATGTCCTGTATAGCAAACAATTAAATAAATTTAAATAATTATTATAGATAAGTAATCTCTATATATTTGTTTCTAAATTTATTTGTTAGATATATTAGAAGAAATTGTGAATATGTTTAACTTAATAGGTATTAATACGAGTAATTTAGTTTAGATTTTGTAACCATTGTTTAAGATGAAACACTGCATAATGTTTGAGGAGGGCGATCATCACTGCAAAGCAGTTTTATACTTTTGCGGGATGATCGTTCATATATGTTTTTTAAGTCCTACGAGTAGGTTAAGGTTTCAAAATAAAGTTTTTATTATTTTTTATTTTTATTTATCACCACTTGCTAAGCACCTAGATATACCAAATTATAAATACTAAACTTGTTTGTCGCACACGAGTCTTCTTGACCTAACAAAAGCGAAGAAGAAGTTAAAACTCGGATAATTCTTACAAAAACCCGTTGCTTCGTTTCAGAGAAATGACGGAATGAAAAGCTCATCTAACTACAGATGCAAGTTTAAACAAGTTTCAAATTCCCCTTTCGCGAAGTTTAATTAATTTCTCAGGTAAAAATACTGGGGTATTCAAAGTTTTCGTTTCCCGACTACAAACTTTAAATGCGACTTCCTGATGAAGATGTTAAGTACTTATTTGATATTATTCTATTAGTACTAGATAGGTATTATTGCAGAAAACTATGCACAGTTTTCTAAGAATATCTATAGTAGGATAAAGGTACGCCATAAAAAAAAACTACTAAAAACTGTGTTTCCCACCAATTACAATCCAGGTATCGTTAATTTAAATCAAGAGTGAATAGGCATCTTCTAGGCAAGCGCGTCCCATCTTAGGCCGCATCATCACTTCCCATCAGGGTGTGATTGTGGTCAAGCGTAAGCCTGTAATGAATATAAAAAAAACTATGACTTTTGCTTAACCAGAAAGATTCGGCTACAGGATGACGCCAGAGTCGCGTTATTTCAGTCGCATAATTTCTGCTGCATTCTGTTTCATATTAAGGTCCGAAACTGCCACACGACCACTCAGTGAGTGGTACGTGAGTGGCACTCACGTTTGAGTCACTTCTTCGAAAGGAAGTGGTGAAATATCGCCACCGTAAGTCAAAGAAAGTACTTATTTCTGTCTTATTGACATAATAAAGGCACCATTCAACTCACAACAACTCAATTCAACAGACAATTCAGACACCTATAGCTGTCAGCCGCGAAACCTTACTAAGGCTGTGTTCCGAAATACACTGCGAGCACTGTAAGGTGTGACGTCACTTTAGTACACTGCGAAGCCGTTCCTTTATAGTTAGGTATACTGGGTACTGCTTAAAACGGAACGCTGTCAGCACTGAGACAAACACTGAGAGCACCTTACCTCGAAAACGCCAGTGCTCACAGTACAAAGATGGCGTCGTTAATGACGTCATATATTTCCCTAGGATACTGCGGCAGTGTACTGTCAGTCCATAACGGAACGAATTTCTCCATAGTAAGAGCACTGAACAGAGCTCGCAGTGTATTTCGGAACACAACCTAAAACAATAACTTTAACCAATTAGTGACGTTTTTGATGGGTTTTTTGTTTTCAAAAATGACCTTATTTTTATTCGTTTATTATCGCTTCGCTTATTTGTTTGTTCCCTTGAATCCCCGCAAACAAAACGGACACAAATAGAATGTACGCGGGTCCGGACTTCGGGCTTGTTTTGTGTTTGTGTTGTTTTTATAATTTGTACAAGAACAAAGAGAGAGTTGGGTTGATTTGTCGCGAGCGAGTGAATTTGTTTTATTTTGTTCTGAGCCTGTCGGGAATATACAATGGACTACTTAATTTGTTGGCACAAAATTAAAGGCAAAAAATTAAGGCTTGACAATTATTTCCTTACCAAAAATTCTTTTTTTTTTTACTTTATTATGAATTAAAAGAAAAAGATGTCAGCTGTTATTTCTAACCGACTCACAAAAAAATCTCGCATTATTTCCTCTAGTTAGTTATCACTTAAAAACAATTTAGAGGAAGTAGCTTAATTGAGTACTGAGTGGACTTAATTTTATTTATTCTTCAGAGGAAAGTCTCCAATGCTAAGAATTATTTACTCATATTCCTTGTAAAATCCTAATGTAATTATGAAAAGCTCAAAACCGACTCAACGTCTACTTTATAAAATTCTATTAAAAAATTAATCAAAAAAATATTGCGTTTAGTGTACATAAATTCAAAACTGATTGCTTAGTGGGAGATTTTCTTATCCATGCTCTATGGGATGTTTAGTCCAGGTACCGCGAAATTTATTGGCAGTGCTGTGAAATATGGAAAAAACAAACTAAATGTATTTAAACATAGATCCAGAGTTTATCTTTAGTTATACTTATACAAGATACCTTTTTACCGAAGAAGAAATAAATTTAACTTTAGAAGCGAGGAACTACTTAAAACTATAATAACATTATAAAGTTGCGTCGGTAGTAAGATGAGCTCTCTCATTTCTGGAAATTGTACAAGCGTATATTCTATCCGTTGTAAAATACAATAGGAATCGCAGACATATTTGTACAAGAACACTCTAGAAATGTTTCCTTCGTAAAATACCCAATTTCATATTATTGTTGAAGCACGAGTATTATTTTAATATACCTACCTAAGGCCACGATTACACTTATAAGTTTTTCTAACGTAAGTTGCGTATATTATGAGTAACTTACGAAATGTAAACGGTCTTGTAAGTCCTACAGTACCTACCTGAAGTCGTACCTACCTTTGCTACAAATTTGCAGTGACCCCCGAACAGAGAATATTATAGAAGTGTTAATGAAGTGTAAGTTAGGTAAGAATCGAGCTGAATGAGTGAAATTAATAATTTCACTCATTGTTCAACATGAAAAAGACGTTTTCTATGAAGATGCTGAGCACTCAGCACGAACGCGTCAGCACTGACGCGTTTGTTCATAAATCTGGATGGATACGGCTGAAAACGTTTTGGGATATGGGGTAAATAAAAACTGCCATACTTACCCCTTCCAACCGCTTCAATCTTATCATCGAATGAGTTCGCAGTCGTGGGTTTATCGTCGTGGGTCGTGGGTTTTGTATCGATTAAAAAAAAGTGTGTGTGTGCAATTCACACACGGCATAAGTGAACCTTCAGAAAAGTAGCATACGAGAGAATGAGACAAACATAACTTGTATTCTATTTCATTCTCTCGCAGGCTAAATCCTATTATGAATATGTCTCTTTTTACTGTCGGTTTTTCGGTCATCGAATTTTTTAATCACAACGATTATAAAGAAGTTTCACTTCAGAAATTAAGACCAAGACAATCAATCAATCAATCAATCAATCAAATCATTTATTCAATATAGGTAGGTACACTGTGGGTACACTTATTGACGTTAAAAATTACTTATAAAACATGATGGTGATAATCAGTTACGGTATCTTAAAACTACGAGGGTTCCAAACGCGCCCTGGTCTGAGCAGAGCCCACAACAAACACAGCCGGGTTTTTTTTTATTATCACCATCTCACAATATCAGAGCCATTAGAGCAAATCATTGCCAAGCTTCCTTGCCTTTTAAGTAATCCTTTACATGGTTTAAGATTTTTCAATGAGTTTACGTTTTACATTAACTTTGAACTTATTCAGAGACATCTTCAACATATCTTCTGGGAGCTTATTGTAGAAGCGGACACTGTTTCCACTGTTGACAATACCAACTTACCCCTGCACCTGGGAGGTCGTCGTAGGTATTAGCTCCTCACCAAACACCTCACGTAGCTGTTTTCTTGCCTGTGTAGGTAATTTGTTATGCATATTCCGCCAGGCCCGGAGCTCACCCGTGCACTGAATTATATTATTTTTATTTAAATAAATTCGCATTCGCTACTTTTAATACATTTTAGTATACTTCTAAATATATTCAAAATTCAAATGATTTTTATTCAAATAAACTTTTACAAGTACTTTTGAATCGTCAAGTGAATCTACCACTGGTTCGGAATGCCATTCCTACCGAGAAGAACCAGCAAGAAACTCAGTGGTTGCTCTTTTAAAATAATTCATTTATAGGAAAATTACTTACCTAAATATTATGTTTAAAGGTGACTGACTAACTGATCTATCAACGCACAGCTCAAACCATTGTATGAATCGGGCTGAAATTTGGCATAGCTTTTATGACGTAGATATCCACCAAGAAAGTATATTTGGAAATTCAGCCCCTAAAGGGGTAAAATAGTGGTTTGAAATTTTTGTAGTCAAAAGTGAATCAAAGTTTCATAAACTTACCTAGGTAGGTACTTATTGTCTAACTTTTGTATCCGAACGAAGTAAGCAAAGATACCATCTGGAATGGGGTCGCTTTAAAATTTGTCGCACTAAGTTTGAAACATTACGTACGAGACATGACGAAATGTTACATGGAGCTGCACAGAACTGCGCGACACGATGAAAAATTAGTATCGCGTTTCACGTGGATGTGTTTTTCTGTGATGTCATTAATGTTTTCACCCTTAAAAATAAGTAGGGACAAATCGAGCTGCATTCCGTGAACGAAAAACGTAGTATGAGAATATCTTGATCCGCTACTGAAATTAATTTCAATGTGTTTTAAAACACACTGAGGCAATATTAAATTCAAAATTCAAAAGTTTTTTATTCAAATGGACTTTTTAAAAGTTCTTATGAATAGTCGAATGAATCTACCACTGGTTCGGAATGACATTCCTACCGAGAAGAACCAGCAAGAAACTCGGCGGTTGCTCTTTTGAAAAATAATAATTTACAATTTCATTAATTTGTAATTACATAAGTAACCGCTGTCCTTAGCATTGCTGGAGCGATTGAAATCAGTGCTCCTTTGTCATTTACGTAATCTTCAACATTATAATAAGCTTTTTCTTGCATACTTTTAATGGAATTTTTAAACTTGTGTATTGTATTATTCATCCATCACAGGCCCCAGGCGTTTTCACTTACGTTTAAAGATGAACGAGTTGGTTAAATAAGGCAGCTCCATCAAAGCAGATATGTATATAATATGAATACGTATAGATATGTATATAATATATAGATATATATAGATATGTATATAATATATGTAGCGATATTGAATTCGTATTAAATACTGGCTAATGTTCAGGATTTCGTCCGAATAGAGTGAGAATTGTGGTTCCCGCCGGAACTCGGGATAAAAAGTAGCCTTATATATTGTTATTTCAGACTATAATCTATCTCTGTGCCAAATTTCATGCAGATCCGTTCAGCCGTTCTGGCGTGATTGAGTAACAAGGTAAGTACAGCCATCCAAATTTTCGCATTTATAATATTACTAGCTGATGCCCGCGACTTCGTTCGCGTGATTTAAGTTTTTTTGATTCCCTCGGGAACTCCCTAATTTTCCGGGATAAAAAGTAGCCTATGTCACTCTCCAGATCCTCAACTATACCCATGCCAAAAATCACATCGATCCGTTGCGCCGTTGCGGCGTGGTTGAAGGACAAACCAACAAACCAATAAACAAACACACTTTCGCATTTATAATATTAGTATGATCGTATAGTTAAATACTAATTCCATACCCGTAATCGGTTCTGTATATCGGTTCCGGTACCGCATCGTACCGGAACGCTAAAACACTTGGCGCCACGTCTTAGCCGGTAGGGTGGTAACTAGCCACATCCCAAGGTGCCCGTGAGCCCAGACCAGAGAAAATTCAGAAATTATGAATTCCCAAATTGGCCCTGCCGGCGATCGAACCCAGAACCTACCATAATATTAAGACTACAGCGCCGACCGCAGCGCCTGCGAAGTTTGGCTTCGCTCCCGTAGGAATATCGGAACGCCTACCCTTATTCCTAATCTACATAATAAAGGCATAATTAAGGCAAAATTCCAGCTTTCTAATTCCAAGGTTTTTTTTTTTTATCCACTACAAGTTAGCCCTTGACTGCGATCTCACCTGATGGTAAGTGATGATACAGTCTAAGATGGTAGCGGGCTAACCTGTTAGGGGCATGGCAGTTATATTAAACCCATACCCCTATTCGGTTTTTACACGGCATCGTACCGGAACGCTAAATCGCTTGGCGGCACGTCTTTACCGGTAGGGTGGTAACTAGCCACGGCCGAAGCCTCCCACCAGGCCAGACTAGGGAAAATTCAGAAATTATAAATTTCCAAACCCTGCCGGGGATCGAACCCGGGACCTCCGCACGTTAAGGCAACAGCGCTCAACACTGCGCCACGGAGGTCGTTAGGACTGGGAGTCAGTCATTGAGTGAGGGAGATATCTTTTAGATATTGTACTAGCTGATATTCGCGACTTGGTCCACGTTGATTGAGGGTTTTTGGTCTCTCTCCATACTCATCTACTAGAGGAAGAGATACAGAGACAACTCTTTTATGTCACGTACAACTTTTTCCTCCCATAAAGAACTTACGTACTAATATAACATCACCACACCATTCTAGAATGAAACCGCCCACAAGTACTCACCATTGTCCTCGACGTCTTACGTTTAAGAGGACATTTAACACAAAAGCAACTCCAGCATTAGGAAAATCTCTGTTTCAGCCACAAAACCATTAAGGCGCCCCGACAGACAATGCAAGGCCCATTTAAGACGTCGCCCATACATCCTTTAACGCTGCTCGGAATTTAGGACGCAGCAAGCCTTTAGCTAGGCAAGTGCTTTCTACAATTTCGTGTACAACTTTGCGCTGAGAGTTATTGTGACAATACACACAAAGTCACAAAGTAAGCTCGAATTCCCTGATTCTTAGTATTTAAGGAGCATTTTAAAAGCATTTGTCCATTAAATTTTTCTTTCTTTAAGGCCCACTTGCACAAGGACACTTAAATTGATTTAGTTCAATATTTTAATGGTGTCCCTTCTTGGCAACTACAATATGCATTTGCCAAAAAGGGACAGCATTACAACATTTAACTAAATCAGTTTAAATGTCCTTGTGCAAGCGGCCCTAAATGATTGTAAGTACATCATCTATTTTGTGAGTGCAGCAATATTAGCTCCCATCTGGGCTCTGTTTGGGCTTGAGATAGCGAATTATACTGCCTCGTTGGTCTAGTGGTTGGCATGTTCGACTGCGGCCAACGAGGTCCCGGGTTCGAGTCCCGGGTCGGGCTATAATTAAGTATTGGGTTTTTCTGACTAGAAATTCTCAGTACTAGCCCGGAGTTTGAAAGTTGGCGGTGTTTCCCCGTGCCTCGGAGAGCACTTTAAGCCGTCGGTCCCGGTTATTATCACTAAGATGATAATAGTCGTTAAAGCCCGCCAACCCGCATTGGAGCAGCGTGGTGGGGCTAAGCTCTAATTCCCTCTCTCCTATGAGAGTTGAGGCCTGTGCCCAGCAGTGGGACGTTATTGGGCTGTAGTGGTGGTGATGGAATTATAGACAAACGTCTGAGGCAGATGATGGCTGCAAAATTATTTGTGGCCACACAATCATCAAATAAATATTATAAATGCGAAAGTTTGGATGGATGTATGGATGTATGGATGTATGGATGTATGGATGTGTGGATGTATGGATGTTTGTTACTCAATCACGCTCCAACGGCTGAACGGATCTGGACAACATTTGGCACAGAGATAGATTATAGTCTGGAATAGCACATAGGCTACTTTTTATCCCGGAAAATTAAAGAGTTCCCGCGGGATCAGAAAAACCTAAATCCACGCGGACGAAGTCGCGGGCATCAGCTAGTCGTCTAATAAAACTAAGTAAAAATAAATTGGCTAACGCATAAATAATAAAAGTAACGCTAAACGATACCACGTATAGGGGTGACCCGTAATTAATTTCGTGGAGCCGACCTCGCCCGCGCTTATTGCGCAAAACGACTATTTGCTGGGCATTCAATTTAATAGCTTCAGGGTCGCAGCCCTATTAAGCTGTACGGGGAATTATGATACATTGCTACCTCGAATTTTTTTTTATCCACTACAAGTTAGCCCTTGACTGCGATCTCACCTCATGGTAAGTGACGATGCAGTCTAAATCAAAGAAAAATGAAACGGTAACGAACAGACTTTAATCTAAGTTAATTTCTTATAGTTAAGAGAATCCTTAAAAGTTAATTGAAAACAACCGTGTCGGGAAAATGATTTTTTTATCTCCTACAAGTTAGCCCTTGACTGTGATCTCACCTGATGGTAAGTGACGATGCAGTCTAAGATGGTAGCGGGCTAACCTGTTAGGGGCATGGCAGTTATATTTAACCCATACCCCTATTCGGTTTCTACATGGCATCGTACCGGAACGCTTAATCGCTCGAATTTTGGGAATAGCTGAGTTTGTAGAGAGCTTTAGTTGGTAAGGAAAGACAAGCTTATTTTACTACTATAGATGCAAGCTTGGCTCAAGTAAAATATCGTGAGGAAACCTGTATTAGCTGAGAGTAGGTAATTTTCATATTCATAATCTTTTTTTTTTTATTTTTTTTTTTATTTAGAAAACAAACAGCTAATCATAGTTTTAACCTTAATCTAGAAATTTTATTAAGCCAGTGAAGTTTTCACAAAAAAAAAAAAATCCGAGAGTTATTTTCAAAATGTTCCCAAAGGTGAGTGAAGACTGCCAATACACACTTGGCCAGCATGGTGGACCAAGAGAGACCGCCCGTCCTCAGAGTTAAGAGTCGGCAATGGTTTTTTTAGGGATGTCAAGGTACGTGACATAAAACTGTAATTTTGAAATACTGCTATACCTACTATATAGGTGCAGGGTAGTAACACCCTTGAAACTTGATACAGTGATAATATTATATTTTATCCCGGAAACGGACGCAGTTTTTGAGGGTCGTGACCCCTTTCCTTTAATCAAATAATGGTAGGAGTTTTCTTGGGATAATAATGCGGTGGGTTCCCACTTCCCACGTCCTTCCGCAAATGATTTCTATTGAAGCATATCTGTTACCTTTTACAGCCAAACTATTTAACCGGTTTTGATGAAACTAGTTGAAAGGGTCCCGGGAAGTTCGCTATGTATGAATGGCTAGGCGAGAATGAATCATTATCATCTTATAACAATTTTAAATGATTTCTAATAGACCAGTTACAGCAAAAATAAAGGGAATGAGAATTATTTTTTTCAAGAAAATTAGTCTCCAGCAAGTGAAACGAGAAATTAAAACCACATTTTCCGCCATTAAAAATACATACATTCTACTAAACGCTAAGTTCTCTCTATCTCGGGGTAATAGTAAGGAATGGGGTGGGTGCGAGATAAAATGTACTTACCGTAATATGAAGTTACTGCCCATTGCCACCGTACACCCTACAGAACCACCGGCCTTGCCACTGCTTTAGAAATAATTTACAGAACTACGAGTTATGGCCACGGTTTTTTTTTCAAGAAAAATAGCAAAATAGTTTATGTTGTCTGTTTTTATACTGATGCCCGCTATTCATCCGCCTGGATTGAGGTTTTTTGGTTCCCGCGAGAACTCTTCAATTGTCATTGTCAAACTTGGGATAAAAAGTAGCCCGTGTTATTCCGGACTATAATCTATCTCATGTGGCAAATGTCATCCAGATCCGTACAGTCATTCTGGCGTGATTGACACAAAGTGCTCGCAGTGTATTTCGGAACATACCCATAATTTACCTAAAGCGAGGTATTTTGGAACGTCGTTGTGGCGTCACCGCTGTCACGGCGTGACGCTGCTTTGTTCTCTTACGCTTGTCACTTTGACGTCAACAACACGCTAGCCGAATGACGCTTTTTGGGGCCAAATCACAGGGCCAAATGCAAAGGTCAAAGAACCGTTTAGTTATGAAGGTTAGACAAACGCGTCAACTGCGCGTTTATGGTAATGACGTATGAAAGCTATTTGTTACAATGTTTTGCTCGCAGCTTTCGTGTCCGCGTAGAATTAAATTACTTCTTGGCAATCAAAAGTAATCTATGTTACTCGTAGGTTTTTACCTAAAAATTAAAATATTATCTCACTTAACAGGGCTTATTTAAAAATACCGACTAAACCTCATAAGGGCAACTTCTCGACATAATACTGAAAAACTTTTGTTCCACAATTTTTTAAAAAACGTAATGAAATCACTGAAAAAGTAATTTACACTTCTCACTGCAGATTACATATAGCTATAGCTACAAAGCTAAGAGGGTTTCAATCGCGCCCCGGTCTGAGAAGAAGGCCACAAAGCTGTACTTTCAAACCTTCTAATCTCACCTTCTTCTTTCAGATTAAACTACGCCCTCTGCGGGCTATCGGCGTGGTGGTGGCACGCCTGCAACGTCGCGTTGCACGCGGCGTGCTGCGCGTTAGTCGCGCGCGCCGGCGCGGTGGTCGCGCGTCTGCAGCGGCCATTCGCCGCGCTCGCTGCGCTCTTGTTCGCCGTGCATCCTGTGCACACTGAAGCGGTAAGTTTACTATCACTTTTGTACTAGTTTACTTCCCATATTTCTAAACATTTTTATTCAAGAAAAAAAATCTGGAACGAGGATCCCTCTACGAATTTCCAAGGTTGATCCTCGAAGGCAAGATAGCCGGAAAAAGGGCACCGGGTGACCAAGAAGGAAGTGGTTCGACGACATAGAGGAGTGGACTCGACATTTAAGTATGCAGGAGTAAAGAAAATAGCACGTGACCGCAAAAGTTTTCTCCGACTGACCGCCGAGCTTCAATTTGAAGATGGCACCACATGATGATAATGATTTTTAAACATTTTTATCACAATTTTAACTGACCCAATTACGGTCAGGCATCTAACTATCTTAATCGCAAAGTCAAGTAGTCCAATCTGAACACAATGCCTATGAATGTGCAAAAACAGTTCATAAAGTGATTGCTCGTTGGCTGCAGTCGAACATGAGCGAGTCGAGCATGTCTTAACGTGGGAGGTCCCGGGTTCGTCCCCGGCAGTCAATTTGGGAATTTATAATTTCTGTATTTTCTCTGGTCTGGCCTGGTGAGAGACTTCGGCCGTGGCTAGTTACCACCCTACTGGCAAAGACGTGCTGCCAAGCGATTTAGCGTTCCGGTACGATGCCGTGTAGAAACCGATTAGGAGTAGGTATGGGTTTAATATAACTGCCATACCCCTAACAGGTTATCCCGCTACCATCTTAGACTGCATCATCACTAATTACCATCAGGTGTGATCGCAGTCAAGAGCTAACTTGTAGTTGATAAAAAAATAAACTATACATAAAAATCTTACTTCACGCATTTTCGTAAGGACATTTTTACGAAGACAAAAGGTCTTAAATGTAAATTTACTACATTCGAAATTAAACTTTAATCCTTTATCGTTAAGGTATAATTTCGAATAATTTCGCATTTTCGCATTTTCGTTGCCCGGACGTTTTTTTGCCGGATAGGGTACCTTGTCGTGCCATAAGGAACTTTGTTCCAAAAACATACAAACCACTAGACCAACGAGACTCAGTCAGTACTCAGTATCCTTAAATAAACTGACGTCGATACATAGGTACTAGTTAAAGTTACCTGTAGTAGGTATAAGGCACCAGTGTCCCTGCAGCGGACATCTATAACGAGCGGCATTCGTCGCTAAAGAGACGGCTATAACGAGGTGCAAGCGGCGCGGTGGCGAGTTAGTTTAACGTCGGGTCACAAATACACGGGATCTAGGTTTGCTGCACAAACAGATTGATATATTTAGTTTTCTAGAACAGAACTAAACATTACCTAACCTGGTCGGAGTTTTCAGACATTTTAGATCATAGTTCCCTTCGTGTGCGAGTCCGACACGCACTCGGCTTACTTACTCATTACTTACTAGCTGATGCCCGCGACTTCGTCCGCGTGGATTGAGGTTTTTCGGTTCCCGCGGGAACTCTTTAATTTTCCGGGATAAAAAGTAGCCTATGTGCTATTCCAGACTATAATCTATCTCTGTGCCAAATTTCATCCAGATCCGTTAAGCCGTTGGAGCGTGATTGAGTAACAAACATCCATACATCCATACATCCATCCAAACTTTCGCATTTATAATATTTACTAGCTGATGCCCGCGACTTCGTCCGCGTGGATTGAGGTTTTTCGGTTCCCGCGGGAACTCTTTAATTTTCCGGGATAAAAAGTAGCCTATGTGCTATTCCAGACTATAATCTATCTCTGTGCCAAATTTCATCCAGATCCGTTCATCCGTTGGAGCGTGATTGAGTAACAAACATACATCCATACATACATACATCCATCCATCCAAACTTTCGCATTTATAATATTTATATGGATTTGATATTTGACTAGCTGATTCTTCTTCTTCTTATTTTGTTTTATGGCGTTTGTTAGTGCCGCACCAGCACAATGCACTTTGCCAATGTCAGGTGGATTACTATAGCTGATTCCCGCGACTTCGTCCGCGTGGAAAAGTTTTTTGGAATTCCTATAGAATTCCAGGAACTCCTCCTAAAAAAAATATAACCCTTGATTACAACTATCAAAGTCATACTTCATACTAAAAATATAAATGCGAAAGTGTGCTTGTTTGTTGGTTTGTCCTTCAATCACGCCGCAACAAAGCAACGGATGGACGTGATTATTTGCATGGGTATATAGTTGAGGAGGGGAGATGAGTTGGAGTAGGGGACGGGAGTTACATAGGCTACTTTTTATCCCGTAAAATTTAGGAGTTACCGTGGTAATGAAATAAACATAAACCACGCGAACGTAGTCACGGGCATCAGCTAGTCAAATAAATATTATAAATGCGAAAGTTTGGATGGATGTATGGAGGTATGGATGTGTGGATGTATGGATGTGTGGATGTATGGATGTTTGTTAGGTACTTAATCACGCTCCAACGGCTGAACGGATCTGGATGAAATTTGGCACAGAGATAGATTATAGTCTGGAATAGCACACAGGCATATACTTTTTATCCCGGAAAATTAAAGAGTTCCCGCGGGAACCGAAAAACCTCAATCCACGCGGACGATGTCGCGGGCATCAGCTAGTAGGTTACAATACGAATATCAAGTGATTCCATTCTATAATAGTTTCCCTACTTTCCGCGAGCTTCGCATAAACACGGTATACATGCAAGTGATTTCAAATGCACATTACGAGCGGGGATGTCATATCCATTGCAATTTCAAGACGCGGCAAAAATACGCTGTGTATTCCTGCACCGCCGTTTATGAAGCACTAGATGATGCCCGCGACTTCGTCCGCGTGGTTTAAATTTTTTGATTCCCGCGGGAACTCCTTGATTTTCCGGAATAAAAAGTAGCCTATGTACTTCCCCGGGATACAACCAATCCCTGTACCAAATTTCATCAAAATCGGTTGAACGGTTGAGCTGTGAAAGCGTAGCAGACAGACAGACAGACACACTTTCGCATTTAAAATATTAGTATGGATACAGTTAAATTTTTGAAGTGAAAACTTCTTTAGCCGCGTTGAGCACTTTTTGTTAGAGGATAAACTTGTGGATTCGCGTCACCGACACCGACACCGACATGCTTGCGTTGTTACGAAGACGAAAAGTCTTAAATATAAATACTACATTCGTAATTAAACTTTAATACCTTAGTTTTAAGGTTTATATTTTAATTATTAAACATTTTTTTTTTACTTTTCACTTCCATCGGCAGTCTCTATGGCTGCAATTTTTTTTTTACGCCACTATACCTAAGTTAGCCCTTGACTGCAATCCTGATGGCAAGTGATGATGCAGTCTAAGAGCTAGCGGGCTAACCTGTTAGGGGTACGGCAGTTTTATTAAACTGATACCCTAGTCGGTTTCTATACACGGCATCGTACCGGAAAGCTAAATCACTTGGCGGTGCGTCTTTGACAGTAGGGTGGTAACTAGCCACGGCCGAAGCCTCCCACCAGACCAGATAAAATTCAGAAATTATAAATTCCCAAATGGACCCTGCGGGGAAACGGACCCGGGACCTCCCACGTTAAGACAACAGCGCTCAACATTGCGTCAGGGAGGTCGTCAAATACACTTAACAGTCAAATTACTGTGAGAGTAGATAACTGCGCAAATAGTCTGAGTATGGCTAGTGACTAGTTTCATAACTAGATCACCCTAATCCCACGACTTTGTTCGCGTGGATTAAGGTTTTGATTCCAGCGAAAACTCTTTTATTTTTCGGAATAAAATGTAGTCTTCGTTAAGGTTATAGGTATAACCCACTATTCTGATGCCCGCAACTTGGTCAGCGTGGATTTAGATTTTTTGGTTCCCGCGGGAGCTCTTTAATTTTCCGGGATAAAAAGTAGCCTATGTGTTATTCCAGACTATAATCAATCTCTGTGCCAAATTTCATGCAGATCCGTTCAGCCGTTCTGGCGTGATTGAGTAACAAACATCCATTCATCCATCCAAACTTTTGCATTTATAATATAAGTATAGGAGAAGTATTCCGGAAAATAAAAGAGTTTTCGTGGTAATCAAAAAAACTCAATCCACACGGACGAAGTCGCGCGGGTCTCATCTAGTCTTATAAATATGTAGAACATTAGTTCAAAAAAGCGTTACGTTTTAATAATGCTGCTGGTGTGATACTCAGAAACGTAAATTAAAATCAATGATTCTAGGCTGCTCCTCTATTCTTTTCAACGGATGAAAAAAGTGAAATTATATTCATACCAAAAAGAGAAACATAAAAAGGAAAAAAATGTAAATCAATAACACTAAAAGCAGTCTTGTATTTTAATGCTGTTGCGGAGGAATAAGAAATGGGGAGTTCTGAGAAAAAGGGTTAACGCTATGAAACCTCGTTACCCTCCGAGCCCTCACCGTAGCCCCGCGGCGAAAGGGGTGGCGGGTACAAGGAACTACACTCTACACATCTTTTCACTAAATATTCATACTCTAGCTATAATCTAAATAGGAAAAGGTGACTGACTGACTAATATAACAACTTTTTTTTTTATTTGACTGCCTCGATGTTCTTTTTAGGGTTCCGTACCCAAAGGGTAAAAACGGGACCCTATTACTAAGACTCCGCTGTCTGTCTGTCTGTCTGTCTGTCTGTCTCCAGGCTGTATCTCATAAACCGTGATAGCTAGAAAGCTGAAATTTTCACAAATGATGTATTTCCGTTGCCGCTATAACAACAAATACTAAAAATTAAAAATATATATATATTAATATATATATATATATATATATATATGGGTCCCCATACAATAAACGTGTTTTTTTCGTATTTTTTTGCTCAATGTTAAAAACGGTAACAGGTAGACGGTTCAAATTTTCACAGAATATTAACTTGTATATTACCTTTCAAAATAAATAATTAAATATCAATAAAGTAAATATTAAAGGGGGGCTCCCATACAACAAACGTAATTTTTATTTTTAATACGTCATAAATCGTTAAACTTACTACAGGTTTGTACGGAACCCTCGGTGCGCGAGTCCGACTCGCACTTGGCCGGTTTTTCTTTATTTTTTATTCCACTACAAGTTAGCCCTTGCCTGCGATCTCACCTGATGGTAAGCGGTGATGCAGTCTAAGATGGCAGCGGGCTAACCTGTTAGGGGCATGGCAGTTATATTAAACCCATACCTCTATTCGGTTTCTACACGGCATCGTACCGGAACGCTAAATCGCTTGGCGGCACGTCTTTGCCGGTAGGGTGGTAACTTTGCCACGCTTTTAGTTTTATGTTAATGTAAATAATTGTTCTTGTACTTTCGGAGGTGGGCGTTGACGGCTGAAACGCAGTTTATACTTTTTTAGCCGTCATCGTTCCTTAGAAATAAGATGAAAATTGTTATAGTGTACAGAAATAAATAAACATTTCATTTCAACTAGCCACGGCTGAAGTCTCCCACCAGGCCAGACCAGGGAAAATTCAGAAATTATAAATTCCCAAATTGACACTGTTGGGGATCGAACTCGGGACCTCCGCCCTTTAAGACAACAGCGCTCAACACGGAGGTATTATTATAAGGTATATAAATTCAGTAAGTATACAACATGTTTAATTTGCAAACATTAACCCGCGAGAGCTTCACAAACAAAAATACAGAATAGGAGACTGGAGTTGCCTCTATACGGCGAAAGATATTTAAAACGGTTCGCCCAAATGAAGAGAGAATCCATACTAATAAGGCTTTAAGCGATGGTTGCCTCCTGTAATATTAAGTATGGATATGGAAACTTAGGCCTGCTTAGGTTGGTCTAGTGGTTGGCATGTTCGACTGCGACTGACGAGGTCCCGGGCTCGAGTCCCGGGTCGGGCTATAATTGAGTATTGGGTTTTCTTACTAGAAATTCTCAGTACTAACCCGGAGTAAGGAAGTTGGCGGTGTTGCACCCCCGTGCCTCGGAGAGCACGTTAAACCGTCGGTCCCGGTTATTATCACTAACATGATAATAGTCGTTAAAGCCCGCCAACCTGCATTGGAGCAGCGTGGTGGATCTAAGCTCTAATTCCCTCTCTCCTATAAGAGTGGAGGCCTGTGCCCAGCAGTGGGGCGTTAACAGCCTGTAGTGGTGGTGGTGGATGGAAACTTAAATGGAAATAGTAACATGTATGAGAGATAATACAATAAAACGATACGGTCTCCCGGAGCACATTGCCAGGTTACAGCCTTTTACTTTTTACGTGTGCCCGCCCGCCGGCAACAAAGGGACATTACGCTATCAGCGGTTATTTATCTGCCTTGCCAACTCGTTAACACGACCACCTGTCCCCCATAACTCACCGCCTAACTACCTACCAGCTACAAGTACTAACTCGCGAATTAATGCTTTAACCCCGATAGAACCATCCATCTTGAGAGGAATGTCTTAGAGAAAACGTACGCAAAGTTAGAGGTGAAAGTGTTTGAACAGTGCGTGTCCTAAGTGATGTCTACGCGGGTCTGAAACAGGGGAAGCAGGGTTTCTTGTTATGGTAGTGGTGAGGGGGGACTGGATCTTTGTTGTGACATTTTTTACCCATCACATCGGGCTTATCTTGGGCGAAGCGGTCCCTCTACTTCCCAGGATCTTACAGTCTGTAAAGGAAACTGTTGGAGTCTTTCAATGCATGCAATGGCAAATCCAGAATTTTTTTTGGAACCATTGTATAAAAGCGTACACTCGACCCCACAAAGGATTTCTACACCTTGCGCACACAAGAAAAAGCAATTCAGGAAACGTGTACCTCACTGAAGCGAATCCTGAAGATAAAATTGCAAACACTTACGGCTACTTTGATTCGAGAAATAAAACGTATCTAGCCGACGACCTCAATTTACATAGACGGGCCCTGTCAAACAAAGAACGTGAAATTATTTTACTAACGCCATCTAGTCTGAAAAGCGGGACAGCGCTATGGCGGGGACAAGGACAGGCTTAAACAGGTGTGGAGCGCGCTCTACAGGTCGTACGCCCTATGTTTTTCTATGAAAGGGCCCATCTAGTACCTACATATATATCGATGTATCTAGCGCCTGTCTACTTGTCAGGTACAGTGTACACGGAAAGTAAAAACGAAATCAAACCAATAATTGAACGAGAACCATTGGATATATATACCCGGATGTAAACATGAGAAAAAAAGATTTTTCCCGAGTCTCAGTGCAACTGGCAGCTATCAGAGCAGGTAATACCGGCTTTGAAATCCGAAAATCTCATAAGGAAAACCAACAAAACGTAATTGTTCACTCGTCTGTACTTGATTTTGAAGGCATGAACAAATGCCATTTGCTCAAATGCCATTTACTTAAATGGTATTTTCGATCGCCTATTCAATGGGGATCGGCGGCGTCGCGTCGGTACAAATTATTTAATTTAGTTCATGAAACAGAAGTTAATTCCTCGCTCGGTGTTTCTCAATTTCAAAGGCATTGATAAACAAAATTCGAGTAGGGAATTACCAGAAACCGGCATCCAAGACCGAAATACAAGTATTAATTTAATTTGCAAGTCCAAGCTTAGTGGCTCCATCCATTTTGTTATATTATAAATCCATTCTCATATTATAAATGCGAAAGAGTTTCTGTCTATCTGTCTGCTACGCTTTCACGGTCCATCTGTTCAACCGATTTTGATGAAATTTGGTATGGGGATAGTTTGTATCCCGGGGAAGGACATGGGCTACTTTTTATACCGGAAAATTAAAGAGAAGTCGCGGGCATCATCTAGTTTTGTAATAAAGAATTAAACATCAATGCAAAACACAATTTCAGTGAAAAACTAAATTATAGTAAAAATGTATTCCTTTACTAATATTATAAATAAACTGTGAGCACAGATCAGAGAATTCTCTGATCTGTGACTGTGTGTTTGTCTATCTGTATTACTTTAGTACGACTTTTGTAGAGAGATATTTAGCTTGTAATCCATGGACGGCTTTTAATCCTGGAAATTAAAGAATTTAATCATCCACGCGGATGAAGTCAATACAAGAGATAAGTACCACTAACAGGTTAGCCCGCTACACTCTTTAGACTGCATCATCACTTACCATCCGGTGAGATTGCAGTCAAGGGCTAACTTGTAATGCAATAAAAAAAGTGTGATTGTAATTTGAAATCAAATCAAATCAAAATATGTTTTTTATTCAAATAAACTTTTACAAGTTATTTTGAATCTACCGCTGGTTCGGAATACCGGGAAGAGCCAGAAAGAAACTCGGTGGTTGCTCCTTTTTTTTAAAATGTTTTTAAAATGATGACTTTATTTTATTTACATTTTATACCTGTATTAATTACCGTATCCTTGGTACGAAATCACATCACGATCTGAAGACACACTCGCTTAATTTCAAGTTACTTTTATTGAGCAAGTTAAGCTCGAAACGTTCTCCAAATTCCAGATTTAGCGTGGAACGTGTTCTTCCCTTTAATATTTTAAATATTCCGCGAAAAGTTCCAATGGATCACGAACGGAATAATTTAAGAGTCCCCCACGGTTGCCTAAGTGTAGGTTTACACTATCAACATTATTGAGAACTTGCTCATGGCCGCGACTGCGTGCGCGTGGATTAAGGTTTTTTGGTTCTAGCGTGAACTCTTTAATTTACCGAAATTAATGTGAAGCCTATGTGCTAATCCAGACTATAGGTAATTTAATAAAAAGTAGCCTATGTGCACATCTATCTCTGTGCCAAATTTCATGCAGATCCGTTCAGCCGTTCTGGCGGGATTGAGTAACAAACATCCATCCAACCATCCAAATTTTCGCATGTTTTTTTTTTATAATCACTACAAGTTAGCCCTTGACTGCGATATCACCTGAAGAAGAAGTATAAGCAGTAAGTACCTGATTGTCAATATTATTGAAGTCTTATGTGTATTGAAGGTGCACGTGCATGCTCAGAGTTGATCTGCCCCCCAATCCTGTAAGAATGGCCGATGAAATCGTTAAAGTTCTGCGGCAAAGTAAATAAACCATAACAGCATTAAATTAGAGCTCAATTTCGTGTACCCATTCTTATTAGGTATTTACGATACTCAAACGTATAAGAATGGATACACGAAATTGAGCTCTAATTCAATGCAGTTATGGTTTATATTACTTTGACGCTGAACCTTTACCATTTGATCGACAATTCTTACATAATGGGGGGCTGATCAGCAGCGCACGAATGGACGTTTTAAAAACATGGATAACAAAAAGGCTTGCTAGGCAATATAGTATTAATCCTTAAATTAAAGGATGATAGAAAAGGAAACCGTTAGGTAAAACAATGAGTGGCTAAAAGAAAATTTGTGAAACCAACATGAATCCTGTTTTTTGTTTTGGCCTGGTGGGAGGCTTCGGCCGTGGCTAGTTACCACCCTACCGGCAAAGACGTGCCGCCAAGCGATTTAGCGTTCCGGTACGATGCTGTGTAGAAACCGAAAGGGGTATGGGTTTAATACAACTGCCATGCCCCTAACAGGTTAGCCCGCTACCATCTTAGACTGCATCATCACTTGCCATCGGGTGAGATTGTAGTCAGGGGCTGACTTGTAGTGGATAAAAAAAAAAAACAGTATGATTGATGTCACGCCCATTTATTGACGTGGATTTCAAAAATCAGAATAATTTTCTTCTATATCGTCAATATCACTAATTTAACTGTCAACTAGATGATGCCCGCGACTTCGTCTGCGCGAATTAAGTTTTTCCTGCGGGAACTCTTTAATTTTCCGGAATAAAAAGTATTCTTCCCCGGGATGCAACCTATCACTGTACCAAATTTCATCAAAATCGGTTGAATAGATGGGCCGTGAAAGCGTAGCAGACAGACAGACAGACAGACAGACACACTTTCGCATTAATAAAATTAGTATGGAAGTATGGATGCAGTAAATTTTGTAAATAATGTTGATAGTGTAAACCCAGCCTTACTCCGACATACAGGGGGGTTACTATCAACATTTAGAAAACCATTATGATACAGGAACATCTTGTTTCAATCTCATTGTAATATTACTGAGAAAGCTACCATGACAGCTCAAAAGTAATATGGTTTTACTCTTTTAAACATGATGGCAAGAACGAATGATACTCTACAATTGTCTTTTCATTGCTTTCAGAGTAAGCGAGATGTAGCTATATTTTTTATATAGCGCTATCTCAATTGCATCGCGTTTCATTTCATGCATATATAACGCAGTGTTGATACATTTTTAATTAAATATTATAACTTAACAAAGTTATTACACCTTTATAAAATGCAATAATTAACAAAAAGTTTTATAATGTTATCTAATAATTTAAATAATGTAATAATTGTTTGTTTGCTCTTTTTTTAACAGGTTAAAAATTAACTCGAACGTGTTTCCTTACCGTTGTGTAAAACGAAACGGTTATTTTATATATCAATTGTCAAATTGAAATTGACAAATGACAAGCAAAGAACGTAAATAAATATTTAAATATTTTTATTATAATTATTAGACATAATATACCTATATTTACATAGAAATTTACAATAAGGACACTATCAAACACTCAACATTTATTGGGCGAGGGATTTGAGATGGAAAGACATCATAGAGGGGATGAAGAAGTTTGGGACAAGAAAACAGAATATGGGAGACAGTACCTACCTTCGTCTAAGCCACATTCACACAGGGAGTGATCAGTGATCTCTAACTCTGATCTTGTGCAGGTGGACAGACGTAGAGGTTACCCACCTATCTGCATATTTGTAAAAGGAAAACCATGGACGCCTTGGTATATAAGGTTGAATTGAGTCATAGAATTTACCTAAGTGTTTTTGATTCGTGCCAGAATGTGTTCCAGGACTTGTCCAGATAAGTTTTAGATGCTTAGATCTTGGGTGCTATTCTTAAAATGCTCATGGGAACCCATTTGTATAGCAGCCTTAGCCCATGAATCAACTGTTTCATTGCTTGCAATGCCAGACTGACTTGGGATCCATACCAAGGTTAAGGCTAAACCATTTTGATGACAGGAGAACAGGAGCCTCCCTAATCTCTAGAATGATGGGAAATCTTGACTTACTCCGGAATGGGTTATCTTTGATGGATAGTAAGCAGCTAAGGGAGTCAGTAAAAATAACAGTTTGTTTTAAGTTATAGGACCCGGTAAACAGGACTGCTTCTAAAGGCTATGGCCTCCCCTGTAAACACCGAAGACTCAGGAGGGCAATTAAATTGTAGGATAATTTTAAACCTGGGAACTCAGCAGGTTGCACCAACACAACTGTCTCGTGACAACTTTGAGGCATCAGTGTAAATAAGAAGGTCATTTGACCAATTTTGAAGAACTAAGTTTTGAAATTTAGAATGATTATCAGGAGCTCCCTTGACCAGACCAAGATCAGTGACTACGGGAGGATTGTAAACCAGAGCATCATATTATGATGTGGAGAATAGTGGGTTAATTGGAAAAGATAGCAAGGGATTAAGGATTTGGATAAAACCAAAAATTCTGGTGAAATTGTGGCTGTGGATGTCGAAGAAAAATAAACAATAATATAATATTCAAAATACAAATGTTTTTTTTCAAATAAACTATTACAAGTGCTTTTGAATCCTTAATTGAATCTCCCACTGGCTCTAAATACATATCCATATTAGTATGGAATCCATACTAATATTATAAATGCGAAAGTGTGTCTGTCTGTCTGTCTGCTATGCTTTCCCGGCCCATCTTTTTAACCGATTTTGGTGAAATTTGGTATGGACGTAGGTTATATCCCGGGCAAGGACATAGGCTACTTTTTATCCCTAAAAATTAAAGAGTTCCCGCGGGAATAAAAAAATCTTAATCCACGCGGACTGAGTCGCGGGAATCATCTAGTATGTTATAAATGCGAAAGTGTGTCTGTCTGCTACGCTTTCACGGCTTATCCGTTCAACCGATTTTCATGAAATTTGGTACAAGGGTAGGTTGTATCCCGGAGAAGGACATAGGCTACTTTTTATCCCGGAAAATTGAAGAGTTCCCGCGGGAATCAAAACTCTTAATCCACGCGGACATCTAGTTAATAATAAATATAAAATAATAAGCTTTTTTTATTTTCTTACTTTTATTTTTATGAAAACAAGTTTGATATGAATTATACAATCTATAATACCTAAATGTTTATGTTATTAAATTGAATTGAGTATTGTTTATTTCCAGAACTATGAATGCCGTTGTCTTGGCCAGAGTTGTTGAATAAGGGCATATTTTGAGTGCAAACATGCAAATTCCTATACTAATGTGCCTCAGCCCTCAGCTGAGTCTGGTGCTGCATCCAATATTGGAATCATCATTGTTTTCTCAATGGATATACTGAGTCATCTGAAATTTTAAATTATATCTTAATTAAATCAGTTATGTTATGTCAATTAATGTGACTGAATTAGTTATTGTGAATTGTTATATTATAATAAATATATTATCTATTTTTTACATAAGTAGGTACATTACTTTGCCATTTGAATGATTTTAATACATCTATACTAATATTATAAATGCGAAAGTTTGGATGGATGGATGAAAGATTAAAGTTTGTTACTCAATTGTGTCAGAACGGCTGAACAGATCTTGATGAAATTTGAAACATAGACAGAGAATTTGATTTGAGAGAGATTGATTAGGTATAGTCTGGAATAACACAGAGGCTACTTTTTATCCTGGAAAATTAAAGAGTTCCTGCGGGAACCAAAAAACCTTCATCAACGCGGGTGAAGTCGCGGGCATGAGCTAGTTACTAATAACTGTTGTACCTACCCCTACCATCTTAGACTGCATCATCACTTATCATCAGGTGAGCCGAGATCGCAGTCATCGCAAAGCTTTCGCAATCGTCGTCGTCGTCTTAACCGATAAACGTCCACTGCTGGATTGCTGTCTCCTGCATGGATCTCCACAGACCACAGGGCACGGTCTTGTGCCGCTTGCTTCCAGCGGCTCCCAGCTACACACTTGAGATCGTCTGTCCACCTACTTAGTGGGGGGTTGTCCAACGCTGCGCTTTCTAGTGTGAGGCCGCCATTCAAGGCACCTTGCGACCCAAACGTCTGTCGGTTCTTCGAAATTGGTACCTACCTATTAAATTAGGTATCTACGGATCTCCTCATTTCTGAATCTGATTTGAGCACGTAGGAATACTCCAAGCATTCTCCCGTCCACCGCCCTGGGTGCCTGATTCTTCAATTTAATACTTTTGGAAAATTAAATACCTCACTTTTATAAAGTTATATCTCATTAACTTAGTTCAATCCAGTAGAATAATCACTTGAAAAACCTCACAATTTCCTATTTCTTTGTTTACAAAGTCAATCCGTCGTTGATCCGTCGCAAGAAAGTAACTTTTTTATGATTGCTAAATATGACGTAAATCCTTCGTAAAACAATAATGCTAGCGCTCAAAAAACACTTGATGGTACGAATTGAGTGAATGATTTGCATACTGACGTCACAAAATTGCTTAGGAAACAATGTTCTAATAAGCTTACTTTTGGGGACGTCATGGTAAGATTTGTGGAAACAATATCAAAATAAGCTTAGATCAGTTTTCTTTTAGCAGTGGCAGTAACCCCCCAGTAATTACGAATACTTCAAGATAATATTCTCTTTGTAATATTAAGAAATTGTCGTAAAACTTGAAGTATCATAATTGCTTGAGCCTATTTTAGAGCTCTTCTGAAATTGTTACATTTTGACTGACATAGCATTGACTTACTCGTGGATTTTATGTCTGAGTGAGTAACCTTACGGTATTTTTTACTTATAATTTTATACTAACTATACTAGCTGATGCCCGCGACTTCGTCCGCGTGGATATAGCAAGTTTCATCGAAATAACTTGAGAAATGACGGACTTTTATACAAACTTTCAACCCCTATTTCACCCCTTTGGGGGTGGAATTTTGAAAAACTGTGAAACACATATGTTTTCATTTTTAACCCGCAGCTCATGTACCAAGTTTCATGGATATAACTTGAGAAATGAAGGACTTACAAACTTTCAACCCCTATTTCACCCCTTCGGGGGTGAAATTTACGAACACTGTGAAACACGTATTTCTTCATTTTTAACCGGTAGCTTGTATACAAAGTTTCATCGATATAACTTGAGAAATGAAGGACTTTCATACAAACTTTCAACCCCTATTTCACCCCTTCGGGGGTAGAATTTCGGGATAAAAAGTATCTTTTGTCCTACCTCGTAGTATAGGCTCAAATCGTGCCAAGTTTCGTTTGAATTCATTCAGTAGTTTCGGCGTGATGCGCGGCCAAGATACAGACAGACAAAAATGAAAAAAATTACAGATTTGGCTTCAGTATCGAATAATGAGTGCCCTCCAAAAAAAATTTTCAAAATATCTTCAATGTACAGAATTGGACATGTTACAGTTTTATTATAAGTATAGATATAGATAGTTTCCCTGTCTTCGCGTGTAGGACGTATTTATTTAGTTTTATACCTCTATTTCGTATTTTATTTCGAAGTGGCTTTTAAGTACTTCACTGGTGATGGCCCGTGAATTCTACCGCGTGGATTTTGTTTTTTTTTAAATTCTGTTGAAACTTTGATTTTCCGAGATAAAAGTGGTTTGTGTCCTCTTCCCGAGATACAATTAAATGTCTCTGATGGAATTTGCTACACTTATTATATAAATAAATAAAAATAACCTAGGGGATACGTAGTAACTTTTTATCCAAAATGAAACACCAGTTATCTTTCGGGATATAGGATGAAAGTTTTGGTCGTTTTTACTAGATAATTAGTCTGACACTGAATTTTTCCCATAAAGCTAATAGTTAGTAGGTACCTACCTACCCCTTTTTTGGGTTCCGTAGTATACAAGGAAACCTTATAGTTTCGCCATGTCCGTCCGTCCGTCCGTCCAGCCGCGGCTTAGCTCAGAGACTATTAGAACTAGAAAGATTGGCATTAGTATACATACTAATGTATACATAGTTATGTAAAGCCGGGCGGGTCAGCTAGTACCTAACATAATTATACTGAATTAGTAATTAGTGCCTCGTTGGTCTAGTGGTTGGCATGTTCGACTGCGGCCGACGAGGTCCCGGGTTCGAGTCCCGGGTCGGGCCATAATTGAGTAGGTACCTATTGGGTTTTTCTGACTAGAAATTCTCAGCGCTAGCCCGAAGTTAGGAAGTTGGCAGTGTGTCACCCCCGTGCCTCGGAGAGCACGTAAAGCCGTTGGTCCCGGTTATTATCACTAACATGATTATAGTCGTTAAAGCCTGCCAACCCGCATTGGAGCAGCGTGGTGGGTCTAATCTCTAATTCCCTTTTTCCTATGAGAGCCCAGCAGTGGGACGTTAATGGGCTGTAGTGGTGGTGGTGGATGGATGTTAAAAGCTAGGTTATTCTTTACAAAAGATAACTTTGTATGCAGCCTTCCACCCGCGCGTTTATAACTTTACCTAACGAGCGGAACTAAAGGGCGAATTTAACAATTTCCAACTCGCGCAGTTGAAAACTGTTAGATTCGCCGTTTTGGTACAAGTTCTACAGTGTAACTGTTGCGTGAAACGAAATATTTATGAAAGGAATTATTTATTTATATGTTTAATTATATTATTTTATTTTATTTTTTGGGGACGATTAACAATTACACATTAAGTATTACATCGACATAAATTAAATATTAACAATAATATTGTGTAATCCACCACACACACCAATTTAAAATTTAAATAATGAAGGCGACACAATGTACATGAATTAAACTGATCTGAATTATATAAATATGCTAAAATATTACACAAAAATTAAATTAAAATTTAGACAGTAGTTACAGATACTAACAATAAACAAACAAACAAATCAAGAGTGAATATAGGCATCTTCTAGGCAAGTGCGCACCATCTTAGGCTGCATCACTACTTCCAGCAAGTGTGTACAGCCAAGCACAGAGCACTAGTCTATAAATTAAAAAAGAACTGGCAGTCATAGGGACTGCCCATAGAAGTGAAAAGAATATTTTAATTTTTTTTTCTTTAAAAATAAAATAAAAATCTAACCTAAAAACTAAGGCATTAAAGTTTAATTACGAATGTAGTATATTTATATTTAAGACCTTTTGTCTTCGTAACAACGCGAGCATGTCGGCGCGGAGCATGTCGCATGTCGGTGACGCGAATCCACAAGTTTCTCTACCAAAAAGTGCTCAACGCGGCTAAAGACGTTTTACTCCAAAAAAACCTTTGTTTTAGAAATATTGGTTCCGTTACACATTAATCCTTCTGACAATAAATAAATAAACTTTTATTTGGAAACGTGTAAACGTTGTAAAAAGTGTATCAAATAAAAAGTGACATAGACAAACTGCATAGCTCCTAGTTAAGTTGTTAAAAAAAAAAGCTAAATTAAAGGGAGCAAACGCCAGCTTTTTCTCGCTTTGCCGGCAATTCAACGCCGGCATCTCACCGCCGGCAACTGAATGCCGGCGTAATCCTCCCTCGCCTTGAGTGCAAAGGTGCACTCAATAAAAGAACCACCATTACATTGTCTCGGCTCCCTTTGATCGCGATGATTGCAAGCCGTTTGCGGCGATAGCCTCTGTGATTGAGGAACTAATTCCTTCTGTATTACAGGCCTTATGATTAAATTATCACCTACTAGCTGATGCCCGCGACTTCGTCTGCTTGGTTTAAGTTTTTTTGATTCCTGTGGGAACTCCTTAATTTTCCGGGATAAAAAGTAGCCTATGTCACTCTCCAGTTCCTCAAGTATACTCATGCCAAAAATCACGTCGATCCGTTGCTCCGTTGCGGCGTGATTGAAGGACAAACCAACAAACCAATAAACCAACAAACCAACAAACAAACACACTTTCGCATTTATAATATTAGTATTGAAGTATTGATTTGACTTTTAATCACTAAATTTAGCATAATTGAGGCAAATTAATGTTAAGTAATTCTCTTTGACATCATACTAATATTATTATAAACGAGCTGATGCCCGCGACTTCGTCCGCGTGGATTGAGGTTTTTCGGTTCCCGCGGGAACTCTTAAATTTTCCGGGATAAAAAGTAGCCTATGTGCTATTCCAGACTATAATCTATCTCTGTGCCCGTTGAAGCGTGATTGAGTAACAAACATCCATACATCCATACATCCACACATCCATACATCCACACATCCATACATCCATCCAAACAATCCATCCAAGCATTTATAACATTTATTTGATATTTGATGCGAAAGTGTGTTTGTTTGATGGTTTGTTGAAGTGAAATAGTTATTTGTGTTACATGGGGCCAAAGAAAATTTTTGTTCCCCGAGGGCGCTATTTTGAATTCAGAGCGAAGTGAAGGATTCTATAGTAGAATCCCGAGCGTAGCGAGGGGTTCTAAAGTAGAATCCTGAACGTAGCGAGGAATTCAATATGCGCCGCCCGAGAACAAAAAATTTGGCCCCGAGTGACACACACTATTTTTCATCATTACGTATGAGAAAAAGCTAGGAGTATCAACCTACTATGTATGGACATTACCTATACGTTTAAGCACCAATCAGAAGATACTCCTATCAACCTTCTATGTAATTGTATAGACATTATTTAGACGTATATTTAAAGTTTAAATAAAATGTAAAGACGTATATCCGATCAACAAATTGATCACGTGACTTCGGACCAATTAGAACAGAGAAATGCAAAGTCGTATATTCGATCAACAAATTGATGACGTGACTTCGGACCAATCAGAAGAGAGAAATAAAAAGTCCCATGGGCCAACAAGTTACACTTTGCTCCCGCTATCCTCTGAAGGCAATATGAGTTTTTCGAATAGGTATGATGAAATAGTAGATTGTATTATAAGGGAGCAAAATAATATTTTTACGGCGAGGGCGCTTTTTTGAATCCAGAACGAAGTGAGGGATTCTAGAGTAGAATCCTGAGCGTAGCGAGGGATTCTTTAGTAGAATCCTGAACGTAGCGAGGGATTCAAAGTACGTCGCCCGACCCAAAAATATATTTGCGCCCGAATGATACACTCTACTTTTCATCACCCTGTATGAGAAAATTTGGTTCCCGCGGGAACTCTTTAATTTCCCGGGATAAAAAGCATATGTGCTATTTCCAGACTATAATCTTTTTTTGTTTTTTTAAATCTATCTCTGTGCCAAATTTTATCCAGATCCGTTCAGCCGTTCGGGCGTAATTGAGTAACACACATCCATACATCCATACATCCACACATCCATCACACATCCATCCAAACTTTCGCCTTTTTAATAATATTTATTTAATTATAATTTTTTTTTTTTTTTTAAATATATAATATATCCATATAGCCCTTTCGTTAGTTAAAATTCAGAAATTATAAATTCCTAAATTGACCCTGCCGGGGATCGAACCCTGGACCTCCGCACGTTAAGACAGCAGCGCTCAACACTGCGCCACGGAGGTCGTCAATTTGCGTTGGCGCTGAACACTAAGATGTTCCAAATTCAATAAGTGCGCGGCAAAGATAATTGCGGCGCACTTACGAGTATAAAGAGGATTAAAAACTCATTACTGCCCGCTAAAAGTTTCTTATAGAAAACACCACCTTTGGGCGCACATAAAGGCGAACCAAGTCGTCCTTTTCGAATACATGGGATGAAAACTTCTTTAGCCGCGTTGAGCACTTTTTGGTAGGGGGTAAACTTGTGGATTCCCGTCCGCGACATCGACACCGACACCTCGCTGCCCCATGCTCGCGTTGTTACGAAGACAAAAGGTCTTATATATAAATATACAACATTCGTAATTAAACTTTAATACTTACCTTCCAAATACCCTGCTGGGAATCGAACCCGGGACCTCCGCACGTTTAGACAACAGCGCTCAACACTGCGCAAGGGAGGTCGTCAAATAAAAACACCATAAGGGTTCCATTTTTACCATTTTGGTACGGAACCCTAAAAATGAGGGCCCCATACAAGAAACGTGATTCTTGTTTCTTTTGCGAAAGTATTTCAAAAGTACATAGTGTTAAAATCTTGTACCTACTACAGTTACGGAACCCTGCGTATGCGAGTTCGACTCGCACTTAGCCATTGTTTAAGATCTTCCCACTGGCAGGAAATTGAGTGGGTAATATTGTTTTTACGTGACTCTTGTACCAATTACTTTGGAAAGATACGATTTTTAATGCTATAAGATGAGGTTAAATGGTAGCCACTCTAAGTTTAAGTATCTTTCCGGTTTTTCGTCTTGGAACGGTTTTCTGAGCTATCGGTTTTATTACCAATGGACTGACTCTTTGAGGTTGAACGCTCTGTCTCAACAGAGTGGAATTCAATTTAAATCCAGACCAAGATGTAGTACCCCAATAGGCTTAAAAAATTAAATTAATTAATAAACACCTAAGTAGGGTAAGTAATATAATGTATTAGTAAGTAAGACATGAAAGCTTTCAATAAATAAATGACTAGATATTTTTATAAAGCCAATGGGGCTGATTCTGTTGTTCTGGGTTATTCTGGGTGTTAGGATACCCAGGCCGTACAGTCGAGTCAGAAACTACTTACCTTTCAAATCTGGTTTTTCTAAAACTAATTTGGGGAACTCTGCCCCCATAAATAGGATGTTGACTTCTTACAATAGCATAAGTAAGGTTGCTGACATTGATATCGTTAGTGATAGCTTTCCTAAGTTTCGTAAGAAGTTGCTGGATCATTTCAAATCTCGATATAGTAATGAATTTGTTTATTTACATAGGGTGTAACATAGATTTTTTTTTTTTGTTTGTGTGTATGTCTTTGATCGTCAAGTCGCTTATCTTGTAAACGCACTAGATCCAGTCTTGCTGTTTGCCTCAGCTTGCTGGATCTCAACAGTCAACACAGTTAATTTTTGGTTTTGTGTTCGTTAATTATTATTATTTTTCCTTTCTTCTTTGATTTCGATTTTCTCCGGTCTTTTAGTGTAACTTAACATTATATTGCAAGCTGTGGCAGCCTCTAAGTGGGTTTACAATCTAGCATATAACTCTGTTTTCTACTTTATTTTTATTGTTAATGTATTGTAACCTGTTGGATGTCCTTAAAATAAAATAAAAAAATAAAAAAATCTGTAGTGCACAATCTCTAAACTACTAAATCTAGTTCTGTCCCTTTCCGTAGGGAGTATTATGAAAGGGTAAGCAATATTCAAAACTTCAAAAGGTGTCGCATAAAGGATGGACAAAGTAAATTTGTAGTTGATTTAATCCGACGGAACCCTTTGATTCGTAATGGCGCCCCCGCGCGGCTGCAGACCAATTGTCTTTACATTTTCAGAAAGCTTTGGCTTTTACGTGGCGGTTCAGTTAAATTAGAGGGAATAATTGTCTATTCTATCGCGCTGCGAGAATTGAGGTTCATAACTTCATACCAAAGGATAGGTAATATAGTAGTTATATATCTCAGGTCACGTGACAAGTGAGCCAGGCCTGTGGTCTTACTACCATCGATTAAAGTAGTAATATTTTAAAATTGAAGTTTTATAGGAGGTACCTTGACGTCCGTGAAATCATACTAATATTATAAATGTGAAAGTGTGTTTGTTTGTTTGTTGGTTTGTTGGTTTATTAGTTTGTCGGTTTGTTGGTTTGTCCTTCAATCACGCCGCAACGGAGCAACGGCGACGTGATTTTTGGCATGGGTATAGTTGAGGACCAGGGCCCCAATCATGTAAGAATTGTCCATCAAACGTGAAAGATTTTTGTCAAAGTAAAACAAACCATAAATGCATTGAATTAGAGCTCAATTTCGTCTGACCATTCTTATACGTTTAGGTATGTACGATACCCTAAACGTATAAGAACGGGCAGACGAAATTGAGCTCTAATTCAATGCTGTCATTGTTTATTTTACTTTGACGAAAATCTTTAACGTTTGATGAACAATTCTTACGTAATCGGGGGGCTGGACCGGGACCTCCGCACGTTAAGGCAACAGCGCTCAACACTGCGCCACGGAGGTCGTCAAAAGGTCTCATACAAAACTCATAAATAAAATAACAACTGGGGCCATACTGCCAACGCTTAAAGCAATACTAAAACAATATTGCTCTAAATGACAGTTTTATGTCACGTACCTTGACGTTCCTTAAATAAGGATTATAATTCTAAAACACGAAATTGAACTATAATGAAACAATATGGCTTTGAACGGCCGCACAATCATAAAATCCCACCAAAAACCCATAAAAATGTCAACAATATACGTAACACGCAATTTAAGTCAACAAATTACGATTGGTGTTACTTGTAATTACATAAACAATAAGCCTGAAATAGTGATAGCCTAGTGGTGTAGACACCCGGCCCTCTATTCGGATGGAGGGGGATTCGATCCCCGGGTAAGCACCTTTTTGATAATGGTGTGTTTTTTGTGCCTTTTGGTGTTGAGACCTGGGGGTCGTGGGGCGAAGATGCTAGATCCTTTTTTAAGGGTCTATCTTCTCGTCTCACAGAGTCCACAGGTGACCGTAGGGCTGGCAGTTACCTCGGCCAACATATATGGTTGGTTATTCAGCGAGGTAACGCAGCCAGCGTTCTGGGCACATTGCCTCATTGCAGCGGCATAGATGATATGTTCTTAGTTTTTAATTTAGTTTAAATTTAGATTTTAATGTATCTTGTTCAATTTTTAGTGGTCACGTATTAAAATGTAATAATTATCAGTCGAACTAAAGAAGTTTTCACTTCAAACTATCATTTGTTTTAAACGGTGAAGGAAAACATCGTGAGGAAAGCTGCATGCCCGGGAGTTCATACTGCTCTCAAAGGCGTGTAAAGTTTGCAATACGCCCTTGGCCAACGTGGTGGTCTATGGCAAAACTTTTCTATTTCCGAGAGGAAACTCGGGCTTACTGGTGAGCCGCCGGCAATGGGTCGAAACTTGAAACGATGAAGCTTATTTTTTTTTTTTGTAAACTGCACAAAAAAATACAAAACTTATGTTATTCGCCAAACTACACAATATGTTAAAGTTTGTTGGCGAATACGCGCTCAACTAATAATTATAAGGTGCATATATATTATTTACACAACAACTAATAAAGGTGCCTAGTTATAATATAATTAGTATCTGATTATAATTAAGTAACTAACATTAAATTATTTAATTACTTAACTATAAGTATTAGTTTATTGTTAGTCAGTGAAGGAGTGATACAATGGAAAACTAATTACGCCGGACGAAATATTAATTTCATTATTTTGATATCGAATCGAGTTATCGGTTTATCATAAATTCAACGGCGGGTAACGAACGCTAATTAATAACAACACAAAAACTTTGTTAACAGCTCTACTAATTTTGATTGGTTGTGTGTTCTTGTACAGGCAGCAACGGATTATATATTTAACTTATATTCTGAGTGGAGTAATAATTAGGCTTAAAACGTAAGTCCAGTTTAGGTCATTATTTTTGTGCTGTTATTATTGTAGATTTTGTTAATCACGCTTTAAATATAGCGGCTTGTTCAAACAAACATCCCTCATTAAGTATTTGTTTGTGAAAAAACGCTTATTTTAAAAATAATCGTATTTTAAATCGTATTTTTCATGATTCGTGAGAATCGACTCAAGACTGACGAAATTTTTTAAAATTACATTCTAGAAAAAAACATAAGTGAACTTATCGTAAGGCAAAATCAAGACACGTACCGATCCGGAAGTGTATGAACATTTTAAATTGCTATCAAAGTCAGAACTTGGATACCTACACTCTACATTGAGATATGGAATGAATGAATGAAATAAATGAAAAATTATTTATCGTAGGTACGCCAAATAAAAAATAAAGTGTAAAAAAAACAACATTAAATTATTAAATGAAATAATCGGCACTATTGCCGGCACCGGCTTAAATATTGCTAGGTATTATTTTTTTTTTTTCATCCATTACAAGTTATAAAACAATTATTGGAATAATATATTATTCAATATCTATATGGAAATACTTTATTCTTTAACTTAGTACATTTCTCATTAAACAACCTGATGATTGCATCCATCAAGATTCAAAGACGCACGCTTTTTGTTCGTCAAGATTCGTTTAAACCAAACTTTTGTGCTTATTAAGGTGTCACATATAAAAATTTCAAATATTCAGAAAGCTCAAATTTCCAGCTTTTAAATAAACTAGCAGATGCCCGCGACTTCGTCCGCGTGAAATAAGTTTTTGAATTCCTACGGGAACTCCCTAATTTTTCGGGCTAATAGCCTATGACATTCACAAATAATGTGGCTTTCTATTGGTACTAGAATTTTCCGAATCGGTTCAGTAGATCCAGAGATTACCCTCTACAACCTCACAAAATTTACCTCTTTATAATATTAAGTATACATTCATAACAGATAGAGTAAAATAATTCACGAATTGTTTATTTTTGTCACCGAGTGTACGAGCTTTCCAACCAATCCGTTTACCGGACGTTTAATTATGTAGTATTTGAATTCGGAACGAGTCGCCGGTTAATCAGGGCAAACAAACCGGTGATGAGTGTACTTTGGATGTGCGGGTGAATTATTTAATGGCGGGGGTGACGGCGTGAAGTTTAACATGGATTCATTAATTTTTAATTCATTAAGATAAACAGTTTCTTCCGTCTGCGGTACTTACGCTTGATTAAGTAGCGTAACCTTCATTTGCTATCGTATGCACTTTATATACCTACCTACTAACCCGAAGGTTTTTGAAGTGAAAACTTCTTTAGCCGCGTTGAGCACTTTTTGGTAGGGGACATGCTCGCGAACACAGACATGCTCGCGTTGTTACGAAGACAAAAGGTCTTAAATATAAATATACTACATTCGTAATTAAACTTTAATGCCTTAGTTTTAAGGTTATATTTTAATTATTTTAAATTATTTTTTTGTTTTGTTTTATTTTAATTAATTTTTTTTTAAATTATTAATAAAAATATAGTACTTTTATTTATAAATCAAAAAAAATATATTTAAATATTCTTTTTCACTTCTATCGGGAATCCCTATGACTGCAAAATTTTTTTTCTAGTTTTATTAAACTGATTTTGTGATTTTGAATAAATCACATACCTAATAATATTGTCCTTTTTAACCACTCAGATGTTTTCAACTATAGGTCTACCAGAATCTGATGGCAAAAAATACACATAAAAGTACCAGTAGGTATACGGTGTAACTTTTTGCCATCAGATTCTGGTAGACCTATACCAACTAAATTGTTTTTTTATGACACTGAAGCACAGACCGCACCGAACGCTTGGTGATAAAAAAATTAGGCCCTTTCCCCGTGTTAAGGCATAATTATTTTTTGCAAAAGTTAAGTTTTGGAAAAGTTATAGTAATAATTTTACATTATTGTTTTATTTATTTGTTCATTTTTATACTATACATAATAAAATAGCTAATTTTAATAATCTATTGCAATATTATGAGTACAACAATTGTCTATAATAAGAAGTGAAGAACCAATAGAGCTAGGCTAATTATTAATTAGTAAAACCATCAATCTTTTTTAGTCTCAATAATTGTTTTGATTGGCTGAATAATCCATGCTAATATTATAAATGCGAAAGTGTGTCTGTCTGTGTCGTCTGCTACGCTTTCACGGCCCACCTATTCAACCGATTTTGATGAAATTTGGTATAGGGATAGTTTATATCCCAGGGAAGGACATATGATTTTTATTCCGGAAAATGAAGGAGTTCACGTGGAAATTGAAAAACTTAGTCCACGCGGACGTAGTTGCGGGAATCATCTAGTATATATAATATTCTTGCTGCGTCAATGGATTTTGGCCAGCAACAGTGGAAGAATGTTGACCAACCAGCCCCCCGATCATGTAAGAATGGCCGATCAAAACGTTAAGTTCGTCGTCAAAGTAAAATAAACCATAAATGCATTAGATTAGAGCTCAATTTCGTGTATCCATTCTTATAAGTTAGAGTATCGTTCATACCTACGATTGGGGGGTTGAGCTGACTGTGGTCGTTAAACTGTACCTGTCATTCTGAGCCAATCGCCCAAACTGATTACAGAATCTACCAGTAGTCTAGGCAATAAAGCTAGTGGACCCAACAATAATTCCTCAGGCGACGAAACTTTATAGTATGATAAAGTATCATGAGATAAACGTACATTATAAATATCCAATAAAAATCAGACAGGAAGTAAGGTTTTTTATGCTTTACCCAATTGTCAAAGCAAGAAGGTACATTGTCGCGTAAACGTTTGATATTTCGGTTTTTAGTGTAAATATACTACCTACTATTATTTTAAAAAGAAATCTAGAAAATATTCAGTCATAAATATTAAGTTTTACGTATAAAAACCTAACTTCCCCATGGATTTTTTTTTGATATTTTTGTTTAAGTTTTGGTAAATGCCATAGGTACTACAACCCTGCCAAGTTTCAACGACTGAGGATTTTAATGCGGGGGTCTCCATACAACGAACCGCCCCGTTGCCTTGACTACAGTGGTAGATTCACTCGACGATTGAAAAGCACTTGTCAAAGTCAATTTGATTAAAGAAGATTTGAGTTTGAGGTAGTAGATAATTGTAAACTTCCTATAACAAATAGGTAAGTACTTATGTACTAATTTGAAGTTTCCTAAGTTTCCTGTAAAGCCGTAGGGTCAAACATCAAACAATGAACTCTTCAAAGGAAAGGTCAGAGTTAATTGGCCGGACAACTAATCTAATGGGAATTTAAGACCCCCTGGCTTTAATAATTTATTATTCAGGACCTTTTGACCCCACGTTACATGTAGGGTTAATAAAACTTACGTTTAACTCTACTAATGAAGTCTATATTACTCGGGTAAGTTTATTATTCACGGCTCATATTAGACCACCTAATAGCGTAAAATTCGCCAAACGGAGTTTTTTTATAAACAAACCAACTTTTTGAATAACTTAAACTAACCTTTTAATCCCGAAAAATCTCGGAGTTTCCATGGGATTTTTAGGTCTAAATCCACGTGGACAAGGTCATTCCAGTTTAGGCATAGACATTTCAAAATTTATGCCTCTGGAATTAATTATTGGATAATTAAGTTGAGTTTGATTCGCCATGACGGTTTAGTGTTGTTGGTTCAACTTCGAAGCCGTAGACAAAGGCAGTAGATTCTGCTGTTAAGTATACTACGTCCACGCCAATCACTGAATTATTTATTTCTTTTTTATTTTTTCTAAATGCGACAGTGTTTCTGTTTGTTGGTTTGTTGGTTTGTTGGTTTGTCCTTCAATCACGCCGCAACGGAGCAACGGCTTGACGTAATTTTTGGCATGGGTATAGTTGAGGGCCTGGAGAGTGACATAGGCTACTTTTTATCATGGAAAATTAAGGAGTTCCCGCGGGAATCAAAAAAACGTAAACCACGCGGACGAAGTCGCGGGCATCAGCTAGTGAACAATAAAGATATATTATTCGCACTGCGCTTTACTTTAACAAAACTCGAGAATCCTATTAATTTTATTATTCCACTCATTGATGTAGAATTTTAGATTCCACTAAATACAAAGCAGCAAGCAGGTCTCAATTTAAGAAAAGGTATAGGTACTTACTCCGCTAAAGTAAAAAAGTGACATTCTTAATTACAAAATTTTACGACAAATTCATACAGAAAAGTCGTACAATTTAATACTAATTTAAGCGAATGCTAAGCAACGCCCAGTCGGTAACTGGATGGCTGTCAGAATTTGTAAGTCCGAATATGGCCGTTCTTTGTTTCCTCCGTGCCTCGGAAAGCACATTAAGCCGTCGGTCCCGGTTATTATCACTAATGTCTGATAATAATCGTTAAGAAATCTAGAGTGTGCCCTTAGTCGAGTCGTTCTTATTAAATGCCTGTAATGGTTACAGGGAATCGAACCCGGCGCTCACCCTTTCGCCAGGGAGTTCACCAAAAACATCCGTTTAAAATATACATCGGAACAAACGCGTTCTTGCCATAGAAGGCATCGGTACATCCGAAAAAGGTACCTATACATTAATAAGTACAAGAGAAAGCTCTTCGTAGCGAGTCGTTGAAATATTTATTTATAGTGTGCTTTTAGTGGGCACCCCCCACCACCCCTCGCCCCAAACCCCTCTGGAAACACGACTAAGGCTGCCTTTTCACCAGAGCTGTGCGAGATAGGTTTAAAGCGGTGGTGTCTATTTCCTCCTTTGTGTTCTGTGATTTCCTCCAAAGCGGCGCGGTGTAGCGACGCGGGTAAGGATCTCTCCATATCTATCATATCATATCATATCATATCTTATCTATCGACGCGGAAACGGCTCGAGCCGGTCAAAACAAGCTTCATGTATGATTCGAACCACAACTAATCTAATAATATATTATTTTTGTACCTATACCACTTAACAATTTCACCTTACTCACTTTCAAGGAAGGCTGCAAGAGATTTCTTTTTAGAGATAGGTAAGCTTTACCTTTGTCCACTTTTTTTTCTTTTAGTTTTAAGACAATATTCTGTACAAAAATAATAAAAATAAATAAATAAATAAATAATCTATACTAATATTATAAATGCGAAAGTTTGGATAGATGGTTGGATGGACGTTTGTTATTCAATTACGCCAGAACGGCTGAACGGATCTAGATGAAATTTCGCACAGAGATAGATAATAGTCTGGAATAACAAATAGGCTACTTTTTATCCCGGAAAGTTAAAGAGTTACCGCGGGAACCAAAGCATGCGGAAAGTTGCGGGCATCAGGGGCATCAACTAATATGGTATTAAATACGTGAAAAGCCCGTCCGCCATGGCCCATGCCCTATCCGACGAGACGTATGCATTGTATGCTATTTCCAGAGTGTAACATTTTTCTGTGTATGAAAAGAGCAACTGCTGAGTTTCTTGCCAGTTCTTTGCAGTAGCAGCAGCTTTCCGAACCGGTGGTAGATTCTTACGACTTATCATAAGTGGCACAAGTTGGTCTACGTGAAATAATTCATTTCATTTCAGACACGACGGCTACTAACGCGGAAACGTCGTTTTACTGATACAAAAAGCTTTTCTGACCAGCTCAAGCATTACAGCCGGTTCCGCGTCGAAAGGTGCCTCTGATGTGCTACAAAGATCCGCTTTGCAGTTTGCGGTGCGAGGAAGATGCACAAACCACAAAGCGAGCTACGCAATGTTAGGGCGCGGTGAGAGGAAATCGTCCATACTTTCCCTTTCCATAGCTACACCACTCGCACATCCTTATGATTTAGCCCTATTTAAGATGCACGGAGCGGCGCGGCACGTAGCGGCAAATATTATTTCTATGAGTTCGTACAGGGCCGCATATATGCGGAAGAACCTGCCGCATTATTATCCCATGAAAACTCCTACCATATGGAATACGACGCAAAGAGAGACAGGGCCGCGTCACGCATTTTTCCGACGGAACACGTGAGTTTATCCGGATATTATGTATAATGAATATCACTCACGATAGTTTAAACGTTAAAATAAAATGCCTCCCCTTTGATGCGAAAAATTCTCACGGATGATTTATCCTGCCCGGTCCCTAGTGCGCTTTCGATCTAACGCGTACGCAAGAGTTCAGTGCAATGTTCTTATATCATACTTTCATCATCATACGAATAATTATATTATAAAAGTGTGTTTTTTGGTGGTTTGTTGGTTTATCCTTCAATCACGCCAAAACGGAGCAACGGATCGACGTGGTTTGCATGGGTATAGTTACAGACCCGGAGAGTGACATAGGCTACTTTTTATCCCGGAAAATTAAAGATTTCCCGCTGGAATAACAAAAACTTAAACCATGCAGACGAAGTCGCGGGCATCAGCTAGTAAATCAACTACCTAAATAAATTAAGTACCTAAATCTAATAATTCAAGAGTCACGGGCGAAGTCCATTGACGTTGTATACAGTGGCGTGCAGTTCATAAAGGCATAAAGGCACTGCTTAACCAAGTGGAAATACGTCAATGCTCATTTTTTATCGAGACAGTCAGTAAATATGTATTCTACCTAATCTATGCCTAGTTCAAACCCTGTGCACGCCACTGGTTGTGTATAGTTTTAACTTGTATTTGAATAAAAGAGGCATTCCCTACAATTTGAACTTCATATAGCCGCGTATTAAATAGTTTGTCTTTACGCGTTTCGTTTAACCCACCCTGGGGGTCTACTCTCTTTCTCTCAAACGAAACTTCGCAAACGAACGTAATTAGTGGGTTAGACCCACACAAAATCGTTCAATCCAATCGGTCACGAAAATTTTCTATGGATCCGTACTTCGTCTGCGTGTCCGAAAACGAAATATCTCTATAATCATAATATTATCTCTATAATCATAATATTATCTCTATGCTCCTCTCGAAACATAGAGATAATATTATTATGTAGGAGCGGAGTTAACGAAATTTCGTTCGTTTGTTTGCGAAGTTTCGTTTTAGAGAAAGAGAGTAGACCCCCTGTATACACTTAACACCATTAATTTCTCGCTCATTCATCACCTGGCAACACAGTCCTCGCCACAAACACCTAATAGCATCGCAAACAAGCCATTGTAAGCAAATACCAACTATTGTACCTGAATCTAATTCAAGAGTCACGGGCGAAGTCCATTAACGTATTTGTATAGTTGAGAAGCCATTAAGTAATTTGCTGGAGACAAAGCGTTTTCAGCAAACAATACAGCGTTCTAAACAGAATGGATTTCTTTCCACGGATTGGTATTTTTTAAAGTCCACTACAAGTAGCCGTTGACTGCATATCACCTGATTTTAGAAAGAAAGAAAAGAAAGAAAGAAAAAGCGTTTATTTGGAACCACAATACAATAATTATAGTAGAGAGACATGAGACAAAAATATGAGTTGTGTGATCCCAAAATGGACTCCACTCAGCATTTGCTATGACTGTGGTTCGAGCACAGGCACAGCGCTGGTCTTCCGTGGATCCACAAGTTTCGGACGAATTACTATAAAAATAAAATACTTACAAGGAAGATGTTACTAAGTACTAATTTTAAGTACTAATTTTAAGTAATAATGCAGTCCAAGATGATAGTGGGCTAACCTGTTAGGGGTAGAATAGAACAGAATAATGTGTGTTAGTGTACTAACACTAACACACATAATTCATCATATAATAGCATACAATACATATAATATATTATATTCATTATATTAGTCCTAACATCTTATGTTAAACATGATAGCACTACCTAATATAATTCCAGCACATAAACCGTATCGGCGTACTAATATAATAAATAGGCAAATGTGATTAACTTCATTATAGATAGATAGATAGATAGATAAATTCTTTATTGCCACACATAATACAGCAATAACTTAATTATGAACAAAAACAGAAAACAACGCGTGCGCAAGGGCAGTCATCGTATTATCACTAAAAGTGATCTGCTCCAGACAACCCGTTTCATAAGGAACTTTAAAAAGGAGCGGGAAAGTGCAACAATAAACATGCAATAATACTTATATAACTAAACTAATAAATATAAACACATACTTATACATATATAGCAATACATAAACTTATACATACTAAAGAAAATCATACTAATATTATAAATGCGAAAGTGTGTTTGTTTGTTGGTTTATTGGTTTGTTGGTTTGTCCTTCAATCAAGCCGCAACGGAGCAACGGATTGACGTGATTGTTAGCATGGGTATATGTCCTATTGAAGGACAAACCAACAAACAAACACACTTTCACATTTATTGGTATGAAGTATGATGAAACATTGGCACAATAGCTACGACCAAACTTCACAATTTTAGATCTATCTCCCGAATCGGGAAACTGTTGCAATTGTGGAATATTCGGGAATATTCGGGAACATTCGGAGTGGAAACCGGAGCGGGCGTGTGAGGTGGATAGCGAGTACCATTCGCGCAATTCCCGCCGCATTACTCTTTGGAATCGAGATAACAAAGATATTGCGTTCCTAATTATTGATATCAGAGTAGGTACGGAGCAATAGAGAAGATTTGATTTCAATTTTGTTTTGATTATCTATCGGGCAAAACTAACTCAACTTAGTGTAATAATAATAAACCCTGACTATCGGGAATAAAATATCCCGTCGGTCAGACTAGTCTGACCACTGAGAAATCCGAAATTCACGTACATGAAAATGTGGGCATCACCTAGTGAAACAGCAGTTCAACAGCAATTACCTTACAAATTACTAACCTATACTTCTATACTAATATTATAAATGCGAAAGTTTGGATGGATGGATGTATGTATGGGTGTTTGTTACTCAATCACGCCAGAACGGCTGAACGGATCTGGATGAAAGGCACAGAGATAGATTATAGTCTCTAATAACACATAGGCTACTCTTTATCCCGGAAAATTAAAGTTCCTGCGGGAACCGAAAAACCTCAATCCGCGCGGACGAAGTCGCGGGCATCAGCTAGTTAGCTCATAAAAGTAACTTTGGCAGCGTTGAAACGAAATTTAGCTCTGAATCTGTACAAGTTAGCACAATCGGGAACCGCATAAACTTTTCCATTTCACTTCTACCGACCGAATTGTAGTTGAGTTGAATTCATCGAATACTTCTACCGAGGATCGAAGCAGGTGTGAACTACAAAACTATATTGTAATAAGAGCTCGGATAGCTGGTGTTTCGCTAAGATTTCACCGCTTGAATCCTTGTTATCGAAGAATAGAATATACGCGCTGAAATTTTAGTGGTTGTTTTCCCGTTTTGCTGGAATACGTATGCATTCTATGTTAGATATCTACATACACGTTGTGTGTAGGTAAATAGTTCCGGAAGTACATTTTCGTACAGTTTGCGCGCGAGGTCCGAGGTGTTGACGTAATGAGATAGAGTTGTGTATAAGTCGATATTACGTTATCGATACTAACACATCTTTTGTATCTGTGCGCGTGTATTTAATTAATTATGAAATGATAATTTTATGAGGATAGTAAACTGTGCAATAAGGAAGAAAAAACAAATTGTATCATAAAATTTAATTATAATGAACTGTAAAAAATGAACGTAAAATCTAATTGATCACTGTCTCAATCAGAATAATCAGTACTATATGGAATTTATAAATTAAACAGCTATTTGCACAGACAAAGAAACTTTTAAGTTTAGTACTATTTATAGTACAATATTACCCTGCTATCGCAAAATTAAAAACAGCCTCCCGATTATGTAAGAATGGCCGATCAAAACGTTAAAGTTCGGCGTCATAAAATAAAATTAGAGTTCAATTTCCTGTACCCATTCTTATACGTTTAGGTATGTACGATACCCTAAACGTATGAGAATGGATACACGAAATTGAGCTCTAATTTAATGGTGTTATGGTTTATTTTACTTTGACGCCGAACTTTAACGTTTTGATCGGCCATTCTTACATAATCGGGGGGCAGGGCTCGATAAAACATACTCTCGCGTCAATGGCGGCACTAGTATGGGAGTATGCGGGGTATGAATTTAGCAATTGCTCTTTTTAAAAAAGATACGCACCGAATTGAGAACCTCCTCCGTCTTTGGAAGTCGTTTAAAAAGCAAAATAGATAAAAACAGATTATTGGTTTGTTGGTTTGTCCTTCAATCACGCCGCAACGGAGCAACGGATTCACGTGATTTTTGGCATGGGTATAGTTGAGGACCTGGAGAGTGACATAGGCTACTTTTTATCCCGGCGAGAATCAAAAAAACTTAAACCACGCGGATGAAGTCGCGGGCATCAGCTAGTTTAGAATACAGTAGTGTTTAGTCATTATACTATCTTGTGGGGCGCTGGACCCAAAGTCGATAGCTTCCATACAACTTTGTCACTATTTAAAAGAATGTTATAGTAGCAAGAAAGGTATAAGGTTTTACAATATTTTCCTTGTTTGACCAATCCTCTTAGCGCAAGGAGATCCTTTGTAATACTGAGTGAGGTTAATGGGCTGTTATTTTCTCTTTTCAATAATATTTTAATGCGAATAAAATTGAGGAAAATCATTATTGAGTACTCGGTTCCGTTACGATATTTTTTTCTTTATAATATTATTATCTATAGGTTTTCGAAAAAAGCTTACTCCGAAGAAAACGAACAATGTTTTTTATCTAATATAATGGTTAACTAAACATATAAAAGGAAAAGGTGACTGACTGACTAATCTATCAACGCACAGCTCAAACCACTGGACAGATCGGGATGAACTTTGGTATACAGATAGCTATTATGACGTAGACATCCGCTAAGAAAGGATTTTTGAAAATTGAATCCTTAAGGGAGTCAAATAGGGATTTGAAGTCTGTGCAGTCCACGCGGACGAAGTCGCGGGCATAAGCTAGTTAAAATTAAACTATATGATACTAGATAGTATTACAGAAAATATCAATAAACACACGTAAAAGAATTACACTACAACTGAAGTTTTGACGACCTCCGTGGCGCAGTGTGCAGCGCTGTTGTCTTAACGTGCGGAGGTCCCGGCTTCGATCACCGGCAGGGTCAATTTGGGAATTTATAATTTCTGAATTTTCCCTGGTCTGGCCTGGTGGGAGGCTTCGGCCGTGGCTAGTTACCACCCTACGGGCAAAGACGTGCCGCCAAGCGATTTAGCGTTCCGGTACGATGCCGTGTAGAATCCGAATAGGGGTATCGGTTTAATATAACTGCAATGCCCCTAACAGGTTAGCTCGCTACCATCTTAGACTGCATCATCACTTACCATCAGGTGAGATCGCAGTCAAGGGCCAACTTGTAGTGGATAAAAATAAAAGAAGTAAAGATAATGAGAGAACGCTCCACCTCGGGAGGCGGGGGTGCTTACTACTTAGATAATGTTTATTCCTGCTTTAGTCCTGATATTTTCATCCCCTTTGATGGATGAGAAACTCGCAGCAATCTGTCAAGACCAGGGAGGCTGTGTCAGTCATCTCTGCTCCAAAATATGAGCCTGGAAATTACTGAGGTACCTAGTCCATTAATTTTGTAGCCAAAGAATAATTGAATTTTGACGTTTTCACGTAACTAAAAAATGCATTGATGATTTCTACTCATATTTATATCCACCCATGCAATTTGTTTTATTCGCGAAAGTATTAGATCTTTGTCTGTTTTACGGTACAACCTTGAACCCATGTACATAATCGGTTTCTTTCAAGCATCGTACCGTAACGTTAATTCCCTTGGCGGTACTTTTTTGCTAGTAGGAAGATAACGCCTGGTCTAGTTTATACATTTGAGAACATTACTTATGAATTTTTTTTTTATCCACTACAAGTTAGCCCTTGACTGCGATCTCACTTGTTGGTAAGTGAAGATGCAGTCTAAGATGGTAGCGGGCTAACCTGTTAGGGGCATGGCAGTTACATTTAACCCAAACCCCTATTCGGTTTCTGCACGTCATCGTATCGGAACGTTAAATCGCTTGGCGGCACGTCTTTGCCGGTAGGGTGGTAACTAGCCACAGCCGAAGCCTCCCACCAGGCCAGACCAGGGAAAATTCACAAATTATAAATTCCCAAATTGACCCTGCCGGGGATCGAACCCGGGACCTCCGCAGTCCGCACGTTAAGACAACTGCGCTCAACACTACGCCACGGAGGTCGTCAAAATCTAATCAAATCTAGCCTGTACTGTCCTACGACTGGGCAAAGGCCTCCCTCCATATAGATATTTAGTAAGTATACCATAATTCTATAAAAATTAAGTATAGATAAACGTGTAGGTAGGTACATTGATAAACGAGATAAAAAGCAGTATTTAGCAGCGTAATCTACAGTCAAAAGGGATGAAATGTAGTCATTTCCGGCGCCGGCGATGCCACAGGCGTGGTGGGTAATGGCACATTAGGGGCCGTCCATTAATCACGTGAGGTTTTTTGAGCATTTTTAACCCCCCCTTCCCCCTTGGTGATACGTGGTGAGGTTTAAGACTAACCCCCCGCCCCCACCTAAAATCCCGTGTATTTTTTTTTTAGTACCTACAAAGAATCTTAAACATTTTTTTAATGCAACACGTACGAGGTAATAAACGGTGTACGCGTGTATTCGGCGCCAAAATAACAGAATAACTGGCGACTGGCAAATGGCAATGAAGCCGAGCCGGGCGATCATCGCGGTGCGCGGCGCGCGGGGACTTCGTTCGTTGCCTGGCAACGGCGAGTCAAGGTCACACTACACGCCGCTTTTCGGTTTAGAAATCGCGCGTTTGACGAAAAAATAAATACACGTGATATCTTACTACACCCCCCCTTCCCCCTTGTGATATTTCGTGATTTTTGTTTAACCCCCTCCCCCCCTTTCAAGCCTCGCGTGATTAATGGACGGCCCCTTAGCAGTGTGAGCGCTGCGCTACAGCTACCTACGCGCGGTATCGGACACTTTACCCGCCACTTAGCCACTCGTAAATTATTAACCTTCTGATCGTAAAGGTCTAGCTGTACTACAGAGGCGCGGAGCGACGTAGCGAATTACGTTAGCGGCAGCCAGAAGGATCACAGAAGGAGACGAAGATTAATTTACTACTTAATTTATTAATTAATTCCTTTGTTTAAATTTATTAATTAACCTTAAGTCTACGTCGATTTTTAACGCAGCGTTTTACATTATGACCACCTAAGGCTTACCTAATCTGCCCTAACTAACATTCTGCGTCGATTTTAGACGACAGAATTATTGAACGATCTTCTCGTTATTTCGATAGCTTTTATATCTTACATTTCGTACTAAAATCTACCTAAGTGATGTCTGATGTCACGTTTCTTCGGACGTGATGCAATTCCGTGGAATCCGCAGACTATGCACCGGTACCACGGCCATTCGCTGGAGGTGCAAGGTTGCGATCTTGCAATGAAAGTGATTTTTGCCATGACGCCGTAGGTGTACGTAACTAGCGCGGCAAGTAGCGTCAAGTAGTTTTTGTATGAGGTTGTATGGAGCTGGGTCCATTTAACGTGGCATGGAAATGCACTGCGAGACGTGATCCCGTACAAACTCATACAAATAATATTTGCCGCTACGTGCCGCGCCGCTCCGTGCGTCTCAAGTGGGGCTAGACCTTTAAAAATAGTCTTACTTCTTAATTCTTAGTAAGTATCTCTATAACCTTCCCCGTTCTCTGCAACACGGCGCTATTCCGTACGCGGTCTGTCCTAGAAATTTTTAGCATATTAAATTCAAATTCAAATGTTTTTTTCAAATAAACTTTTACAAGTACTTTTGAATCGTCAAGTGAATATACCACTGGTTCGGAATGCCATTCCTACCGAGAAGAACCAGCAAGAAACTCGGTGGTTGCTCTTTTTAGATAATTCATTTACAATTTATCATTATTACTTATATCGTGTACATAAGTAACCGCCGAATTGCTGATCCAAGCTCCTCTATCATTTACATAATCTTCAATAGTATAATAAGCTTTTTTTTCAGGAGCATACTTTTAATGGATTTCTTAAACTTGTGTATAGGCAAGTTTAAAATAGGTTGTGGTATTTTGTTATAGAAAAGAATGCTCATTCCTACTAATGACTTTCTAACTTAGCCCTGTGCGAATACGATTGATCGACGTGAGCGTTCGATCGCATTTGCGTCAAACTAAAATGAACCTTAGTAATTACATTGATTTAGAGCTCAATTTCGTGTATGCATTCACAGCCAGCGATCCAAACGATACGTTTCGAAATTTAAATCGGTTGCACTGAATTTGTGTTCATTTTAGTTTGACGCAAATGTGATCGAACGCTCACGTCGATCAATCGTATCTGCAATGTTAAAACTGGGAGTAAGCGTACTGGTACACCTACATCTCGAAATACCTATTAAACTAGAATACTCCAAATTGACGCGTACTTGTCACGACTAGCATGTAATCGTCAATTGAGCTCGTCCACCGCTGCGGGGCGGATCACCCCGGCCGGCGCCCCGGGGGACGCGATCAATCTTCGGAAATCACACACGACGCCCCATTGCCCTCACTTTAGTGTTCTGTCATGCGATATTACTGCATTCAGTGCACTGTACAAATTCGGCCTAGGTCTTTTTATTATTTTTCTAACCTAACTATAGTACATTACTGCAGCGGCCATCAAAACAGGCATTGAAGGACGAACGTGTAAATGTGGGCCGAGGCGAAGCCGAGGCACACATACGTAAGTCCATCAATGCCTAGTTGTGGCCAAGGCTTGTATAGTGCTTTTCTCAAATAATGCGCGGAAATTAAAACTAAGTGTTCATCACACTCATTGTCTTCACTTGAACTCATTTTGTCAAAAACATTTCAAAATCAATGACGAACAACGAACAACAATAATTTTTCCCGCGTCAAAGTGTTCATTTGTTTTTTTTTTCAATAAACAGCTTTCTATTTGCAAGCTAGTTCGAAATTTAAATAAAACCTTTGATATGTTACCTCCTTGGTTGCCATGTTTCGGAGTAAAAGATCGTTCCACTTTTAAACTACACGACAGATATGAATTTAGTATGTAATTTATTTGGCCGCTAAACCACGACAGATATGGATTTTCATACAACTTTAGAAGACCGCTGCTCGCATGTATTTGGCCAGTACAGCAATTTCGATTTATCTCGAAGAAGGTTGTCAAAATAATGCTCAAATTTCCAAGCATGTTTGAGAAAATATATTTTACGTTATTATAATTTTTTTCTAACCTACCTAATTACTTAGCTTATTTTTTATATCTCAATGTTGTAAACATACCTACGTGTATATTATAATTATTTAGCACTAAGTCCCACTTATAAAATATGTAGGTAGCCTGTACCTTTATAATTTGTGGTTTACGTGGTTGATGCCACAGTTATTATTGTTATACGAAGACTTTACCTATGTAATACCTACTGTGTCGTTGTTTGTGAACCCAAAGAAATAAAATAAAAACTAAAAAAAAAACAAAAACTAAACAGGCATAAAAATCAGTTCTAATTTTGGCCACCGGGCCAGATACTTAAGTTTTACCGTTTACGGACTGTATTTGTCAAGTTATAGGTTGAAATAAATGAATAATTATGAATATCACGTTAGGTGCATTAGTTTACACTTTGGATTAGGTTTCATTTCCCTACTTAGGTATCTATTTGAAAGTTACGAGTACGTTGCACCCTATGGTATAGAGTGCGTTATTTTATTGATGACTAGGTACGTGCTTCACTTATGCTTTCACATAATATTAATATACTAGATGCTGCCCACGACTTTGTCCGCGTGAATTATGGATTTGTAGAAAGACCGTAGAAATTTTTTTTTTTCACGGAAAATTAAGGAGTTTCCGTGGGAATTAAAAAAACTTATTCCACGCGAACGAAGTCGCGGCCATTAGCTAGTGTGAAATCAACAATTAATTTGAGTTAGTTCTGTCCTCAATATCCTCTTATATTTTGCAAGCCTTCGTAAGCAATTTGAAATCGTAACATCCCGATTTGTGGTCAGGATGAAATGTCGGCAGACCTGCGGTAAACCGCCGGCCTCGGCTGGAGACATGCCCCCTATACCTCCGACATCGGTGAGGTACCTGGATCCAACTCATCCGGCGTAAATTCCACATTTCCGACTACAATGCCCGAGTATCTGTTGAATATTCTGTTGAGATTACCTAGTTTAATTTGAGGAATTCCACAATTTTAATCTATACTAATATTATAAATGCGAGTGTGTCCGTCTGTCTGTCTGCTACGCTTTCACGGCCCAATTTTGATGAAATTTGGTACAGAGATAGGTTACATCCCAGGGACGGACCCTCGGGTCAGGGACGTTCGGGGCCCTTATTCATGAGCCTGTTCGCGCGACCAGGCTCATGAATAAGGGCCCCGAACGGGTTCGAAACTAGTCGGGCATTTTTCCGACAGAACACGTGAGTTTATCCGGATATTATGTATAGTTATAATGAATATCACTCACGATAGTTTAAATGTTAAAATTGTTGAGTACTGTTTTGATATAATATTCCCTTCGCAAATAAAATATGTTTGTGGTCGTAAATTTGGAGCGCGGGCTGATAAAAATATACCTATTCCCACTAAACAAGAACAAGCACTCTAGTGTAAGTAGTAACGTAAGCAACTGGAAATGGGGCTCTCTTGCCGTATATTGTCAACACACTTAAAGATCGATGCTCTGGCTTGTTACAGCGATCATAGCTATTGCCGTTTTCAATTAAAGGTTTTTCTTCAAGCGATTTAGTGTTCCGGTACGATGCCGTGTAGAAACCGAATAGGGGTGTGGGTTTAATAAAACTGCCATGCCCCTAATAGGTTGACCCGCTACCATCTTAGACCGCATCATCACTTACCATCAGATGAGATCGCAGTCAAGGGCTAACTTGTAGTGGATAAAAAAAAAACATGGAATATCTGAAAAACCGTTCTGGGGCTATACTGCCAACTCTAAGAAATACTTAATCATAATTACTCAAAAAAAGTGTTTGCCGTGTGCGAATTGCACAGAAGTGAAACTTCAGGAAAGAAGCCTACGAGAGAATGAGATAAATATAACTCATATTCTATCTCATTCTCTCGCAGGCTTAATCTATATATATAAAATTCAAAGTCCTGACTGACTGACTTATATATCAACGCACAGCCTAAACCGCTGTTGCTAGAAACTTAAAATTTTGACAGTAGGTTCCTTTTGTGACGTAGGCGCTCACTAAGGAAGGATTTTTCAAAATTCCACCCTTAAAGGGGTGAAATAGGGGTTTAAAGTTTGTATGAAAGTCCGTCATTTCTCAAGTTATATCTATGAAACTTGGTATTTGAGCTTCTGGCTTAAAATAAAGAAATAGGTGCTTCACAGTTTTTGAAAATTCCACCCCCAAAGGCGTTAAATAGGGGTTGAAAGTTTGTATGAAATTCCTTCATTTTTCAAGTTATAAACATGAAATTTGGTATTTGTGCTTCTGGTTTAAAATAAAGAAATACGTGTTTCACAGTTTTTGAAAATTTTATCCCCAAGGACGTTAAGTAGAGAGTTTGTCCTTCAATCACGCCGCAACAGAGCAACGGATCCACGTGATTTTTTGCATGATTATAGTTGAGGACCTGGAGAGTGATATATAGGATTTATCCCGGAAAATTAAGGAGTGCCTGTGGGAATTAAAAAAACTTATGCCACGCGAACGAAGTCGCGAGCATCCTCTAGTCCTATTATGAATATGTTTGTCTCATTTTGGTGTCGGTTTTTCGTTTCATCGAACTTTCAAATCACAACGATTCTACAGAAGTTTCACTTCAAAAAGTAATATCCAATCCACAGATGATCCAATCGTTCACAAGTAATTCAATTTTACAAAAAAAAAACGGTCTTTCAATTCGAAATATTGCTTCGGCAAATTGAATTGATATAATTCATATAAAATCCATTCAAAGCTGAATGTTTAATAAATATGCTTATTTCATTAGGTCTATGTATTCATGCAAACATGTCGGAAAATCAAATAAATATTATAAATGCGAAAGTTTGGATGGATGGGTGTATGGATGTTTGTTACTCAATCACGCTCTAACAGCTGAACGGATCTGGATGAAATTTGGCACAGAGATAGATAGGAATAGCACATAGGCTACTTTTTATCCCGGAAAATTAAAGAGTTCCCGCGGGAACCGAAAAACCTCAATCCACGCGGATGAAGTCGCGGGCATCAGCTAGTATTAGATATATGTTTTTCGAACATAATCATCTCAAGGCTTACATAACGACGTATATAGGTACGTCAGTCTCACTCCTCGGTACGAAAGTCGACGTCGCGAATGAATAAATGTAACAGAATTAAAGGAAACACAATCCAATAACGGTTTGTGCTGTTCAATCTTTCTGAAATCGAAAAATTCCGCGCCACGTATTGCTTTATACATAAATCCAATACGTTTCCCCGATACCACTTGAGAGGTAAAAAGGGAAGGATTCCTGATTCCTCTTTGCAAGCTTTTGAACCTATTATTCTACCCGTTTACTTTTTAAAACGTTCTGACTATCGAAAACTTTTAAATAAATCTTTTTATTTTAATCCATCCATATAATTTTTATAAACTCGAAAGTGTGTCCGTCTATCTGTCTGATGTATGTATATCTGCTACGCTTTAACGGCCAATTTGTTCATATTTTTTTCTATTTTGATGAAATTTGATAAAAAGAGGTCGCACCCCGGGGAAGGACACAGGCTACATTTTAACCCGGAAATTAAGGCTGCCTTCTACTCCAGCCGAAATTTCATTTCGAGAGAAGGGTAACAGCTATCTCACTCCAACGTCTGTTACCTGTTGCAGATGGCCACAGTGTAGACTAATAATAAAACGTCGCACCGCTTTTGCATAAATTCTTTACTTCGTAGCTAGTTCCATTCAAGTTTGCTCTGTTAATTTGCGCGAACTTAATAATTATGTTTATAAATGATATTGATTACCTTAAATCTTTATAGTCTAAAATATTAGGCAATAAATAAAATGCTTCGGGAGAGCACGTTAAGCCGTCGGTAACGGTTATTATCACTAACATGATTCGAGTGATATCGAAACAAATTTTCTTATTGAATTCTACGCGGCATCAACTCACTACGCTAAATTGAAAAAGTAAAAATAAAATGAAAAGATAATATGTATTAGAATTAGCATCGTATGAAATAATCATTACTTTCCAAGCATTCTATTTTTTTTATTCTAAACATGAGTATCTTGTTTAATTCGTATTAGGTATGAAATATAACCTTTAATCAAATGAAAAAATATAACAAAAAAACTATTGATACAATTCAATTTATACTTTAAAGTTAACTGAATAAGGTACGTTTTAAAACAAATTTTTTACACCAGAGTGCGAGCTAAAGGGTCATAAAGATTATGTTGTATTGTTTCTATTGTATTGTTTGTATTTCTGGCGAACTGAACAAGTTTTTATAACACAACTGCTGACTGTCATCCAAATAACATTTGGATATGATAGTACTGCTTATTATGTTTTCATTATAATTTATATATCATAGGGAAGTGTGACAGCTGACATTTACTTTTACACTATTGATACTTTATCTAGTGCTAGAAACCCAATAAAAACGACTTGATAAGGAATTAATATATCTTTTATTATTGCTAACAAAATAGGTACAAATAACAACATTTAGCTCTCTAATTTCTTTATTTTAACAATAAAATAAAGGAATTTGAGTAAAAACAAAATGGAGTATTGTCAAGGATGTCAGCAATCAGCATCTGTGCTCAAATTTGTCAAACACCATATCTCGTGAAACGCAATTTTCACTGCCAAACCATTCTCGACTTTGCTGACGTGGAAATAATATCGAAAATCAATTGGCTGTAAAAATCTCTGCGACAGTTACTGAAAAAACGTCATTACATACTTTATATGAAGCTAAACTGCTGTACTACTCTAATTACAATTGCGGTGCAACTTACCCCTTTTGGAGTTCTTTCAAACACTTTTTAATAATATACGTCATTTTTGATGATTGCAAAATAGTAACATGAATTTCGTTGCTTGCAAATTAATAGATAACGATTACTTTAAATTCAAAAATAGCCAAACAGCTAAATAACACAACAGGACAAGCACACTATGCGTCCTACCCATAGATTTAGGATTCACGCGCTCCACGCAGCGGAGACCAATCCTAAATGCTACCTACCTACCATACTAGACAGCTGATCGGTAATGGCTGACCGTGATCCCTCTTTCACCAATTTTCTCTTTCACCAACCGTACGGATAATCAAAAAAAAAATTAAAAAGAAAAAAATACACTTTTGCAGATGACTCAGGATTCGAACCTACGCATCTGCGATATATACTCTGTCATTAGACCGCTGCGCCAAAGGCTATGATAATACAAGTGAAATAATCTAATGGAACCAGGCATATACGATACCCTAAACGTATTAGAATGGGCAGACGAAATTGAGCTCTAATTCAATGCTGTCATGGTTTATTTTACTTTGACGAAAATCTTTAACGTTTGATCGACAATTCTTACGTAATCGGGGGGCAGCCCAAGGCTGATCACATTAGTTATAAACGAATAACTACATATTATATATAATACAATAAAATTTAGGAATGGTAAACTCCACCATTTTAATATTTTGTGTTATATAAGCGTTATGTTAGGGATATAAAAATTTGTACGTAAAGACTAATAATTTGAAGTACCAAGAATCATAATAATCCAAAAATGTTTGGTGTTAATTTGCGCTTCTGCATTACATGTATCCATTTCAGTAATCAAGTAGAAACAAAATTCGGAATTGTCCAGGATACCAGCTAATATTCAGAAATTATTCAAACTCTGTATCTAGCGAAGCGTAGTGCAGAGCAGTTTTCATTGCCAAACCATCTTTGCTGACTTGGAAATAATATCGAAAAACAATTGGCAGCTACAATGAACACTGAGGGCAAATAAATTAGGGCAATTAAAGTATAATATCAGTACTAAGAACTTTGCTTACTAATTTATTTTCTACTAGCTGATGCCCGCGACTTCGTCCGCGTGGTTGAGGTTTTTTTGATTCCCGCGGGAACTTCTTCATTTTCCGGGATAAAAAGTAGCCTATGTGCTATTCCAGACTATAATCTATCTCTGTGCCAAATTTCATCCAGATCTGTTCATCCGTTGGAGCGTGATTGAGTAACAAACATACATCCATACATACATCCATCCATCCAAACTTTCGCATTTATAATATTTATATATGGACTAGCTGATGCCCGCGACTTCGTCCGCGTGGATTGAGGTTTTTCGGTTCCCGCGGGAACTCCTTAATTTTCCGGGATAAAAAGTAGCCTATGTGCTATTCCAGACTATAATCTATCTCTGTGCCAAATTTCATCCAGATCCGTTCATCCGTTGGAGCGTGATTGAGTAACAAACATACATCCATACATACATCCATCCATCCAAACTTTCGCATTTATAATATTTATATGGACTAGACGAGGCCCGCGACTTCGTCTTACCTATATTCCCGCATCTATAATATTAGTATGCATGTAATAGGTACTTTCTTAGCTTGTCTGAGTTAGCAATTTAAAAATCAATACCGATTATATAAATGACGAAATGTATTATTACTTATTAGTAATTGTTGTTAGTAATTAAATTCAAAAATACATTTTATCTGGTGATAGTTACTAGCAACTGTCTTCGCAATTGCAGTAGTAGTTTTCGTTTGCCAAGTGTTTTTCTTTTTATCTTTGCCATGACAAACCTAACTAAAATGTACCTACAAACAAATTAAGAAATACAATAAAACATTATGAAATAACACCACATTATGTAACAAAGGAATAAAAAAAATATTGAGACAACTGATGACAGAAAGATAGAAGTCGGTGTTTTATTATCACCGTAAAAGTTTAATCAACTAAAAATATGTACCTTGGTAGATCCTGGATTTCAATTTATTTCCTCAACACTTTAATTAACTTACTTCACTTATAATGAAGTGAATTTTAGAGTCCAAACACCACCAAAGAGATTCCGAGATTATAAAAATTACACTCAACTAAGATTAACCTCGCAAAAAGGCACAATGAAGAATTACCGATCTGATCGAGAATGAAAAGATAAGTAATGCAACGAACATTGACACGTGGTTGAGATCAATCACCTTATCAACTATCCCCTTCTCTATAAGACGGCGATTAGCAATGACCGATATTTATTATGCATCAATAAACATATTAAGTCCTTCCGTTGCGCTACACAAACAACAAAGGATTTTACAACCCCGCTTAGTGTAGAACACAGGTGTGCAAAAACATTTGAATAAGATTTCAACGCTTTTTTGTTTATCAAATAAATATTATAAATGCGAAAGTTTGGATGGATGTATGGATGTGTGGATGTATGGATGTTTGTTACTCAATCACGCTCCAACGGCTGAACGGATCTGGATGAAATTTGGCACAGAGATAGATTATAGTCTGGAATAACAGATAGGCTACTTTTTATCTCGGAAAATTAAGGAGTTCCCGCGAGAACCGTAAAACCTTGATCCACGCGGACGAAGTCGCGGGCATCAGCTAGTAAGTTATAATCCTTGTTATTGTATATTCGATGTCTTTAAAAAAACATCTCAAGCGTGTATATGCTTCAGATATTTTTTTTTATCGTACTAAATAGAACCGAAAAAGATAAGATTAAGATGCGTAATAATACAAAGAGTCATGAAGCCTATTTGGATAATAGGTTAAGCTTAATTTATCTAAAAACCCCACATTTTCAAATTTCAATACATTTTTTTAAATCAAGCAACTAATCGAAAGTAAATACTACGGCTACAATGTAGTAATAACTCAAATCAATTTGTATCATTATTTTAATAACATATAGCCCAGGCTACTTATGCAAGCTTTGTATGGGAACCCTAAAATAAAAAATGTAAAGCTGATTTTTGGCACAAGTGTTCTTTAGGGTCCTAAAAGTAATTCCTCAAAAATCCCCCCTCCTAGGATGCGGGCTTTCCTCTCCCCCCCCTAAAATGTCTCCCTGAGCGCAGTATTTTATGATTTTCTCGAAAACTATTACAGCTAGAAAAAAACCGTCTAAGGCAAAAATAATCTACATTAAATAATCTACCCAATGGCGTTTTGATCATTATGATAGAACAAATACTTTTGGAAATATGCCGGCTTATTTTGAGTTATTTTTGTTTTTTTTGAAAAATCGTGTATGTTTCTTGTGATTTACACGAAAAGTATAAGACCTAGGAATAAAACGATAGAAACAAAATTAAAGTTCATGAAATCACCTACAAAATGCTTTTTATTTCATTTCAATAAACTTAATACTTTCGGAAATATAACGATCGTAAACGTGCATGACAGAAAAATATTTTGCAATAATTTAGTCTTTGTACCTACTCATTTTATTTGAAAATCATCGATTCTATAATACAATAAACTAATAGAAATAATTATCATATCTTTATCTACAAAACAACACCACACTATAGTCTTAGTAAATGCTGATATACCTACGTGTCGAAGTACTTTCAACAATATGTAGGTATGCAATATGCATTTATCCAAAAACAATGTAGTCCTAATAAAATGAACCACCAACATCCAACAGCCATCTTGTAGATAATTTTATCAGATTAACTTTTAACGGCATTCCGAGCGATTTACCATTACCATTGCGATTACCAATGGTAGATTCACTGGACGATTCTAAAGCATTTTATAAGTTTATTTGAATAAAAAACATTTGATTTGATACTTCAATTGAAATTTAATTACAAAAAAGCACAATCGGCGAGATGTTTGAGAGGGGGTGGGAGGGGGTGGGGGAGGGTTGTGGGGGAGAAAAGAGGACATCATTTGTGTCTAAAATCAACAAAAAGTTATTTATTTGGGGTTTATTTCTATTTATTCCATAGTATTATGCTAAGTCTACATGAGTACCACCGGTTCTTACACAATAGCAAGGTATATTTCGAAAACTATTAGTCCTATCAAAATAAACTAAGCACTATTTTATAGGTAAATTAATAAACTTTGTACTAAGTCCTGACAGCTTTTTTCCTAGCTCTAATACTTTTTCTTGAAATTACAAAAAACATTTAGGGTTTTTACAAAGGTTTAGTTTTTTATGCCAGTTAGGCAGCTATATTTCCGAAACTATTAGTTCTATCAGAATACAGTAAAAACTATTTTGGAGATAATTTAATGTAGTTCATTTTTGCTACTGATATTTTTTTTCCTAGTTGTAATAGTTTCTGTGAAAATTCTAAAATATTACACAGTTTTTGAAAAAAAAAAAATTATTCATGGAATAAAGGTTACGATATTTCTCGAACTATTGATCTTATCTAAAAACACCATTAGACTTTGTTGTAGGTAATTTAATGAAATTAATTATTCTTTCGAGGATTTTTCCCAGCTCTAATAGTTTTTGTGCAAATTGCAAATAACACAGGATTCTAGCAATTTTTTAATTTTATTACGTACACAATACATGGATATATATGCGAAATTATTAGTCCTATCTTTATAAACTAATATTTTTTAAATAATTGGTTAAATGGTGTTTATTTTTACTTCTGGGAGTTTTTTGCCTAGCTCTAATAGTTTTCTAGAAATTACAGAAAACATGTAAAATTTTGAAAAATATTGTTTTCATTTTAATTATGACAGGTATATTTTCGAAATTATTAGTGCTATCAAAATGAAACAAAATATTTTTTGTAGGTAATTTAACTATATTTATTACTGCTTCAATCAGATTTTCCTAACTCTGTTATTTTTTTCCCAGAAATTAAAAACAACGTACACGGTATTTGCATATTATTTTCGTTATCTAACACAATAGGTAGGTATATCTCTAAAACTATTATTCTTAACAATATAAACTAAACATTATTTTATAGATAATTTAAAAACCTTTCATTTTGCTTCAGACAACATTTTCGTAGCTCTATCAGTTATTATGGAAATTACAAGAAAGTACATTACAAAAAGCGATACATGCAAAATATTTTCTTTTCATGCACAAAGGGTTAACATATTTCCTAAACTATTAGTCTTATCGAAATGAACCATTATTATATTTTGAAGACAATTTAATGAAGATAATTTTCACCATAGAACGTTTTTTTCTAGCTTTAATCATTTTTGAGAAAATTACAAAAAACTGTGGTCGGGGAGACGTTTGAGGAGGCAGGGGGGGAAGCCCGCGGCCTAGGGGGGGGGATTTTTGAACAGGTACTTTTCAGACCCCAAGGAACACTTGTGCCAAAAATCAGCTTTACATTTTTTATTTTAGGGTCAATGTCTAATAGTCCCGTACTAATAAATATACAGCATATTGACTCATTTTAACAGGTATAAAAATATTTTATCATTACCTACTTTGTCATTTTCTAATAAGATGCCATACTGAATTCGTTACACTATGGCAATTTTTGGCATCGTAATAAGCCCAAGGCGCTTAGGCAACCTGACACAGATCCATCTGCGCTGAAGCGTCGCGTGTTACTGACAAGATAACGTAACTACGGCCCATAACTCTCAAGCAATAGGGTCGACAATTCTTTGTACTCGCTTTCCATGCGATTTGAACATTTCATGGAGACATGCGAGAATTAAAGTAATCGAGAATATCATTTGAAATACGATACCTACGGCAAAATTAAGGGATCCAATTCTTAATTTGATTGTTTTACACCTATACTGAAAGTTGCGTACTTATAGGCCGAGCCATTTAAGAGAAAAAGCCTTATTGCTTTTTTATTCTTCATGACTTTGGATTTTTTTTCTATCGAGAAAATTTCGTCCAATCATGTTTTCAACCGATCCAAGACTTTAAAATATAATGAATTATAGTATATATTAATTTCAAATTTTTCGATCCACGCGTTTCATACTTATATCGATTTTAGAATCGACGAAAACGGAGAACGCGGCGTTAACGCCGCGTTCTCCGTTTTCGTCGATTTTAAAATCAAAAAAAATCAAATTTTTGAGGAATCAAAAAAAATCAACGCGGACAAAGTCTCGGGGATTATCTAGCAGTGAATATTAATATTACGCGATGCCATAAAATATTACCTTGACTATTCGTGACATACACAGAATACTAACAGCTATAAGTATTTTGTAATGCTATGCTAAGATATTTTGTATACCTTATTTCAAGATCTCGGTATAAAAAAATATCTTCTGCAAGGATCATTGTTTCTGTATTTGTATTATTTTAAACTTCAATAAACTTGCAAAAATTTCGTCTGCTTCAGCATTTTCATAACCTACACATTTATGAGGATCGTCTAGTTGTAAATTTTCATACAAAAAGCGATAACGTTTTTCTTCCCGTAAATGTTGTCCAATTTTCATAATTTTTAGAAATGTTTCAGATACAATGAAGAACTATGCTCGTACGTTTTAATTTTAAAGAAATATTGCTTATGTTAAAAGTCATCAGCGTCTAAATATCCATATTTTTGACCTAAAAACTTCCTCGAGTATTTTAATTTTTTAAAATTTAACTAAACTAAAATACTAAAAAAATAAAACGTACGAGCCTAGATTAAGGTGTACTGAATCTAATGAGACCAAAATTGTCTAATTTCGTAAACGTTTGGGGGGTTAAAACGTTATCACCCGAAACAATATTTCAAGAATAAAATGTAGGCATATGCCTACTGGACTTGCAACTCTCTCTATCGCACGATACGGAGAAGGCAGCGAAGCGTTGTGAAACAAATAGCATTATTGAGAATACCTACTCGCGTCGCGTTTCGTCACTAGACGATCCTCTTAAGTAGGTACTCATAAGTCATAGATTTGTATGTAAATGTATGTACTTATACATGAGTGTAAAATAATTTTGTACCTTAATTTTTATCAGATTTGCTTGATCAGAAGCTTATCTGCCGGTACACGTATGTACGCCACCGCTTTGCCGGCGATTGAATAAATGAATTAAACATCTGCACGATCCAATATTTCCAATATCGGATTGCGGCGTTCAATCTTGCCGGAATCAGGACCGACTTAAATACATAAATCAATTATTATATATAGGTACTATATCGCTTTACAGTTTACGAGAACGGTTTTTTTTGTAGTCAATGGTGAATACCTGTGACGAGCTCCGTGGCGCAGTGTTGAGCGCTGTTGTCTTTACGTGCGGAGGTCCCGGGATCGATCCCCGGGATTTTTTATTTCTGAATTTCCCTGGTCTGGCCTGGTGGGAGGCTTCGGTCGTGGCTAGTTACCACCCTACCGACAAAGACGTGCCGCCAAGCGATTTATCGTTCCGGTGCGATGCCGTGTAGAAACCGAATAAGGGTATGGGTTTAATATAACTGTCACGCCCGTAACAGGTTAGCCCGCTACCATCTTAGACTGCATCATCACTTACCATCAGGTGAGATTGCGGTCAGTAATTCCTAATTCCATGCTGTTGATATTAATCATAGACTTTAAATTTTTACTACCCATTTACTACCTATATCTTAATAACGCCAGCAATTATTAAAAAAAAATACTTTAATCCCTAGACCCTAAATGATAACTTTAGTCCGCCTACGCTAAGCTATAATGAGTAATGACGTCTTTATAAAGCATGAGAGGTGAAAAAAATATTTTACTTCGCATTCGCTTCTATGAGAGCCCCCCTGAAATAAATATTTTTATAACTTTTTAAGCCATATTCGGCGGGAGGCCATCGGTTTACATATTATTATTATATTTAAATTTGAAGTAATTACGTTCAGTAATTCAGAAGTTATAAGGCTCTGACAGACGGACGGACAGACGGACGGACGGATGGACGGACAAGTGCAAATTCACTCAAGTAGACTCAGAGACCTTCGCTTCGCTCGGTCAATAAATAAAAACGCTAAACAACGGTGGATAAATAGTCCCCCGAGTCCCCGTGAAATGTCAAACGGGGATAAACTTTTCCTCTCCCCTGTTGCCGTACTCTGAGGGGTGGTTTGATCATAAACCACAAATTATAAACATGTTGAAATTATATTATGTTAGATTTTCAACACCACCATTATAATATCAATGAGCACCCTCAAACAATTCCCCTGTTTACGGCACACTGTGCTCAAAATTATCGTTTACGCAGCAAGTCTTGTAATTATAATCCAATTATAATTAAGCCCTACCCACGCTCGAGTTGACTCTGCGCAAATTAATAGCTCAAACATGCACGACCTCGCAATAACGGTAATTATATTTATCTGCACAAAATCAGGCGACATTACACAATCAAAACCCTCAACTTTGGACCTGAGCAATCACGAGACCCCGAAACTTGGGTGTTGTATTTTGATTTGAATAGCTTCAACGCTTAGATTAAATTTCCCTTGTGTTAATTAATTATGCACTCAAAATGGGTCAACCCCAGATTATTTATCGGCCTTTTTATTTATTTTGTAAAAAGTTTGACAAAAGTTTGACAAATGTTTTTTGTAAAATTAAATTCCTTTTCCAAAAATCTTTTGTCATCCTTATTTGGTTCCACTGGAGTCTGAGCTATTTATGTGATTTCTCACGCTGCCGAGCAGAAGACGCGAGAATTTAAATGAGATTAGCAATTCATCGCGCGCTCTTTGCTGAAGACAATTCTGAGTTTCTTGCCGGTTCTTCTCAGTAGAATCAGCTTTCCGAACCGGTGGTAGATTCTTACGACTTATCATAAGTGACACTAGTGGTCCTACATGAAATAAATCATTTTCATTTTCATTTTCATTTTCAATGCACCTGCAATGTAAAGGGGGCATGCTACCATTGGTTAATGCCGTATTGTTTTAATATTGTTGACGTTCTAATCCTTATTTTAGGGATGTTAAGGTACGTGACATGAAACTGTCATTTTGAAATAATATTGCTTTATGCGATACAGTGGTAGTAACACGTCATGGTGCTATATCGTAGATAATAATTATGTATGTATGCCGCAAAAGACTTTAATATTTTTTGACTAACTTTCCAATTGCTTAAACCATAAGATTTTATAATCCATACAAATACTGTAAATGCGAAAGTGTTGTCTGTCTGTCTATCTGTCTGTCTGTTTGCTATGCTTTCCCGGCCCATCTTTTCAACCGATCAAAAACCTTAAACCACGCGGAGGAAGTCGCGGGCATCATCTAGTAAGTAGTACAATTTACTATTTTTTACTATTTATTTCTTTCAAAAGAGCAACCACCGAGTTTCTTGCTGGTTCTTCTCGGTAGGAACGGTATTCCGAACCAGTGGTAGATTCATTCGACTATTCATAAGCTAACTTGTAAAAAGTCTATTTGAATAAAAACTTTTGAATTTTAATTTGAATTAGATACAGTAAATATTCGAATGTTGCTGAACTGACGATAAAAATAAATTTGCATTCTGTCTCCAACGCGTTAAACGCCTCTCAATATTAGGTTCGTTGACGTAAGTAAAAAAATTAACTTATGCATGAAAAAAACGAAAACAACTCAAGGAGGCGTAAAGCAATAAGGGCCTCGAGCCCTGAGCTTGAATCGCTGATCTAATAAAACCCTCCACTTCTTCCCCCGGCCTTCTTCCCGATGAATATTCATATCGCTTTCCGCCTGGGTCTTCCATTTAAGGGTTGAATACTAGATTAAGTGAGTGAGGTTTTGCCTTGGAATACGTTTTACTTAAGTTTTTACAAGATTTAGTTATCTGTCCCCCACTAGGTGGACAGATCACAGACGATATCAAGCAAGTAGCTGAGAGCCGCTGGAAGCGAGCGGCGCAAGACTGTGTACCTACTGTGGAGATCCATGCAGAAGACCTTCGTTCGGCAGTGGATGTCTGTTGGTTGAGGTTGAGACGATAATAATTTGTAGATCGTTCGATAATTGACGACCTCCCTGGCGCAGTATTAAGCGCTGTTGTATTAACGTGCGGTCCCAGGTTCGATCACCGGCAGGGTCAGTTTAGGAATTTATAATTTCTGAATTATTCCTGGTCTAGCCTGGTGGCTTCAGCCGTGGCTACCGGCAAAGACGTGCCGCCAAGAGGTTCAGCGTTCCGGTACGATGCCGCGTAGGAACCGATTATGGGTATAGGCATGGGTTTAATATAACTGCCATGCCCCTAACAGGTTAGCCCGCTACCATCTTAGACTGCATCATCATTTACCATCAGGTGAGATCGCAGTCAAGGACAACTTGTAGTAGATTAAAAAAAAAACCATTACTATTTACTTACTAGGTATAAAGATTGGAATGTTGCACGGACAAAAACCCTGAATAAATGTATAAATACTAAAATAAGGTGATAGAAGTCAAGGGACGTAAAGAGGTATGGGGTTATTCAAGGGACAGATAAACAATTAGTTCCCTAAAAGTCTGCAACACATTAGGGGTTCCTCCGGCACTGCAAATGCCCATGTGTTTAAATGCAATTCCTTAACATCGGATGACCCGCCTTTTCATATAAAAGAATTGATCGAAATGTTTTTTATTCTAGTAAAATTTTCCAAGTGCTTTTTCAATTAATTCAATTCTTGGTTTTATGGCTTGCGTTTGTACCAAATGGGTACAATATACCTCACAAATGACGCGTGGAATGGAGGATCTTTTACGTGGATCGAGGACTTTTTAATCGTGGCCTCTCGTCTCTTGGCCTTCCGAGAAGAGCCAGCAAGAAACTCGGTGGTTGCTCTTTTCAATCAAAAATTGCAGTCATTATTAGGATACAAGTATAATAATCCATAAGTAAATCCATGCTCTTTTATCTATACTTATAATAAAACTGTAACATGTCCAATTCTGTACATTGAAGATATTTTGAAAATTTTTTTTGGAGGGCACTCATTATTTGATACTGAAGCCAAATCTGTAATTTTTTTTATTTTTGTCTGTCTGTCTGTCTGTCTGTCTGTCTGTATCTTGGCCGCGCATCACGCCGAAACTAATGAATGAATTCAAACGAAACTTGGCACGATTTTAGCGCATACTACGAGGTAGGACATGGGATACTTTTTATCCCGAAATTCTACCCCCGAAGGGGTGAAATAGGGGTAAAAAGTTTGTATGAAAGTCATTAATTTCTCAAGTTATAGCCATGAAACTTGATATATGAGCTGCGGGTAGAAAATGAAAACATATGTGTCTCACAGTTTTTCAAAATTCCACCCCCGAAGGGGTGAAATAGGGGTATAATATAAAAATGAATCCCTATTTCTCTTGGTCACGGCATCACGCGTGAACGGCTGGACCAATTTCGCTAATTCTTTTTTTGTTGGGTTTGTCTGGACCCCGGGATGGTTTATATTCACAATTAGACCCGGTAGGGGGCGCTGCAATCGGGATCGAGGGTCCCGCCAAACCACGCGGACGAAGTCGCGGGCATCAGCTAGTCGTTAATACTTTTACGTTTTATTTTCAACAGTATAATAAGCTTTTCAAGGAGCCTATTTTTAATTATTTTATTATATTATTATTAATAATGGCCTCCCGGCCGAATTTCGGCCTCGGCGGCCTAGCTCCCGAGAGATTAGCCATCTGCACGGGAGATATTATAGTGCACAAGTGTGTGCGCAAACACAGGTGCACTCTCTGTTCCTTTACTCTCATAGCCCGATGGGACGGACAATCCGACACGACTGGTAAGAGGTCAGGCGCAGGACCGACGGCTTAACGTGCTCTCCGATACACAGGGGTGACACACTAACTCCGGGTTAGTAGTTAGTACTGAGAATTTCTTGTCAGAAAACCCCAATACTTGTTATGGCCCGACCCGGAATTCAAACCCGGGACCTCGTCGTCCTCGGGTTCCAGTCGAACATGCTAACAACTAGACCAATGAGGCAGTTTAATAGAAAATATGATTAATAGTGGGAGGTAATGACCTTCAGTAATGACGAATGCCACGCTAAAGAAATCATGAAGAATCGTTGTACTACCCCTATTCAGTATTCCACGTGTATAGAATTCAAGCCATTGTTAGATAAGTCACCTTTTGGCATTTGAACAATGGTAACCGAATATAGAGGCAACAGCAGGCGGCCTGGCGTCAAACAATGAAACAGCCGGAGTCATTTAGCGGCTTCCTTTCAGCCCCTCGAGACGCTAATTGCGGACGACGTGACCTGGATATATACTTACTGACTGAATTACGAGGAATTTAGGGGAGGTTTTTGCTTTTTAATCTCAGGTTCTTACTTATTAAGTATATATCCATACTCCATACTAATATTATAAATGCGAAAGTGTATCTGTCTGTCTGTCTGACTGCTGGACGTACCGGGCTGAAATTTGGCATAAAGGATTTTTGAAAATTCATTCCCTATGGGGGTATAATAGGGGGTTGAAAATTTGTGTGAAACTCGAAAAAATATTTTCGATAAAAATACGAGTAAATATGCATGGTCTCCAACGCGATAATATTTAAACGCCTCTCAATATTACGTTGATGTAAGCAAAAAAATTAAGTTATGCATACAAAAACGTAAACAACTCAAGTAAGCGTAAAGCAATAAGGGCCTCGCCTCGAGCCCTGAGCTCGCTGATCTAATAAAACCCTCACTTCTTCCCCCGGCCTTCGTCCCGATGAATATTCATATCACTTTCCACCAGTCTTCTATTTAAGTAAGGGTCGAATACTAGATTAAGTAAGTTAGTTTTTGCCTTGGAATACGTTTTACAGAGAATTAATAAAATCGTAATTAAATTAACATTTTTAATTTTTTGTCCTTGGTGACAACCCTGGATCTATTAAAAACCGGCCAAGTGCGAGTTGGACTCGCGCACCGAGGGTTCCGTATAAACCTGTAGTAAGTTTAAAAATATATTAGAAACCTCAATATCATTTTTGAAGACCTATCCATAGATACCCCACACGTATGGGTTTTATGAAAAAAAATTTTTTTGAGTTTCAGTTCTAAGTATGGGGACCCCCAAAATTTATTGTTTTTTTTCTAGTTTTGTGTGAAAATCTTAATGCGGTTCACAGAATACATCTACTTACCAAGTTTCAACAGTATAGTTCTTATAGTTTCGGAAAAAAGTGGCTGTGACATACGGACGGACACACAGACAGACAGACAGACAGACATGACGAATCTATAAGGGTTCCGTTTTTGCCAAATTTGGCTACGGAACCCTAAAAAGTAGCTAATTATTGTTCATATCTGCCTCAAAACATAATGGAATAAATGAAATGGAATCAACAAAAATCCAACTTGTATGTACAAATCCCGAGCTTTTACTAAACAGAATCACATCTAGATCTACAGCGCTATCTAGACAAAACCGCGGCGTCAGATTACAAAGTCTGGGAGACACTGTAGGCGAGACTCAGGAGATTAATTTACAGCGGGGGATAAGGCCACTTGGCACCGCCGCCAACTGAGCGGGCTTACCTGGGAATCAGTACCCCTGATACGAGTGGTTGAGGAGGAATGAGTACTTAAGCGAAGTGATGAAAAAGAAGCAGGTTTTATGTTGAACCTGTACTACGAGCTGCGGTTGAACTGAAAAGTAGAGGGGTAAGTTATAGCGAAGACTTACATTCAATGTGTTTCGATAATCCCGGACCGATAAAGCGACGCGACTTTTCGTAGGAATGGATTCTTATATTATAAATGCGAAAGTCTGTCTGTCTGCTACGCTTTCACGGCCCATCTATTCAATCGATTTTGATGAAATTTGGTACAAGGATAGATAGTATCTAGTACATAGGCTAATCAAAAAACCTTAATCCACGCCGACTAAGTCGCGGGCATCATTTAGTCTAAATATATATTACTAGCTTATGCCCGCGACTTCGACCGCGTGGTTTAAGTTTTTTTGATTCCCGCGGGAACTCCTTAATTTTCCGGGATAAAAAGTAGCCTATGTCACTCTCCAGGTCCTCAACTATACCCATGCCAAAAATCACGTCGATCCGTTGCGGCGTGATTGAAGGACAAACCAACAAACAAACTCACTTTCGCATTTATAATATTTTAGTAGGTATGATAAGGACAAAAAAAAATAAAAACCGACTTCAAAAATCACAAACACTAAAAAGTAAAAAATAATTTAATTTATTATGTATACAAGAGTTAATTTAGTTCTATAATAACATTTTTTGGAGTCGGTACCAATTAGCCGCATGAACCGTCTACCTACTCTTCATTATTGTTGACGTGACTCCACATTGGCACCGACTCCAAAGAATGTTATTATAGAACTAAATTAACTCTTGTATACATAATAAATTAAATTATTTTTTACTTTTTAGTGTTTGTGATTTTTGAAGTCGGTTTTTATTTTTTTTTGAAAATTTTTTATTTCACAATTTTTAGTGGCCCCACTGTTTTAAAATACAGGATGTAACCAGAACGAGATATGCTATGCATGGTTAAAACATACTGTTTACAAGACTATCACACTGATCGCGAGCAATTTACTCTTATCCGTTGAGGAGTTCCATTATCTATCTTCGAAGATATTCATCAGATCTTCACCAAATTTATATGGGACCACTTCGAAAGTATACCCTTTCAAATTCCTTTCAAAAAAAAGAATTTTCAAAATCGGTCCAGGCGTCTTCGAGTAATCGGGGAACATACATAAAAAATAAAAAAAAAAGATTCCGACGAATTGAGAACCTCCTCCTTTTTTTGAAGTCGGTTAAGTTAAAAAGGTGAATGACTGACTGACTGATCTATCAACGCAGATCTCAAACCACTGGACGGATCGGGCTGAAATTTTGCATGCACTAGTGATTGATAATGTTGGCATAGGTACGTTAAGAAAGGATTTAGGGGAAAATTCAACCCCTAAAGGAGCAAAATAGGCTTGAAATTTGTATGAAAATGCCGTATCGATATGTAGGAATATGTTATGCGGTAAAGAAATTTGATATTTTGTGTGCAGACTTTCTCCACATCTTGGTTGACGGGGTATAACGACTATTATAACAGCCCGGACAGCTTAACGTGCTCTCCGAGGCACGGGGGTGAAACACCTCCAACTTTCTAACTCCGGGCTAGTACTGAGTATTTCTAGTCAAATTACCCCAATACTTAATTATGGCCCGACCCGGTATTCGAACCCGGAACATGCTAACATGCAAACCGCTAGACCAACGAGACACCACAAATACCTATTCCTAAATCGTGGGATATTCCGCCCGAGTTAATCCGAGGTAGGCCTGTAGTTACCGTAATAAATTGCGGGCTCCTTAATTTTAAGACTCACGGTATGTATATTTCTATAGCTTGTAATTGTAAATAATAAAAATGCTCTAGAACTAAGAAATGCCTGGAGTCTTGTAATTTAAAAGTCAGAGAAATAAGAAAGCGGCCAGGAGTAATTTCGCCTAAAAGCGCTGTCAGATTACAATTTCTGGGATACTTTAGACTGCAGCTTTGGATATTAATTTACTTCTGAGGATTACTGGGCTTGCGCTCGTGCCAATTAGTTAAGGCTTACCTGGAGATAGAGTATAGTACATAGTTATAGAGCGGTGAACTTCGCAGGACCACTTAGCTGTGAAATATAATCTAACCATGGATTGTTCTTTACACAGTGAAATAGTAGTTTTTTTACTACCCCACTACCAAATGCCAAAAGAAAGGGTAATGATTTTAGCTGTCTCTATAAGTATATGTATGTATGTATGCATGCATGTATGTAGTCTGTATGTTTGTATTTATGTATGCTCCGTTGTAGCGCCTAAAGTACTGAGCCGATTTTGGTGAATGAGCTGTTATTATGGTCCGGGGTACATAGGCTACGTGTATTGAAACTTATTTATCAAAGGTTATAATAATTGCAAAAACAGCACCTATGTACTAGGGTAGGCACTAACTCCCATATTACAGTTTTAACTTTTTTTTAAGATAGAGGCCAAATTATAATATCGAACCTTGTAATTTTGCAAATAAAGATTTTATATTTTACTAGCTGATGCCCGCGACTTCGTCCGCGTGGATCGAGGTTTTTCGTTTCCCGCGGGAACTCCATAATTTTCCGGGATAAAAAGTAGCCTATGTGTTATTCCAGACTATAATCTATCTCTGTGCCAAATTTCATCCAGATCCGTTCAGCCATTGGGGTATGATTGAGTAACAAACATCCACACATCCATACATCCATACATATCCATACACCCATTCATCCATCCAAACTTTCGCATTTATAATATTTATTTGATTTACCCGCGACTTCGTCCGCGTGGATTGAGTTTTTTTTTGGTTCTCGGGGGAACAATTTAATTTTTCAAAAGTGAAACTTTCCTATAAGAATAGCCTTAAGTGTTATTCCAGACTGTAATCTATCTCTGTAACAAATTTCAGACAGATCGGTTCAGCCATTCTGGCGTTATTGAGTAACAAACATCCATTCATACATCCATCCATCCATCTAAACATTTGCATTTATAATATTAGTATAGATTTTATTTTATAAAGTCCTCTGCAATAGATTTTTGAAGATCCTTTCTTCTTAATTTCCATTAGAATTTAATTCGGCATGAACTATTTTTGAGCCTTGATGTTTTTCCAACAAAACTTTCGAATTCCCAATCATGCCCACTTTACCCACGTTATTGACCGAGCGAAGCGAAGGTCTCTGAGTCTACTTGAGTGAATTGGCACTTGTCCGTCCGTCCGTCCGTCCGTCTGTCAGAGCCTTATAACTTCTGAATTACTGAACGTAATTACTTCAAATTTAAATGTAATATGTAAACCGATGGCCTCCCACCGAATATGGCTTAAAAAGTTATAAAAATCTTTATTTCAGGGGGGCTCTCATAGAAGCGAATGCGAAGTAAAATATTTTTTATAGCGTTACATAGGATTGCGGTATATCATTTTAAAGATAATTAGGAATAGAGTCCAAAAATATATTTTTTTAAATTTTTCCCCTAAAATTGACGAAATGGGGGGCTTTCAAAGTGGCGATTTTCTAACGTCCAAAGTTGACCTCAGAACTCTCAACTTTCTGAAAGGATGAGCCTGAAATTTATCAATTATTTGAATTATATCCTGTACATGAACAGCAAATACTAAAATTAGATAAATATTATAAGGAAACGAAATTATTTAATTTTTAATGTGCTTCAGTATTATTAACAGAACTTCACAATGATGTCAATAGATGGCGCTCTGTACAAGTTTATGGATACCGCGAGGTGTCAGTTCGGGGCGAACCACTAGTTTAATTTAATGGCGCAGAATTTATTAATTACTTTAGTACCTAAGCAGTAAACAGGTCGAGCGAAGTGGTCCTCAAAGTTGTTATTATCAGTACGTATGAAGTCATCCAAGTGCCATCAACGGTGCTCGTAATCAGAGCGGGGTGCCCTAACTAGTTCAATCAAACTTTGCATCTGATACCGGCAATATCAGTTTAAACAATTTGTTTTTATTTGACCTTTATGTTCCTAGATATTTTTTTTTGTAAACACCCTTGTTGTTTTTAATTCACGCTGGAACTGAATAAATAGTAATTTACCCCGAAAAATTAGGAGCCTACCCCCGGGATACAACCTATATCTGTTCAAAATTTAATCAAAATCGGTTATTCACAAGTTACAGAAATAAACATTGACAAAATGTTCAACATTGTGTGTTGGAGATGCGTGGATGACGAAATTTTTTTTTCATCCCACCATCTCGGAAAGAGTATTTTTACTCTTCGATATCTGAAGGTAAAATCCGTTATTATCCTCTAGAGGATAAAGTAAATTGAATTTAGACCATCGTGTGCACGTTAGTAAATATCACTCGTCTATGAAGTTTGTGAATTCAAAACATCATTAAAACCTATTTACTTGTACCTCTATGGTGCCGAATTTCCATACAATCGTTTTTAATTTGTTAAAAACTCACACTCGTAACCTTCTTGGTGTACTTTTTTAATTTGCTTTGCGCGCACCATTTTCTTTCACGTCATATTGTTTAAAATTAAAACCGATTAAAAACAAGAAAATTGAAAATAAGTGAAAAACCTAAAATGAGTGATTCTAGTGACGAAGAAATTAACAGAATTGAATTTAATCTTGTGATTTGTTTTGCATTTAGTCATTTCCTCGCTGAGGTAGGATGAAATTTTTTTTGTTGTCTTGAAAATTGTGGGTGGTTAAAAAATACATGATGATTTGACAATTTTGATTAGGTATGACACAATACAAATTATATAAACTTTATAAAAACGTATTTACTGATTCATTTAAATTATAATTATCATGTTATAAAAAATATTTTATAATGAAAATGGTTTTGAGTAAATTTCCTGTCAATCAGTTTGAAACATAATCTTTAGCTACTGAAGCGCTGTAGATGCTTCATCATTACATACTTGACATTGATTGACTCTCGCTACCTCAGTATCTCAGAGAGCAAGTTAAACCATTGGTTCTGTAGATGGCCAATCTCTGTGGTCATAGGCCGATCCAGCCGTGGTTGGAATCCAGTCGGGAAAACATAATATTATTATTATAGGTTTTCTAGGCAAGCGCGTTCCAACCTAGACCTCATCATTGCTTTGCACTAGGCATGATTGTCGTCAAGCGCAAGCCTATCATGCAATAAAAACTGTTTTCAAAGCATTGGATAGAAGCAGGCGTTACTTTGCGGAAGTCCATGATATCGAAGGAACTAGTAGTTTAAATCGCTATAATCCGCGACAATAGGTAAATCTATGTGGTACAGAGTATATCCCGCACTTATAGCGCACGATATTCACCAAAACACAGAAATCTTCCAAATTATTCTCAACGTACGTTTCACTCCGATACCGGAGCATCTTCAGGAGATATTGACTCGACAATGCACGAAATAATGACTTCATAATTTCTTTCCAAACCTGTTTTGAAAATATTTCACACAGATACTCGTAGGTTACATGTTTTCGTCAGTGTTTATTAACCAGCTATGTATAAAAAACAACATTAAAAAATTCCCAAACTAGCATAGCATTTTAGCGGTTCGCGAAAGTGCTCGAATAGCAAACAAGGTGGGGCTTATAAAAAATTCAAGTGGATTGCGGCGGTCACTGCAGGCAGCGGGCGAGCGGCCAAGTGGCGGCGCAATGTAATAGCTTACTGCACTTGCAGGTGAGGTTCAGCTTTGTTTTTAGGGTTCCGTAGCCAAATGGCAAAAAACGGAACCCTTATGGATTCGTCATGTCTGTCTGTCTGTCTGCCTGTAGGTCACAGCCACATTTTCCGAAACTATAAGAACTATACTGTTGAAACTTGGTAAGTTGATGTATTTTGTGAAGTTCATTAAGATTTTCACACAAAAATAGATTAAAGATTTCCCGCGGAAATCAAAAAATCTTTAACCACGCGGACGAAGTCGCGGGCATCAGCTAGTCTAGTAAATTATGTATATGCATGATTTTAAAAGTTAGTTTTCAAATAGTTATTTTTCTAAAACTGCAATACTGTGATACAATTTGAAACATAAATAAATTCAATTTAACAGCGAAACGAGACCGCAAAATAAAGTTAGTTGTATTACGAGAACGGAACTTCGTTACAGCTAAGAAGAGTGGTATTGTTTGGTCAACAGTTGTGCACTCTACCTATTTAGTTCAACAGTTTCACAGAAATATATACATTTTGAACAAACTTTCAAGCATGACGTACTTTAGCTACTTAGTTTATTTTACAACTAGTACCTACTTACGTATCTACTTACGAGAAGAACGTTGAAATTAAAAGGACTTGTTTCGAAATAGTCGTTCCTATTGTTTATCAACTATGGAGACTTTAAAAAGGTTATAACTAAATATACACAATATATAATCCTTAATGGTAGAGTCTTAACGTTTCATAAGTAACACAAGTTGTCCTACGTGAAATAAATAAATCATTTCATTTCATTTCAAATCATTTCATTTCATTATTTTAGAAACGTCAAGGTACGTGACATCAAACTGTCATTTTGAGTATTATATTGCTTATGTACCTACCTATTGGTTTAAGCGTCGTTGGCAGTATGGCCCTTGGAGAAATTATTAAAGACTGTGGTTATACCAATGGATCTCTTGATGTTCTTTACCTCTAGATCTTTAGATGATACAAAACTTAAGTCTTATATAGGCTCCAGAGTAGGTCACTGTTAGGATTCTCTGATAGGCCATTTATTATCATCGCATTGTATCTTCTAGACATACTAGGTACACTAGAATCTAGATGATGGGTGGACTTCATCCGCTTGGATTAAGTTTCTTGCATCCCGCCAGAACTCTTGAATTTTCCGAGATTAAATTTGAGCTTAGATGTCCTTTCCTGGGATACAACCTACCTCTACACAAAGTTTCATTAAAATCAGTTGAAATGGTGGGCCGTGGAAGCGTAGCAGACAGAGAGATAGACAGACGGACAGACAGACAGACACGATTTTACATTTATACTATTAATTATGGATTAGTATGGATTTAGGATCACTATCAAGCTCAAAATCTGTAAAAAGATAACATAAATTAACAAAGAAAAAAAGATTAAGAGATTAAAGATTTAAGCATAACAAAGTACGAAGAAGTCATGAAGAACTTTTCCAAAAGTCTGATCCATAAATCGTTTTGGACTCTTACAAAAATATCTCAGGCCGAAATAATAACAATAAAAAAACTCAAACAAAATAATTTAAGAAATTTCCCCAAACACGAATCTTAATACAGCTCCTAAGCATGTAAATAAAGAGATTAAACTCGAGCCGTAACAAAATGGATGGAGTTTGTTGTGAAAAGTAACAAAGCGGCGGCATCAATCATGGCCGACGCGAGCACAACGAGTGGTCTTACAGATGAGTCCACTTTTCCTTCGCTTAGCGCCTTCGGGAACACCAATGAAATAGCCGTTTGTGGACTCTTTTCTTCGCAATGATAGGCTAATATTTACATTGTTATTATTGTATGTGTGTGATTAGTAGGGACTAGGGATTAGTCGCGTCACCGACACCTCGCTCCGACATGCTCGCGTTGTTACGAAGACAAAAGGTCCTAAATATAAATATACTACATTCGTACCTAATTAAACTTGAATGCCTTAGTTTTAAGGTTTATATTTTTTTTTTTTTTTGTTATGTTTTTTTTAAATAAAAAAAATATTTAAAAAAAAAATTAAAAAAAAATTAAATATTCGTTTTCACTTCTATCGGCAGTTCCTACGACTGCCAATTTTTATTTAACGCCACTACAAGTTATTCCTTGACTGCAATCTCACCTCAAATGTGTCGCCATATGTTGTCTGTGAGAGATCGCTCTAAGTGATAAGACCGCCTTTGCATGCAAATCTTTGACGAAAACCTCAATCCACGTGGACGAAGACGCAGGCATCAGCTAGTGATATGCATAAAAGCATTCTTATTTCAAACTGGATGATGCCCGGGACTTCTTCCGCGTTGATTAAGGTTTTTTTGATTCGGGAAGTCTTGAATTTTCCGGGATAAAAAGTAGCCTATGTCCTTCCTCGGGATACAACCTATCCCTATACCAAATTTCATCAAAATCGGTTGTACATGTGGGCCGTGAAAGCGTAGCAGGCAGATAGACAGACACACTTTCGCATTTATAATATTAGTATGGATTGTTACAACATGATGGTTACTACACAAGACCGTATAATCACAAATCATAAATCTAAAACATGTAAACCAAGAAGATTAACCAACCATATGATATGGGAACCAACATAGCAGCTCATTCTCGTCCAACAGAGCAAGGCAAAAAAAAAAAAAAACATGAAGCCATGTCAGCTATCAAAGGTCTCCGATCATCATGTCGGAGGACAAATAGTGGACACACATTAAAAAAAAAACCAAGAAGATTTATAAGCTGGAAACTATAACAAGATGGCGCTCGTAAAAACTACCATCAATCATGTCCCGACACAAATACAAGGACCCGCCCAACTTACGCTGATGAGTTCCACGCTGCTCCTTCGTTTAGCGCCTTTATTGGAGCAATCGAATCGCCATTTAGCTGGAATTTCGTTCTTATAACTGACAGGCTAACTGATGGGCCTATCAATACGTTTGTAAATACAAAAAACGGTCAAGTGCGAGACAGACTCGAGCACAAAAGGTTCCGTGCCACCGCACAATATAAATTATTTTACTAAACAAGACATACTCGTATATCAATTATCATAACAACGCGTAATCAGCTGTAGAATAACTGGCTTACATAATATGGCGCTAAACTGGTAGCGCCTCACAAACAATTCGACCCTATCCTGCTATAATGATACCCTATCCTATGAGTACGGAATCCTAATAGACGATTTTAGGATTTTTTCTATACGTACTTGTGTTATGAGACCTTGTTTCTGGATAAAGCTCATGATTCTAGGTCAACGGGAAGTACCCTAATGTTTTGATTTATTGGGAGTGTCAAAATATGCAAATTATGCGGCATAAACGGCTGTATCTTTTGATTGCGTTGACTTAGAAGCTTGATTTTTTTACAGCTCCAAATCACCATAAAATTAAGTATTTGATATTAATTTCTACTTGATACCTCCACGCGTTCCCGCAAAAAAGGTGGTTGACAGACAGACAGCCAGACAGATAGACCGACGGACAACGAAATGATATAAGGGTTCCTTTTTTTCCTCTCGAAGTATGGAACCCTAAAAATTACTTCGCAAACCTACGATAAAAGAGACAGTTTCTGTTGAATTCGATGAAAAGGGAGACACGCGTTAATTGTAGAAGGCAATGTAGAGGGAAAGGACTGATTAATTATTTATAAGTGAGCCAATAAAATCAAAACAAACTTTAAGTAATTACAAGTCAGTTTAAAAAGAAGTTATATTTTCAGTCATAATTTGTCAGTTTATAATTAGAAATAGCCGGTAGATACCGTTGGTAAACCGAAAGAAGTGAATCTATATTCACAACCTCACTCATAAGAAGGGCAACAATATCTACCCCAAAACAATGAGGTGCGTTTCAGCGCTGCGTTCGTTAACTTGTTTCACTTTTTGCCATTTTAGTCCTCGTCCAGAACGCTCGTATTGTTTCACTACAAAAACGTTCCAGCAGTTTCAGTCACGTACGGCAATAAAACACACAGATATATATTTTATCTCACGAAATCACGCATCCGATTGTCCCCAGAGGCAACTAATCCTGTCTTAATAATAATTAATAAAGGAAGCCTATAAAATAGTTTACGATTTGTATTGGAGCTCTAAAAGGAGAGTAGCTACAGCCTCGTACAGCCTCCGAGGACATAAAGTTTTGATGGCGGTCATTATGAAATATCGCAATGACCTCAGAGGCAATCCAGATAATGCGTCGCGGGTGGCGTTATGAGGTACTCGCGTTAAGCACCGAGATGGAGGCTCAACCCGCATACTTACAACGTAAATACGCTTAAAACGTGAAAGGTCCCGGGTTCGATTCCCGGCAGAGTCGATTTGGGAATTTGTAATTTCTGAATTTTCTCTGGTCTGGCCTGGTGGAAGACTTCGGTCGTGGCCGAATTACCACCCTACCAACAAAGACGTGTCGCCAAGCGATTTAGCGTTCCGGTACGATGCCGCTTAGAAACCGATTCCCCTAATCGGTTTCTACACGGCAAATGCTGCGCAGTAGCGAAATAACCGCAAACGCTCTACCACACTAGTAGGACTGGATTCGCCATTTGACGAAATTATATTTTTTCACAATTTCAGCTTGCCAAAAGGACCAGGAAATTCGTCACCAGCTCTCCGTCTAATATTATAACTGCCATACCCCTAACAGGTTAGTCCGCTACCATCTTAGACTGCATAATCACGTCTTGCATCAGTACTTACCATCAGATAAGATTGCAGTCAAGGGCTAACTTGTAGTGGAATAAAAAACGGCCTGTTCTTTAAAGAACGACGGCAGGCTGTCGTGATAAGGCCGAACCACAGAACGATTGCGTCGATCTACGGCCTCTCCCAATAAAATAAGCCATTATGATAGTGACACGAATATAAAACTAAATGTACCAACGCGGTTAAGGGAACTGCCACGTGATCGCAATTACGTGGATAATAATTATTGTATAGCAGCGGAACGTTGGTAATATGAATTTAATTTTAATAAGACCCCGGCCTTAGTGGATACGGGGTGGTAGTTGAAAAATAATTTTATTACATGCGTAGAGTCTTACTCGATCTCGATCGATTAGAATTTTACTACTCGATCTAAGCATCAATTTAGCTTTAAGTATTTACATAATTGAAAAGATTGTATTGTAAAATTGAAAGAATAATTAAATAAAACTATTAATTTTACAGTTCTGCAGATTATGGTCCAAGATCCCGCGACGATCAGACCTACGTTATTTTATTAAAGCTGAAATTTTTTGTTTGTATGTCTCTAATAGAGGTATAAACGATCTCCGACTATGAAGTTTGGATCGCGGTTGCTTTGGAAGCTATCAGGTAAAAAAGGTGGCACCTCAAATTCGTTAAAGCATTAAGCTCCGTTTTTTTTATATTTTGCTTTGGAATAATATTAGAAACCACGTTGTCCATTGTCAGACACTTAGTACGATTGCAACCCCCTGTCAGACACCCTGTTGTTTTATAATTTAAGAGTTAATATTATCAAAATATTTTATTATTTGCGCATGTGATTAGACTGTAACTTTTTCCGATTTTTTATTTTTATTACGCTGGAACCGCATTGGTATTTGGTACTCAGATAATAACTTCAAACCTCAATCTTTCTTTATTCATAATATATACTTTTACAAAGTGCTTTTGAATCGTCGAGTGAATCTAACGCCGCGCTGGTTCGTAATGCCATTCCTAGCGAAAAGAGCCAGCAAGAAACTGGGTGGTTGTTCTTTTCAATCAAAAATTACAGTCATTATAAGAATACAAGTAACAGTACCCTTACTCTGAGATTGATCGAATTTAAAATACGGTCTCACTAAGTGAGGTGAATTACATATGCATCAAACTAAAATGAATCTTAATATTATTAATTTAGAGCTCAATTTCGTGTATGCATTCACAGCTGGCGCTCCAAACGATACGTTTCGAAATTTGAATCGGTTGCACTGAATTTGTGGCTTTAAATCAAGAGATTTTGGGTCCATTTTAGTTTGACTCAAATGTGATTCACCTCACTTAGTGAGACCGTATTTTAAACTCGATCAATCTCAGAGTAAGGGTACTGAAGTCCCAAGCAAAGCTGGAGCGAGTCAAATCCATGCTCTTCTATATAGCTACTAGATGATGCCCGCGACTTCGTCCGCGTGGATTAAGGTTTTTTGATTCCCGCGGGAACTCTTTAATTTTGCGGGATTCAAACTATCCCTGTACTGTTCATCAAAATCGGTTGAACAGATGGGCCGTGAAAGCGTAACATACAGACAGATAGACAGACAGACAGACACATTTTCGCATTTATAATATTAGTATGCATATTATATTTTTTATCATAAATCGTCATCAGACCATAATAGCAATCATTTGAAAAATGAAGACCACTCGCTCATGTTCCAATATAAATTGCATAGCGGTGGCAACTTTTCAAATTAAACCGGGAACGGCCGAGACAAGCCCAGCAATCAGCTGGCTAATAGGAAAACTTCAAGAATATTGCCTTCCAATAGTTCACATTGACTGTTTGCACGGCTCCTCTATTTGTCTTTGTCTTGCGCTTCAAAAGTTCAAAACTGCTGCAGTTTCTAAAGACAAGATGATCTTAAAGTTGAACCTAGTTAAACAGTGTCCTTTTCGTATTTTAATTCAAAGAATCTTTAATTTTTTTAATCCATTTTTTCTACACATATTTTGAATCTTTAGAGGAACTGCCATGCACCCACTGTTAGATAAATAAATTATGTCGTTTAACTATCGTTTTCTATGTTCAGCCTTTCTTTCATATGCAGTCAAGACGTACTTGCTTATATTTCGATGGCATTCCTTTACCTAATTGGGGGCGCCCGTACACTTTACTTGCTGAGACATGGTTTTTAACTCGAGTTAGAATAATTTGAGCCAATAGCGAATTAGTATGTTTAAGCAGATGAGACCAGAGATCATAATTTCATTTTTTTTTTAATCTGGTAATCATCATCATCATCTAAAGGATATTTAAAAAATATGTTTTTAAACTGCCATGCCCCTAACAGGTTAGCCCGCTACCATCTTGGATTGCATCATCACTTACCATCAGGTGAGATCGCAGTCAAGGGCTAACTTGTAGTGGATAAAAAACAAAAAAAACTCAAATCTTTTTTATTCAAGTAGACTTTGACAAGTGCCTTTGAATAATAATTGTCGATAGAGTCAAGAGATAAATATAATTTTAAGCAAAAATCATAGGTATGCGTAGTCAGAGTTGTGTTTGTGTTGCATTATGCATAAAGATAAACTTACGCTACATATAAACCGGCTCAAAGAACATCCAGGTAAGAGCAGAATTGTGTACCTACTTTATGAACTTTATTGTATGCATCTTAGACAATAATATTATTCAATATTTTATGATGATAATAAAAGAGCCGACATTCCGATACCATGATTTAAGATGAGGCTTCTCAAATGGAAAAAAAACTATGTTACTTTATAGCATTTTTGAAGTGAAAACTTCCTTAGCCGCGTTGAGCACTTTTTGGTAGGGGGTAAACTTGTGGATTCGCGTCACCGACATCGACACCGACGCCTCGCTGCCCCATACTCACGTTGTTACGAAGACAAAAGGTCTTAAAAATAAATATACTGCATTCGTAATTAAACCTTAATATGTCTTAGTTTTAAGGTTTTTTTTATAATATTCGTTTTCACTTCTATCGGCAGTTCCTATGACTACCAATTTTTTTTTAATCATAGATTTAGGATTGGAGACCAATCCTAAATGTATGGTTTTAATCCTTATGTTGGGCTTAAGATAATTCAAAATGAATCCACTATTCGAGTATACGTAAACAGCGAAAGCCGAACGGCACAAATCAGAAACACAAATAGCGACAGTAACTCGTAACCGCATATTTGGTTTTAATTAGGGCTTTCGAATACCGGTTTTTCTCAATACCGGTATTAATACCGGAAAGATTTTTTTCAATACCGGGATCCCGGGATCCCGGTATTGGAAAAAATTTAAAATGTGGTAGATGTTTTTTAACTTAAAATTAGTCTTTTCTGAAGCAAACGGCACCATAAAAAACAGTTTTTTCATAAAAAAAAATTTTCACCAAATTAACTCAAAAAAGTGCCTTTTCTGCATAAATTCAGTGAAGAAAAGCCGTTTTTTTTATTTAGAACGCTGTGGTTGATTATCTATTTCACTATTACACGAAACGTTAAGTAACTCCATCACTCTATTTTATATCATGCAATATTTTATGAAATTGTATTTTCTTTAAAAAAATCACCAAGTATTGATTTTTAGATTTATTTGTATTTTTAATTATTGAGATAATTATTTACGCGTTGACTTAATTCTTACGAAACTATCGTTTGTTTCATGTAACTAAAAGGTGAAAATTACGGACCACGTAACGTTCTGAAACTCCATCACATCATTTTAAAATACAATCTAATAAGATTATTATCGAATTGATTACTTTATTAAGTAATACTTTTATTATTATCAAATAATCAATTTCTTATTCATATCAATTAGAATATCAACTGTATGATTTTTAAAACAGAACTATTTTTGGATGAATTCTTTTAATATAAAGTATATTTGTGACGCACTTTCTCAACGTACACACAAAATTAAATAAATATGGCAGGGAATTTAAAATAATTAGAGAAATTAGTGTCGAAGATTGTAATTAATGATAAACTACTATCGTCGTCGACGTCTCAACCTATAGACATCCTGGACGTAGGTCTCCTGCATGGATCGCGACAGAGCACGGTCTTGTGCCCCTTCTTTCCAGCGGCTCCCAGCTGCACTTGAGATCGTCCGTCCACCTAGTGAGGGGTCGTCCAACACTGCGCTTCCCGGTGTGAGGCCGCCATTCAAGGGACCCAACGCCTATCGGTTCTACCAACTATGTGCCCCGCCCATTGCCACTTAAAGCTTGGACTCTTCGAGCTATGTCGGTTACTTTCACCTTTGGTTCGCCTACGGATCTCCTCATTTCTGATTTGATCACGCAGGGATACTTCAAGCATAGCTCTCTCCATCGCCCGCTGAGTGACCATGAGCCTTCTTATCAGACCCAAAGTTAGAGACCATTTTTCGGAGCCGTAAGTCATCACTGGCAACACGCACTGTTCGAAAACTTTCGTCTTCAGGCACTGAGGAATTTTGGACGAGAAGATCTCGCGGAGTTTCCCGAACCCTGCTCAGCCGAGTTGGATTCGGCGGTTGACCTCTTTCTCGAAATTGGACCTACCTAACTGGACTGTATGTCCTAGGTATATATCAACAATTTCGAGTGCAGAATTCTCAACTAACACCAGGTTGGGGCTGAACGTGTGCATTAGAAATGATCTTTATCTTGCTCATATTCATTTATAGGCCCACCTGTTGAGGAACTACTAAATGAGTAATAAACGATATTTTTGTAAGAAGTCGATCGAAGTCGAAGAAAACGATAATTTTGTCAAAACACAAATTAATCTAAAATTCTATAGTTATTATTTAAAAGAAAATGTATCATAATAAAATATGCATTAGTTATAAATCAGATTTCTGAACGTTTTGAGAGACAATGAAATAGAAATGCCAAGCCACAGGGATCTAAATTCAAACAATATTTTTTTCCTCTGAGTGAACAAAAACGTCTTTTCTTCACTGGTTTTAAGCAATAAAGGTGCTCTGTTTGACCGTATATGTTTAAGATACAAGTTTTAAACTTAGCCGAATAAAAAACAGTGGCATCTACCAAGAAATATATGCAATAGTTACTGTTTCGTTTATAGTGTCACCAATACCGGTATCCCGGTATTAGACATTTCAATACCGGTATTGAAAACAGGCGAAAAAAGTCCGGGATCCCGGTATTAGCCAATACCGGGATCCCGGTATTGGAAGCCCTAGTTTTAATCTCAAGCAGTCCTAAAACATCGCTCGCTCTGATCTCGCGACCCCAAGCGCTAAAAACAATAAACGTTCAGACGTTGTTAATTAACGTACAGGGGGCTACTAGCATCGCTTTAATCCGTATTTTACTTATTTAATATTGTTGACGTTCGTGTTATAGAATTTTATTCCTCAATTTAGTGACATCAAGATTCGTGACATTTTTTAGGATTCCGTTGCCAAATGGCGAAAAACGGAACCCTTATGGATTCGTCATGTCTGTCTGTCTGTCTGACTGTCCGTCCGTATGTCACAGCCACTTTTTTCCGAAACTATAAGAACTATACTGTTGAAACTTGGTAAGTAGATGTATTATGTAAACCGCATTAAGATTTTCACATAAAAACAGAAAAAAACAATACATTTTGGGGGTTCTCCATACTTAGAACTGAAACTCAAAATTTTTTTTTCATTAAACCCATACGTGTGTGGCATTTATGGATAGGTCTTAAAAAATGATATTGAGGTTTCTAATATCATTTTTTTCTAAACTGAATAGTTTGCGCGAGAGACACTTCCAAATTGGTAAAATGTGTGTCCACCCCCCTGTAACTTCTAAAATAAGAGAATGATAAAACTAAAAAAATATATGATGTACTCTACCATGCAAACTTCCACCGAAAATTGGTTTGAACGAGATCTAGTAAGTAGTTTTTTTTAATAATTTAACACTTACTACACGCACAACGTTTACTACACAACTTGTACGGAACCCAAGGTGCGCGAGTCCGACTCGCACTTGGCCGGTTTTTTTTCTTCCCCGAGGAGGAGGAAAAAAATCCCTTATGGACTCCTGCCTGATGGCAGGGCGTGCCCGACTCGCACGGACTAAAAACAACCCTCCCGAGGCTCCCCGATCAGCAGGAACCGCATTTGCATTTCTTCATCTCGACCGCTCGTTATCATTATTCTTCTTGTTTTCCTCTTTTTCGCGCTCTTCTCTTCTAATCATTATTGATCGCAGCATCTGTGCGTACTTCTGCCCATTGATTTTATATATAGGAAATCCTATATATAAAATCAATGCTTCTGCCACTCGTCTTCATTTGACAGCATGCGCGATATAAGGTTTTTGGGCATTTACATCCTCGCTCGCACCCTGTGCCACCGATCTCAAGTCCGCGCAGGCGGGACACTCGAAGATAGCATGCCTTGGGATGTCCTCCTCTCCGCAACAGTAAGGGGGCGCGCACGAAACTAGCGACGGCCGAGTGACGGCGACAGCGGGGCGATGGAATTCGAAAGCTGGCGACGAATTTCGGGAAGGTGTTTTTAGGCAATCTGAAATTGTGGAAAAATATAATTTCGTTCATTGGCGAATCCAGTTCTGCCAGTCTGGTAGAGCGTTTGCGGTTATATCGCTACTGCGCAGCATATAACATTTGCAAAAAAAAACCGAAAAAACATTTTTTTGGCAACTTGATTTTTTTATCTTTAAATTTAATCAAGGACGTTTTTGTCGGTTATAAAGTATTACCAGACCTCTTTCAAACTGTTCCCGAAATTCGTCACCAGCTCTCCGACTAATCGCATCGCCCCGCTACCGCCGTCGCCCCGTTGTAGTACCGCTAATTTCGTGCGCGTACACTAAGGTTCGTGACATAAAACTGTCATTTTAAAATAATACTGCTTTAAGCGATGGTAGTAACCCCCCAGTTCGGGCGACGATGGAGTTGCTAATCTTGTTTACAGTTTCGCGCCGCGCCGGGGAAACTTCGCACGCTGATGAATTGGGACAATATAGATCAGCTAGAGGCATACAATAATAGCAATACCTACCCTAACACTGAATTCTAAACAAGTAACAGAAATGCCATCTGTTGTTTTAGACATTAGGCACATAATTGGGTATTTGACAATTATTCAAATAAATTATTTTTTAGTGATTATTAAATAGAGTACCTAGGTATCTCCCAAAAGTCGTAATATCCACGTCCCCTGTTAGGTTTATGTTGAATGACTATTTTAAACTATCGATTTAAAGTTAAAAAGTGTGTCGAACTTTTATGACTTCACTATGCAATGTTTCATACAAAATCCCATACTAAGCACGCGTTTCGACGTTTGAAAAAAAGATGCTGATTTGACTAGTCAAATACCCAATTGTGAGTGACTTCATCCGTGTGGACTTTAAGGTCTTTGTCTTTGTTTTTTATCCCTAATTTTCTTTTGCAGATGGGAAATTGATTTTGCGACGTGGGATTTCTTGAGTTTACCGCGATAAAATAATCCCATCTGTCCAGTTTTCCCCTGCGCTGCGATTTAAGGACAACTCAACAAACACATACACAACAATACATTAAACAATTTATTTATTTACCTAAAGCCCTGTCCTACGTCAGCGACAAATTCGACAACGCGACTCGATACGACGCAAGTCGCACCGCGTTAGTAAAAAAAAGTGTTACCATACGAGTAGCTGACCATTGACCTAGCTTATTAATGTTGTTGCGTAGATAAGCCATATTTAATATTATAAATGCGAAAGTGTGTTTGTTTGTTGGTTTGTCCTTCAATCACGCCGCAATGGAGCATGGAATCGACGTGATTTTTGGCATGGGTATAGTTGAGGACCTCGAGAGTGACATAGGCTACTTTTTGTCCCGGAAAACGTGGGATCAAAAAAAAACTTAAACCATGCGGACGAGGTCGCGGGCATCAGCTAGTTTGTCATATTCTATGGAGTCGTATCGCATATTTGGTCGCTCATCTAGGATAAGTAATTCAAAAATTTGGAAATAAAACTTTAGTCAAATAGGTTAATTTTTGGAACGAAGTTCCCTATGGGACAATGCGGAGGGGTAACCTAGCCGGCAAAAACGTCCGTAACGAAAATGCGTGGAAAATGCGTGCGTTTTTATGTATGTATACAGTGTCTAATGTATAGTCTACGTGATGATTGTTACTATTATTATTTCAGTTTGCTATTATTACATATTTTAATGAATCATTGAGAATGAAATAAAAGTGTTAAGATAATTTTGTAAAGTAGCTTTTGATTTTTATCTATAAAAAAATCATAATAAAAAATTTATAACTGATTTATTACCTATCTTCTTTTTACCTCGACTATAACTTCATATTAATATTTATGTAATAAGAAACTTCGTTCCTATCTGGTGCCCCACGACACTACACTTTTTTTTTTGTCTAAGCTATGCTAAAATTCCACCTACGCTTAAATCAGCCTGCGGTGGTTTGGACAGATTGTAATTATTATCATCCGAGCATTTACTGCGTCGCTCGCAGCCAGCAGGCCGGATCGTTAAAACACGATAATTGATCGCCGACAAAAGGGCCCGGCGTGACGAGCTTCCGGCAATTAACGCCCGATTGTGATAATTGATGTCGCCGAGTGTACCTTATCGCCGCGAAAACTGACACTTTGGTGGACATTTCGGCTAATAAACTCGAATGACTGGTCTGAATGTATTGCTATCCCCATAATATAATATAGAAATGGACAACAGATGTACCTAACTTCAACAGAGTTAGTTCAGTTTGGTCAGAGTAAAAATACGCGCCTGATTGAGAATCTCGTCCTTTTTGAACGTCAATATTATTTGCTCAATTTATAACCGTTATTAGTTATTCTTTTTGCTCGTATCACTCTTGTCAGAGCGGTCGTGACTATCCGTCTCTACTCTTCTCTGATAGCAGCCTTCCGAGTGCATTCATGTAAGGGGTCGTCCGCCGTGGCCCTCACTTGGTCTGTCAACCTCATGGGTGATCTGCCACGTGCCCTGGTGCCCTCTACTCTTCCTTGAACAACCAGACGCTCAATGGAGATGTTATCGTCGCGTCTAGTTGCGTGACCAAAGAAAATGAGAAATGCGAGCCTGTACAATGGAGAATAGACGCTGCTTGATGCCGAGTTCTTCAAGAATGAACTTGTTTGTTCGGAATTCGGTCCAAGACACTCTCAACATTCTTCTCTAGCACCACGTTTCAAGAGCGTCTTTCCTCTTCTTCTCACTTTCTCGCAGGGTACACGTCTCTGAAGCGTAGAGAAATATGAGGAATACAAGCGCTCTGACAAGCCGGGTCTTAGTGGCCTTGGCGATGTTTCGGTTCCTCCATATCTTCCGCAGCTTGTCCATGGCAGACCTAGATATAGCCATGCGTCGCTTGATTTCATCGATGCAGCCCCCGTTATTCGAAATCAACGCTCCTAAATAGACGTATGATTGGACCACTTGACAGTTCACTATATGTGTGACTTCTGGCGAGTTTTTGTTTATACGGTCGACAACCATAATATGTCCGGTTGGTTTTGAGTCCGTTATTAATTAAGGAAGCTTAAAACTAAAGCTACGAGCGTTACGACTTACTAGACATGAATTGTGTGAAAGAGGATATGCGTATAAAAGGGATGGATAATACGTTGACGGTTAACAGAAGAGAGTGGAAGAAGAAGACTAATTGTGCCGATCCCACATAGCGTGGGATAAAGACAAATAGAAGAAGGAGTAGCGCGTACCCGAGATCGAACCCTCTTCAAATATGAGGTATTTAGACTATCTATGCTTAGGTACACCATGCCATAAATGTCGAACAATTTAGGTTAAATTTAAGCCCGCATCGCCTCCAGCTGAGTTGGTACAGCCTAACTGCATTAGGATCGAGATAATCGCTCCAAACACAGTTCTTCTGCGAAAACCCATTAGCGATGCAAGCCCCCATTCGCACGAAACACTGCCTGCGAAGCGATAAAGCCTTATTTCCTTTATTGCCGAAATTCATCTCTAAACAACCTCCCGCAGGGCCCGGGCGCGTTATGTTGCGCTAATGAATTTTAAATTAGACTTTTTTCTGTTGCGGCACCGTATTTACTGTTTGTTTTTTATGTAACAATTTTTTGTGTTTGTTATACTTTAGGTTTAGATATAGGTACTTCTTCTCGTTATTACGTAATTGAATAGGTAAATGATTATCTTATACTTATTTTTGCGCGTTGTTGCATTAAGTTTGTGCCCGCCAATTTGTTGCCAATCATACCTATTCGAAAAACGTATATTGGCTTCAGAGGATAGCGGGAGCAAAATGTAATTTTTAGGCCCATAGTACTTTTCATTTCTCTGTTCTGATTGGTCCGCATTCGTGCTTCTGATTGGTGCTTAAACGTATAGGTAATGTACATACATAGTAGGTTGATACTCCTAGCTTTTTTTCTCATACGTAATGATGAAAAATAGTGTGTGTCACTCGGGGCCAAATTTTTTGTTCTCGGGCGGCGTTTATTGAATTCCTCGCTACTGTTAGCGTTGCCAATAATTAATTCGTATTTTAATCTTATTAAAGTCAATATTAAATTAATTCTATTGAAATAGCTTAGTTTCCAAATACCATATTTATGTGAACGAGTATTGTAAACAAAGATAATGTAAATAAAATAGCCAGAAAGGCCGGCCATTCGTGTGCTACTAACCGACGAGCACTGTAGTCTGTGCCGACGAGGTCGGACATCCTTAATTGTTTGCCTATTGTCAATTGTGGAATTAAGAGAGTGGAATTATAATATTATTTTAATATACACCAAGTCAAGTGTGGAATTAGCAGAATAAAAATACATTATATTTTAATATATCCAATGGGTCTAAGATAAGTATAGTTTGCATGGATTTTAATAATATCAAATTATTGGTTAGTCAATTAAATATGTTGATATAGAAATACCTGGTACTTTAATCAATTATAACCACCTATATTCAATTCATAAATGTATATCGTTTATAGTTCAGAAGTGCAGATCCTGCTCACTTGTTTTAATTAATTTTCTACTTGAAAACTTTTCTTTGTATGTTAATGGTTTCCGCTCGCTAACTTGCTAATTGGTAAAAAAAAAGAAAAAACACCAACACAAAACTGGCCGATTTCTATTTTGAATCTTTAGTAGGTATTAATTAATAATAGTCGTATAAAGTTTTATTTCATCATCAATATGACTAGCGTAAAATATATTTAAAATTTATAATTTTTACTAAATAGTCTTATTTTATTTTATTTATTGACATGCCAACAAATATTGTACAAACAATTAATAATATTAAAATAATACAATTATGTATGTCTGTTATAGACATACATAACTTACTCAATTATAGACATATATTATACAGTATTATAAAGATTCTCCGGTCAATTTTATGTACAAAAACAAATAATAATAATACCTACAGCTAATAAGATTCACATGATTAAATTAACAATTACTTAAATGAAGGAATAAATAATATTACACAATTCATTTAATAAATTAGCTACAATAAAATTAAAGTTAAATACTATACAATACAATTAAATTTAAGATTAAGACTACAAATTTAAAAAAAAAAAAAAACATCAATAATGTTACAGTTATTTCATCAAATAAAGTTTCTTCTTGAAGTTGGTTACAGTGTCGTGAAAAATATCAATGTTAGGGTAATGTAATAAATGTAATAAGCACCTATTGCCGGGCACTCATAAATAACGAAACATTGTTGTGATTTCTAAGTACATCAGGTAAAGAAAACTGTAATTAATTTTATGACTATGTTTATATATATAATTAGTATTCTTTGTTTTTTAATTACCTACACGTAAAATGTTAGTTTATATACCTGCTTAGACATAATATATATTTTAATCATAACTTCAATGTGAACTCGCCATCCTCGCATAAACGTTAAAGTTTTTAGATTGTTTTATATAATTAGATTTGTGTTTATATAATTAGATTGCACGTTTATCTTATTCAATAAATTAAAAAAAAAATACTAAGCTAATGATCCGTCAACCTACATATCAAAATACTTAAGTAATAACATTTGCCCGTGCTTATTACTTACGTAATAAGTATGAACCGTGGAAATTAAAGTATTAATCTACTTAGGCCAACTTGTATTAGACCGCCAAATGTGTTTAAGTTACTTACATTTGCAATATTTTTTCGATAGTCCAAAATAACGTACCTACATGTACTAATAGAACGTTCTCGTATGTATGGCAATTTATTTCTACGAAGAGTTTCTCGCACTTTTGCAAGATGAATTATATTATCGGCGAATGATTTTCGCACTCAAAGCATTACAAAAACTTGCCATCTATGTAATACGATACTCGGCGGGTACGGAATAATAAAATAGTCTCTATTTAAGATTGTTTACACGACAGTTCACAATAACGATCTCGCTTATAATTTCCTGACTTGATTATAAGCGATCTCGTGTTACACTCGTACTAATCTGTTTGAAGCTTTGAAATTGAAACTTAGTTTTGATTATTTGCGCGGCATAGTTTCTCTTTCGCTTTCAAATCTTGTTTACATTAAGACTTACAATATTCAAAGACGAAGCGATAATTATTATTTGGTCTTCCGCTTACGATAGGTTATTTTACATTAAGTTTATATAGTTACATGTACTTAGACCTACGTGTCCTTTATATGAAATATTCTTACGATAATCATAACATAGGGTAAGAAGCACTTCTTACCAGGACTTCCTACCAACTATACCTAATTAGATACTATTATGTCATATCTGTGCATTTTATCTGCAGTGCTGTAGGTAATTTGTTGTGGAATGAGGCGCATTCGGGCAAGAGTCCGGGGCACAATTAGGTATCACAAAAAAAATTAGCCACTGTCAATTATTGTCTTAAGCTATAGTTAAATAGCCTGGCTTGTTTCGCCTCCATAACCTGCGTGTTTCAAATGCAGAGTACTAGATGAACATTATAGCTATTGTATTACAGAGAACTTACGTACTTTTGCTGTTTAATCACAATAATTAATCATAATTCATCTTCTCTTCTAAATCTTTTTCTCAGCCAAACAAATAACAAATGAATCTTCATATTTACAAATTGTATTTGATAATATTATACTCCTTCAATTTGAATATTTTGGCCGGAAGTTATTTCTAACATAGGACTTAATGATGACCTATTTAATACTACATAATTATATTATCTTCTAGCATAATACCACAGTTTTAAGGTATCGTAAAACTGTGATGATACTAAACAATTATAAATCTGAGATAAGCATTGGGAAGATCGTAAGTTTTGTTACACAATGACCATCGAAGATAGGAGATCGCTACAGTCAATAAAACGTAAAGATTTATCAACTCTATCAGTGGTCATGGCTGACGAGTAAACCGTTATTTTAACTATTGATCTTAGCCGTAAAACGCATCCAACTAAAGATTGACTCAAAAAAAAAGTTAATGCACCCTATATTAATTATTATCATGAGTGGAACGAGAAACAAATTGGTTTCATAAATTGTTTTAAATAAAATGATCATTGATGTATTGCCTAATCTAACCAGCTTTACGCAGAAATTGTATCTTCTTGCCAGCTCTTATGTAGATTCTTTACGAACCGGTGGTACACGACATGAGCCAAGCATAACGTAACATAAGAGATACTTACATGTCTCAAATATAATAAATAAATTGAGTAAATACGGACTACTGAGTACGAAATCCTAACTTCAACCAACTTGAAATGAGAGTTATTATTGTAAAGGAAACTGTTGTAAACCTATCCCAGATAATTAAAACTACGCGGATCAGTTAACCAAGACGCGTAACTAATAAATGATTTATTTGTTTAGAAAATACTCTCGAAGGATACTTTTATGACGATCAAATTGGTGAGCCGCATTTACGACACTTATTTTATTTAATCGTATGGCATATTTTGATACCTATTTAAAAATAAGCGTTTTATTAAATTATATTTTAAGTCATAAATAATGATATGATAATATAATGTCAATGGTTTAATGTTTGAGTAATAATGGTCAATTATTTATTTAATTCAGTTATTGGGATGGCCAATAGTTGATACACTTGATACATTGTTATTATTATGTATTGGTATAGTTAAATTGACAGTAATTATATATAATACAACTTCATCTATTAAATAAAAAAAAAGAGAATCGTAATCTAAACTCTAGATCCTCGGTCCATCTTTAAAAAAATATGTCACTTAAGATTTCTGTCTTATGTATTAAATAAATAAAGTATAATTTTATAACATAATTTAAAAAATTATAATACATATTGGATAAGAGGTTTACGGACTCACAAAATAATATGTTACAATTAAAATAAATAAACCTAGTCACGATCACGTACAAGCTAACACACATACAAGTGAATGCAACCTTTGTGTAATTCTTTATTGCATACCTTATTTCTAGCACCTATTTAATCTCTAAACAAAAGTTGCTACAAACTCATAAATTTTACCATACTCAAGTATTCTTAAAGCTATTGAACAAAGATTTTTTTACACATAATCCTAATATTTATCGTCGCCGCGCCGAGGCCTATGACCACTTATAAAACATTCCAAATCGGCGCGACTCTCGGCACTTAAAGTCTTGGTGGAAATAACTACTCTTACACGCTAATAGTAACACTGGGTCTTTGTTCTAATATTATTCACCGAATTTAGGCAACGCTATAAGCTAGTCGCCAACGATAAGATTTAATGTTAATGGAATACATTTTAAGAGTTCTAGCAAAGTTGTAAGATGTACCCATGGACCTATAAAATTATAGGTCCATGAATGTACCTATGAAATGGTAGTCTGAAGCACAACATACAAGCCGAATATACTTGCAGTTGTAACAATTCTATCTAACTACGCACCTGTTACTTACTACCTGATATGGCAGACCTTAGGTACAGGTTAAATCATAGATGACGGCTAAACAAATGATCAAAAACAGCAGCTAATAGTTTTTATAAATTCAGACAAGTATTAATAAAATAGACTGTTTCGTTTAACGTAAATTATTTAATAGCCTGTTTGGCCTTAATACAAGCTTGATAGTTCTAGTCGAAGATATAAATGGTAAATACCAGCTATGTGCGGACTACAGAGCTTTATGGTAGAAGAATAAAAATATTTGACAACTTTCATAAAGCCATGCTAACCTTAGCAAGCAAAGCTCAGAGGAAGGACTTCTATATTATGAATTACCTACTCTATCTGTAGATTTACCAAAGTTTCGAACTTTGTTTATAGGTAGGTATCCCATTTAAATTATACAAGTAAAAAGTAAACAATGAGTTACCCTAAAAACTACGTGAAACAAAAGGTCCCAAATCGCGAAATAGATACCTTTTATTACAAGAACATAGATTTTCTATAGACCTGGAAACGGTATAAGTGGATACTTTGAGTAGTAAACTCGGGAAACGATACTTTACAAGGTACACAGTTTGAAATTATGATTATATTACATTTATGTCAATGGCTACAAATCGTACGAATGTGATTCTAAATAAAAATTTGGGAAACTGCTTCCTGATAGGATATTTATTTAATTTTATTATTAATTATTTCAAAGTATTAAAATGTAACCCATTGCAATGCCTTGACGCGACCTCTTGTTATTATAATTATAATATTATGTACGTACATAAATACAATTAATAAATGAAATCAAATGAACGCAAACACATCCATTTTTATATAAACAATTTAAAAAAAAAAAAATACCAAAATGAAGATACTAGCGGAAATATTGTGTACTATAGAGAGTCCGAAGGTTATTATATCATAATATAGAGGGTATCTTAATTGTTTTAATATTTTTACTGGTTATATTAATTTATAATTACTATTGTACTTGAATTATTAAAACAGCATACATTGACATACACATACCTAAACAATAGCATTCAAATTACATAAATTATTTAAAGAATTAAAACTATATTTGCTAAAATTGTATTATGGCTTTTATTAATAAGAAAACACTAAGTTTTAATTTAATTTAAAGCCGAAAGAAGTTATTAATTTTATAGACTTCAATCGGTACCTTGTTTATGCAATTGTAATTATGCGAGGAGCCTTAGCGGCAGTCAGTCACGGCATGGACGAGCAGGGATGAGGCAGTTATACTATGCGTAAAGCTCTATTAACACATTTATCTATTCTTTCTATTTTATTTGTTCACCATTCTATATTTATGTTATTTTGGGTAGCTATATGTCATGTTAGGTGCAGATATTTTGTGTTTTAACTCGAAATAAAACCTGTTATATTGTTTACTTTATTACTCACCTCATGTTATGTGTACCAATTAAGCAATAAATAAATAATGATAGTTAAGAAGGTTATAGTAACTACTCCATCAGAAGTCTATTGTTTTCGGGCAAAGAATCATAAACTCAAACATCTAAACTTCATTCATAAAATCGGCACTGATGGTCACTGACTGATTAAAAAACGGGTTCCACGAAAGTAACTGCAACACTCACGAACTCGATGCAGCCAGAGATGAGATACGTGGGGCAGTTATAAAACCACATTGATAAGAATCACAAGTGAGGAAAACTATTATGATAGCCACAGAGCGCAGACGAACGTTTTCAAAGAGGCGAACTAGTTATATTCCTAATTCCCAATTTACATACACTATAGCAATATTGCTATGATAAGATACTGCTAAAAGCAAGAAGTTTATTTTATATTCTTACATTACCTTCTAAATTCATTTGTTTCTTTTCACCACCCTTTTATTTTCGATTAATTAATCAACTAAGTACGATATACATACATACTATACATGTATACATACATAATATATGTATATAATAATTTAAAAAATCCACTGTCCCCTTCTACAGCAAAATATGTTTCAGGCGATCACACGTCGATAATCATTTGACATCTTAGATATGTCTACCATTCAACGTCGTTCGAAAGAAGGAATAAAATAAAGAGATGCATAATATGTACTATATTGATGGTAAGGTAAAGTCATAGTAAGTTAACAAAATGGTAAAAGCACAATACGAGTGCACAGCTGAATGATCCCATCACATAATCGTCAGACTAGTTTGTCACTATCAGGTAACTAAGTTATATTTAAGATTTTATTTGAATGAATAATAGTAAACTAATATGTAATTACAAGAAATCATATAGCTGATAACTAAGTAAGATATGCTGTTTAATGCGGTGATCACTAACTAATTCACTATTGAAGTACTCATCACAATATAATCGTCAGTTTTATCTTATCACTATTAGGTAACTATGTTACATTTGTATTTTTATTGAATAATCAATAAATGTTGATATTTCAGAACAAGCACTCATAATCAATCCTCTTCGACTTCTTCGACATTAAATGAGAAAATTCTGCTTTATATGCAGTGAACACCTCTTCGACTTCTTCGACATTGAATGAACAGTTCTGCTATATGCAGTGATTACCTCTTCGACTTCTTCGACATTAAATGAAAAGTTCTGCTGTATGCAGTGATCACCTCTTCGACTTCTTCGACATTGAATGAAAAATTCTGCTATATGCAGTGATCACCTCTTCGACTTCTTCGTCATTAAATGAAAAATTCTGCTGTATGCAGTGATCACCTCTTCGACTTCTTCGACATTGAATGAACAATTCTGCTATATGCAGTGATTACCTCTTCGACTTCTTCGACATTAAATGAAAAATTCTGCTGTATGCAGTGATCGCTTCTTCGACTACTTCGCCAATAATATACAGTGAAGAGTGAAAAATACCGCTTTATGCGGTGATCGCTGCTTCGACTACTTCACCAATAATATACAGTGAAGAGTGAAAAATACCGCTTTATGCGGTGATCGCTTCTTCGACTACTTCGCCAATAATGTACAGCGAAGAGTGAAAAATACCGCTTTATGCGGTGATCGCTTCTTCGACTACTTTGCCAATAATGTACAGCGAAGAGTGAAAAATACCGCTTTATGCGGTGATCGCTTCTTCGACTACTTCGCCAATAATATACAGTGAAGAGTGAAAAATACCGCTTTATGCGGTGATCGCTGCTTCGACTACTTCGCCAATAATATACAGTGAAGAGTGAAAAATACCGCTTTATGCGGTGATCGCTTCTTCGACTACTTCGCCAATAATGTACAGCGAAGAGTGAAAAATACCGCTTTATGCGGTGATCGCTTCTTCGACTACTTTCCAATAATATACAGTGAAGAGTGAAAAATACCGCTTTATGCGGTGATCACTTCTTCGACTACTTCGCCAGTAAGTGAAAAATACCGCTTTATGCGGTGATCACTTCTTCGACTACTTCGCCAGTAAGTGAAAAATACCGCTTTATGCGGTGATCACTTACTTCTGAGTGAGATGCATTTTTTATTTATTTTTCTATCTATAACCAATATTTAAAGTAAATAGACGAATTTATTCTCACTACATACTTATTTTACCGTCACGCCCGTGTACAGAATAGATATTAAAGGTCAAATATAAATATAATAAACTTACATGCATAGAGATACATAAACTTACTTACATAAATATTTGTAACGGGCGGAGGATTATTATTATTTATATTTATACAGTGATCACTGTTCATCATATACAAATTTAGTTCGTTTTATCAAAATCATCTCACACTGTTCGTATGTTTTCAGGAATCCCGCGATACGCAGACAGATATTCGACTACCGTGATATTGGATCAGATCAAGTCGTTTCACGAGATATTAAATCTACGGTTGCATCTCCCAATCTACGAATCTCATTCGATATTTGCAACTTAGTATTATTATTTTTAATTAATCATGCTTAGATATTTAAATCTCTAGTAGGTAGGTCTCGATCGCCCATACTGTGCAACTGAAACTTGTATCACGGAATTTTGTATCGATTGCACTAAGCGTCATTTATTTTTTTATTTATATAGGTAATTACCATGTTGATGATTTGTATAGAGACATACAAAAACTCGAATGGCCGGAACGGAATAGGGACATTCCGTCAACAGGACGGCCGTCTGTTAGCGTTGCCAATAATTAATTCGTATTTTAATCTTATTAAAGTCAATATTAAATTAATTCTATTGAAATAGCTTAGTTTCCAAATACCATATTTATGTGAACGAGTATTGTAAACAAAGATAATGTAAATAAAATAGCCAGAAAGGCCGGCCATTCGTGTGCTACTAACCGACGAGCACTGTAGTCTGTGCCGACGAGGTCGGACATCCTTAATTGTTTGCCTATTGTCAATTGTGGAATTAAGAGAGTGGAATTATAATATTATTTTAATATACACCAAGTCAAGTGTGGAATTAGCAGAATAAAAATACATTATATTTTAATATATCCAATGGGTCTAAGATAAGTATAGTTTGCATGGATTTTAATAATATCAAATTATTGGTTAGTCAATTAAATATGTTGATATAGAAATACCTGGTACTTTAATCAATTATAACCACCTATATTCAATTCATAAATGTATATCGTTTATACTACGCTCAGGATTTTACTTTAGAATCCTTCGCTTCGCTCTGAATTCAAAATAGCGCCCTCGGGGAACAAAAATTTTCTTTGGCCCCATATAACACAAATAACTATTTCATATCTATTCCAAAAGAAATAACTGACTGACTGTTACAATGATAATTTTATGATGTATAATGTCCAAGCTGCTTGGTTTAGTAACTTGGGATTATATCGCTTGTAGATTATCTCAAAGGTATCTAAATCCCCATTTCAGAAAGGTCCACCTAAACAAATCCGGAGTGGGTCAGCTAGTAGAGTACCTATGTATAGTATATAAGATAATCCCGCAGGTAAGTAAATTCTCGCTTTAATATAAAATAGAAAGTCATAACGTAGTGCGCCGGAGGGCATTGTTAGTTGTTACAAACTGCATTAGCGCGTAATTACGCACTAGATGGCCAACTAGTTCCGCCAGAACTGTAGAATAGCTTGGTTATTCTGCTGCACTACTTACCTACAATATTAATAAATAATACAAACTCTTGTATTAGTCATTTAGTCATTTATTTATTTAGATACTAGCGATCCGCCCGGCTTCGCACGGGTAGCACTAATAATCCTAATAGTCTATACCCAATATAGCTATAAAAATGGTTATTGTGAGTCAACCTTGAAAGATAAATGTATGCTAGCGCGGACTTTTTTTAGAACTTTTTGAGAGGAACAAGTCCATCATACATTGTTTTCGTGTACTTTAATTATTTACGCAACGCACGCCACGTAAGCTCTCAGAAGAGAGGATTTTTTCCGACTTAGTTCACATAATTGCAATTTTCGTAAGGATCTCTAATTTTTTGAAAATAAAATATAGCCTACGAGATGTTACTCGCTGACAATGTAGCTTTCTACAGGTGAAAGAATATTTAAAATCGGTTGAGTAGTTTTTGAATTTATCCATTACAAACAAACAAACAAACAAATCTTTCCTCTTTATAATATTAGTTTAGATTAACATTATTTTCAACCTTAACCAAATAAAAATGGAAAAGAAGAGCCTACTGTTCTACCTAAATGAATCTAACTGGCACTCGCTCATAGTTCCTTCATACAAGCTTTTATTTAACAACCCGTCATGTTAGCATAGATTTAGGATTGGTCTCCGCTGCGCCTTGTTATAGCCCAATCCTAAATCATATTATGATTGTATGTTCTTTTATCCACTACAAGTTAGCCCTTGACTGCGATCTCACCTGATAGTAAGTGATGATGCAGTCTGAATGGTAGATGATGATGATAGCGGGCTAACCTGTTAGGGGCATGGCAGTTATATTAAATCTTAAACCCATACGGGAAATCGGCTTCTGCACGGGATCGCACCGGAATGCTAAATCGATTGGCGGCACGTCTTTGCCGGTATGGTGTTAACTAGCCATGGCCGAAGCCTCCCACCAGGCAACGTTTGTACGTGAAGCTCAATTCTTGTGACCGAATTTTTCCCCACCCGTTCGGGCTGAAATTTGATGTCAAGTACCTTGACGTTCCTAAAATAAGGATTATTATTATGTCTCAGTACACCCCTCCCGCTTTCTTTTTTTTAAGTTTCCTCTGCCCTAAGGTTGCCTGGAAGAGATCGCTATCTAAGCGATAAGGCCGCCTGTTGTGCCGTATCCATTTATGTTTGTTTTTTGTCTTTTTATTTCTTTGTGTAGGTACAATAAAGTATATTTTCCTTTTTTTACTTTACTTTACTTTATAATTCTAAAACACGAAAGTCAACAATAATGAAACAATATGGATTTAAGCGTTGGCAACGTGGTCCCTGTTTGATGGAGCTCTTGATTTTGTCGACTCTAGCAAGCATTAGGCGTGTTTTAGGAGAGAGTGCTTTTAGACGGTTCTATTCCTCATAAGCTTAGAAAATAAATCCATGTCGGTGTCCGTTGTTGCAGGTCGCAGGAGTGGTTGGCCGCGCCGATGTGCTGGCGTGCGTATTCTTCCTGTCGTCACTGCTTCTTTATCATGGGTAAGCTAGAACTTTCAAGTAGAAATAAATTACAGCATTGCACGAAGATACATTTTTTCTTTATCAATAACTAGGTATATCACCGGTTGTAACTCACTAGATTTATCTGAAAATGCCCGACTAGTGTCAAACCCATCCGGGGCCCATATTCATGAGCCTGTTCGCGCGACGCGGCAGCTGAACCGCGTTGAGTCATAGGTCGGGCATTTTCCGACAAAACAAGTGAGTTACAATCGGTGATATTATATTTTTAGTTAAAAACAATATCACTCATGATAGTTTAGAAGTCACAAAATATTGCAATTTTTCTATGCCTAACCTTGAAAGTTTAAGTGTACGGGCACGAAATCAGTGGTAGCGGGGCGACGGCGGTAGCGGGGCGATGCGATTAGTCGGAGAGCTGACGACGAATTTCGGGAAGAATTTTGAAGAGGTCTGGTAATACTTTATAACCGACATAAACGTGTGGGTTTTTTTCGAATTCTATAAGTATTAAATTTAAAGATAAAAAAATCAAGTTGCCAAAAAATGATTTTCTGAATTTATTTTTGCAAATGTTTAGGTATATGCTGCGCAGTAGCGAAATAACCGCTAACGCTCTACCAGACTGACAGTACTGGATTCGCCAATGGTTGAAATTATATTTTTTCACAATTTCAGTTTGTCATAAAGGACCTTCGCGAAATTCGTCGCCAGCTCTCGGACAACATCGCCCCGCTGTCGCCGTCGCTCGGCCGTCGCTAGTTTCGTGTTTGATGCCTAATTGTCCACAGTTTACAGAAACTTTAGACAAAATTCAAAATTCAAAATTCAAATGGTTTTTATTCAAATTAACTTTTACAAGTGCTTTCGAATCGTCGAATGAATCTACCTTTTAAATTTTTTATTTTGAATTTTGACAAACAAGTAACATAATATTATACAACTACGACTATACTTAGCTTTATTTTTAACATAATATTATGAGCCACTCGTAATGTAGATGTTTTTAAAAGTGAGCTGTAACCTAATTTACATAACCCCTCGTGTAGGTATCTATATCTGCTTATCAGCAAACTAGTATGCTATCTAGGCTAAGAAGTCCCTTGACATCTTGAAGAAGCCTTAGAAATAAGGTTCCGTACAAATAGTTTATACGGACTCTTCCATAATGTTCTTACACTTCGTCCCTTGTCTCCGGAAACTCGGAACTTTGCAAAGAATGTTAAAGATGTTGAATGTACCCCAAACTTGTGGAAGCACATTACGCCCGCCCCCCGAAAGGTTACGAAATACGAATTGCCTATAATTGTGTTAGAAAGTCGAGCCTTCTATCTTGTTTCCGAATTCCAAGTAAGTAATATACCGAGTTTATGTGGGAAAGTTCTGCTGAAAGAATAATTCTATGAAAATATTCGAGGCATACGAGTATAATATACTTACATGAGAATATCATAGATTGAAGGATATTTCCTTCTATTCGTTCGAGTTCATTGTATTTGTGTTTTCATAGCTTCTCGTTACCATACCTACTGGATTTTTGAAATCTTTCTTTGTCGTATTCATTACTCATTCTTGGCAAATTATAATAATGTCCTCCGGATTGAATTATGGCCACGGCGGCCAATCTCCACACTTAGAGATTAGCCATCTGCGTAGGAGATAATAGTGCACAATTGTTTGGCCAAACACAGGTGGGCTCTCTATTCCCTTACTCTCATAGCTCGATGGGACAGAAAATCTTACATGACTGATCACGATCAGGCGCATTGTCAGCTTTAAGCACCCTTTAAGTGATCTCCGAGTCACGGTGGTGAAACAACTTCTTTACACTAGGCTAGGCGTCAGAAATGACCTGGAATAACGGGAGGTGGAAGAAGACCAGACGTCCAGGTGGTCTCTTCCATTTTTTCCAAATTTGTTTCTGCGACAAATATTATGAGTGCGGTTATTCTTTTATACTAAGATGGATCTTATTCGAATGTGAATCCATTCTTATATATAAAGATCTTATTGGAATGTCATGTGTTATTCGTTTTGATTCCAGGTCCTCTGGCAGGAGACGCGTGTGGTGGAGCGTGGCGCTGGCAGCTCTCAGCATGCTGGCCAAGGAGACGGGGCTCACTGCGCTGCTGTTCAACTTGGCCTTCGACGTTTACAGGAGCTGGAACTCCATGACCAGGTATCTGATATTCTACCTCATTTTTTTTCTTTTCTATAAAGCACCATTTAACATGGTAGCTTTTCTTTTTACTCTGTTTGGCTGACTGACTGATCTATCAACGCACAGCTCAAGCTACTGGACGAATCGGGGTGAAATTTGGCATTCAACTAGCTATTGTGACGTTGACATTTGCTAAGAAAAGATTTTTGAAAATTCAAGCCCTGAGGGGGTAAATAGGGATTTGAAATTTGTGTGAAAATGAACCTAACGTGAGCGAAGCCACGGGCAATAAGCTTGTAAATAAATTCTTTTTTTAGGAATTTTAAAAAGTCGTTCTATGCACCAAGATAAATAAAAATAAATGTTATTTATCTTGGTGCATAGAACTTGCCTGTAGAAGGTTGTCGGTGTTTTACAATTAACCCTGTATATTGATGCTTATTACTCGTATCATTTTTTGTCATCAATTCCAGGTCGCCAGTAAGGAGCCGCTGGAAAAGCGATAATGTGTGGGCAAGGGTCGCCAAGGGCGTGCTGGTGCTGACGCTGCTGGCGGCCGGGCGGCTGGCGCTGCTGCAGGGCTCCCTGCCCGCCTTCTCGCCGCAGGACAACCCGCCCGCCTTCCATCCCACCTTTGCTATCAGGTCTCATTTCTTTTCTTTTTATCCACTACAAGTTAGCCCTTGACTGCGATCTCACCTGATGGTAAGTGATGATGCAGTCTTATACACATACATTACATACATACGTCTCTACAATATACTTGTGTGACGACCTCCGTGGTGCAGTACGTGTAGCGCTGCTGTCTTAACGTGCGGAGGTCCCGGGTTCGATCCCCGGCAGGATCAATTTGGTAATTTATAATTTCTGAACTTTCCCTGGTCTGGCCTGGTGGGAGGCTTCGGCCGTGGCTAGTTACCACACTACCGGCGTGCCGCCAAGCGATTTAGCGTGTAGAAACTGAATAGGGGTATGGGTTTAATATAACTGCCACGCCCCTCTAACAGGTTAGCCCGCACCATCTTAGACTGCATTATCACTTACCATCAGGTGAGATCGCAATCAAGGACTGACTTGTAGTGGATAAAAAAATTCATGTTAGATCCAAAGAAGTCCAAGATTTTTCAGATGACTTAATAATAATAATATCCTCCCGACCGAATTTTGGCAACGGCGGCCAATCTCCAGTGAGATAAGCCATTTGCGCGGGAGATATTATAGTGCACAAGTATGTGCGCCAACGCAGGTGCATTCTCTGTTCGTTTACTTTCATAGCCAGATAGGACGGAAAATCCGACACGACGGGAACGAGATCAGGCGCAAGACCGACGGCTGTACGTGCTCTCCGAGGCACGCAGGAGTAAAGCACCGCACCAACTTTCTAACTCCGGACTATTACTGAAAATTTTTAGATGAAATTCTCAGTACTAGCACAGAATAGGTAATAGTTAGTACTAGTCCGGAGTTACAAAATTTATAAAGTAATTTTGTTGTAATGTAACCACAATAACTGTTAACTTCAAATAGTTCCAAGATCAATTACAATGTAACACAAAATGAATGAAAATAAACGATTTATTAAATATTCAGTAAGTACCTACTCAGTACTCACTAATATTGGATAGAAGCAGGCGTTACTTTGCGGAAGTCCATGATTATGAAGGAACTCGAAGTGATTATACTTGGCGTTTCCTTGTTTTTCTTACCATGAGAACATTCACTATATTTTATAAATTGCCTTCTGTTCAAGCCTTATTTAAAAGTTCGATAAAAGATTGTTGAAGTCATTGTTTCTTTTTAAAATTCCAGACTAATGACGTTCTGCTACCTAGCAGCATTTAACTGGTGGTTGCTGCTATGCCCGTGGACCCTGAGCCACGACTGGCAGATGGGTTCCATACCACTCATCACCAGCGGCTGGGATCCCAGGAACCTGGTCACTTGCGCCGCGTTGATAGCACTCCTCGCGCTGTCTTACCGATGCTTGATGGACTTAGAGGTTAGCAGATTAGCAATATAATAAAGCATAGGAGTTACGGCGTGAGTGAATTAAATGACAAGTTTACAGGAGAAGTCAAACCAGTTTGCTGCTACTTTCAGGGAGATCTGGGGTATGCCCCCCGATTACGTAAGAATTGTCGATCAAACGTTAAAGATTTTCGTCAAAGTAAAATAAACCATGACAGCATTAAATTAGAGCTCAATTTCGTCTGCCCATTCTTATACGTTTAGGGTATCGTACATACCTAAACGTATAAGAATGGGCAGACGAAATTGAGCTCTAATTCAATGAAATTATGGTTTATTTTACTTTGACGAATTTCTTTAACGTTTGATCGGCCATTCTTACATGATTGGGGCCCTGGTCTGGTGGTCGATTCTCGGCGGACTATCAAGTCCGCAGGTAAAATCTAACCCATTAGGTCATCCTACTGAGATAATCCTCATGCTCATTAGTGTACCGTTGATGGATTCAGATAATATTTGTATGTTTGAAATGATTGAAAAACTCGAGTTACAATAGTTGGGGGGGGGGGACACATTTTACCACTTTGGAAGTGTCTCTCGCGCAAACTATTCAGTTTAGAAAAAAATGATATTAAAAACCTCAATATCATTTTTGAAGACCTATCCATTTCCATTTTAGTGTGAAAATCTTAATGCGGTTCATAGAATACATCTAGGACATACATCTACAGAATCATCTTACCAAGTTTCAACAGTCCTATAGTTCTTATAGTTTCGGAAAAAAGTGGCTGTGACATTCGGACGGACAGACAGACAGACAGACATGATGAATCCATAAGGGTTCCGTTTTTTGCCATTTGGCTACGGAACCCTAAAAATGGATTAGAACATTGATTTAGAATTTTAGTACCTATGATTACAACGATGCAGGTAAATTGTTTGTTTTTAAATTAAAAACAGTTTTTTTCTTTTTTCAGCTACAACGTCATACTCCTCTCGTGGTTGGTTTGATGTTACTCGTAATTCCTTATCTACCAGCGTCCAACTTGCTAGTGACCGTTGGTTTCGTGGTCGCAGAGAGAGTTTTGTATATTCCTAGGTAAGATTATCTTAAACATTTATTTTTAATCATAATTTAGTTTTATCAGCTATTTAAATAATTATTTTCATTCAACCACGATTGAAAATGTTATCCGATTAACCATAATTTATGAGGAGACCAATATTTTTAACACGCATAAATTATTATCTTCAGCTGTAACTTAAATAACAAACCAATTCCTGATTTTACCAACAATGCCTAATTTTTACGGAACACCTAAGGCTTAAAGGTGACAGTTTTCACTCGCACTAAGATGACAATACAATAATTTGTTTTCATCGAGCTGATCTAATGATGGAACCAGGAGGATAGTGGAATTTCAATTATTTCTAGTAGATAAACCTCGTGAGTTTGGGTTCATTTGGTTTGTTTTGACGAGTATACAATATAAAAATAATAATTGTGAAAGCGTGCTAGAAAACTACATTTAAACTTATTATTTTACGAGAGCCTCCAATTAAATTTTCAGCGTTGGTTCAGTAGTGATCACAGTGTACGGAGTGCAGCTGATGTGGAAGCGAGGCGGCAACAGCAGAAGGCTGCTGGTCATGAGTGTTGCTGTCCTTGTCGCCTCCGGAGCTGCCAGGACATACCTGAGGAACAGGGACTGGAGAACTAGGGAGAGTTTACTGAGGTACGAGAATTGAAATTGAACCAAGCATGCACTACGTAGAGGTAAATTCTCTGAGACGTATTCCTCATTGCTGAGGGTCGTGACCCCTTTCCATTAATCAAATAATGGTAGGAGTTTTCTTGGGATAATAATGCGGTGGATTCCCACGTACTTCCACATACGACTCGACTATAAGAGTATTTAAACACTTAGGTTCTTGTAACGAATATATTATCAGATTTTACTGATAATAACCGGGACCGACGGCTTAGCGTGCTCTCCGATGCACGGAGGGAAAGGAAAGGCCAAATTTGAACCTCCGAATTCGGTCACCCATCCAGTTACCGATTTGGGTCAACGTTGCTTAACATTCGCAATCTACTGATATGCGTTGTCGCAACTAGGACACTCGTCCCTCCTGTAATTTTCTGTACCTTTTCATATCAACCCCGGAATAAACTTATTAAAAGGTGACAACATATTCACATAATTTACCTAGTTTAGGCAGTGTTGTGCAAGTCACCCTTTTATTTTTCTTACTGTCCTGCATTTTGGTATCAATTTACCTCATTCATACGTAATGGCTATTAAAATCAGTGAGGAGTATCTCCTACATGACTTATAAATCTATGTAGATAGGTACCAACATTTTTTTTTTATAAACAACAATATCTGTCAAGTACCTAGTAGGAATAGGAAATAGCGGTAAAGATTAGTTTCGTTTGTAAGTTTGTTATTTCTATTGTGACGCCCGTTACTTAACTACCTATATTATTTGCCTGCTGTTGTTGGAGAGTGACTACACTTTTATTGGAGAGTGACTACTTTGTATCTCATGGCTGTATCATTTTAATTTTGTTATGTTGTCATCTAATAAGTGTGTCTCATAAATAAAACAAAAAATCAACACCTAAACAATATGTTTATTTTCCCGTTGCAGGGCAGACCTGGCAGTTTTGCCGCATAACGCCAAACTTCACTACAATTTCGCTAACTTCTTGAAGGACATCGAACAACAGGAGAATGCTATCAAACACTACAAAGAAGCCTTAAAGTATGTATCATATTATTACTCATTATAATAGGTAAATGTAGTTAGTTGACAAGAAACATTATAACTAAGAATGATCGAAATGTGCCCTAGTCTGAGAAGAGCCCACTTTAAGCAAGGAACACTTTAATAATCTTGTTACTTTTTTGAATAAACATCAATTAAATACTTACAATCTTAATTGACAATCTTTTACCTTTACCTGGTAGGTAATTGGCATGTGAAGTCTACAAATCATTTAAGAACAATGGCTTCCGTAGATTTCCTTTTCCTTTTAATTAAATCTGTAAAAACTTGTGATGAAACAATATACTAGTTGTTTGTCTATTTTATTTTACTGTCGCTAACTCAGACCGGATACCAATTTGATTCAAAATCCCCAATGAATCAATATTGAAATACGTTACACTAACGGCCTCAATTTACATAGACGGGCCCTGTCAAACAAAGAATGTGGACCTATTTTACTAACGCCATCTAGTCTGAAAAACGGGACAGCGCTATGGCGGGGACAAGGACAGGCCTATACAGGTGAGGTGCATGACCACAAGTCGGACGCCCAACTTTTTTCTATGAAAGGGCCCATCTAGTACCTACATATTATATATCGATGCTTAACACAAATAAAATTAATGAAAGCTGAAGTATACTAAAAGTAATAAACTGTAAAATGAAAATAAAATCTTTAGATGAAAAATAAGCAAAATATCATTTCCGTACACCAGTTTTGACACCTTGAATTTTGTCTAGATCCCCTTTTTCGACTATTGAGAAAAATAATCATGGTTTAAAGTGCCTGTATCTACGTTGTTTACAAAGCTGTAATTTTCCAGATTATGGCCCAGCTACGCCAGCGCTCACAACAACCTTGGCACGCTAGTGCTGGCGTCAGGTCGAGCGGAACACCACTTCCTGCAGGCCCTCAAGTACAACAAAGACCATGTCAACGCGCATTACAACTTAGCCAAGCTATATCGGTACATTGATTACTCTTAGGCTCATCTATTAGATCTTGAACTGTATGTCCTTCAATGACATCAATCACTACAGCCCGCCTCCACTCTCATTGGAGAGAGGGAATTAAAGCTTAGACCCACCACGCTGCTCCAATACGGGTTGGCGGGCTTTAACGACAATTATCAGGTTAGTGATAATAAACGTGACCTCCGAGGCACGGGGGTGAATCACCACCAACTTTCTAACTCCGGGCTAGTACTGAGAACTTCTAGTCAGAAAAACCCTACACTTATTTTTATGGCCCGACCCGGGACTCGAACCCGGGACCTCGTCTGCCGCAGTCGAACGTGCTGACCACTAGACCAACGAGGCAGTCAATGCAGACATCAATACAAACCAAACCAAGAACCAAGGTTCTTGATACAGACAACAACCTTATACAGACCTATCTAAATACGTATCATGCATCTGCAGCTATTTCACAGTCGCCCCTATTATTAATCCTTGCTCTGCATCGTAACTCTCATAATTTCTCAGTGCATTGGCCCTTTTATCTAGTCATGTCTTTTCTTGGGTTAAGGTAAGTTCTTAACCCACCTTAAGTTGGGAACCCACCGCATTATTATCCCAAGAAAACTCCTACCATTATTTGATTAATGGAAAGTGGTCACGACCCTCAGTAATGGGGAATACGACGCAGAGAGAGAAGTACTTAAAATAACTATTGTGCTGGATACTTTTATAGCTATACTCATATGCCCTTGCTCGTTGTAATATAGACGACTAGTTGATGCCCGCGACTTCGTCCGCTTGGTTTTTTTGGTTCCCGCGGGAATTTCTTAATTTTCTGGGATAAAAAGTAGCCTTTTTGTTATTCCAGACTCTATCTATCTCTGTGCCAAATTTCATCCAGATCTGTGCAGCCGTTTTGGTGTGTTTGAGCTACAAACATCCATCCATACATCCAGCCATCCAGACTTTCGCATTTATAATATAGATTATCCCTAGTCTTTGTTTCGCTTTAACATTTAGATAAAAAAACAAATACTCCTGTGTACTTTATACTGACGTCAAAGCAGGTAAACATAATATTTGTTTTAACGCCAGGGCGTGACCGATTAGAAGGGTTTGTGATAAGGGTTTGTTTGTGTTTCATTACTGTTGTTTGTTTGTCATATCTCGGGATCTAGGGCACATATTAAATGACCATGAGCAAAAGTTTGCTAACTTGTATCTATGTTATATTGTATAGATACTATATAATAATTCTCTTTGTGATGAAACTTCTGTTTCCAGTGTCATCCACGAGTTAAATATGAGATATTTTATTGATAAAATATTACAACGTTGCTCTATTTAATTTACTTATTATATTACTTCATTTGAAATTTGAATTAATTTTATTTAAATCGACGTAGCTGATTTACCTTCGGTTTCATCTTCATCAATTCTAATTTGGGCAAAATATGGTTGCAGTGTGCTTAATCGAACTTAATTATTATGATTTAGCTAGGTTAACGTGGGTCTATAAATTATTTTGAACTTTATTGAAGTTCTTTATAATTGCAGTGGATACGGTCGCGTTTCTCGCTGGTTCATCATGACAAACCAGTGGTAACGATTCAAAAGAACTTTGTAATTGAACACTAATTTATTCAACTAAAGAATATATAATGTAAATTTTAAATTCTTACTCCTTTTTTACTATTTTTTAATTGTCAAAATATAGTAACATTTTGATATTTTATTAAACGTGAAATGAAATGATTTATTTGCAGAAAAAAGAATCGAATACCTGAATCGCTGAAGATGTTGGAGCGATGCATATCTCTGGAGCCGAGATTCGTGCAAGCCTACCTGGAGCTGCTGCACATAACACCCGAGGACGAGAAGAGATCCACTCTGGACAGGCTGTTGGAGCTGGAGCCCAAGAACTGGGAGCATTACCATCTGTATGGGAACTGGCTGAAGGGAAGAGGCACGTGTATTATCCTAACAGTTTATCTAACCCGGTGACAGCGTCGCTAGTTAATATCTAAATGTATAAAAGGAAAAGGTGACTGACTGACTGTCTGAGTGACTGAGTGATCTATCAATGCACAGCTCAAACTACTGGACGAATCGGGCTGAAATTTTCCATGCAAAAATCTACTATCCGATAGGAAAGGATTTTTGAAAATTCAATTCCTAAGGGGATAGGAGTTTAAAATATGTGTAAAGCGAACGAAGTCGCGGGCTAGCTAGTATTAAAACCCCTTATTTAGAGTATATTTTGATAGAGGGTATTTTGGAAAATTTATGTGGTGTGGAGAATATCGCGTGCTGCAAGTTTAAGATACGCACTGTACAACATAGATTTACCTTCTGTGGCGGATTATAGCGAATTAAACCTTTAGTTTTTTCATTGTCATGGACTTCCGCAAAGTAACGCCTGCTTCTATCCAATAAAAATTACTTAGTTCCAATTTTGGCCACTGTACTTACCAGATAAGTTGGTAGGACTGTAGGTATAACAGATAAATAAAATAAAATAAAATAATTGTTATATATATTATTTATTTTATTTTATTTTATTTTATATATGTCCCCAGGATGTAACCTACCCCTATATCAAATTTCATCAAACTCAGTTGAAAAGGTGGGTCGTTATAGCGTAGCAGACAGACAGACACACTTTCGCATTTATAGCTGTTTTAGTATGGATTAGTACAGAATAGATAAATTGTAGTTTGTATTATGTAATTTAGTCTCACCCAAGTACTGATTACTGTTCTGTAGGTCCAAATGTTGACATGATTATTGGTTTGTGCTTGCAGGTCTGTGGCCGCTATCCCTGACCCACTACTCGACAGCGCTACGCTTGTCATTCGTCAAGGGTGAAAGGGGTGCTTTGCCCTCCCTGCGCGCCGCGTGTCTGCTGCTGAGGAGTGCTGGACAACGTTCCAGGCTTCTTCAACTTCTCACAAGGTGGGAACTTACAGAGAAGAGCGTTGCGGTATGTCAGGTAGCTACATATAGTTCACGAGTTACACACTTACATTTACTCTGCATTCAACTCGCGCGCGAACTGTACCTACCTTTCATACTGTGGCGCAGGCTAAGGAGGTGGCCCATTGACCACACTTATCTACTTAGTTTAAACTTGAAGTATATACACAAATACTCTATGTAATTAACTTAAACATTTATTACTTTTTTAAAAACATGTCTTTGCTTGATTATATAATAATATCTGATGTCCGCGACTTCGTCCGCGTAGGATTGTGGTTTTTTGGATTCCCACGGGAACTGTTTAATTTTCAGAAAAAATAAAGTAGCCTATGTCCTTCCCCGGGATACAAACTATCCCTGCCTATACCAAATTTCAAAATCGGTTGAACAGATGGGCCGTGAAAGCGTAGCAGACAGACACACTTTCGCATTTATAATATTAGTATGGAATATTAGTATGGATATTATTATTATATTGTAGTTAGTAACTGCCTCGCTGGTCTAGGTTAGCATATTCGACTGCGGTCGACGAGGTCCTGGGTTCGAGTCCTGTGTCGGGCCATAACGAGTATTGGGTTTTTCTGACAAGAAATTCTCAGTGCTAGCCCGGAGTTAGGAAGTTGGCGGTGTTTCACCCCCGTGCCTTGGATAGCACGTAAAGCCGTCGGTCCTGCTAGTGATCTATCTTTCACCGATTTAGATGAAGTTCAACTCGTCATAAGTAGGTACTTATAATAGTTTTGGTGAAATAGTTTGGCGGTTTCAGATGGCAAGGCGCCGGCGGCGGCGCGGCGGTCGCCGAGCGGAGGCGCGCGGCGGCGGCGGCGTGGAGGCTCCGGAGCGAGCTCGAGGGCCGCGCTGCTAGATACGCGAGAGCACCTCTGGTAATTATGTAGTTCATTTTGTTTACCACTACAGCCTATTAACGTCCAACTGCTGGGCACAGGCCTCCACTCTCATAGGACAGAGGGAATCAGAGTTTAGACAAGAAAAGTTTCTTTCTTTCTAAGAAATTCTCTGTAGAATTCTTTCTCTGTAGAAAACTGGAAAACCTGTATCGAGTTTTTCAGTTTTTATGCCCTAACAATTTTTATGCACGACCCGGGAATCGATCACAGAACCTCGTAATCCGCAGTCGACCATGCTAACAGCTAGACCAACGATTATTTTCATTATTGAGACCCAAACAGTTTACCTAGTTAGTTTATTTTAGTTTACCCGTCTAAATTCGTCACAGTAAAGTGTCACGACTTACTTGATTCGTTTCGGTAGTTTCTAGGTTCTTAGTTCTAAGTTTTTAGAAAGTAACGAGAGTATAGAACCCTGCCATGTGCATGTTCTAAAGCCGGGTATCCACTACGTTCGCGAACTATCTGTGCTCCAGGCATCTGCAACCGCTATGATGGAGACGGTACGCGCATCTCCATAAGAAACATGCATGCTCCACAGTCCCCTTGCGAACATTGAGCGAACATGTCGCCACCATTTGTGGCTAGTGCAGCATATATTTTATTTCATTTTCATCTTGAAGACTATAGAAGCCCTGCTCGCTTTTGGAAATCTGACATTTACAAGAAAATACGTCCGAATTCATTGGTGTTGGAACTCAAACCTCAGGAATTAAGTGGCCATTATAAAAACTTCATGCGAATGTCTTCATCTAATTTTGAATATTTGTATAATTTGGTTATCTCGATTAGAGTTAAACATTTTTCATCCGACAACTCCATTTATCCGAGCGTGGAGCGTGATACACCAAACGTGGTATTTTACTCGCGTCATCGATCAGACTGAGCTTCTTTTTGTGTTCGCCCAAAAACCGCCACCGATTGGAGCGCTGAGCACCGTTGCATGCTCCAGGAGCGCAAACGTATCCACTATGTGGAGCAGTTGCAGGAGCGCGGAGCGCAAGAGGTTAGCGAACATAGTGGATACCCGGCTTAACACCTAAGTAGACAAAAGTATAACACACGTAATAGGTAGATATGTTTTAAGTGGTACTTTGCACGGTTTGAATCTCTGTAAATAAGTCCGGTACTTAAATAACTAAAAGAGAAAGTTTTGTTGTCATTAATCAAATTCGTCCACCTCGGTGCCTATCAAATTCATTCATCTCATTTCTTACGGTAACTGACTTTGGAATTATAACAATTGTAGACCATCGATATATATAGGTAGATATGTAGGTACTAGATGGGCCCTTTCATAGAAAAAGGTTGGGCGTCCGACTTGTAGAGCGTGCTCTTCCTTATAATAAGCCTGTCCTTGTCCCCGCCATAGCGCTGTCCCGCTTTTCAGACTAGATGACGTTAGTCAAATAAGTCCACATTCTTTGTTTGACAAGTTTGGGCCCGTCTATATTTAAATTGAGATCGTTGCTAAACACTTATACAACCATTTTGTTCCAGATGACATCCACTTGCCTTCACCACAGCCAACTAGAAGTACATCATAGTGCAACCACAGTATCAGAATATAACAATAATGTAGTGAAAAAAGACTCCAGAACATTCGAGAACAGTGTTCCTTTAGATACCACAGATAGAGTTAAGCATAGTTGCCAAAAACACATGTATAAGAAAACTGTATCAATATCCGCTCAATATAAGCCTATTCATAATAAATCCGAAACTGGACTGAAGAAGAACTGTCCTTTGCATAAAAAGAAGAAAATCAAGGACCCGGATGGATTGCCCTATGTTACAGACCATTTGATAAAGACTTATTAATTACTAAGGTTACCTATCTAGAATTTTGCATTTAAGTTCCTAGGTATTAATTAAAATGGCATTGGAACTAATTTGATTAAAAATACCAGTGAATTTGTTAAAAATGACGTGTTAATTATTATACCTAAGTCGTTAAATAAAAGAGTTACGAATATTTTAAATTGGGAACTGTAAAATAAAAATTAAAAATTCATGAAATAAATTAATTGGTTTGTTAACTGCAGGCATTGAAGATCGACATACACAATGTTAGCATGTCATTACGTATTTAAATAGTTACATAATTATTATTAATGTACATTTTGTTTTATTCAATAAAAAAAATTGTAAATAAATCCAATGTAACAAAACTGCGTGCCATTTTGGAATTGTGTAAATTACAATGTAAATAAGCTTAAATTAATTATTACTAATAAAGCAATATTATTTATGCTGTAAAACATTGCAAGGGAGGGAAATAATTTAATAACAATAAAGACAATCAATTAATTAAGAAAAAAATGAATTGATTAGGTAAGTACCAATTATGTTTTTCAACCTTCATAAAACTTTAATTACACAATAAAAACTGTAAAACGGGTGTTTGGAGAGTAATTTATTTTTAAAGAAAATTGAAGCGATGTACTTACCTAAATAATGTAGAAAGATAAGTTCAAAGAACTGCATTCAAATTTCAAACTCCCTGAGGAAATTTATCGTCATATTATATATATATTTATTATAAGAAAAACTGAAAGTGGTTATGATCATCAGAATTCATAAAAAAGGATCAACACGGGATGAAAGGTCTGCGTAACTCACTGCAGGTACTTACATTAAGAGGATCGTCTAGTTGTAAATTTTCATACAAAAAGCGATAACGTTTTTCTTCCGGTAAATGTTGTCCAATTCTCATAATTTTTAGAAATGTTTCAGATACAATGAAGAACTATGCTCGTACGTTTTAAATTTAAAGAAATGTTAAAAGTTATGTTATGTTAAAATTTATTAGCGTCTAAATATCCATATTTTTGACCTAAAAACTTCCTTGAGCATTTTAATTTTTTTAAATTTAACTAAACTAAAATACTAAAAAAATAAAACGTATGAGCCTAGATTAAGGTGTACTGAATCTAATGAGATCTAACTTCCTAAACGTTTGGGGGGTAAAAACGTGATCACCCGAAACAATATTTCAAGAATAAAATGTAGGCAAATGCCTACTGGACTTGCAACTCTCTCTATCGCACGATACGGAGAAGGCAGCGAAGCGTTGTGAAACAGATAGCATTATTGAAAATACCTACTCGCGTCGCGTTTCGTCACTAGACGATCCTCTTAAGGAGCCAGACACACCTGCACGACAGGACTCAACGTTATTCTATTCCAACGCGACCGTTTCACGCTGACGTTACATCCTACAAGTGATTATTCACTCTGAATCGATCTTTATGAACGATTTCTTCATAATTTTTTACGGATATACAAATATCCATGGATATCCATGGTATCAACCATCTAAGCCGTTGTGTCAGCACTTGTTGCTGAATGATGTAAAATATTTGTTTACTTTACGTGGATTAAACGAATGTACAATACAAAAGCTTGGTGTATTCTTTTTTATTACGATTCAGTTCGTCTTAATCCTTTTTCTTTGTAAGACGTGATAGCCTAGTAGTTAAAAGACACCCGGCTTTCTATTCGGGTGGTCGGAGGTGGTGTGAAGTCTACCAATCCACACTTAGTCAGCGAAGTGGACTACGGCCGAACCTTACTCATTCTGTTCCCTTCTGATAATAGTAACTATCTCATTTACAGCATTTCATAAAATAAACCATGTAGTTATGAAAACTAATTACATCTGACCCACAGGCCGATAGCTAGACAAAACTATCGGTATAATAGATTTTCGCAACTCTGCGCTCTAAACTCACATAGTAGTAAAAGGGTGTCTCCACACTTATTCGCCTTCAATCCATATCTAGCGAAGCTGTTGATTGCATACTTGTGGCCCGTTTGTTACTAAGTGCTGACTCGTGATTTTGGCGTCAATTGTTTCCCAAAAGTGCAATGCCCTAGCTTTAAAAATTCTGTTGGTATGTCCTCAGTCCATACCAATACATCAAATGTGTCGCGTGTAGACTAAGAATAACAGGTCGCCTAGAGCAATTCAAGAGGCACGCCGGTATTTTTCAGAATCAAATTTACAAACAGCGACGTGCATTATAGCCATTGAACTCTGTTCAATGAGTGAATTCAAGGCATGGACCTCAGGCGCGCAAAATTAGCCCGAAAACATTGTAGGAGTAGTTAACTTATGATCAGAAATATTTAATGATAGCAAATAAAAAAGGAATCAGCTTATATGAGCGCGTAAATATGTCTAGCGGATAAAAAGCTCACATATAACACCCTATATGTATGTAAACCGCTCACGAATGGACAACAGGACAAAACGTTGTTCCACGCTCGAAATTTGACCAAAAACACTGAACAAAATATGTGCAATTTAAGATTTCTTAGACTACCGAATATGTGTAAAGGTTCCCTTAGATTTGAGTTAAGTTAAGCAAGTGCCTCCAATATACCATGTCGACAGTTGAGTTCGGATTCCAGCAAACCTTTACAATTGACAGGTGTCCTTGACATTGTTTGCAACGATTTGAACAGTATTTTAATTACAGGTATTACGAAGAGATTTCTCATTTCAGTAAGTAAAAGGTATCGAATATTTTCAACTTGGTTGCTAATTGAAAAGTTATTCGACGAGACGATGATATATGTTAAAATACAGATTTCCATACTAATTTTATAATAATGCGAAAGTATCTGTCTGCTATACGCTTTCACGGCCCATCTTTGCAACCAATTTTGATGAAATTTGGTACAGGTATAAGTTGCATCCCGGGGAAGAGATTTTACTAGTTGATGCCCGCGACTTCGTCCGCGTGGATATTAAGTAGTTATTTTCTTATTCCCGCGGGAACGTTTTAATTTTCCGGGATAAAAAGTAGCCTATGTCCTTCCCCGGGTTGTAACCTACCTCTATAGGTACCAAATTTTACTAATATCGGTTGAACAGATGGGCCGTGAAAGCGTAGCAGACAGACAGACAGACAGACACACTTTCGGTAGACAAACAATGGTAGGAGTTTTCTTGGGATAATAAGGTGGTATAGTAAGGTTCTATTCCCACCAATATGTTTCCAGCCGTGGGAAAGTAGGACGGGTGTTAAATCAGATTTGATTTCTATCGCCGTGACCCTAAATAGATACAAATTTGTTTTAATACTAACCAAAATTTAGGCATTACAATTTTGGTCAAGGATTATTGCAGAATCGTCATAAAGTATTATTAAAGTTATATTTTCAAGAGAACACAAAAAATATCTAGATAAAAACATGATCTTAGTATGCCTACGCTTAGTACATAAATACTACCTAGCCAACTTACTGAACATTTTCATACCATAACTATAAATATCTGAATAAAAGTCATTGTTATTAATACCTAAGTACCTATTTAGCGTACATATCACTTTTTTTTTACAAAATTATATACCTACTTATTTACTTATCTAAATAGTAAATGGCATAACTAATAAGATTTATATGTCAAAATTATACGTGCATTCTTATTAAGTATTTTAAATGCACGAGTAAGCGTTAAAAAAGCGTACAGTTTGATAAAAAGAAAAATCTTAAAATAACGTGTAAGTACCAACCATGATAATAATTATTAAGTAACAGCTTCTACTCGATTAATGAGTACTTAGATCCCTTCAGATGACGAACTATAATACCAATGTGACTTTTTATTACGTGTATGATTATTGTTTTTTTTTTTTCTTTCAAATAATTGTATGTTAATAATTAATAGAATGATGATTATAATTTATGTCATGTTTATCAATATGCTTTATACTACTTTGACATTATTTATATTAAAAATGTAACTTTTAACAGCCAAATTTGCACGCCTTGCATGGCAATACACTGTAACGTAAATTTTTGTAAAAACACCTGTATAACGTGTATTATGCAAATAAATATTCTTATTCTTATTCTTATTCTTAACAATTACACAACGAAGGTAAGCTGAAAAAAATAACTTGGTAAAGTAAAGTTCTTATAATCGTAATCAGCGAGAGTTTCGTGTGTTCTCACGCTTTCCAAAATCCGGTAAGTACACAAAAGAAAATTCACGGCCATTTGTTATGTCCAACGAAAATTCGCGAAAATATCCAAGAGGGGAAATAATAATTTGCATCGGGTTATGAACGCTTTCTATAACCGGCGAGCACGCTTAGTTCCTCCTTCGCCGCTACCCCGTGCGAACGTTAACGCAAACATCGAGTTATACACCTAAACTACGAGATAAACTGACAAGTTTACTTTACGTGATATAAAACCACGCCGCATCCGACCACGGGCGTTGTCGAGATTTGCCAACAGTGAAAGGCTGTTATTAAATCTAAAAAGTACTTACCTATATAATAAAAAAAACGTTGTGTTACAGCTCACTTTAAGATGCGAACAGCATTCTGGGTGCTTACTGTTGCGGCCATTGCCGCCGCAGAACTAGGTGACCCGTGGGTGGAAGAAGAAGATTTAGACGAACAGTACAATGATTATAAAGAAGAAGATCATGATAGGCGGAAACGGGACGCATACGTCGAAGGGCCTTTTGAAGAGCACGTAAGAGTTAAACGTGGTTGGAAAGATGAACCAAACGAGCAAAAAGATCGAGAGCGACGATCTGCAGATCCCAAAAAACTGCATCAATATGAAGTCCATGAACATAATGACGAAGGATCGTTACCATCACCTCCATATGAGGAGATGTTAGTGGCGAGTGCTGAGCATTACCACAAAGTGTACGCTGCTCCTAAAGGACGTAACCTCAAACCTGAAGTACAAGCCGGACCGCTTACTCACGGAGTCAGTCCTGCAGCTGAACCTATTAAAGCTGCACCAGTTTCCTTCACAGTATCACATCCCCACCAACCAGTTCAATTAGCTCCCACACAAGCTGTTCTCCCAAACGATGATTTAGCAGCCGCTGCTGGACATCATCACGAAAAAGGACATGATCCCTATTCCCACAAGTGGGCTCAAGGCGGCGGTCATGAACATCACGGAGATCATCACGCAGAGCATGGTGGAAAGGTGAGTCTAGGAATTATAAAATTATCTTGAAAGGTATAGGTATTATAGGTAAAGGTTTAAATCGAATCCAATGTCAACCTTATTAGAAACTGTTACAAGCTATCAGCAGATGCGTATTATCTATGAATTGATAAACAAAAGGTTCTAGCTAGGATAGTTCTAAATGCCTGGTTTCCAAAGGAAGCTTTCCTAATAATATTATTTTAATGTTAAAAACAACAAATTGCTAGGTAGGTATTCTCATTTCCTTTCGACGAAGGAGATCTGTGCTGGTATAATAAATATAGCACATAATAGCTTTCAGGTATTATAGTGTCAGATCGGATTAAAATTGACCAAAATCGTAGCCAGAACCTCCTCTGTTTAGAATCGAACCCGTGTCTATTAATTCAGCGATTAACCTTCTAAACACAAGACTTCTCTCGAAATTTTAGTAATGGATGAATAAAATAATTATAGGTAGGCAATAGGCAATTACTTTTCAAATCAGATTTTAATAGGAATACAAAAAACTGAGGCTATCAGAACATTGGTTAAGCAAAGCTCTCCGCCACTATTAGCCAAGTTCGTTTGTTTTTATGATGCTTTGAGTAATCGTAGACCAATTTATTGGTCTAACACCTCAAATGCAGGTATATAAAAAGTTTCACCCGATACCAATCATCGTCCAAGCAATCATCTCATTTCGGAGAATACGAAATAAACTATGGAAAGCAATCTTTTTTTCAATAGAAGTTAATAGGTAGATCAGAAAAGTTTGTGGGTTTGTGTGTGTACCAATATTTTATTGTAGAAGTCGGTAGGAACTTACGTCATCCATGTAAGTACAATGCAGTGGTAAATAAAAATAATTTACCTATTTCCTAGATATAAAATTGTAATAAACGTTTTCAAGCATTGTTTCTATAACAGAAGGCGTGTGAATTACAAGATTAATAAGTAAATAAGGTTTTGGGATAACGACTAATAACAATAATCAGATAGGTATGGGTACTTAGGTAGGTACCTTCCTGGTATTGTGTTATTGATTTTGTAGTTAATTAACATGACTGTGCTTCTTCCTTAAGTTTACAGTTTAAACTGAACATTATTTAAAGGTCAATAACTATTGTTATTTAGTTAATTACTAGCTGATGCCCGCGACTTCATCCGCGTTGATTGAGGTTTTTCGGTTCCTGCGGGAACTCTTTAATTTTTCTGGATAAAAAGTAACCATCGATGGATCGGGTAGAAATTTGGTAATACAGATAGCTATTAAGACGTATCCGCTAAGAAATGATTTTTGGAAATTCATCCCTTAAGGAGGCAAAATAGGGCTTTGAAATTTGTATGAAAATCGAATCTAACTTGAGCAAAGCCGTGGGAAAAAGCTAGTAATAACATAAATCTATAATGAATGAATCAAAGTTGCATCAAAATCTCTCAGTGCTTAGGCACTAACAGATTTTGCAGGAATTCATAAAAAACCGTGCCACCGACATCATACTTCTATAGTAATGCGAAAGTGTGTTTGTTTGTTTGTCCTTCAATCATACGGCAACGGAGCAACGTATCGAAGTGATTTTTGGCATGGGTATAGTTGAGGACCTGGAGAGTGACATAGGCTACTTTTATCCCGGTAAATTAAACATTTCCCGCGGGAATCAAACCACATTTAAACCACGCGGATGAAGTCGCGGGCATCAGCTAGTAATTTATAATAATCGTTGCAATATTCCTATGTACAACCGTGAACTAGCATTGCATCGGTAATAACGACAAAACACCAGAAGTCGGAAGCTAAAACCCAGCCTATAAATACCTTCTCCAATGAACACCTAAATATAAATATTTCAGAAGACGAAAGACTGACTCATAGTGCAGATAGGGAGATGAAGTAGGTATTAGGAAAAGAAAATATTTATAACTGATCGTAACTCTATAACCGATTCCGATCAAAGTAACTGACAAGCAGATATATCGATCTATAGTTTAAGCAGACAGATATTAAATGCCGTGAAAATAATAACATCGTCAGAGACCTAAAGGCCGGCGCAGCTGCCGAATCTGATCAAACGCTCAAGCGCCATAAATACTCAGTCATTAGTATCTAAGGACCACATTTTTGTGGCGCTTATGTTTGAGACTCTGGGCCCGTGGTCATCGGACATGAAACATTTTATCAGTATTGTTTATAGGTATATTTAACCTAAAGTTTTTTTTTTTAAATTTATTTATTTCAAAAGGATACAACAATTTTTACAAAATATAAATCTCGCCAAACTGGTGGGCCAGATTGTTGGCGAGTTGGCGCTCTAAACATAATATTTAAGTTGCATCTAAAATTAGCACTAGTATACCTAATAACCTAACACTAACAAACAAACAATTTTAAAAAGAAACCCATCTTAACAAAAACAAAAGAAAATACAAATAAACAATATAAATAAAAGAGCAAAAAAACAAGTCATTAATGTAATGTTATTTGATCGATTCCAGACAACCAAAGGTGGAAACTCCAAGCACTATGTAGACAAAGGCCAAAAGGGATTCAGGACCAACCACCTCCACCGCAAGGAATACGAAGACGAAGAAGGCCTGAGGAAGAAGCATCACGACGAAGCCAGCAACAAGGGTCATCATGAGGAAGAGGCCTTCGGTTCCAGAGGAGCGCACTTCGGAGAAAAGAAGGGCCATAAGAAAGGGCATAAGACCAAAGGTAAATTTGTAACATACCTAATATTATTAATGCCGCGTATAACGGCGGGCAGTCAACTAACTGTCCTACCCAAGATCAGGTTTCATATTGTGAAAAGGCATGGTAATGTTACCGTGGTGAAGGTGTCTCGAATTGCCTACCTTCAATGATTTCTAACACTGAGTTACATTATTACTAGCTGATGCCCGCGACGTCGTTTGCGTGGTTTAAGTTTTTTGTTTCCCGCGGAAACTCCTTAACTTTCCGAGATAAAAAGTAGCCGATGTCACCCTACAGGTCCTCAACTATGCCCATGCCAAAAATCACGTCGATCCGTTGCTCCCTTGCGGCGTGATTGAAGGACAAACAAACACACTTTCGCATTTATAATACTTATTAAGTATGATATTTTAATACTTTTTCTAACACATAGTATTTAATAGTTTTCGTTTCTCTAGTATATAAGTTATTATACGTACAGTATTCTCCATGTTTCACTACTCTCACATTCTAGGGCATCTGGAAGAAATCGCTTCAAGAGATGTTATCCTTGTGCATATACTTTCAATGTTTTTAAGTTTGGTACATAATCAATAAATAAAATAAATAAATAATCATGGCATATCAAGAAATATATTCTCAGGTAGTAAGAAAGTTCTAAACCAATAAACACACAAATTACCGCCGCGTAGAAATACTTAATAAGTAAATAGTAAAATCAATTTAGTTTTTTCTTTTGAGAAACAATACTTTAGGGATAAAGGTACGATCGTAGACTAAAATTATTGTTTCCGAAAAGTGTGTACTTAACGTTGAATTACGAGTGTTCCGAACGTAATCAAAATTACGCCAAACTAGTTAAGTAATGTCGTAACTGTTAAATTAACTGAGAAAAAAGAAAGCAATGATTAATAGAGAGCATAACAATAACAATTTATCTAAATTACGGTAAGGTCATATGACCAATGGCTAACTGACTATAAAAATAGCTACGTAACAAGTGATCCGCTTTCACTCGACCGCAAAATTCCAATTTTTTCTGAACAATAACGACCGACGGATGTAAAGGTTTGGTCAAACACGAAGCGCGATGGCAACTGCTGAACATGATTATCAAATAAATATTATAAATGCGAAAGTTTGGATGGATGTATGGATGTATGGATGGATGTTTGTTACTCAATCACGCCCCAACGGCTGAACGGATCTGGATGAAATTTGGCACAGAGATAGATTATAGTCTGGAATAACACATAGGCTACTTTTTATCCCGGAAAATTAAGGAGTTCCCGCGGGAAACGAAAAACCTCGATCCACGCGGACGAAGTCGCGGGCATCAGCTAGTATAACATACTATTGTATACGATACTATTATTTTATATAGCATACTATTGAATACGATTTTATACAGTCATTTTTATCACGTTAGGTAACATTTTGACCTCGCCCTTGCAGTAGATTTTAGATGCACTTTTTATCCACCTATTTGATGATTATGAATGAAGGGCGACGGCGGGACTGTCAATTCCATCGCGTATTAATTCGTCAGCCAACCTTTCTGCGTAATTGGTTTGTTTGGATCATGGAGGAAGGAATTACGACTGCCGTGTTTGGATGACGCATTGAACTCGAGTCTGACTTTCGTCGCTCCCGCCACGCTTTTCATCTATCCATGCTTTATGGTACAATCGATTAGAAAAGAATCAAATAAAACTTTTTTACGTAATATTGGTTAAAGTGGTGCAGTAACATTGCATCACAGAATGTAATGCAGCTGAGATATCGAATGCAACCGATAATAATCCCGATCGCTCTAGTTTTAACTGTCAATAGTCCTTAAATATTTCATATCTGTCATAATTTTATCGAATTTTCTAAGCCCGATGCAGCTTTGTGATTTACTTATGGTCTGATATATTATGCAGTGTCTATAATAATATTATTATATCAGCAGATTTTAAGATGTCTTACACGTAACATTGAAAACCAATAAAGATTGCCGAATTCTCCTAAGTTACAATTCAATTATTCCAACCCAAATAACATTTTTGTTTGATCTTTGTTCCTTTCAACCATCTCTCCCTTAAATTCTTACTAAGAAAATTTCAAAGAAAGTCGAAAGAGGTTTTCCTTTGTATATTTTGTCAAATATTGTATGTAAAACTTGGTAAGATATCTATAATTGCCTTCCTTGATTTCAAAAAAATATAAAGAACCTCTTTCGTTTAATGAGCTTATTTAAACTCAAACTATGTTCGTGACTCGTGTGTTGTAGTCGCCGGCATCAGCTAGTTGAATACTAGCTAAGGATTTCGTCCGCGTGGATTGTTAATTTAGTTCCCGCGGGAACTCTTTAATTTTCCGGGCTAAAAGTAGTCTATGTGTTATTCCAGACTTTTATACAATCTATCTCTGTGCCAAATTTCTGGCTCTGGCGTGATTGAGTAACAAACATCCATCCATCGAAACTTTTGCATTTCTATAATATTAGTATAGATTGGTACCTACACAGTTGACCTTCTGATCGTCAAGACCACAAAGTATAAGACGTGATGGTGATAATTAATTAAAAATGGTATCTAAAACTAAAGCTATGAGAGTTTCTAAGGTAGTCATTGTGTTTCAGGCTTCCACAACAAATACCACAAGGACGAGTTCCAAAAGGAGCACAAGTTCTACGACGACCTGTGGAAGGATGGCGAGCACCACCGCTACGGCAAGTTCAACGCTAAACACGCCAGCGACGAGAGCGGCAAGAAGAAGGTGCACCACATCAATGGCGGACACGACTATACGCAGCACGGGAAGAAGGGATACAGGTACTATTTTACCAGCTAACTAGACCTTTTTTTGTAATAATCCTTATGGATAGCACCAGCCTCGAGGGAGCGCTGTGATTATGTCAGACTCTTACCGGCTAAAACTTCACGAAGTTCCACCTTACCGCCTATGATGAAGCCCAGGTAGCGCCACGGACCTTATAGCTCCGCCAGCGGGTTGCCATTAGCTGACACAGTTATCCTGGGTTCGATTCCTGGTGCAGTATTGTGCTGGATTGTGTAAATTCATGTAATATGCGATTCTTGGAGAGTACCCCAATGAGTTTGATTATGTATAATCATCAAGTGTGAGTGAATTAGAAAATAAGATTTTTATTTTAATGTGGGTCGGGTTTGGCTCTGGAGGAGGGGCTTGATTACAACTGCCCTTATCATAATATTTTCAAGTTATCCTGCTTAGACCAGGTGGTAACTTACGAGATGCCTGAGATCGGAGTCGAGCCCACCTTTCATAGCACTTCAATTAAATTGTCGCAACCGTCAACTGAGAGACCTAATGTCTAGCAGAGAACATCTATGTTCCATGTGGTCCAAGATCCCGCGACGATCAGACCTACGTTATTTTATTAAAGCTGAATTTTTTTGTATGTACGAGTAAGTATGTCAGACACTCTTTAATTATAAAACAACGAAGTCTGACAGGGGTTTGCAATCGTATTATGTGTCTTACAATGGACAACATGGTTTCTAATATTATTCCAAAGAAAAATATAAAAAACGGAGCGTAATGCTTTAACGAATTTGAGGTGCCACCTTTTTTACCTGATACCTTCCAAAGCAACCGCGATCCAAACTTCATAGTCGGGGATCGGCTATATGTCTTTAGAGACATACATACAAAAAATTTCAGCTTTAATAAAATAACGTAGGTCTGATCGTCGCGGGATCTTGCTCTAACTGTAAATTAATTATTTCGAAAGAGTTTCTTGCTGGTTCTTCTTGGTAGAATGGCATTCCGAGCCAGTGGTAGATTCCCTCTAGAATTCAAGCACTTGTCAAAGTTTACTTGAATAAAAAAGATTTGAGTTTGAGTTTTCAATGGTCATTAAGTAAAAATCTTGTTTCCAGCAACAAGGGCCACATAGACGCAGACCACAAGGGCTACCACGGCAACCATGGGCACGAGGAACACCACCAGCACCATGCTGAGCACGGCAGGAAGGGTAAGAAGGACCACGGCTCCCAGTGGGGGCATGCCAAGAAACACTAGTCCGTAATCTTCTAGCAATAGGGTCTGTAGTTGTAAAGCATGTTGGATGTAGTATATTCAGTTTTAGGAGTTTCTTATTCGGTTTTACTCGGAACATTTAGTTTGTAACCCTTGATTATGTGTTGTCTTGTAATCGATGTGAACTATCTATAGCCGCAGCTAGAATTATAATATCAGTGCACATTTCTGCGAGAATTTACCTATGATAGTGTTTGATTTCATTTTCATTTAAAACAACGCCGTTTTATTGTTTTCGAACTAAAGTTTGATATGGTATAGTACATTACTGCAGCGGCCATCAAAACAGGCATTGAAGGACGAACGTGTAAATGTGGGCCGAGGCGAAGCCGAGGCACACATACGTAAGTCCATCAATGCCTAGTTGTGGCCAAGGCTCGTATAGTGCTTTTCTTAAATAATGCGCGGAAATTAAAACTAAGGCCCACTTGCACAAGGACTCTTAAATTGATTTAGTTAAATATTTTAATGCTGTCCCTTTTTGGCAACTACAATATGCATTTGCCAAAAAGGGACAGCATTACAAAATTTAACTAAATGTGTTTAAATGTCCTTGTGCAAGCAAGCGGCCCTAAGTGTTCATCACACTCATTGTCTTCACTTGAACTCATTTTGTCAAAAACATTTCAAAATCAATGACGAACAACGAACAACAATAATTTTTCCCGCGTCAAAGTGTTCATTTGTTTTTTTTTTCAATAAGCAGCTTTATATATTTTGCAAGCTAGTTCGAAATTTAAATAAAACCTTTGATAAGTTACCTCCTTGGTTGCCATGTTTCGGAGTAAAAGATCGTTCCACTTTTAAACTACACGACAGATATGAATTTAGTATGTAATTTATTTGGCCGCTAAACCACGACAGATATGGATTTTCATACAACTTTAGAAGGCCGCTGCTCGCATGTATTTGGCCAGTACAGCAATTTCGATTTATCTCGAAGAAGGTTGTCAAAATAATGCTCAAATTTCCAAGCATGTTTGAGAAAAACATATTTGCAGCTCCTCCAGTGATAAAGTGACTGCATGATAAGGTAAATATAATAATAATATGAAAAGGTAGCGATCTTATAACTAGCTATCCTAACATCAGACGATATCATTGATATTATTAGGATTTTTAAAAAAATTCGGGTCTTCTTTTTCGGGCAGATTTTAATTGTCATTAATTAATTAGTTGTGGATCATTTTGTATACCAATTTAAAGTTTTGTGTTCAACTGAATTAGTACCTACCCAAAATAAGTGATTAAATTACATTATTGTTCTAATTTTAAGCTATTTAAAATAATTACAATTGTATAAGATTAGATTTATAATTATGATGAGAATGATGAAATCGTGATGTTTCGTTGTTATATAAGCGAAATGTAATTATAACAGTAAGAGAAACTTTAAGTAAACATTAAGAGGATATGGGATGAACGGGAAACTTTGAGAATAGGTATTGAACAATTATATTGCCGTCGCGCTGCTCCTCGAATAGAATTCCGTAACACCCGATAGGGACAACTGTAACTTGGACCGATAATACCTATGAAAAACAGTCGAATTCTTACTCTCGTATTTTTCTGTTTCCTCCTCCAAAACAGAACCGATTTTAATTTTTTTTTTCAAGAACAATTTAAGAAGGACTCAGCCTATGTCGGTATGTTTTTCTTTTTTTGATTTTATTCGTCAAATTTATATGCGGGATATCTGATGATGACGCAAAAACTGGGCCATTTTTTGCAGTTTTTGAAGGTTCCAAATTCTTAAAATTATTAATTTATTGAAAAAAGCAAAACATAGGGACATGGCACGGACTCGTATAAATTTTATGGTGCAAAAATATTTTCTCTATTGTAATTATTCACGGAGAAAACAGACTAATACGATTGTATGGGGGAAACCGCCCTCCCGTATCGTCTTAAAGTTCTGGTTTACGTCGTGATGAGTATAATTATTATTGTATTTATTTTTAATTAATTTAATTTTCCACCCACAGATTATAAAATTCATCTAATAAAAATTAGTTAGGTTTAGTTTTTGGTTTATGAATTTGTAAAATAGCTGTCTAACTTTCTAATCTTAATAATGATTATAGAAATTATTTGGTTATTTTTTAAAGCCTTGGTCATACTTGGCGCGACTACTACGAGTACGACACATTGAGAAATATTATATTCAACTGTCACTCCTGACCGGAGTTGAAATATCCTTTTGTTATCGAAATTATAATTTTTATTAAACAATGTTCTATAATCTGTCGGATAAATAATTAAGCAACGTTAATTGTCTGTCCTTTCGGACAAAAAAGAAATACCACACAATTTCTTGTGTGGTATTTCTTGACAATATATATTGATTAATTCAGGGCGAACAACTGAAACTCAGTATGAAAGGAAAACGCGGAGATCTTCTGTTTCATGTATAGTTTTATTCAGTCTAATTACGACCTTACTAATTATGCATGAAAGTGAATAAAGTTAGGTTCGTTTTGTTACTTTAGAAAGAAGCCGCTTTCATTAGCTTTCGTCGCGACGCGTTATGTGTGACCAGGGCTTTAAACCTAAGTTAGCGGCCATTTAATTAGTTTTTATTTTCCATAACAACGCAATAATATTTTAATGCTAGTTATCATTCCAGGTTAACGTTGATAGTGACGAAAACTATAAGAATGTATTGTTGAACGTTTGGAAATTTAATTTCACAGTGCATTTGTGAGTTATTCGTGCAATAAAAAGTTCCATGCTTTATTCGCGCAAGTTGCCAATCAATCGGCCGATTGCTGCAACTGTTCTAAGGTCATGTTTTAGACTTTTCTTTTCGAGCTAAATCTAGGTTGTTGCGAAATTTTTCAGGGTCTATTATTTTCATATGTATCAAAGTTTATCTGAAAAATTAGCGCAACATCTTTAGATTTCTCCGCAAAAAATAAATTATAATAACTAAAAGATTCAGTTACTATCGGAATAATTTATGTCGACTTGAATTTTGAGCACGTTTTAAGTTAATAAGTTGGTTTGAAACTTGCCGAAATTCAATTAATACTGAAGTAAACTTAAAAAGACTTCACTGGTTCTTCAAAGACACCACATTGATCACTTGTTAGGTACATTGTTATAAAAAAGAATTGAAATAAATGTAAATATTCTGTACATTTTGTGTTTTTATTCACACACACCTATCAATCTAATGCCTTAATTAAGTATTAATTAGTTATTTTGCCTTAATTAAGTATTAGCAAAAGGAGAAGAAAATATTAAAAAAGCCGTTAGGTTTAAAAAATATTTCTTTATTTTTCCAAAGTAGGTACATAATATTTCTTACTCTTATTCTGTACATTAAAATAATTAATGTAGACGTATTTATGGTTATAATTATTATAGCAATGTCTTTGATTCGCTTGAAACAATCTACAATAATTTGAGGATTAATATTACTATGTACTTAGGTAGGTACTTGTAATAAAGTTGTGCCAATAGAAAAACAGTGCATTTTTTTTCATTTATTCCTCGCCAAACCAAGTTCCGTGCGATATTTTTTGACCGTGCAAGAACGTGCAATACGTAGACCTTCATTGAGACTAACAACATAACAACATAATGACAGATAAGACTACATGTCATTTGGAGTGATGCAGTGAATCTGTCTGCCAACTGTACTACCAATTTTCCACGCCAATTATATGGCAAAATGTGTCAGACATAACAATTCAATTTTCTCACCTCCGGGCGGAAAGCGTCAATTTTCCTCCCGCTGCGCTAAACGAAAATGCCGCTTTCCGCCTCCGTCGAGGAGAAAAATAGTATACACACCACGGGCAGTAAATAAGAAAGCCTCAGATCACATGTTTATTGACCTCGGCTTCGCCTCGGACAACAATTACATGTGATCTGAGACATTTCTTATTTTACTGCCCTAGATGTGTAATATACTATTTCATTTTTTTTAGTGTGAGATAGACTTTCGCTTGACGACAATCATGCTTAGTGCGAAGCAATGATGAGGTCTAGGTTGGAACGCGCTTGCCTAGAAGATGCCTATTCACTCTTGCCTTGAAGGTACCTAAATTATACGTAGCAGGAAACACGTCCATCCTACTTTTTGTACTCATAATATTTAGCAAGAAAAAGCATTTGTATTAATTATTGTCGTTTGACTTATCGTCGTCGATTAGCTAATGTATAGTATATCAGATAGGCAGGGGTCTGCAAGGCTCGCGGCCGCCATGTGAGGGGTCAAAGTGCTTGGTGTAGACGGTGACAGTCTGGTGCGGGCGGCGCGGGAAGAACACGCGCTGGCCCGCGTCGTCCACGAACTCCGAGTAATCCATCGACCATTCGCGCTTCATGCCACACTTCTCGCAGATTTTAGAGCTGTGGACAATTATATTCACTTCTTATCAATATTATCAAAAATCATCTGAACTCATCGCTGGTCAACTATGACCGAGCACGTATTGACTGAATTTTGGCTTAAGGGGTTTAACTTATCGTGAATAGCTAGCTTAAGTGGAGTATACGTCCACATGTATTATGTAGGAACAGCAGAAGTTGAATGTTTTTTCATACAATACGAGTCACCTTCTAGAATGAGGCAGGTCACAGAAGTAGATAGGTAGTGGTAGCGCCGATGTGTCGTCGCGTCGCTGCTCAGGGAGCTGGGCGTCTAAACCACTAGGCTATCACCGCGTTTTTTACCGCCGAAGAAAAAGTACGTAAAGGTAAGTAAGTAAAGTAAGTAGTATTGTCTATCGGTATTCTACACGATATATATTTTAAAAGAGTGTGCTTAAAAACGTTTCAAGATCTTGTTCCTGCCTCGCCTTTCTACTTTCGTACCGCGGGGCATCGTCAGGTGTGCATCCGACATCCGTGCATCGTTGAATTTCCATGCACGCGTTTCGAACCGCTAGGAATGCCCTTCCGGCTTCCGGTTTCCTCTCCACTTGGTATTTTCAAATCAAGAGTATCTAATGTAGACAAGCGCGCTCTACCTCAGGCTGTATCACCACGTGCCATCAATATTGATTGCAGCCAAGCGCAAATTTAAACAATAGTAGAAGATCCGAATCTAAATCGAGACGTACCGGTTTGATAAGAGAATCAAATTTATTTTATAATAAATTTCATATATTAGAAAATAAATTAAAAATGGGTAGACAACAGAAATCCTGGACAGAATATTTTTAATTACTTTTCGAAAAATGATTTTTCATAAAATGTTGCAAAATGAAGATAATAATAAAATTTTATACTGGACATAAAGTATAGAGCATATAGAATGTGCAATCGTAGGGTAGACTATTATTTCCATTATTTATCCAGGTAAATAATAGGGTAGACTATTATTTCCATTATTTATCCAGGTAAATAATAGTCTACCCTACGATTGCACATTCTATATGCTCTATACTTTAAGTCCAGTATAAAATTTTATTATTATCTTCATTTTGCAACATTTTATGAAAAATCATTTTTCAAAAAATAATTAAAAATATTCTGTCCAGGATTTCTGTTGTCTACCCATTTTTAATTTATTTTCTAATATATGAAATTTATTATAAAATAAATTTGATTCTCTTATCAAACCGGTACGTTTCGATTTAGATTCGGATCTTAGACCAGTATTACATACTATATTACGTGTCGAGTAATTGATAATCTCCTTTTTTGAACTCGGTTAAAAAAGAGTCCTCACGCGTAATGGCTGACGGAGATGACGTGCGCGAGCGGATGCCTGAGCTCTTCGGCGTGGTCCAGCGCCGCGCGCAGCAGCCGCGCGGCCACGCCCTGCCCCATCACCTCCGACGATGTGCCCAGCACCTCGATCTGACCACGACAGACTCATTAGCGGCGGGACAAATAGAAGTGGCGAGGGGTGAGTTGCGCGCCGAGCGGCGAGGAAGCGTCGCCCCCGCCATAGCCGCGCCGCGCCTCTTCAGTATGCTCGGCGTCTCGCCGCTTGCATACATTTTGTATGAAATACATAGAAGCGGCGGCGCCCCCTCGCTTCTCGACACACCCGTCGACATTTTCTATATGTCCCGCGCCTCAGGACATACACAAGAGGCGACGGTCGCGGGCGAGATGTGGGCTTCTTTCATATTTCATACAAAATGTATACAAGCGACGGGACACCAGGTATAGGTACAGAGGCAGCGAGGCGCGGACGGCGATTTCTTACTTCCACGGCCACCGCTACTCCTCCGCCGCGCCGCCGTCGCGCCTCTCGTAATGTATCCCGCGCCTTACTTGACACTTCATGTACTTTTCTTTTTATGTTTCGCACTCAAGTTATCCTCTGACAAGGTGGCAACTCACGATGGTCGTGAAGTAGCTGTTTTTTTTTTTCGTGTGATATACTTACCTACTTAATATGTGTATGATTGTGAGTGACCCTATCTTCGGCAGCCAATGAGTGCTCCGTCAGTTAAAATATGTATGTATATTAGTATAATTATATATCATTAATATAAAGATTTTCACTTCATGTACTGGGGCCATATACATACGTTTTGCGGTCAACTTCTGTCGCGACTAAAATGATTGGCGCCAGCTACTTTACTTGTCACAGAGAACGGCCTACATCTCTCGTCTCACAGCAATAGACTCGTACACCCTGTGGCGTGCACAGTATTCGGAGCCAGGGTAGGCATTGGTTAGGTACATTATAATATAAACACAAATATATTCATGGGCGGCGGTAACCACTTAACATCAGGTGACACGCCTGCTCATTTGCTCGCTATATATATTTATAAAAAAAGTAATAGTTCTGTATATGTAGACTCACATCGTATAGATAGTTGACATTATATCTCTTGAACAGATTGGGACTCTGCAGGCAATGCGCTATGAAGTACATGCGGTTCCGCTCGGCATTGCAGATGGTGTAGTGCGCCCAGTCTTGATACTCGTCCACCATCCACGGGAACGTCTTGTTGGCGACGCAGACTCCGATTAACCTCTTCTCTTTCGTGCGATGGATGAACTCGAAGGCTAGGAGTCTATCGCCTGAGAATAACAAATACCAAGATTAGAAAGGCGTCAGACATGAACCAGCGACGGCCGAGCGACGGCTACAGCGCGGCGGGGCGATGGGGTAAGAGAGCTGGCGACGAATTTCGAGAAGGTCCTTTAGGCAAGCTGAAATTGTGGAAAAATATAATTTCGTTCATTGGCGAATCCAGTCCTGCCAGTCTGGTAGAGCATTTGCTCCGACTAATCGCATCGCCCCGCTACCGCCGTCGCCCCGCTACCGCTAATTTCGTGCTCGCACACTCACAGTATTTTTAGGATTCCGTACCTCAAGAGGGAAAAAGGAACTCTTATATTATGATCACTTCGTTGTCCGTCTGTCTGTCAACCACCTTTTCCTCGGGAACGTGTGGAGATATCAAGTTGAAATTAATATCAAATACTTAGGTATACGAGAGATATGACAGTGCACAAGCGTGTGTGCATACACAGGTGCACTTTCTGTTCCTTTACTCTCATAGCCCGATGGGACGGAAAATCCGACACGACCAGAAAGAGATAAGGCGCAGGATCGACGGCTTTACGTGCTCTCCGAGGCACGGGGGCGAAACACCGCCAACTTCCTAACTCCGGGCTAGTATTGAGAATTTCTGGTCAGAAAACCCCAATACTTGTAATTGCCCGACCCGGGACTCAAACCCGTCCCGGGTCCCGGATCTCGTCGGTTGCAGTCGACCGTGCTGTCCACTAGACCAACGAGGTAGGTACACAACTAATAGCAACGCCGTGTACCTGTATTGGAATACTTCTCAGTGAGAGTCTTCAGGTAAGGACTGTCGAGGCACATCCAAAGCCCCACCACGCTGGGTTCGCGCGGCCAGTAGTGGTTGAAGAGGAACGAATGGATCAGCTTTGCGTGGCATTGGTTGCCGCGCTCGATGCTTACGTCGTTCACATTGAAACACTGCACCAAATAAGAGGGACTTTATCTAAGTTTTGCATTTTTGATTTATTTAAAGAAATTGAAAGAATTGAAAGTCGTGCTGGAGCCTGAGGTAGAGCGCGCTTGCCTAGAAGATGTCTATTTAACCGGTCCCGGTTATTATCACTAACATCTGATAATAATCGTTACTAAAACCTAAGAGTTTCAATACTCTAAGTCGATTTGTATGCGCAAGGACGTGGGAACCATAGATTTATCATGCGCTACGCTCCCTTGCCAGCGAGCCCAAATTAAATCTATGGTGGGAACCCACCGCATTATTATTCCAAGAAAACTCCTAACATTATGTGATTAATGGAAAGGAATGTGGAAATTTCACGACCCTCAGTAATGAGGAATACGACGTAGGGAGAGACATTTATTTGTAGAGGCAATAGAACTGTACCGGTTTTTTCTCTGGTGGGTAGTAACAAACATCGCATGGTGTTTGTTTCCTTCTGTAACGTTTGGCTTGTACATCGATGTGTGGTTGAAAGGATCTGCCTGCTAGTAAAATACCATTCCTTAGATTTTTAAGGCGATTCATTATGACTATAGGTTACTGGTAGAGATAAGTAAGCTAGCTCATTTTATCATAAAACTGGAATTTTGTTTGCTTTGTAAGTTTGTTAGATGTTTTTGCTATATTTTTGATTAGAACATCAGAATGACAAAAAAGTGACAGAAGTTCTTCAAGAATATAGGGTGCGTTCCGAAATACACTGAGAGCACTGAAAGTCCCCAGTAAAGAGCACTGCCAGTGCTCGCAGTGCTTATAACGGAACACACACATAATTTTAGGGTGTGATCCGAAATACACTGCGAGCACTGTAAGTCCCACGGAAGAAGGAATTACGACTGCCGTTAAGAGCACTGAACAGTGCTCGCAGTGCTTATATTGCTTATATTTGCTTATATTTCATTTCATTTCAATAGTTAAGATAAATCCATAAATCCATAAATCTACTTCTGTGAAACCGTAAACAGTGAAAGTAAAAAATCCTCAGATAGATAAATCAAATATAAATATTATAAATGCGAAAGTTTGGATGGATGGATGTATGGATGTATGTTTGTTACTCAATCACGCTCCAACGGATGAACGGATCTGGATGAAATTTGGCACAGAGATAGATTATAGTCTGGAATAGCACATAGGCTACTTTTTATCCCGGAAAATTAAGGAGTTCCCGCGGGAACCGAAAAACCTCAATCCACGCGGACGAAGTCGCGGGCATCAGCTAGTCAAATATAAAACCAAAACTATAGTCCAAATAATGATAATATAAAATCTCCACGGTTTCAATAGACCACTTCGTGATTTAGACATGAATCAAAATCAGAAAAAAGTTGCATTGTATTTGTCACAGCCGTCACCAGTCCACAAATTATATTATAGGCATTGAATTATATGTACAAATTATAGGTATTATCTATGATATTATTTTTTTAACATGTTATTTCAAATTAATACAACCCCCCAAAATTCATAATCATGCCGTACCGACTGAAAACTTAATAATATAGGACTACCCCGGCTTCAAGTTTACCATCAAAACATGTTAGTGGTCCGTTCGTTGAAACTGTTGCCAGCTAAATGTGTGGTGAGGAAACCGCCAGGCCTGGAAGCCTCCATGGCTATTTTCAATCACTTCCGTCGTAATTTCGCTGACACTCCCAAAAGAGATCCTACAAGACAAGTTATGGTAAGATATTCTCCTCAATTCTTAGGTACAAATTAAGGAATGCAAAAAAATTTTCTCCCGACCAAATTTTGGCCACGGTGGCCAATCTCCAGATAAATATAATAGCCATCTGCGTGGGAGATGTGGTGAGGTGTGGAGTCCACTTCCCCTCCCCAGGCCCTTCAGGCCGCCCCAAAGACCCTGGCGTAATGACGCCAGGCGTCAGAAACCGCATGCAGCAGGCTATTCATTGCCATCAATGAATAGGCGTTTCCAATTGGTCAGGTTCACGGCACAGAAAACGAGGCTCGAGTGAGGGTGAGGCGAGCTCGGCCCGCAGATGCTCCGAGGGTCATTCGCTTCGTGAAGGACAACGCGCGCCTTGCGTGGCCCGGCTTCGTTAGCGCGCCCAACACGCCCAACCAAATTATACTGTCCGACTATGTTGGCAGGACGTTAGCTCAAGGTATCTGTACACCTTCCACCGATATAATATTAACTCTATGCCTTCTACGACAATGTTTTGTGGCACCAGAAAAATTAACCTCCCTGGCGCAGTGTTGAGCGCTGTTGTCTTAACCGTTTTAAAAAAAACATAATAATAATTAATGTGCGTTACTTTACGAAGCACGACGTTTAGTTAGCAAATTTTTTTCACTGCCCACGAAGACTTATTTTTGGTTGGCTACTTGGCCAATGCAAAAGGTACCGAAAATAGCTGCTTTAAGAAAAATTCAGCGGGAAATCCTTTTTATGCCTGTAGCTACTTGTACTGGAAAGCACAACGCTGGCTGAACCCGTAATATAGGTGGACGGACAACATCAAGCGAGTCGCAGGGAGCCGCTGGATCGAGACGGCACGCGACCGTGGCGTGTAGAAGCACAGAATCTATCTCTCTCTCTGCGTCGTGCTCCCCATTACTGAGGGTCGTGACCCCTTTCCATTAATCAAATAATGGTAGGAGTTTTCTTGGGATAATAATGCGGTGGGTTCCCACGCAGAATCAGCAGAATCTTTACTAATATTATAAATGCGAAAGTTTGGATGGATGTATGGATGTTTGTTACTCAATCACACCAGAACGGCTAAATGGATCTGGATACAATTTGGCACAGAGATAGATTATAGTCTGGAATAATACTTACATAGATTACTTTTTATCCCTGAAAATTAAAGAGTTCCCGCAGAAAAACCTTAATCCATGCGGACAAAGTTGCGGACATTAGCTAGTATATAATGTAGATACCTAGTATCTACTACCTGGTAGTAGAAGTCACCACATGAGATCTATATTATTGCACAGTGGACGTCTATCAGCTAAAGATGACGACACTACTCGTACCCTTAGATGCGCTATATGAGAAACTTGTCGAATACTGCTGAGACAAGTTCACAGGTTTATAATTCTCCAGGAGTGTGGTCTCCTTCAACGCGACATTGGCATAGTTATTTGTGTTACATGGGGCCAAAGAAAATTTTTGTTCCCCGAGGGCGCTATTTTGAATTCAGAGCGAAGTGAAGGATTCTATAGTAGAATCCCGAGCGTAGCGAGGGGTTCTAAAGTAGAATCCTGAACGTAGCGAGGAATTCAATATACGCCGCCCGAGAACAAAAAATTTGGCCCCGAGTGACACACACTATTTTTCATCATTACGTATGAGAAAAAGCTAGGAGTATCAACCTACTATGTATGGACATTACCTATACGTTTAAGCACCAATCAGAAGATACTCCTATCAACCTTCTATGTAATTGTATAGACATTATTTAGACATATATTTAAAGTTTAAATAAAATGTAAAGACGTATATCCGATCAACAAATTGATCACGTGACTTCGGACCAATTAGAACAGAGAAATGCAAAGTCGTATATTCGATCAACAAATTGATGACGTGACTTCGGACCAATCAGAAGAGAGAAATGAAAAGTCCCATGGGCCTACAAGTTACACTTTGCTCCCGCTATCCTCTGAAGGCAATATGCGTTTTTCGAATAGGTATGATGAAAAAATATTTGTGCACTGTGCACGATTAAAGCCATGCATTTTTTTTTATTTCACAACAAGTTAGTCCTTGCCTGCGATCTCACCTGATGGTCAGTGACGATGCAGTCTAAAGATGGTAGCGAGCTAACCTGTTAGGGGCAGGGCAGTTATATTAAACCCATACACCTACCACAGAATAGCACCTACTTAGTTGGTTTATACACGGCATCATACTGGAACGCTTAATCGCTTGGCGGTACGTTTTGAACGGTAGGGTGGTAACTAGCCACGGCCGAAGCCTCCCCAGTTAACTTGTCGAATAACTGGCAAATGTGAGACAAGTTCACCGGTTTATAATTCTCCAGCAGTGTGCTCTCCTTCAACGCGAAATATTGCACGAGCAAAGCCATTCATATAAGAAGTGAAGTGAAAAAATTTATGTGTCGTCCTCGCTCCAGGTCACACGATGCTGGCAGAGCAGCAGATGGAGAAGCGCGGCTGGTCGCAGATCCGCGGGCTGGCGCTGAGCGCGTCCGTGTGCCCGTGGGACGCGGCGCTGCTGGAGAAGTGGGCCCAATGCGTGCAGTGCTCGCGCTCGCGCAAGATGATGCTGTTCACTGCGCACTGCCTGCGCGCGCCCCGGCTGCACGACAAGTACAGTGTGCACAACATACTGCAGGTGTTCCTCCCTTACTTACTTACTGTCTTCGCTGACTCAGCCTTAGTGATCCTATAGAGGAAACTTTTACGATCAAATAAGTCATGACACTTGAGGGACGACTGGCCTTTTTTTTTGGTTGACGGGGGGGAAATCTCCTTGAGATACCCAATCTCCGGGGGAAGAGATCAGGTTATGTGGGATTTTTACCCACTAAAACCCCCCCGGTGGCCACCTTCTGCACATTATGAGAAGCTCCGGGAACTCTTAAGAACATGCGCCGGAGCTTCGCTTGCGTGACGCCTATTGAGCTCGTCCTTGGGGATATAATCCTCTTATCGACTAGGTACGGCAGCTTGTCGGCCTAGCTGTGACAACATGTTGATTGCGCTTGTTAAACAAAGATGAACCATGTCGGTTACTGGATGGGTAACCGAATTTGGGCTTGCATTTCCTCCGTGCCTAGGAGAGCACGTTAAGCCATCGGTCCGGGAAATTATCACTAACATCTGATAATACCTAATCGTTACAAAAACCGAGTTTAGATACTCATTTAGTTGAGTCGTAAGCGGAAGGACGTGGGTCCCACGTAAAGACGTGGGTTTAAAAGTTTCCTTGATTGTGAAAGGGATAATTATTAGGTAATAGCTTGCTAACTCATGTTAATTAAATATCAAATCCTTGATATTTAATTAACATGAGATATGGTTGGCATTTCACGTGTCATGAGCTATTTCAAGTTTGAACAAGTTTTGTTACAGGTAGTTTTAATGGTGCCACCTGATGTTCCGAAGTGCGAGGAAATAGTTCAGATGCTCGCCCGGAACTCGATCCAGCGTGGCCGGGAGTTGGGGTTCTCCTTACTACGCTTTGACGTCACAGAAGATGTTGTGTGAGTAGGATTCTGTGCTGCTTTTACTATCAAAATCATTGGTTTAGGTGACACACATTTTTCACACATCATTTCTACTAAGCCCTTCCTTCAAACCAAGAGGTACCTTCAAATCAAGAGTGAATAGGCATCTTCTAGGCAAGCGCGCTCCACCTCAGGCTGCATCACCACTTGCAACCAAGTCTGATTGGAGCCAAGCGCTGGCCTATATATTTTAAAAAAAAAAAGCACGAGTCTTCTCACAAATTGATAAGGGTTCGGCCATAGTACACCAAGCTAGCCATTTGCTGATTGGCAAACTTCGCAGACCTTTGAGAACATTATAAATAACTCTTGGGCATGCCGGCTTCTGCATCATGTTCTCCTTCACTGTTATAGCACCTAACTCCAAAAAGCTAGAGGTGCGTGCCCGGAGATCAAATCCCAGACCACTAGAACCAAGCTTGGCTGGAGAACATGAGTTAGATTGAACTACTTAACTCAATCTTTTACTCCACAGAGCTAAAGCACTGGAAGGCTTGCAATTGAAAAAAGAATACGAATTCAACTATGAAATACTGCCCAACGTTATAAAGCTGTACACCGCCGATATCAACAGCAAGGAAGCTGACACCACACTTTACAATGGCAAGGTTCCTCAAATCACAGTATATACCTCGTTCCCTTTGGCCGATGCAGAAACTTAACATCCTAATGGAGTTCATATTAAGAAGACTAACATCGTTAAAAATCGTAACTGAAAAATTAATGTAAATGCTAAATATAAAAATTGGAAAATAATGAAGCAAATAGAAGGCAACGATAAAACTGTATAATTTGTCGACTTGGTGACGGCTGATATTAAATCATTTTTATATAAATCGTGTCTTATTTATTTTCATTGAGTCTACGCAGGTACCTTATTCGTAATATAGGTAGGTGAACGTTTCTCAAACAACCTACGGTTACATAAAGACAAACTGAACAGGTAGCTTGCAAATGACATCACGGTAAATGAGTAGGTAGGTGGATCTAGAGAAATAACTTATGATAGATGGTTAGTATAAAAAGATATGTATCCTCATAGAATTAATAATACTTGCGTAGGACGTATTCTAACTGTCTACGTACCCACAGAATTCTGTGATGATGAGAAACATCCGAGATTCATGGATTCATAGTTAAAACAATAAACGGCATGGTAGCGAATCATACGGTTAAGTACCTTAATAGGTATCAAAATTCCAGATAGATGGCATTAGTAAAGTATACAGGGAGATCAGGAAAAATAAAGCTAGCACAAAAAGCATGATCCACCATAAAATAATTAAGTCATAGAGAAAATAGAATTCATCTTACTTGTTGCAAGAGTTAAGAGATGAGGATTCCCATTTCCCAAATCCTTATATCAATAACCATGTAGTAAACCTGGACCCACGAGTGGAACCAACAGTCTGAAACGTAAATATACCTACCTAATTATTTAGCAAATAGAACACGTACAAGTGAGGAAAGTGCAATTATTTCATGAACGGTTGAACCACCACATTGACCACCACGCATCAGCAGGGAAACCACAAAATATCCATTATCTTCTTAGTTCCATTATCCATTATCTTATCATTTCGCAACATGTTCAACAAAGCTTTCTTTGTAGTTACAGCAATTCTAAAATAATTATTAGCCTATTAAATTCTTTAGTTAATTCTGCAATAGGTATCAAAATCGTACCCTAGAAAACAATAATTATGTATGAATACTTATTTAGTAACGCCGCGCCGTAAGTTTCTATAAGAATACCGCTGATACTGACTTATCTCAAGTTATTGCCAACACAAAATTAAAGACCGTTTTAAATCCAAAAAAATGGATGCTATTAAAAATAAATGAAGCTGATAATAAACTAATAGCATGTCCAATTCTAAATAGCAAATGTTATGTACCTACCTAACTCAATTATTGTTAAATTGAATTTCAAATAACACAAAAATCAAGCACACTTTAAAATAAAACGGAAGCGATTCGTTAGCGTTTAATAGAACCCCAATAAAATAATGCAACTTATGGAAAAAAATCAGAATAAAATGGTAGACAATGGTACGCAAGAACTGAGAAGCGATTTCGCCGGGAAACCTGAAGCATTGGCGCGATTTACCGACGACGTTGTGAAAGATTAATCGCTGCAATCGACAGTTATATAAAACACAAAGTTAGAAACAAAGTGTGGAGTTTGTCAAGTCTGCGCTGCGGGCGGACGGAGCAGTTTTTCTATAAGAGGTGGGTTAAAAAAAATACTGAAATTACAATCTTCAACTTAGATGGCGTACCGTTTTTGCCTGATGGTTACTAAAATAGTGTTACATAACGAACAGCGACTACGTGACTTATTTTTTAGACTCCGATAGATCTTGAACCAGAAAAAAGACGGTTTGTGATACATACCTACCTAGTAAGCGGTATAATAATAGAAACTGGTATGAAGGAACTTATTTATTTATTTATTTATATAATCCGCAACAGTACAGGTTTTACTAGGTAGGCTTATTATCATGGACTTCCGCAAAGTAACGCCTGCTTCTATCCAATATTAGAAACTGGTATGGCCTAAATAGTTGGATTAAATAGAAATATATTCAATCAAACAGGTCAAGCATTATCGAATCTAATTCCTCAGCATAGAATCTTTATCTGTCAGTGGTATTTTACTAATATTTTACTGGCTTTTCTTTGGTTTTCATCGTTTCAGGATCATTATGGCTTTAAAGTTGATAGCCCTCGGGCTTTTGCACCTCGCTGTGGCCAACCCAACGAACACACTTCAGGATATGCAAATGGTGGATGACACGGCAGCAGTGGGGACTTACATCAGAGCAGTTAGAGCTACAGCTGTGAGTTACCTTTTGAAGCCCTTATAAACTTTTTTTTTCTTATCCACTACAAGTAAGCCCTTGACTGCGATCTCACCTGATGGTAAGTGATGATGCAGTCTAAGATAGTAGCGGGCTAACCTGTAAGGGGCATGGCAGTTATATTAAACCCGTACCCCTAGTCGGTTTCTACACGGCATCGTACCGGAACGCTTAGTCGCTTGGCAGCACGTCTTTGCCGGTAGGTTGGTAACTAGCCACGGCTGAAGCCTCCCACCAGGCCAGACCAAAAAAAATTCAGAAATTATAAATTCCCAAATTGACCGTGCCGGGGATCGACCCGGGACCTCCGCGCGTTAAGATAACAGTGCTCAACACTGCGCCACGGAGGTCGTTTTTAATCCGAATGCATTGAGGTGGCCCATTTTTATCTGTTAACTTGGGCATATTTTTAACTTTAAGATTGTAGAGTGTAGACGGTTGAACTCAAACTAGAATCGCCTACTTAGGTAAGTCATGCAAAGCTGCCACAAAACGATAATCTTCTTTATAAACTGGAATTAGCTCAAAGTTCTCAATTTCGTCCCTTGTTATTGTAATGATGATACGGTACCGCAATTCCTGATAAATTGTATTTGGCAATCACATTACAGATTTTTTTGAGGGTTAATTCGTATCGCTCCCCAATAAATAATGCTAAGCCTTGATTTAAAGCTAGCGTCAACCATAACTTCAATAATTGTAATATTACCAGATAGAAACATTTTGTGATTCTATTAATAAGTATTATAATTATCTAGAACAATCTAATTTGTATTCGTCCCTTTTTATTTAAGTAACTATAATATGTAGTTATATCTAGCTAAGTATCAAAAGCTAAAGTACACATATTTCAGCCCGAAGACTTCAAGAAAAGCTACGAACGTGAGAGCGATGGAGAAATCGGTTACTCCCGCAAGAAGTCCGGCGGTGGCAAGAAAGGCTACCAGCACTTCGACTCGTACCACAAGAAAGCTGGCGACAACTACGAGCTAGAAACCGAGGATTCGTACGGAAAGGACGAGGAAGGCCAGGCGGGAGCGCACAGTCACAGGAACGAGCGAAAAGGTGAATTGAGAACCAGACCGCTTATTAGGAGACCGCTTAAGTTTGCCAGAAAGCTTTTTAGATGGATATTTTAGAAAGTTCTGATAGTTTTGTGTAGAAGAAAGTGCTTAGAAGAAAATTATTTGAAGACTGATAATTTTTAAGATCTCACAGAAGCTATAGCGGAGTTTAGATATACTTAGCAGAGAGAGCTAGATTAAAAAGTACAATCAATGAGATTTTGATAAAATCATAGAATTAAATTAATAATGCATGTTCCTAATATCTAATAAGTTATATAGTCACAATAAAAGATTCATTGTACATTTATACATATGCGTTTTATTGTTATTTTTTTTATTTTTCTTATAACAGAAAAGCCTCAGAAAAAGAAACCTGAGGCTGCAGATGAAGACGTGGAACGGTTAACAGATGAACGACCTGAGATCGATCACGAAGAATTAAAGTGAGTAAAACTTTGTTTTATTTAAGTACCTACTAGGTACGAGTTAACTACAAGGTAACTGATGATGCAGTTTACACGGCATCGCACCGGAACGCTAAATCGCTTGGTGGTACGTCTTTGCCGGCAAGGTGGTAACTAGCCACAGCAGAAGCCCACCAGACCAGAGACAATTCAGAAATTATAAATTCCCAAATTGACCCTGCCGGGAATTGAACCCCCGACCTCCCCCGTTAAGACAATAGCACTCAACACTGCGCCAGAGAGGTCGTCGAATTGATTGACTATTATTTACCTACTAATTTATTCTTAGGTACTAATTTTGGATTTTCTTATATTGTTTCAAATAGAGAGGGCGCTCCAGACGGTAACGGAGGAGTGGAAGCCCATGGCCACGACCCTAACGACTACATCCTTCCAGAGAAATACACTTACGGAGAAGGAGAAGAATACGATTTTTAGAATTAAATAAATTGACCTAGAGACTACCTAGAGTCTAGACTTACAGCAAACAGCAATGGGAAAGAAAACGATGTAGCTAGACTTGAACAAGCAAACTCCACCAAAGATTTCGTTATTGTTTCTTACAATACGAATCGTATTTTAATAAATTAATATTTTTCCATCCTAAATAGCCCATTTATTACTTTTGCTACCCGTCCGATTCCTCAAATTGTAATATAAATAACAGTATTACCTATCTAAATAACATTATTATTTTAATGAGGGGGAAATCTTAAAACGCTCTTTGGTATGATAAAGCAGTAACAAAACGCTTTTGAAAGTGACAGACGGCTATTGAAGTTTGACATTGACATTGACATTTGATTTCATGTTTTGCTTGCGCGACGAACACCGACCGCAGGAAAGCAATAGGTATTAATCGAAAGCGAAAATAACAAAAACTTCTATAATCCGTTATAATTTGTGATGTGAGACTCCGAGAGCAATTCAGACATAAAACATGGGAATCAGAAGCATCGACATCATCGCAACGATAATATTGAATTTCGTACATTGCGCGTACACGGGTAAGTAAGCAATTATTTAATTGAATCAATTCGTCCAGGACGTGGTATTCGAGAGCTTTATTCTTTTTAACAGAGCATATCCTGTCCTGCAACGTGACCCAGCTGGGTTCTTGCCCGGGCAACTACCATGTTTGCAACGAAACATCGATGCAGTGCTATTGTTTGGAGGACTATATCCGACATGGGAACGTTTGTATCGCTAAATCGGAAGCATACAACACCGATCACGACGCTACAGCCGCTGTGGTGTCGATATTCACTATAGCCCTGGTGGTAGCGGGCCTAGTGCTAGTTATAAGGAAATACAACTTGATTGATTATGTCCGCCACAGGATTAACTTGAGGCGAAATCATGATGTGATGTATGAAGATGTGATGATCGGACAGGACGATCCACCTCTTGTTCCGTAGTAGTCTTATCAGGGGGCAGGGCAAAATCCATTTTCCTCACATGACAAATTAAGTGTAGATTAGATGTAATGATATTTATTTGATAGAGAGTAACGACATGTCAACAATATCCAAATATAAATCTGATAGTGTCCATTTGTTTCAAATGCTTCAACTACTTGACTGATAATAACAAAAATTGAAAATAGAGATTACTGGTTGGGTTTTGAAACATACTGCCTGGATTGGGAGTTGTCATGTCTCTGGAGGGGGTCTAGGGGGTCAAGATGAAATCCCCAATATCAATTTTATTTGCCAGAAGAAGTGTGAAAAAATTGAAGTGGCAGAACCGAATTATACTTAAATTAGTCTTCATGGTTATTTTTTTAACCGCCCAGAAATACTTGAGCATCCAGAAATCCTTACAGTGCCCCTGGGTGGAGGTAGCACGTTTCAAAACCTTTACTGTGATAAGACATAGCTCAAAATAGTTAGAGGTGCATGCCTAGGTATAGAATCTTAGTCTCAGCCATTCTGTCTCTATTATTGACTCTATTCCTAGAAAATAATGTTTATTGTATTATATTGATACAATTTAATGTAAGTGTGATTAATGGATTTTGTCCAGTGTCTTTATTAATATTGACATAGTAAATTATATTTGTTAGTAATGCTAACATTGTATTATTGATAGGCAAACTTATTTACTCCAACATTTTTCCTGTTTGAAATGGTTGTTATGAATATAATTATAACAATGATTCTATTCTTATTATGGTCGGATACTGCAACTAATCTCAACACAATCTAGGGGCAAGCTAGCACAGATTCGAAGGTCAACTAAAAATTCTCATGGTATATTGACACCTGTGTCGACAATGCACAAATTTCTATCAAGATAAGATAAAGCTGAACAAATGAGCACATTCATGCTAGGCTGATTGGTGCTTTGATGTAAAGTGTCAAACTTCTTTGACTCGATAGGGTGCCCCAACCCTAAAGCTTTCAAATACCTTACCATTATTTAATGATTGCTGCCATTAGAATTGTATAATTTAATAATGGATTTCTAATAGTCTTCTGTCTGTATTGTCAATGTAAAAAGTAAATTATAATGTTTGATCATATTCATTGCATTGAGACAAAACAAAATGGACCAAAAATAGTTTTTGTTAATTCAAATATTTTTTTTCTTTTAAGATGGAAATATGAATAGCATTTGCCAATTCTTAAAATAGAGATTGGTTTTCTTGAATAAAATATAACTCTATTATAATTCCAATGTATATTGAAGAATATTTTGAATAAAAATAAAACATTTAAAACAATTTTAATTAGTAACAAATATTCTTTTCTATTTTTAATTTATTATTTAATATATTTTGCTAATATGCGTTTGATTGTCTTGCTTATTTTGTGTTTACGTATAATAGCTAATAAAAGTAGTGTAAGTTATTTTAGTTTTTGCTTTGCTCGCTCAATGTCACCAAAGACTGAATTGTGGTAACAAAGCGTAATTTTGTTTTACGCATTTTGTAGATCTCACCTCTAGTGGGTTTGTCAAGATTGCCATTGAAACAAAAACATCACAAAATTATTAGCTTTCTATTACTACTATTTTAGGGATTTCCACCAACTCATCATGACTTCAATAATACCTATTCTTAGATATTATTGCAGTAGGGTGCAAATAGTAATTGTTATGTAGATAACATACCTGTTTTTGTATACATAACACTCTGTACCCAACAATAAAGTACTACTTATATTGAAAAATATTGATGCAGTGTAGCATGACATGTGGCAAATAAAAAAGGTATTTATCTACACTAATGTTATAACATTCTACTTATGTTTCCAATACTTGACTTATAATTACTACTGTTATAGCGCAGATAACAAAACACTCAATTTAAGCAATTTCACATGATGGTATAATATCCACATCGATATCGTAAAATCTCATTATAACATCAATAAAACGCGACCAATTGACCTGGCGAGCCTTATGTCAAAATCCTCATACAAGTTGTACAAATTTTGATATTAGGCTGGCTTTTGAAAACAGTTGGGTTATACGTGAAAACTTCGTCGAAACTACTAAACTTACATACACAAAACTCTTTGGTAAGATCTTGTGCCAATTAAATAAAAAACGAACAGCGCGCGCTCGCTCCTGATTGGCCCTGCGCGCGCAGCTGCGCTCTCATTGGTTAGATTTTAATGGCGGCAAGTTCACTGTGACAATACACGTATATACATAAACTATTGTCAGCTTTTACTCTTGTTGTTTGATAAATTGCATTAGTGAAGATAAAGTAGTGTATGCAACTGCATATAACACGGGTATTAAAACACTCGTTACTATTATGAAACTCGCTGCGCTCGTTTCATAAACTCACACTCGTGTTTTAATACCCTTCATTATATGACAGTTGCATAAACTACTATTATGAATGGCAGCTTTTAATAAGTTAGCTTTTAAAGTTTTAAGCCTTATTAAGTCCTATGTAGAGCCATTTGGAGGTCACTTTTGAGATTTAACATAATAATTAGGGCCGATTTCTCAGTAACTACCAATAATTTTGTTGTTTTGGCTGATGTTGTATAGGAATTCTATCAAAACAAAATTCTAATAAACGTTATAATATTGAAATGTTTCATCGTCGGCCACACAGTCTATACTAATATTATAAATGCGAAAGTTTGGATGGATGGATGGATGTTTGTTACTCAATCACGCCAGAACGACTGAACAGATCTGCATGAAATTTGGTACAGATATAGATTATAGTCTGGAATAGCACATAGGATCCCAGATAATTAAGGAGTTCCCACGGGAACCAAAAAACCTCTATCCACGCGAACAAAGTCGCGGGCATCAGCTAGTATTAGACATTTAACAAACATCTGTAACATCATAGAAAGTTAATGTAGCTATAGATGTTCTAATTCCACTTTATTATTATTTATGTTGCTGCAATTTTTGTTTCCTATACCTATAACAAAAAAAAAATGAGATTGAACCAATATTTATTTCCATACACCCATAGTTATTCTCAAAGGTGGCCTATTAAAATGTTCGTGCTTGTATTTCACTTCACTTTACGTAAGTATTGTTATTTTGTTACCTAGACCTTACAATTTAGTAGGTATTCATACAGGATAAACTTGTTGTTAAGAAATGTATGAGGAAAATGTTTACAGAATCTCATTAAGAGGCGTATTTTATACGCGCAGATACCGCGCGTTTGAAATGAAATAAAATGATTTATTTCATGTAGGACAACTTGTACCACTTATGATAAGTCGTAAGAATCTACCAGTTCATCTACCGTTTCAGTTTTAAATAGCTACACAATCTTCTTTCACTCGTACCTATATGGGTCAAACTCCATCGATACACTGTGTAGGTACTAGATGGGCCCTTTCATAGAAAAAAATTGGGTGTCCGACCTGTGGAGCGCGCTCCACACCTGTATAAACCTGTCCTTGTCCCCGCCATAGCGCTGTCCCGCTTGTCAGACTAGATGGCGTTAGTAAAATACGCCCACATTCTTTGTTTGACAGGGCCCGTCTGTGTAAATTGAGGTCGTTGTTAAACTTGCGTTCACAGCGTGTATTGTATCGATGTCTGGGCGTTTGTAATTTGTATTGATCCAAACGCGCGTCTGAACTTGTAGAAGTGTGCAGAGCTTGAGGTGTGTGCAGAGGTATTTGACGACCTCCCTGGCGCAGTGTTGAGCGCTGTTGTCTTAACGTGGGAGGTCCCGGGACCGAGCCCCGGCAGAGTCAATAAAGGAATTTATAATTTCTGAATTTTCCCTGGTCTGGCCTGGTGCGAGGCTTCAGCAGTTACCACCCTACTGGCAAAGACGTGCCGCCAAGCGATTTAGCGTTCCGGTACGATGCCGTGTAGAAACCGATTAGGGCCATGGGTTTAATATAATTGCCACATCTCTAACAGGTTAGTCCGCTACCATCTTAGACTGCATCAACACTTACCATCAGGTGAGATCGCAGTCAAGGGCTAACTTGTGGTGGATTAAACAAAAAAAAAAGTTTATGGAATTTGTGTCTGAAGCGCGTATGCTTAGCGTTAGAATTGCGTTTGAATGGCGTCTTCTGCGCGTAATAAATACGTCGCGTCGTGTGTTGTGTGCAGAGGTTCTAAGTTGTCTCACCTATCTGAGCTGCTAATTAGAAAATATTAAAAAATAATGTCTGAGCAATTGATTTGATGTAGTAATGCATAAAATAGCCATAAAATAGAATAGATTTGCATAATTTTAATATTTTAAGGCACATTAAAGTTTTTCCACAAGTGGAAACTTGTTTTGTCAGCCTTTATATAATACTAATATATTATGCTCAATTTCAATTCAAGATCAGAATCAGTTTTGCATAATTTAGCCACCTACTTTGAAAATAAGTTATTTACACTCAGAGTCTGAAGGAACTAGAAATTTAATTTGCTATAATCCGCAACAGTAGGCAAATATATGTGGTACAGTGTATCTTGCACTTGCAGCTTGCAATATTCACCACACCACAAATCTTAAAAAATATTCTCAACATACGTTTCACTCCGACACCGGAGCATCTTCAGGAGATGTTGACTCGACAATGCACGATTGTTGATTTTACAATCGACTCTTGAGTATTTATTTATTGCTATCCCTTTCAGAATACTTCCAGCGGAAAGGGGCAGCATTAGATTTATATTTTTCATTTTAGTTTAAATCTAGTTCTGCCCCTTTCCGCAGGGAGTATTATGAAAGGGTTAGCAATATTTTTAATTGACATTTTAGTCTACCATTGTTTACTAATGTGTCTTCCTAATATGTAAATGGCACAAAATATTGAGAAAACTAATAAGAATTTGTTTTACATTATAATTTTATAAAGTAATACCTACCCAATAATTTTTCTTTGTTACATAAATTCGAAAAATCTATCATAATAATAATTAGTATAATATGAACATTATGTAATTAATGATTTTCTGTCTATTGTGGAGCTATTGTTTTTAATATTTTATGTAAAACGTTATGTACTGTTATGTAATTAGGGATTTAAGAGTAAGATTACCAAAATACCTATTATAATGTAAAGTTGGATATATATTTTGAAATAAATACTCTGTGATATTGCAAAAAATAGTTTTATTTATTTACAAATTTTATTTTAAGTTATAATATTCTATTAGCATTTTTAATTATTATTACATTATTTTACGATTGATCAAACTTTTATCCATTTAACATGTCTATGCTATATTAAAAAAAAACTAAATGCAGAATGAACTATTTACCAGTGTCTTTAATATTATTATGTTTGGAGTGTAAGACAGTTAATAGTTTACCCCACTTTATGCCAAAAAAAATATTCATTTACTTATAATAATTACCTACTTATATTATACTAACAGATGCCCGCGACTTCGTCCGCGTGAAATAAGTTTTTTAAATTCCCACGGAAACTCCCTAATTTTTCGGGTTAATATAATATAGCCTATGACACTCACAAATAATGTGGCTTTCTATTGGTTTCATAATTTTCAAAATCAGTTCAGTAGATCTGGAGATTATCCCCTACAACCTCACAAACGTACTACCTTTAACTAATATTACAATTACTATAGATGGGCTACAATAAACAGTAGGCCACCTCAAGTTTTTAGGCATTCTACAAAATACTAGATGGCGCTATTTGTATCATGCGAAATAATATCACTTATTATATACCGAAGGGAGCCTGAATCGCGCTAACGAAGTTTCTTAAAGGCCATTCTAGGTTAAATATACCCTATAACACTGGCAGTGTACCTTGGGGGGAAAAAGTAGTGGTGATTTTCCCCACCCTGGATAATATTGTGAGGATACGTAAAGGATTTTTTTTTAATCCACTACAAGTTAGCCCTTGACTGCGATCTCACCTGATGGTAAGTGATGATGCAGTCTAAGATGGTAGCGGGCTAACCTGTTAGAGGCATGGCAGTTAATTAAACCTATACCTACCCCTATTCGGAGGATTACGACAAGGAAGCTTGGCAATAATTTGCTCTAATGGCTCTGATAGTTCCTTAGTTTAAGATGATTTGTGAGATGGTGATAAGTTAAAAAAAATGAACTTATAATATCTTAGAACTTATGATGGTGATAATCAGTTACGGTATCTTAAAACTAAAGCTACGAACGTGCCAAACGCGCTCCTGGTCCGAGAAGAGCCCACAACAAACTCAGCTAGGTGTTTTGTTTATTATCACCATCTCACAAACATCGTAAATTAATAAGATCTATAATTAAGTAAATATATCAATTAGACTAATTATCCGCTGGAACAATTCATACCTATGCTTATTGAAGTGAAACTTTTTTAGAATCGTGATTTGAGAATTCGATGAAACGAAAAAGAGACAAATATATACGTAATAGGATTTAGCCTGCAAGGGAATGAGACAGAATACAAGTTATATTTATCTCATTCTCTCGTAGGCTACTTTTCTGAAGATTCACTTCTGCCGTGTGTGAATTGCACACACTTTTTTTATCATTTAAAAAAATCCTTTACATTGTTTTTCAATTAGTTTGCGTTAAACTTTGAACTTGTTGAGAGACATCTCTAATAGGTCTAGGTTTTCACACGCCGTGGTCTTACGGATTGTGCACGAGTACGCGCGCGCTCTGTGGCGTCCTGTGTAGAGCCCTTGTGTTCACCAGTGCAGGGCGCGCCGCAGGGCGGGCGTAGCGTGGAAGGTGGTGAGATGTTTGATACACGTGCTCAGGGCTAGCGCGACCGCCGTGAGAGCCCGCGGCCCCGCGTATAACACTGCAAACAAGGAAACGCTTTTATTTTTCTTTTTTACTAGCTGATGCGCGCGACTTCGTCGTTTTTTTTAATTCCCACGGGAATTTTCCGGGATAAAAAGTAGCCTATGTCACTCTTCAGGTCCTCAACTATACCCATACAAAAAATCACGTCGATCCGTTGCTCCGTTGCGGCGTGATTGAAGGACAACCCAATAAGCCAACAAACAAACACACTTTCGCATTTATAATCTTAGTATGATTGTGAGATAAGTTTGCGCTTGACGACAATCATGCTTAGTGCAAAGCAATGATGAGGTCTAGGTTGGAGCGCGCTTGCCTAGAAGATGCCTATTCACTCTTGCCTTGAAGGCAAGACGACCTCCGCTGTTAAGCCTTAACTTGCGGAGGTTCCGGGTTCGATTCCCGGCAGGGTTTGGAAATTTATAATTTCTGAATTTCCCTGGTCTGGCTTGGTGGGAGGCTTCAGCTGTGGCTAGTTACCACCCTACTGACAAAGACGTGCCGCCAAGCGATTTAGCGTTCCGGTACGATGCCGTGTAGAAACCGAAAGGGGTATGGGTTTAATATAACTGCCGTGCCCCTAACAGGTTAGCCCGCTACCATCTTAGACTGTATCATCACTTACCATCAGATGAGATCGCAGTCAAGGGCTTACTTGCAGTGGATAAAAAAAAAGGTACCTAAGTTATATATGGCAGGAAACGTCGAGCAAAAACGTTTATTGGACCTCAACCCATTGACTTACCAATACCTTAGGCGCACCATCAAAACGCAATAAACGGCACGGTCAAATTGTGCACAAATAGATATTGTGAACAATTTTCGCCTCAGTCGCGCATAGCGACAAAATGTCGCGACTAGGCGACAAAATGTCGTATGTGTCGAATTGTTATTACAAAATTGAACCCTAAATATAAAGCTATATGGTTGGTTTTTGTGAACCGTTTGGTGTCTCAGTCTATAGAGGGTGCGTTCCGAAATACACTGAGAGCACTGAAAGTCCCCAGTAAAGAGCACTGCCAGTGCTCGCAGTGCTTATAACGGAACACACGCATTATCTATAGCTGTTTGTATAAGCGATTGTGGATGCTTTTTGAGTATTAATCTGTAGGTAATGTTGTATCCTTAGTTGGTAAATCGATGCCTCAACCACATAAGGATGCCAACGCTGACGGTTTCTCGCTGTTCTGTGGTAGAACGGAGAAGGAGGAACAAGGTTGTGAAGTTCCTGAGCACACGCTCCATGAGCACACACTCCTTTAATTACTTTTTTTTTTTTATCCGCTACAAGTTAGCCCTTGACTGCGATCTCGCCTGATGGTAAGTGATGATGCAGTCTAAGATGGTAGCGGGCTAACCTGTTAGGAGCATGGCAGCAGCCGCGGCCGAAGCTTCCCACCAGGCCAGACCAGAGAAAATTCAGAAATGATATATTCCCACATTGACCCTGCCGGGGATCGAACCCGGGACCTCCGCACGTTAAGGCAACAGCGCTCAACACTGCGCCACGGACACAACATTAACAAAAACACAAAATTAACTAAAATAGTACATTACTGCCCAGGCCGGAAATAAAGCAATTTACGGCTGAGTAATATTGGAAGGACGAGGCGAAGCCGACGACTTCCCAAGTGATTTTAAAAGGACGAGGCGCTAGCTGACGCCTTTTTACGTAAACGATGCCTTGAATTGCTATTTCGGCCGAGACTTGTATGGTACTTTTCTCTTATTTGCGAGGACGAAGCTTTTTACATTGCCGATAGATGGTGTTAGAGTGTGTTAGCGTGAGTTAAGATAATAACTCACGCTAAAAGGTTGTGCTGAAATACTCAATTTATTTACTCAACGTATTTGTCGGTAGTAAACATATTATTATAATAAATCTATGGTATTTATTACATGTAGGACATACGTCGTCTCTTATGTTACGTAATTTTTTGACTTTACCACAATTTTAAGAGCAATGATAATATGTTTTCCTACTTATCTGTCCGAGGCCTAAAAAGAGTCAATATATGTATTGTTTTTTATTTTAATAATGAAGCAATTTCCGATCAAGTCGAAGAAAAATAACTTTAGTCTTCACTGTTTAGACACTTCATTTTTGTGATTTAAGTACGCAGATGGTAGCATAGCATTGAGTTTACCCCTGGTTTTGAACGGATTGTCGCTATTGCCCCACACTAGCACGGGGACGCGTTACACTTACCCCTGAACACGTTGTAGAACGCAACGAAGCTGTAGGCTTGCACTAGCAGGTAGTGGTGTAGTCTGGTCTCAGGCGGGGCGTCGCTATTGCCCCACGCTAGCACGGGGACGCGTTACACTTACCCCTGAACACGTTGTAGAACGCAACGAAGCTGTAGGCTTGCACTAGCAGGTAGTGGTGTAGTCTGGTCTCAGGCGGGGTGTCGCTATTGCCCCACGCTAGCACGGGGACGCGATACACTTACCCCTGAACACGTTGTAGAACGCAACGAAGCTGTAGGCTTGCACTAGCAGGTAGTGGTATAGTCTGGTCTCAGGCGGGGTGTCGCTATTGCCCCACGCTAGCACGGGGACGCGTTACACTTACCCCTGAACACGTTGTAGAACGCAACGAAGCTGTAGGCTTGCACTAGCAGGTAGTGGTGTAGTCTGGTCTCAGGCGGGGTGTCGCTATTGCCCCACGCTAGCACGGGGACGCGATACACTTACCCCTGAACACGTTGTAGAACGCAACGAAGCTGTAGGCTTGCACTAGCAGGTAGTGGTGTAGTCTGGTCTCAGGCGGGGTGTCGCTATTGCCCCACGCTAGCACGGGGACGCGATACACTTACCCCTGAACACGTTGTAGAACGCAACGAAGCTGTAGGCTTGCACTAGCAGGTAGTGGTATAGTCTGGTTTCAGGCGGGGTGTCGCTATTGCCCCACACCAGCATGGGAATACAGAACAATAAGCTCACGTTGGCCAAACTGAACGACTTCAGTAACCGCTTCAATGGCGCTGCAACAAGATAGATAGATAGATAAACTCTTTATTGCTACACAAAACATAAAAATACATAGAAAAAGAACAACGAGCATGATAAAAACAGAAATTTCATGTTAATGCTTTTAAATAATGCAATAGAAAAGGTTCTATCGATCGCCATGTTGAACTTAGCGTAACGTCATTTCGTATTATCAGCAAACCCTTTGAATTGATACCCATATCATGGGGGTGCGTAAAAAGTAACAAGTCAGCCTTCTTTTCAAATCTTTAGTACACTTTTGATTTAGAATGACGTCACATAATCAACCATGCATTGTCATTCAAAATTTCAGCTCAATCAGTAACTGTTTTAAAATTCAGTTGCAGATTTGACCTAAACAAACCTATTCTATTCCTAGCTGATGCCTTCGACTTCGTCCGGGTGGATTGAGGTTTTTTGGTACCCGCAGGAACTTTTTAATTTTCCGGGATAAAAAGTAGCCTATGTGTTCTCTGTGCCAAATTACATCCAGATCCCTTCAGCCGTTCTGGCGTGATTGAGTAACAAACATCCATCCAAACTTTCGCATTTTTAATATTAGTAAAGGATGCCCGTGACTTAGTTCTTGTGGATTTAGGATTTTGATACTCCATTTCAAAATCTTCGATTTTCTGGGATAAAAAGTAACCTATAATATCCTTCCCCGGGATGCAAGAGCGTAGCGTAGAATGAAAGCGTAGCAGACAGACAGACAGACACACTTTCGCATTTATAACATTTATTATAAGACATGGATTATTGTACCTTCATTTGAAACACAAAATGACTTCATCATGATGTGGACTGTCATAATGAACATCACTATTCCTGAAACAAACAAGAAATCAAATTAAAAATTTCCCACCACAAACTTTTCCTCCAAAAATTGACGAAATTGAGGGCTTTCAAAGTGGAGATTTTTTGTTCAGGCGCCATCTCAAAACAGCTATACATTAAAAGCTGCAACTTCTGAATAATTTCAGTCATATCCTGTAGATGAACAACAAATACTAGAATTAGATAAATATTAATAAAGAAATGAAATTATTTCATTTTTAATGAGCACGGGTATTTTTTTCGAAAGTCTACAATAATGTTAATAGATGGCGCCCGCAATAACTGTTGTGCATCAACCATTATAATGTCTTTAACAACAAGTACCTGAGTATTTTTCAAAAAGTTGTCCCGTCATGAAATTGTCAAGAAATAGGTTCGTCAAGAAATGTCACGAAATAATCAATACAGTGGATGGGCTAATACCACATGCCGGTGAAATTAAGTAGGTACCTACCTAATGCTTTTGTGTAGGTTATTAATTAAACGCGTTTTTATTACACAAAAATTTTTATTACAAAAAAATTGGTCTATTTAGCTTTGGCAGCATTTTTCATCCTTTCTCTTTGTATTACTTTTTCTTCATCGGTTAAATCGTTGGTCTTTTTTTGCCGTTCTTTCACTTTTTGTAAGTGCTTTTTTCTTTTCTCTTCATATTTTTCAGGGTTTTCACGTTTAAATTTTTCGATATTTTTTTTTGTCGCTCAGCAGCTGTCATTGGCATCTACAACAAATACGGGTAACATTCAACATTATTATATTATACTAGCTGATGCTCTCGACTTCGTCCGCGTGTATTTATGTTTTTAAAAATCCCGTGGGAACTCTTTGATTTTCCGGGATAAAAAGCCTATGTCACTCTCCAGGTCTTTAACTATACCCATGCAAAAATCACGTCGATCCGTTGCTCCGTTGCAACGTGATGGAAGGACAAACCAATAAACCAACACACTTCTGCCTTTATAATATGGGTACTTGCCAAGTACCCATAGTACCCAAGTACTACTTGGGTAGTGATTTAAATCACCAACCATATTATATTTCAATCACTACCTATGTTTGTTTTCGGCATAACACAGCCGCCATGGCGCCTATAGCGAAGTAAATTGGCATTTGGCAGTTAGATTCCTAATTGGCACGGCGTTTGCATGAACACATCCAAAATTTCTTGACGTCAAGAAATTGTCACGAAATCTGTGAGGAAATTTTATGATGCACTCTAAATTTTATAACAACATCAAAACAATCTATTGAATTCCATATTACAAGTCTCTAAAGCAAAGACGTTATTCACGAGAAGGTTTTAAATATATTTAATTGTATTATTACTTACTTTTTGTCTTGAAAACACGTCAGGAAATATTTTTATTCAGCGTCACACACTAAGATGCTCATTACTTCGGTGTTGACAAGCCAAAACAAAATGGCAGCGGTATTTTGGCAATGTCTATGGAATGCTACTGTGCTGCCATGCACAGAAAATTAAATCAACCAAAGACATTCCAGTTCCTATGTGGTATATGGCGTCAAGAAATCATGTCACGAAATTACGCGAAATATCGGGGACATGTTTTATTTTTTAAATTTCAATTATAAACCAGGTACTTAAAGCTATATTAGACTTTTTAATAGCGTCTGTTATTATTAAGGAGTAGAAAAGTTATTAAACCTTGTTTGTAATATCTGAAAATATAGTTGCACAACGTTTTTTAGTCCCGTAGGTAGAAAGGGGACAACGGAATTTTGTATGGAAGAACATTTTCACTAACCTAAACAAATTGATTTTTATAAGTAAAATGAATACGTACCGGTGTAATGATGCTTTTAAAGTAAATATTAGAGACCCAGATAACATTCAAATCATACATGATTCGTGACAGAAACTATTTCTTTGCTACATTTACGTTTTTCATGAGGGGACACCTTAATTTTATAAAAGTGGACAACTTTTTGAAAAATACTCACCTACCAATAATTACGCTATTCAATTTTCAAACAGAAATTAAATTATTTTTATAAGCATCGTTGATTATGCAAAAAAATATTAATTAAATACGCGCCATCTTACGTAGAACCGTAGTACTTTGATGGTCTTGTAAGTTCTTTTCCAAACTTCACGATAATGTTAATAGATGGCGTTGTCACCAAGTATTTCAAAAGGGGAACTATATTTCTTGTCACCAAAATTTATATTTGTCATCAAGTTGTATCACCTAATAAATAGATCAATCGCCACGAAATATTTTCGTTCTCAGATAAACAAAAAGTGTTCCCAGGTATGAATTATCAAATTAATGTTAATATATGTGTAAAATAAGAGATGGATTACCAATAAAATTGTAGTGCATTAGATGAATATATAAACTTCGTTCTTATAATAATAGTTTTATTACTTAAATAATAGCTTTGTGCTCAGAATGGTAGATCTGTCACCAAATAAATCGATTATCGATCCCTGACTGCGTTTTATTTCGTTCAGTTATTAAAATAATAGTATTCGTTACCAATTTAATACATCAATTTATAATTTTAATGAAAATATGTTCAAAGAGGCGGAGACAAATCATTTTCAAGAAAATAAGGGGTGGGAAGAAGCTAGGTTAGGTTAGGTTAGAACATAAATAACCAGGCCTGCGGCCGGGCACTTATTTTAAGTAAAAAAAACTTGTTAAAGCAAAAATATATTATGTGAAAATTCACTAAAAATTGGTGATCTCTTTAAATTAGTTTGCTTAAATACTTATTAGGACAAACCTATTATAATACATACAAAAACATTTATTTGGTACTAGATCCTATATCTCCATGATTTTAGGTGATTTATTGTGGAATTGATGTTATATTGTTTGGTGACTATATTTTGGTGACAAATCTACTATTTTGAGTGCAAACCCTATTATTTAAGAAACACAAAACTAATTAAATTGGCGATAGCTTAAATCATACCCTTTCAAAAGTGCCCTTATCTCAAAAGCTGTAAGTACCTACTACTTTTTATTCCAGAAAATTAAACAATTCCGCCGGGATTTTTAAACCTATACCTACGCAGTACGCAGTCAAAGTCATGCATCAAGTAGTAAGTAATAATACTTTTGGGTAAAAAAAAAGTGTGTGCACTTCACTTCACACACGGCAAAGGTGAAACTCCAGAAAAGTAGTAGAAACTCAGCAATCAGGAACACGACGCGCAGAGAGAGAGAGAATCACCTTTTACATACCAGCGAATATAGAGAGGAATTGTATGTAGAAGTCCTTTTCCCATATAAACAGATCGGAGCCCGCGTCGCGCTCCGGCAGCGCCCAGCCCCCACACTCCGCCCGCCAAGATGAGGGGAGGCTCAGACTTGTTGGCAGGGCTCTGAAAACAGATAGATAGATAGATAATAAAAGAATTAATTCAAGAAACAATGGTTTATTACATATTATTATTATTAATCGTTAAATTGTAGTAATAAATCATTGAAATATGCTATTTATTACTGACATTTATTTTACTTTTGGTAGATGGAGTGCTTACATCAAAAGTAAAATAAATCGTTGGACAAAGCATAAAAGGACAATTTCCAAAATTCAAATATTTTTTATTCAAATAAACTTTTCCAAGTTCTTTTGAAGTTTGAGCTTCAGTGTACGGGCACGAAATGAGCGGTAGCAGGGCAACGGCGACAGCGGGGCGATGGAATTCGAATTTGGATGGAATTGGAAGAGCTGGCGACAAATTTCAGGAAGGTGTTTTTAAGCAATCTGAAATTGTGGAAAAATATATTTCGTTCATTGGCGAATCCAGTTCTGCCAGTCTGGTAGAGCGTTTGCGGTTATTTCTCTACTGCGCAGCATATAACATTTGCAAAAAAAAACCGAAGAATCATTTTTTTGGCAACTTGATTTTTTTATCTTTAAATTTTACACATATAGAATTCGAAAAAATAAATCCCAGACTTTTTTGTCGGTTATAAAGTACATATTACCAGACCTCTTTCAAATTGTTCCCGAAATTCGTCGCCAGCTCTCCGACTAATCGCATCGCCCCGCTGCCGCCGTCGCCCCGCTACCGCTCATTTCGTGCCCGTACAAGTCTCATAATGATAAATGACACGATCCTTTCTAAGATATCATTAATTATGTACTTAATAAGTACTTACATTACTGACAAGTGAGTAGAGTTTACAGTGCTGTTGTGGCCGAGGTCACACAGAGTGTTGAGTGCAATGCTGAACAGGCTGTCGCTGCGCCACACGCCGTATGTCTCCAGCAGCATCAGTATTATGAGCAGCTTCCAATACGACTGGAAATTAAAAGCAAACGTATTTCATTTTTTATTTTTTATCCACTACAAGTTAGCCCTTGACTGCGATCTCACCTGATGGCAAGTGTTGATGCAGTCTAAGATGGTAGCGGGCTAACCTGTTAGGGGCATGGCAGTTATATTAATTACGATTCTGCAATCTGCCGCTATTAATAGTAAATCCTCTGAGTCTGGTGCACGCAAATCCTGCAAAAAAAAACAAATCACTGGCTGGAACCGCCATATAAAGGAAAGTCATAATAACGCTAGAATCTGTTTTAAGTATTGGATAGATTGTGGTAGGCCCCGCAGTGGAGAAATATACGACGATATGACAACCACTCGGAACGTATTCATACAAAATTTAAAATGGTGCCAAAATCATGAAGAGGATATAAAAATGGACATATTGGCCACCCATAGGGCTAATAAGAATTTTTCACAGTTTTGGAAAGCGACCAAATCCCTAAACAGAAAAGAAAGCAGGCCAATAAGTGTTAATAACGTCCAAGATAGCAGGGAGATAGCCAATATGTTTGCCAAGCATTTCACTGTAAAGCCAATGTATGTCGAGCATTTGCCGAACACTCAGCCATCTTTACCATCACCCGAGCTGTTACAGTTTAGTCCGCAAAATCTATTTCTTACGATTAAAAACATGAAGCGCGGTAAGTCTCCGGGATATGATGGTTTGAGTGTTGAGCACATGCTTTACGCAGGAGACCAGCTGTATGAGGCACTAACAATGCTGTTTAATATTTGTATTAAACATGGGTATCTCCCTGCTAATATGCTTAAAACATTGGTCGTTCCAGTTGCTAAAAATAAAACGGGTGACTTATCTAGCATGGCAAACTATAGGCCCATATCATTAGGCACCATTGCTGGTAAGATCTTTGAGAGACTGCTGCAGCCTGAACTGTTGAAGAATGTGTGTATAAGTGATGCTCAGTTTGGTTTTCGTCCCGGTCTCTCTACAGACTCGGCCATACTAGCTCTTAAACACGCTGTAAACTACTACAAAAAACGTGAAACATCTGTCTATGCGTGCTTCTTAGATTTGAGTCGCGCATTTGATCTCGTTAATTATAACATATTATGGAGAAAAATGCGCGAATCAAACATTCACGGCAGTATTGTAGAGCTGATGAGATACTGGTACGAGAACCAAACGAGTACTGTGCGTTGGGGTGACACAACGTCTAGTGAATTCAGGCTAGAGTGTGGAGTGCGCCAGGGTGGCCTTACCTCTCCGGACTTATTCAACTTGTACGTTAATGACCTGATTGAGGAGCTAAGTGGCACAGGCATCGGCTGTCATATTGATGGAGCTTGTTTTAACAACTTGAGCTACGCTGATGACATGGTGCTACTTAGCCCCTCAATAAGTGGTCTACGAAAGTTAGTGCTGATCTGCGAAAACTATGCCAAAACACATGGCTTGAAATATAACGTTCGGAAATCAGAAATGTTGATCTTCCGGGTCGGCAAGGGTCCGGAGAGGGTACCGCCAGTTTATTTGGATGGATCACCGGTTCAGGTTGTGCAGCAGTTTAGGTATCTTGGACACGTCATGTTGTCGGAATCCCTGAGCGACGATTTAGATATAGAACGGGAGCGAAGGTCGCTTGCAGTACGATGCAACATGCTCGCGCGCCGGTTTGCTCGATGTTCTGAGGATGTTAAAGTGATTCAAAGCATATTGTATGAGTTTTTATACCTCGCAGCTCTGGTTGAGTTACACCAAACGATCCTTTAACACCCTCAGAGTTCAGTACAACAATGCCCTCCGCATTTTATTAAAAATGCCGAGGTATTGCAGCGCGTCGGGTATGTTCGCCGACGCTGGTGTACCTGACTTCTATGCGATCATACGGAACAGAATTGCGGGTTTCTGGGAAACTGTTCGCAATTCTAAAAATTGTATCCCTGTGGTCCCTGCCTGAAATAAAACGATTTTATTTATTTATTTTATTTAAACCCATACCCCTATTCGGTTTCTACATGGCATCGTACCGGAACGCTAAATCGCTTGGTGGCACGTCTTTACTGGTAGGGTGGTAACTATAGCCATGGCCGAAGCCTCCCACCAGGAAACCCCCAATCATCCTCCCATTCATCATCATTGTGGGTCATTTACAGTCCGACCAAGTTATCTGGCCCAGTGGCCAAAATTGGAACTAATTTTTATGACTGTTTGGTTCTTGTTATAAGCAACACTAAGGCTGTGTTCCGAAATACACTGCGAGCACTGTAAGGTGTGACGTCACTTTAGTACACTGCGAAGCCGTTCCTTTATAGTTAGGTATACTGGGTACTGCTTAAAACGGAACGCTGTCAGCACTGAGACAAACACTGAGAGCACCTTACCTCGAAAACGCCAGTGCTCACAGTACAAAGATGGCGTCGATTAATGACGTCATATATTTCCCTAGGATACTGCAGCAGTTTACTGTCAGTTATAATGGAACAAATTTCTCCACAGTAATGAGCACTGAACAGTGCTCGCAGTCTATAACGGAACACAGCCTAAATGTGATAGTAGCAAAGCTGCTGTCATCTGATCAGATAAGTTTGTGGGACTATACTTGTGATTCTTAGGACAAGAGCAGACAAAGAATGGTAAGTGGAGTGAAGCAATAAATTGAAGTGGCACATTCATTCACCATTTATAGTCTAGATAATCTCTTTCTCAAGAAAAAGAGAGAGCTCTTTGCACTGTAATTTTCATTGATGAGGTTCATGACCCTTTTTCATTAATCACAATGGTAGCAGTCTTCTTCGGGTAAGTAGCAATCTGCTGGCTTCTGAATACAACACAATTAAAAGTGTTACAAGTTTGTAACAATTATTACCAGATAATAACTAGTAGGTACCGATGGCATAATGTATGTATATGAGGCATGAAGAAACCACCACTACAGCCCATTTAACGTTCCACTGCTGGGCACCGGTAGAGAGGTAATTAGAGCTCAGACCCACCGCGCTGATCCAATGCGGGTTGGCGGGCATGAGGAAACAAAAAGGCCAAAATTTGAATGTCCAAATTATCGGTGGCTCATTATGTTATTACTTAGTGAAAAATAGACTGATAATTATGTGTTGTTACAACTAGGCCACTGGAAAATAAAAATCATCAGACTATAGTATGTGTCAAGAAATAAGCCCCATATAGGAGGTGCTAGTACTTAGCATTTTTTGTATGTAAAATGTATAAGCTCTACTAATTATTTACTGTGAGACTTCTTTATTGGCATGGAGTCATGGACTATACCACAGACAGTTAAAAAAATGGTGAAAAACAGACCTTAAACTCAGTGTTGTAAATAACGTGCCTCTGTGCCTCCCGCGACATCAAAACCAGGTCAATCACTACAATGACAGGATCATACTCAATGTACCTATCTACAATGCCTTTGCAGTTCTCCTGAAAATTAGAACAGAACAAAAATTAAAACAATTAGAATAACTATCCTAACTTTATAAATGTGAAAGTTTGGATGGATGTTTGTTACTCAATCACACCAGAACAGCTGCACGGATCTGGATGAAATTTGGCAAAGAGATAGATTACAGTCTCGAATAGTACATAGGCTACTTTTTACTTATCCCACAAAATTAAAGAACTTCAATCCACGCGAGCAAAGTCGCGTTTATCAGCTAGTTGACTTATTATTATAAATGTACACACACAACAAAAAGGAAAATAAAAAAGTTATATTTAAACCGCTAGTAGTATCTCATATTGCGGTCTCTACGTCTGCCTTTTAGGTAAAGTATAAAACATTCCGACAGTGCATCTTCATTTTTACGGGTCTTTCGATATGGGTATTGGATATTATTGAATAACTGTAAGGTAAGGCATTAAGTCAACTCACACATTTCGTCAATTTCAAAACTGATGGCCCATAATTTCTGTACAAAGCAGCGGCTGCAACACCGCAGTTTATACATTTGAATTCTTTAGTTTCAGTCATTTCAATGCTATTCACATAGAATAAAATAACGTTGACGGTGTTTTATTAAAATCATAATGAAAATAAAAGTAACATTTAAAAAGTAAAATTAAAGTGAATATGTAATTATTACACAAATTATTATAGGTAGCTAAAGTTTAAACTTTAATGTTTTGGAGGTTATGTCGTTGTTTATGTTTCGATTGACAGTGACATTGATTTGTCTGGCTCAGTGACATCTCAGTGATGACGACTCGATCACTCGAGTCGTTTTGCTCGATTACATCAAGTAATTGACTTGGCTCGTGTTATAACAAAAACCCGGTCGAAAAAGGTTCGATAATAATCGGACGGATAATTATTAAAATCACTAACTACTAAGTAAATTCTAAAATTTACGCTCGACTTGAGACTCGAAGTCGGGTTGTCTCATTGTTGTTTTGTTTTATATTCGGGTGGAATAAAACCCAACATAGTGATTGAAGGTTTAGCTCTGTGGTTTAGCTCCGTTTCAGTTTGTAACGTAGGTACCTAGATAAATAATTATTATATAATACTGTACAAGGCATTATTAAGTAAATTGAGTTAAGTAGGTAATAATATTATCGCTGGCGAAAAGGACGATAGGTTATAAAACTAATGGCTTTTCACAGACTATAAAATTATTACACCGCCATCTTGTGAGGAACATAAAAACTACAATACAGATTGAAATTCCTGCGATAGTCATGCAAAAGGTTTAGAAAATGAATATTTTTTTATTCTCCCACTAATTAGGTACTTATTAATTAATAATAATAGTGAAATTTTTCTGAGTACCTCTAATATTATTAATCTACCGATACGATTCTCTCACACGATAAATCGTTACACGGTCAGTACAAATTATTTTGTTCCCTTTACATTCTCATGTCTTCATCAATGATTTTAATTAAGTATATGCATAATTCTGTCCAATCAATTATTTTACTTTTGGCAGCTCGATTCAATGATGTTCTAATGCGTTAAGTACTGATTTTTGATAAAAATCGACTTTCTGTATGAAGAAGTTTTGATCGATTGATTGACCTATATTTACCTTTGTTCAATTTTTTTTATAGTTTTATAAACATACCCAAGCGTTTATATGACAATTATGTATGTAGGTACCTACTCATTAGTTGCATAAATAATCGTCAATACGACACGGCACAATAGATGGCAGCACTGTACAGTTACGTCGCGCTAGGGATTTGTAGCTTTCGAACACGTAAAGGGACTTGAAGTAACGAGTCACTCAACGGATTTTGATGAAATTTGGAATTTTTTCAACGATCATACTTCTTTTTAAGAAGACCATGGTCATATCTATACAAAATATTATATATAAAATATATAATAAGAAGTAATAATAATTATTTATTATTATGGTTTCTCCGGCCGGACCAATCCTTTTAGTTAGGTAGTTTTGAACTTTTGGCAGCTCGATTCAATGATATCCTAAATCCTATCAACCAATACTGATTCGATTTTTGATAACAATCGACTTTCTTGAATGATGAAGACATTGATTTGAAGAAGTTATATCTATTATACTATTATACTAGATGATGCCCGCGACTTCGTCCGCGTGGAATAAGGTTTTTTGGTTCCCGCGGGAACTCCTTAATTTTCCGGGATAAAAAGTAGCCTATGTCCTTCCCCGGGATATAAGCTACCTCTATACCAAATTTCAGCAAATTCGCTTTCGCATTTATAATATTAGTATGGATTTGACACATTGATATTTATTTTTAATCTTATTAGTTTTGCTCAACATATTTTATTATTTTATAAACATACCCAAGCGATGCTCAAGCGTTTAAATGTATAGGTATATATTATTACTGTATGTATTAAAATAAAATAATTTATGTAAAACAGTAGGTACAGTAAATGTAACAAAAATCAGGCAGGTCATAGAAACCATCCATTGCCAAAGATGTGTCAAGGACAATCAAGAGAGCTTTTGTTGCAGCTTCATGACTAACTATTTTGAAAAGGAAATTCGTAGGTACCTACTGGTACTTAATGACTAGAAGAGTAATTACGAAATATCGGCTAAAAGCGAACTCCGCTTCACTATTGTAAAAAAACATCTGCCTCTATGAAGTAAGTACCTATTGAATTTTTTTCTCGATGGTTAGTTTTACTAAATTGTCAATAATTATAAAACTTCATAGGCGTGCATATGTTATAGGTAAAATAAATGGTTGGACAGTATTATTTATGTTTCGTAACCGACTTCCAAAAAGAAGGCGGATTTTAATTAAGACAGTGGCAATGAAGAAAAATGCTTAGTTCCTACTTCCTTCCATAACGCCAGTGAGGTCGTCAAAAAATCAATTTTTGTAAAGGTCTGTGAGGTCTTCAATACCTTTGATTATCAAAGTTCAATACCTAGTAGGTACCTAGTGCAGGAATTGGGCATAGATTTATCATCCGCTGCGCTCCAAAGCGAGACCATCATAAATCTATGGAATTGGGTAGGTAGTAGGTACCTATTTGCACAGACATACCTACCTATTTGACAACTAGTCAAATCAGGAACTTTTTTTCAAACGTCTAAACGTGTGCTTACTAATTAGTATGGGATTTTGTATGAAATATTGCATAGTGGGTAGTAAGTAGTGACGTCATCAAAGTTCGACGCACTTTTGTAGTTTAATCGATAGTTTAAAATAGTTATTCAACATAAAAGTAAAACTAACAGGGGATATTGATATTACGACTTTTGGGAGATCCTCTATTTAATAATCACTAAAAAATAATTTATTTGAATAGTTGTCAAACACCCAACTTTATCCGTTGAGAGCCGTTGCTCTCAAATGGCTAGCTCACGGCAACGCAGAAGTCTCTACATTGTAGAATACCTAGTTTTAATTATTGCGACCTAATTGCATCTCGCCACCGCCGGCTCAGCGGCCGCACGGAAAATTGCTTTATTCCGTCGAACTACCCCCGGTATTGCATATTCAATGAACTTTTTGATGGGAATATCTTTTTTAAAAGTCACTTTATCGATTGGTGGTTAGGTATTTTCATTAGCTCCCTGCCTATCCAAGCTTTGCTTTTTTAAGTTTTCAGATTACTGGTTCAGAGAGGTTCAGAGTGGTAGATTCACTCGAGGATTCAAAGGCACTTTTAATAAGTTTATTTGAATAAAACAATTAAGAGTTATATTTCTTTTCCGAACCGGTGGTAAAGTCACGACATTTCGTAAGTGGCACAAGGTGTCCTACGTGAAATAAATAAAAAATCATTTCATTTCATTTGAGTTTGAGTTTCAGTTTGTGTGTTGGTTAAACTGATATACCTAATTAACCTATCCCATTGGTCTAGAGTCTAGACTCTAGTGGTTATGTTCGACTGCGATGACGAGGCCTTGAGTCCGATTCCTTATTCAGGTCATAAGTAGTTAAATATTGGGGTTTTCTATCAAGAAAGTCTCAGCAAGCTCTAGCCTGGTACCTATGCTTTACTGGTACCTAGTAGGTACCTACCTATCTTGCTAAGAAGGCAAAGTTGTAGGTGCATAATGCATATCACTAATTGGGTAACTATTTGATTACCTACTAGTCAAATCAGCAACTTTTATTCAAACCTCAAAACGCGTGCTAATTAAGGGATTTTGTATGAAATATTGGATAGTGACGTCATCGAAGTTCAACGCACTTTTTCACTTTAATCGATAAACTAGTGGTTCGCCCCGAACTGAGACCTCGCGGTTTCACAGAGCGCCATCTATTGACATCAGTGTGAAGTTCTGTTAAAAATATCATCATCATTAAAAATTAAATAATTTCGTTTCCTTATAATATTTATCTAATTTTAGTATTTGTTGTTCAAGTACAGGATATAATTCAAATAATTGATCAAGTTTCAGGCTTGAGAGTTCAGAAAATTGAGAGTTCTGATGTCAACTTTGGACGTTAGAAAATCGCCAATTTGAAAGCCCCCCATTTCGTCAATTTTAGGAGAAAAATTCCAAAAAAAATATTTTTGGACTCCACTCCTAATTATCTTTAAAATGATATACTGCAACCCTATGTAACGCTATAAAAAATATTTTACTTCGCATTCGCTTCTATGAGAGCCCCCCTGAAATAAAGATTTTTATAACTTTTTAAGCCATATTCGGCGGGAGGCCATCGGTTTACATATTATATTTAAATTTGAAGTAATTATGTCCAGCAATTCAGAAGTTATAAGGCTCTGACAGACGGACGGACGGACGGACGGACGGACGGACAAGTGCCAATTCACCCAAGTAGACTCAGAGACCTTCGCTTCGCTCGGTCAAATAGTTATTCAACATAAAACTAACAGATGACATGGATATTACGACTTTTGGGAGATCCTCTATATTATAATAATCACTAAAAAATAATTAATTTACCTATTTGAATTGTTGTCCCACCACAATTTTAAATACGAGTACAACCCAAATACAAGACCCAATTGACAAAATAATAAGCTGTTTTACAGTCTTTCAACTTTTTATGCTTGCCTACAAAGTAAATAGATTAGGATTCGTACGTGTTTGTTTTTCATCAAAAGATAAATCTTCCGAGCGGCTGTCTCGTTTATTTTCCAATATGTTCCAAACAGCCGTGTATTAGGTTTTTGTCGGTGTATCCGGGAAATATTAGCTGGAATCATTTTATGATTTGTGTGCGGAGGCCGTAATTTCGATCTATTAATCCCGAGCCGAGAGCAATCAGTGATTGATGGTGTTGGTTCACGTTTTTGGAGGCCCTTTTGGCCTTTGCCTTGAACTCCAGTCTCCAGCCTACTCTGTCGAATCCCTTGTTTCTGTGATCAGTGGTCGAATCTAACTCTCTGCGTTATTTCCCCTTCACCATCCCTGCTGGACATAGGCCTCTTGAAGGGATCACCTGAATCCAGCGGCTCCCTTCGATTCGAAAATTAAATAAATAAAATCTTTATTTACAAAGGTTCAAAAATTATAATTTGGCCTCTATCTCCCAAAAAAGTAAAAACAGAGATAGCTGCGCTTTTGGTAACTATCGCCAGGAAGGCAGATTCAGTATAAGGTGGGTGTAGGGCTCTAGGAAGGCTGATTCTTGTATTAAAGTATTAAAGTATGCGCAGTAGGTACCTATGTAAACAGTATAAAAACTGACGCTATTTATCGGGCCGTTCACTAGATATCACTTTATTATGAACTAGGTAGATGATTCCCGCGACTTCGTCTGCGTGGATTAGAATTTTTTGATTCCCGCGGGAACTCTTTATTTTCCGGGATAAAAAGTAGCCTATGTCCGTCCCCGGGATAAAACCTACCCCTGTTCCAAATTTCATCAAAATCGGTTGAACGGATGAGCCGTGAAAGCTTAGCAGACAGACAGACAGACAGACAGACAGACAGACACACTTTCGCATTTATAATATTAGTATGGAAGTATGGATTTTATTAAATAACGCGAATCGCGTTTATAGTGCCAAAAAGAACTTCGTTCAAAAATTAAACTCAATTTTCAAGGCTAACAGATAATAATTATCCTGAAGAGTATGCCTGTACTTACTTCAAGTACCTAACTCCATGTGCGAGTAAACATTTGTTATTCAGCTACGTAGGGAGGTAATAAACAAGCTTAAAGTCAAGTTTAGACTACATTGTTTATTCAGGGGCATATTAAAGCTGCTATCCTCACAAAATACCCAAAATTATTATAGCGGAAACTTGTCTGGGGTAAAATATTTCCATCAATGAAATTGTTTTATGATAGCCCAAAACTCTTATTTGTATCATAAAATTTTCATTTTAAACTACCTATTTCATACCTAATTATAAGTTAGTAAAATACCTAATGCAAAGTATTTTGCCAAGTTTCTCTACAGTAGGTACAGCCCTAGTTTAGTACAGCCCTAGTTTTGTTTATTTAATGTATTTTTTTTTGTGTTTTAATTCTACAGAACATGTCAACCCCACCGTAACATTATTTTAAATACATTATTAAAAAAATAGTTCCTAGGGCGGTTTCAGATTAGAGTTTTTTCGGCGCGTTTATGCTCGTTTTTAGAAGCACGTGCAGGCGCGTATACTTAGGCGCGCCCTTTGCCTTATTTATTATGCACAACTCTTACGAGCGTTGACGCGCATTATAAGCTTGTGTTACTACTGACTACAAGCACCACCACCACTACAAATAATTAACATCCCACTGCTGGGCATAGGCCTCCACTCTCATAGGAGAGAGGGAATTATAGCGTAGACCCACCACACTGCTCCAATGCGGGTTGCAGGCATTTGAGGAAACAAAAAGGCAATCCGGGCTTTAACGACTATTAACATGTTAGTGATAGACTTAATATTATAATATACTTATAAGAAGAATAGAATAAGAAGACGGCTTAACGTGCTCTCCGAGGCACGGGGGTGAAACACCGCCAACTTCTAGAATTTCTAGTCAGAAAAACCCAATGTGGCGCGGGTTTTTAAGCGCTACGAGCACGCGCTCGTCTGAAACCGCCCACAAACATTAAACTAATCAAGCTTTGACGACCTCCGTGGCGCAGTGTGTAGCGCTGTTGTCTTAACGTGCGGAGGGACCGGGTTCGATCCCCGTCATTGTCAATTTGGGAATTTATAATTTCTGAATTTTCCCTGGTCTGGCCTGGGAGGTTTCGGCCGTGGCTAGTTAACCACCCTACCGGCAAAGACGTGCTGCCAAGCGATTTAGCGTTCCGGTACGATGCCGTGTAGAAACCGAATAGGGGTGTGGGTTTAATATAACTGCCATGCCCCTAACAGGTTAGCCCGCTACCATCTTAGACTGCATCATCACTTACCATCCGCCTATCAGGTGAGATGGCAGTCAAGGGCTAACTTGTAGTAGATTAAAAAAAAAAGCTTTAAAAAAATTAAACCAAAGCTGAAAACACCTATCTGCTTAATAATAATAAGTAAGTAGGTAATCTGAATTTTACATATCTGCAAACTTTCTAGGCTTCTCTGTGAAATTAGGATAAAGCTATTTCTCAGGTTTTACGATGACTAATTTTATTTACCCTGATGGTAAAAAATGGTGAAAGTCCCATCTAAATCGCTATGGTTGAGGCACATTTTTCTCGTACTTAGGTAGGTACCTGAATGTTAGCTATACGCTGATGATAATTATTATAATACCTATTTATTCATAACTAGCTGATGCCCGCAACGTCGTCCGCGTGGATTGAGGTTTGTTGGTTCCCGCGGAAACTCTTTAATTTTCCGGAATAAAAAGTAGCCTATGTATTATTTCTGACTAAAATCTATCCCTGTGCCAAATTTCATCCAGATCCGTTTAGCCATTCAGGCGTGATTGAGTAACAAATATCCATCCATCCATCCAGACTTTCACATTTATATAATGTTATTAGTATATTAGTATTAGATGATGCCCGCGACTTCATCCGCGCGGATTAAGGTTTTATGATTCCAACGGGAACTCCTTAATTTTCCGGGTAAAAAAGTAGCCTATGTCCTTCCCCAGGATACAACCTATCCCTGAACTAATTTTCATCAAAATCGGTTGAATAGATGGGCCGGGATGGGATGGGACAGACATACAGACAGAGAGACAGACGGACAGACAGGCAGACACACTTTCGCATTTGTAATATTAGTAGGTATACCTTTGTTACATAACTCACCAGCCAAAATGACATGCTTTGTTGAAAACAAGATTATCTTATTTTTGGCACTTTTTATCGTGTTTTAAAAACACAATAGGTACTTCAACAAATGTATCACATAGAATTTATTCTATTCTTCACAGCCAACGACCATCATGAAGTGTGGAGTAGGTACAGCAATGTTCACCGTCCCGACTCCCGGTCCACAATAACCGTCAGCCATTCGAGACGAAGGATCTCAATTCTTCTCGTGCCATTGTAAATAATAATAAATTTATTTCTATCAACCATGTTGAAAATTGTATTGCGAAGAGAAAAATACACTTTTCTCTACAATAGAATTGAAATAACCAAATGTTATGTATTTTTTATTTAAAAACTGGCTGATGCCCGCGACTTCGTCCGCGTGAATTGAGGTTTTTCGGTTCCCGCGGGAACTCCTTAGTTTTCCGGGAAGTAGCCTATGTGTTATTCCAAACTTTCGCATTTATAATAATTGACCGAGCGAAGCGAAGGTCTCTGAGTCTACTTGAGTGAATTGGCACTTGTCCGTCCGTCCGTCTGTCAGAGCCTTATAACTTCTGAATTACTGAACGTAATTACTTCAAATTTAAATATAATATGTAAACCGATGGCCTCCCGCCGAATATTGCCTAAAAAGTTATAAAAATCTTTATTTCAGGGGGGCTCTCATAGAAGCGAATGCGAAGTATAATATTTTTTATAGCGTTACATAGGGTTGCGGTATATTATTTTAAAGATAATTAGGAATAGAGTCCAAAAATATATTTTTTTAAATTTTTCCCCTAAAATTGACGAAATGGGGGGCTTTCAAAGTGGCGATTTTCTAACGTCCAAAGTTGACCTCAGAACTCTCAATTTTCTGAAAGGCTGAGCCTGAAACTTGGTTAATTATTTGAATTATATCCTGTACTTGAACAACAAATACTAAAATTAGATAAATAATATAATATGAAAACGAAATTATTTAATTTTTAATGATGATGTTATTTTTAACTTCACAATGAGATGGCGCTCTGTGATACCGCGAGGTCTCAGTTCCGAGCGAACCACTAGTACCTATTTATTATTTGATTAGTATAGGTAGATGACGGATTTCCCAAAACTGGTTTTCTAATTTTATTTACTTATTTCTTTTCTTAGCCCTCCTATTATTTAGAATTCAAATAACTAATGTAAGAGTAGGTACAAGAAAAGAAATTTATAAATATGTAGGAAACAATAGGTGTCCCCGGGATATTTTTATTTTGTCTGTATGTATTTATTTTACTGACAAAAAGGACTTTTATATAGGGCTGCACAAACTAGCGCGACTGGAAAAATCATATTATAGGTATCTTCGACGCAGACTTTTCACGTTCTTACTTCACGCATTTTCGTTACGGACATTTTTTGCCGGCTAGGGTACCCCTCCGCATCGTCCTATAAGGAACTTCGTTCCAAAAAGAAAAACCTTACACGCAAACGAAGTCGCGGGCATCATCTAGCATAATAATATATTCCGCATCGCATGCAGGCTCGTGTCGGGCGAACATGCAAATTTAGACGCGCTGCAATTAACTTGTCGCAGTATACAAGTAGTACAGCCAAGTTATAATAGCCCCGCTAACTTTGTTCGAGTGACTGTTTAATGGTACGAAAAGTGAAAATTAATTTTACAAAATATGATTCGGGATATTTCTTTTCTTTTTATTATTCAACTAGAGCTCTTTTATTTTCTTTTCTTTTATGCGGAAGGACGTGGGAAACTGGCAACCCACCGCATTATTATCCCAAGAAAACTCCTACCATCACGTCATTAATGGTAAGGGGTCATGACCCTCAGCAGTGAGGAATACGACGCAAAGAGAGATATTATTTAACTACTTAGATACTTAATTTTTGTACGATTTCGTTAGCGTGAATTTAGATTTTTTTTAAATCTTACCGTAGTATTTTTTAAAAATTTTCGGGTTACAGCCCCACTTAGTACATAGTACATAGTAGCACGTAGTACATAGTAGCCTGTTACACTCTCCAACTATAATATCAACGCCGATCTCAATAGAACAGCTTTCCGAACCGGTGGTAGAGTCTAGACTTCTCATAGGTGACACAAGTTGTCCTACGTGAAATAAATAAATCATTTCATTTCATTTAAACATAGAGAGATGAAATATATTATAAGCTTAGAATATCAATAATTATACTTTAGTATCGATATACATGTCGTCGCCACCGTCGGCCAATAGACGTCCAAGGCTGGACATATTTAAGTCTCTTGTAAGTATTTGCAGGTCTTGCGAGGCCTGGATCCAGCAACTCCCTGCGACTCGTCGATGTCGTCTGCCCACCGAGTATCGGATCTGCCATTCGCTGCGCTTCCTAGTCGCCATTTCAGCACATTGGGACCCAACAGCTAAAAATATTTAAGTAGGAGTTGATGAACTTTTCAACCTTGTTCCACCATAACCGTTCTAGTGGTTCTACCACAGAACAGCAAGAAACCGTCAGCGTTGGTATCCTTATGTGTTTGACGCCCAATTTGCTCGAACGAAGCGGTTCTGCTCTACGTTTCTGGGGGTCTACTCTCTTTCTCTCAAACGAAACTTTGCAAATGAACGTAATTAGTCGGTTATTAGACCCACACAAAATCGTTCAATCCAATCGGTCACGAAAATTGTCTATGGATCCGTACTTCGTCTGCGTGTACGAAAACGAAATAGAGAGGAGCATAGAGATAATATTATGTAGGAGAGGAGTTAACGAAATTTCGTTCGTTCGTTTGCGAAGTTTCGTTTGAGAGAAAGAGAGTAGACCCCCTGATACGAACCGCTAAGGTTGGAATGCTATTCCAGAGCATGTATTTCCTTCCACATACCTATAACTTAAGTCTTAAGTACCTTCAAGGCAAGAGTGAATATAGGCATCTTTTATGATAGCGCGCTCCAACCTAAATTTCATCATTGCTTTGTATTAAGAATGATTGTCGTCATGAGCAAGCAAATTCTAATATTAAAAAAAACCGGCCAAGTGCGAGTCGGACTCGCGCACCGAGGGTTCCGTACAAACCTGTAGTAAGTTTTAAATTATTAAAAAAAAACTACTTACTAGATCTCGTTCAAACCAATTTTCGGTGGAAGTTTGCATAGTAATGTACATCATATATTTTTTTTAGTTTTATCATTCTCTTATTTTAGAAGTTACGGGGGGGGGGACACACATTTTACCACTTTGGAAGTGTCTCTCGCGCAAACTATTCAGTTTAGAAAAAAATGCTATTAGAAACCTCAATATCATTTTTGAAGACCTATCCATAGATACCCCACACGTATGGGTTTGATGAAAAAAAATTTTTTGAGTTTCAGTTCTAAGTATGGGGACCCCCAAAATTTATTGGTTTTTTTCTATTTTTGTGTGAAAATCTTGATGCGGTTCACAGAATATATCTACTTACCAAGTTTCAACAGTATAGTTCTTATAGTTTCGGAAAAAAGTGGCTGTGACATACGGACGGACAGACAGACAGACAGACATGACGAATCTATAAGGGTTCCGTTTTTGCCAAATTTGGCTACGGAACCCTAAAAAAGGTATTAATGTGGACAGGTACGAGTAAGCACTTTTGCTTTAACAAACTGGTAAATCTACCTATTATTTTTGGTATGGGTTATCGTGTACTTTATTGGCTGGCAATAAACGTCACTTGGCCAGGTCGTAAATATAGGCTCTATCTTACGCCGCGCTGTCGGCGGCATATCTTTATTACCGAATATATCAATGGTATCGATTGACTCTTTTTAAAAAAGGCATAAAAAGGAGAGCCGTTAACTATGGGTGTCGAGGGATGCCGTCACATAGCGCCCGCAATGTCGAATGCTACATTTCGTTGAATGCTAGAAAAAAAATTTGGCAGTCATAGAGACGGACTGCCGATAGAAGTGAACACGAATATTTAAAATAATTAAAATATAAACCTTAAAACTAAGGTATTAAAGTTTAATTACGAATGTAGTATATTTATATTTAAGACCTTTTGTCTTCGTAACACGCGTTGTTACGAAGACAAAGTTCTTATTTAAATATAAATATACTCGGTGTCGGTGACGGTGTCGGTGACGCGAATCCACAAGTTTACCCCCTACCAAAAAGTGCTCAACGCGGCTAAAAAAGTTTTCACTTCAAAAATAAATATAAATAAGTAAAATAAAGTAAGGATCAGCCTGGCTGTCCAGCGCGGAAATGCAGCCAGCATTCTCGCCACCATTCCACGCGGGCATGATTTATATAGTAGTTAGGTTAGGCTAGCTAGCTTTAATTTCTATTGTACAGTAAAATATAAATAAAAATAAAAATAAATAAAAATATTGAAAACCAAGAGCCTTCATCATCATCATTTGCACCCACTGCCAGCTCACTACTGAATACGTGTCTCCCCTGAGGAGATTCAGAATGAGACGAGTTAGGCCATAGTCCACGCCAGCCAAGCGCAGATTGGCAGACTTTACACCTTCGAGAACATTATGAAGAACTCTCAGGTTTGCAGGTTTCCTCACGATGCTTTCCTTCACCGTTTAAAGAAAGTGCTAGGATTTGGTTTCTTTAAAATATAACATCGAATAGTTAGTGGCCGTGGAAAAGGTGACTGACTGACTGACTGAACTATCAACGCCCAGTCCAAACCCTTGGGCCTAGAAAGCTGCAATTTTGCAGAGGTTTCCTTCGAAACATTTTTGTTTCAAGGTCTATCCCCACTACAGATGTAGTGAGAGTAGTAGAGTAAGTAATAAGTAAACGCAAACTTTTGAAGGTAAAGTTTCATGTAGGTACCTCCTCAGTTTCAGCCAGTATACGACGGCACAATATATCAAGGCGCACGAGGCCTCAAGGTCTGTTGCTGCTGTCAAACTGCAAAGATTTACAGCCAGCGTCGTTACACAACCGCTTCACCGAAAATCTGTACACTACCTCTAATAATATCTGTACCTATGCCAAATTTCAGGCCGATCCGTCCACTAGTTTGAGCTGTGCGTTGATAGATCACAATATGTGCATGAAATGAAACACGATGCAATTGAGATAGCGCTATAAAAAAAATATAGCTACATCTCGCTTACTCTGAAAGCAATGAAAAGACAATTGTAGATTAACATTCGTTCTTGCCATTATGTTTAAAAGAGTAAAACCATATTACTTTTGTGCCGTCATGGTAGCTTTCTCAGTAATATTACAAAGAGATTGAAACAAGATGTTCCTGTATCATAATGGTTTTCTAAATGTTGATAGTAACCCCCCTGGTCAGTCAGTCACCTTTTCCTTTTATATATTATTTAGATGATGCCCACAACTTCGTCCGCGTTAAGTTTTCGGTATTCCCGCGGGAATTCCTTAATTTTCCTGGATAAAAAGTAGCCTATTAATAATCATATATATTAATCTCTATACTGAATCCATCAAAATGAATAGATGGGCCGTTAAAGCGTAGCAGGCAATCAGACAAGCAAATATACACACAATCGCATTTTTAATATTAGTTTGGATTTGTCTATGGCTCAAGCTGTCGCGTCGTCTCTAGAAACATAATAAGACACGCTACTTCGCTTTATGCACAGCTGTAAGCTTTCTCAAACAACTAGACATTAAAAACTTTATTATTTTTAACCGACTTCAACACACTTCTTCTACTAGAAGTATAATATAAATCAAAGTAACAACGATTCTTCTATTCTTTTGGGATAAATTTCCTCAAAATCAGGACCATACTGCCAATGTTTAAAGTCATATTGTTTCATTATTGCTGACTTACGTGTTTTAGAATTATTACAATCCTTAATTTTAGGAACACTTGACATCACTTTTCACTTTACTAGGGAGTCATCGTTTTCTTTTTAACAATCTGTCTTCCAGTCCATTTTAGTCGACCCGTTTTAAGAATAGACAGATCCTTTGTGTGGCTTTAACTGTAATAGAAACAAAACTAATATTTGGTCAGACACGACCCAGATTAGAAATATTTGTTGGCAAAAAGAAAACATAAAAAGAGTCAGTTATCAATTTTTCTGCCTATCGATTCCTGAGGGACAAAAGCGAAAGATTAGTAAGAGTAAACATAATAGACAAATTCAGTCATCCGTGATATTACATCGTTTCTTACGGACGTTTTTATTTACAATTGTCTCTTTATTGAAAGGTCTCAGATGTATTTAATACACTTTCAAAGGACCCGAGATTGGCAAGGCAATATTGGCTAATCGAAGGTACACTTTTGACTCTCTCGAGTTATGTACATCAATTTATAGAATAAATACGTGTTCTACATATTATAAAAAACAGGTCAAGTCCGAGTCAGACTCGCGCTCAAAGGGTTCCGTACCATAACACAATAGTTATTTGTGTTACATGGGGCCAAAGAAAATTCTTGTTCCCCGAGGGCGCTATTTTGAATCAGAGCGAAGTGAAGGATTCTATAGTAGAATCCCGAGCGTAGCGAGGGGTTCTAAAGTAGAATCCTGAACGTAGCGAGGAATTCAATATACGCCGCCCGAGAACAAAAAATTTGGCCCCGAGTGACACACACTATTTTTCATCATTACGTATGAGAAAAAGCTAGGAGTATCAACCTACTATGTATGGACATTACAGTATACGTTTAAGCACCAATCAGAAGATACTCCTATCAACCTTCTATGTAATTGTATAGACATTATTTAGACGTATATTTAAAGTTTAAATAAAATGTAAAGACGTATATCCGATCAACAAATTAATCACGTGACTTCGGACCAATCAGAACAGAGAAATGAAAAGTCCTATGGGCCTACAAGTTACACTTTGCTCCCGCTATCCTCTGAAGCCAATATGCGTTTTTCGAATAGGTATGATGAAAAATAAATTACTAGATGATACCTGCGACTACGAACGCGTATTTTACATTTTTTTATTCCCCGTGGAAATCCTTCATCCTTAATTTTCCTGGATAAAAAGGCCTATGTCCTTCCCCGGGATGCAATCTATCTCTATACCAAATTTCATCAAAATTGGCTGTAAAGATCATCTTTTGCGTCCATCCCTTTAAAGCGCAGCAGACAGACAGACACACTTTCACATTTATAATACTAGTATGGATTTTAGTAAATAATAAGAAAGATCTCATATCAACACGTAATCAGCTGAGAAATAACTTGCTTACATACCTAAGGCGCTAAACTGGCAGCGCTAGACAAACAGTTCGACACCCTAGGAGTACGGAACACTAATTATAAATTTTCAGATTTTATCCTGTACTTGTACTGCGAGAACTTGCTTCTTGCCAAATTTCATGGTTCTAGGTCAACGGAAAGTTCCTAGGGTTTAATTTATTGGCGAGTGTCAAAATATGAGTAAAAACGGCCGTATCTTTTGATTGCGTTGATTTATAAGCTTGATTTTTTTACAGCTCCAAGGGGCATAGGTAATATTAATTTTAACTTGATACGTCCATGCGTTCCGGAGAAAAAGGTTGTTGACAGACAGAGAGACAGCCAGACAAACGGATAACGAAGTGATCCTTTATGGGTTCCTTTCTTCCTCATGAGGTACGGAACCCTAAATAGGTAGGAAGGGAATTAATGGGAAAACATGTCCTGATGTCTTAAAACTTAAACAAATATTTTTGGAAAACACTAACCCCCTAGTAGGTTCGAGCCAGTGAACTCCGAATCAATATAGGTATGTGAGCGTATAAAGTCATAAAAAGCAAACCTGTACCTCCATTTTGAACATGAAAGTTTAAAATGGAGGTACATGATACTTTATGAGGGGAAGTTTAGCGGAATAGCACACTGCGGGCGGAGGGCAGCCCGCAGCCGGCAGCCAGGCTGTCTCTGCTCATAAACCTCCCCGCCTCTACATCAAAGCATCGCGTCGGCAGCTGCGCTTGATAGTTGCCTCGTAAAACTATCTCCAGTGGCTTTATAAAAGATACTAATAAAACCTTTATACAACATACGTTATGTAAATTTTCTGAAATTGTTTTACGTAAAACAAGCATATTGCGTTTAATATCAGCGTGGATTCAAGATCTATTATTAAGTACCTTGTTTGTAGAGTAGAGAGAGATAAGTGACACAAGTTGATGGTTGGCCTACAGGAAATACAATAAAACATTTCACTATAAGCTCTGTATCAAATTTTGTAAAGTAACGATTCTACAAAAGCAAAAAGGCTGGCGAAACTATCTCGATAGGCTTTATAAAATACTAGTTAATCATTTAAATATTCTTGCGATTTCGACCGTACTGAATGTTTTTTTTTTGTACAAGTTGTAGTCATTGACGGTTGTAGATATTAAAAAATGTCATTAACAAATGAATGGACGGATCATGGAACGTAGAAATTATTGAAAAATAAGTAAACTTCGTTATAGAGTGAACAATTATTGAGTACGTACACTTTACAATTTACATTTTATTTTAAACCTCGTATTGAATGAAAAAGATTTCTGTAAATCAAGCTGGGCTACCGAAAGTTTCAGAACTTTTTTCCAAAAATATTGCGTTTCAACTATGAAAACTATCGTGCATTCAAATATTCATACCCGCATTGAAATGCATATTGCAATTTTCCACAAAATGGTTGAATAAAGGGTTGAATAACAGAATCTAGTAAAAAAATTTAAAAACATGATCAGTTTCGTAACAAAAAAGCTTTGTTTAAAAAAACACAAGCACGAGTCCGACTTGCGCAACGAGGGCTCCGTAGCTCCGTACAAACTTGTATGCAGTTAACAATTCTGAACTACTTGCTGATGTTCATAAACTATGAAAGCACCGAACATTGCTCTATACAAACAAAACGATAAGGCCGATTGATAGACAATTAAAATTTTATTTTATATAATAATTACAACTACAAATTAATGATTTTCGGATTTTTACTTTTACTTGTGCAGTGTGCTGTGAGAACTTGCTTCTTGCCAAATTTCATGATTCTAGGTCAACGAGAAGTACCCTAGTAAGTATGTTTTGATTTACTGGTGAGTATCAAAATATACGGCACTAGCTTTTGCCCGCGGTTTCGCTCACACTAAGTTCGATTTTCATACAAATTTCACATCTCTAATTCAAACACTTCAATAAATGGGGGTCCTTATTGAAGGCCGAAGGGATTGAATTTACAAAAATCCTTTCTTAGCGGATGCCTACGTTGTAAAAGCTGCCTGTATGCCAAATTTCAGCCCGATCCGCCCAGTGGTTTGGGCTGTGCGTATAGATCAGTCAGTCAGTTATTGCGCTAACTCAGTAGCTTGATTTCTTTATAGCTCCAAGGTATTGCGTAAACCTCAGTATTATAGGTATCAGGTATTAATTTCAACTTGATACTTCCATGCGTTATTGAGAAAAAGGGTCTTGAGTCTTGGCAGACGGACAGACGACAAACAATGAAGTGATCCTATAAAGGATTCTTTTTCCTTCTGAGGAACCCTAAAAAAACAATCGTTCCAGGCCGATGGGCTAAATCGACAGTGCTTAGTCAACCGGCTGGCGGGGTCTGACTGTTGGGATGATAATAATTACCAGCTATTTATTACATTTTTATAAAATGGAGTTTTTTTGGATAGTACCTACTTTTTCGGTCTATTCAATCGATTATATTGTATTGTATTTATGCCTAAAATAATCTTCTGTTCTTCTGTACCTTTACGAGAGTTCGTGAGATTAAGATACTGTATAGTCCCACGACAGTGTCGCTAGTATCTATCTAAATATATCCCCCCCGATCATGTAAGAATGGCCGATCAAAACGTTATAGTTCGTCGTCAAAGTTTATAAACCATAACAGCATTAAATTAGAGCTCAATTTCGCGTACCCATTCTTATACGTTTAGGTATGTACGATACTCTAACGTATAAGAATGGGTGCACGAAATTGAGCTCTAATTCAATGCATTTATGGTTTATTTTACTTTGACGACGAACTTACCGTTTTGATCAGCCATTCTTACATGATTGGAGGGCTGATCAACGCACAACTTATACCACTGGACGGATCGGGCTGAAATTTGGCATAAGTACCTATAGATAGCTTTTATGACGTAGGCATCCGCTAAAAAAGGATGCCATGCCCCTAACAGGTTAGCCCGCTACCATCTTAGACTGCGTCATTACTAACTAGGTACCAGGTGAGATCGTAGTCAAGGGCTAACCTGTAGTGGATAAAAAAAATATGGCTGCCTTGTTTTGTATTTGTGTGTAAATTGTTAAATTAAAATATAATAAGTGGATATAAACGAGTTTCCTTCTATTAACTACAGCTATATTTTAAAAACTACGATTCAAAATATTACAAGATAACTTTTTGTCGCAATTGTGAGCGCCGCTAGATGACAGCGCCGCTCGATGTTAGTGCCGCTTGATGACTACAGATGGCGCTGAACCTGTGGCGCGGCAAAGTTGTCTATACGCGTGGTTTTCCGCCATTAATGGCGTGACGTCACAATACTGCTTTGGAATTTACATTATAGCAACTTCAAAGTCTTTAACCATTCGATACTCAGATTTGCCTTGAGTAGCAAGTGTTACAGAAAGTAGACCTATCTTTATACCTTGGTCGCGAGTGGTTATGGATCTAGTTGTTGTTATATTGTTACGTTGCAATTAATTTAATATATCTTATATGTTATTGTGTTTCTTCCTTAATAAATGGTCGAGTCTGTGTATTACATATTGTTCGTTTGCATCTTAAAACCCTATCCATCACCACACGCATGTAGGTCGATATCATCAGAAGTGTTGAAGAATGAAGACGCCCATAATTGGTTTGGTAATCAAAGGATAAACTGTAAGTTCATCCTTGAACATTTCTTTACAAATTACAATTAATGTGGGTTAACGACATTAATATAGTTAACAGAAGTAAACGCATTGCACTGCGTCTTGGCAGTAATTTATTTATTTATTTTTCTTTTGAAAGTAAGTAGTTTACGTATGTACTTGTTTATAGTCAACGCTCGATGAGTATAATTTCCTTTAATAGAATTCGGTTAATTTATTTTTTTATTATCACCTTCATTTTTCTTTTACATCTTATTACGTATCTAACTAGAACCATAGGGAGAGTAGGTATATGGTTTCTTAGTGTGTTAATTGTCAGAGATGCCGAGCGGTACTCCGTACTTATTCAAGCTAAAAGTTTTATCTGTTTACTGTGCTTAAAAGTTACCTGAAAATAATTGCTTTTGATTTCAAAGTGACGTTAAAAACAAGCTCAAGTTTACATAGCGGCTTCCATAAATAAATATATTTTATTTTCTATTTCGAGAAGTAACAATAAATGGTAACGAATTTATTTCAAATTATACCTACAATGTTTAGTTTTATAACTTTAAAATATCGTTTTACGAACTGAGTTTCCATTAATTACGAATCGTGTTGATACTTGAATCGATTCTTCTACATTGTATTAACAATCCACGTGCAAATAATATTTTTTCGGACTACCTACATTTCTAAAATATATAAACGGTGAGTAACGAAGGTACATAATAATTTACGGATTGTATTAGTTGTGGGTTAAAATATTACTTTTGAAATGAAATTAATTTTTCACAAATTAAAGTTACACTTAACGAAATGATTCAACATATCCGAACTGAATCAATACTGAACAAATAATTACATTAACATTAAAGGTCATCAGTTAACCCTAATTTAGTTTACATTTATTGAATTTTCATTCGGAATGTTACTTCCGGTTTATGAACAAATTTGATTCTTTACATTTAACGAATTGAATATACTTACAATTTGGAACGTTACTTCCGGTTCACGAACAATTTTGATTCTTTACATTTAACGAATTGAATATACAATTTGGAATGTTACTTCCGTTTTACGAAAATTTTTAGACATTTTCAATTTGAATATTGAAAAATCAGTTTTTACAGTAATATAACGTTACGATTATTCATTTTACAATAATATCTCGTTACGGTTATTAACGCTTAACGCATTTTGAAACATTTTAATTTAAAACTTGGCAATTGAATTTACACATGAAATTTTAACTGTCTAAATTATTATACTGGACTTTTGAGAAATGAAATATTACGATAAATGTACACAAAATATTGTGGCTAAAACGTTCGTAGCATTTTTGGAATCAAACTGTAAACTGTGTACAGCTTTTCGCGTACCATGTGGTATGTCGTAAACCCACTTTACTTGACAATTAACTGTGGCTATGTACATTACTAGATTTACACTACAAAGTTACTTAGTAATTTGTATCAAATGGTTTAATGATGTTTGCATGTACCATAAGGTCACGTGGTATGTAGGAAATCAACTTTGCACAATATACGGTACATTTGATAAAATTTACTTTACGAGCAGACACCAAAGTTACTTAGCAATTTGTATCAAATGGTTTAATGATGTTTGCATGTACCATAAGGTCACGTGGTATGTAGGAAATCAACTTTGCACAATATACGGTACATTTGATAAAATTTACTTTACGAGCAGACACCAATGTTACTTAGCAATTTGTATCAAATGGTTTAATGATGTTTGCATGTACCATAAGGTCACGTGGTATGTAGGAAATCCACTTTGCACAATATACGGTACATTTGATAAAATTTACTTTACGAGTTGATACTTTCGCTTTGCGTATCGGTTGCAATGTGAGGGATGAGTAGTACTTACCCTAAGCGGAGATGAGAGTTTACAAATTACAACCGCTTGTTAACGATACAGGGTACATGGTGTACAAAACTAGTGATACTGTATGTGTACATCACTTGTTATAGAAACCATGATACACAAGTACAACGTGTAAGTGGATTATGCCGGCGATTCATCTTGCACGTATTGCGCATTAATCACATATGCAAGTCGAGAATGAAGCGAAAGGGATTGACATTAGTTAACGAATCATGAATACAATTTTATCATACGTTGGACGGTGAGCAAAACAAAAGGCCGAGTGTGAGCGAAAAATATTAAGTTTCATAGTAAAGTATCTGCGCCTTAACTTGTTTTGTTTCATTTGTCTAATTTATTTGCTTTCGAACATAAGATTTCAATATGGTTTCAATCGTTAACATGTTTGACGACCTTTACTGGTCTTCAGATCTCAAGTGGTTTAATCCATATTGTGAATCTTACATTTACGTGGTCACAAGTTAACCGTTTGTCCCGAATTCATTGTACACATTTGGGATGAACGGATGGTAAACAGAAATTGAAACATTTCGTTTTTTTGTTCTCAGCAAATACACCAGACATGAACGCGTTCGGGACGCACGCGTGGTCTGATGGCCGAGTGTGAGCGCCGCTAGATGACAGCGCCGCTCGATGTTAGTGCCGCTTGATGACTACAGATGGCGCTGAACCTGTGGCGCGGCAAAGTTGTCTATACGCGTGGTTTTCCGCCATTAATGGCGTGACGTCACAATACTGCTTTGGAATTTACATTATAGCAACTTCAAAGTCTTTAACCATTCGATACTCAGATTTGCCTTGAGTAGCAAGTGTTACAGAAAGTAGACCTATCTTTATACCTTGGTCGCGAGTGGTTATGGATCTAGTTGTTGTTATATTGTTACGTTGCAATTAATTTAATATATCTTATATGTTATTGTGTTTCTTCCTTAATAAATGGTCGAGTCTGTGTATTACATATTGTTCGTTTGCATCTTAAAACCCTATCCATCACCACACGCATGTAGGTCGATATCACAATGCAGTATCGGCTATTCGCGACTAGCGTTTAAAAGATTTGCATAAAACGAACGATGTTTTCGAAAGCGATCCTCAAACAAAAAGTGTTGAAGCCAATAGCTATTCGAATAGTAGCGAGTGTCGGCGCGATGTAAACGCCGTGAAATAGTGCCATGTTTGTACTGTGGCTCCACTGAGATCTAAGTTAGATAATAGAAATGGTACGATTATGTCCTGCTATTTATTAACTAGACTAGTTGATGTTCGCGTGTAATAAGTTTTTAATTTCCATGGGAGCTCTTAAATTTTCTAGGGTTATAAATGATGCCCGCGACTTAGTCCGCGTGGAGCGAGGTTTTTTGGTTCCGAAAAAGTATTTTCTTCTTTTTGTGACTTTAATATGAAGTTAGACATATGCTGTCGCTGACTTTTTTGTAGACATTATCAAGCTCTACAACTTTTCTCTAGAACTCAATCATATATCTCTTAGTTAAGGCAGCGTTCGTAAGAAACGTTTTCGTTCGACCGTTTTTTCTCCGACTTACTTTGCAAATCCGACTACCACGAAAAAGTCTTTTCATTTTTCGGGTTAATATATTATAGCCTATGACACTCACAAATAATGTGGTTTTTTATTGGTACCAGAATTTTCAAAATTGGTTCAGTAGATCCAGAGATTACCCCCTACAACGTCACAAACTTTACCTCTTTAATCTTTATAATAGTAGTTTATATTGGTTATACTCTTTAATCTTTTAATTAAACTGATCGGTATGACACTAATCAGTATCTAGTATCTACACGGTGTCGTACCTAAAAGCTAAATTTCTTGGTGGTACGTCTCCGCCGGTAGGGATGTGGTTTCTGGCCCAACCAGCGAAATTATAAATTGCCAAATCGAACCCGGTACTAAATAGCGAAAGACTGTGATAGCGACATCCAAGCGACATTTAACATATTTAGCGATAGTTAAAGACACTGTAGCATTCACTTCTAAAATTATTCTCATTTCTGTGAATGCATTCAACGTGTGGCCAACAGTAATCTTTTTATCTACGCGTATCACCTATTAGGATTTTGTGCCTATTCGAGTCTATGTGGTTGTACATGACGTGGTTGTACTTCTAAACTTTTTTTTTCTATTAATATCTTTTGAATCGCTATCTGTAATATTTAGTTTTACACACTAGGTACACTCACTGCGCAAATTACATATTTTATTTTACTCCATTTTATCTCACTCATCCTGTTGCTGCGGACGGCTGCGAAGACTGTCGAGCTCGTGCGTGTCACTCGTTTGGGCTCCGGCAGAGTACCAGCGCTAGGCTTTGTTTTCAAAATCTGCAGCATTACCTAATGCTGAGTCGGGGCCTTTTCATCTTGTGCCATGTGGGTGCACGTGCAGAAGCCATGGCTTAATTTTAAAGTTTATGTACGAGGCACAAGATGAATAAATGATTTTTAATCGTGCGGATGAACAAGATGAATAAATGGTTTTTAATCAGATGGCTAATCGCCAGAGAGATTAGCTATCTGCGCGGGAGATAGTATAGTGCACAAGTAAGTGTGTGCGCATACACAGGTGCACTCTCTGTTCCTTCACTCTCATAGCCCGATGGGACGGAAAATCCGACACGACCGGAGAGAGATCAGGCGCAGGACCGAGAGGCTTTACGTGCTCTCCGAGTCACGGGGTTGAAACACCGCCAATTTCCTAACTCCGGGCTAGTACTGAGAATTTATTTTCAGAAAAACCCAACACTTGTGTTGGCCCGACCCGGGATTCGAACCCGGGACCTCGTTTGCCGCTGTCGAACATGCTAACCACTAGAATTACATAATGTCAATAGAATATTACAATATTGGAACCCCGGTGGGGCACATGCAGCAAATCAGATAGATAGAGACGACTGCTTTGTCTTCAAAAAAGTTATTTAATTTGTAATAAATTGTTGTTTTGTGCTTCAATCACGCCGCAACGGAGCAACGGATTGGACGGACGGACGGTCGGAACTCGGAACGGACGGAGTTTTAAAATTAGCTGATGCCCGCGACTTCGTCCGCTGATGCGGCTAATGCGGGTTATGTGGTTTTATCGATTAGAATTTTTTTTAGAGAGTTGACAAACGCTGTATTACTCTCCAAAGATTTGATGTGGTCTGGAATCATCATACTATCATCATACTTCAGCTAGTCATACTAATATTATAAATGTGAAAGTGTGTTTGTTTGTTGGTTTATTGGTTTGTCCTTCAATCACGCCGCAACGAAACAACGGATCGACGTGATTTTTGGTATATGCCTATGTCCTTCCCCGGGATGTAACCTACCCCTATACCAAATTTCATCAAAATCGGTTGAAAAGATGGACCGTTAAAGCGTAGCAGACAGACAGACAGACAGACACACTTTCGCATTTATACCTAATATTAGCATGCATGCGAGATTGTGTTTGTTTGTTGGTTTGTCCTTCAATCACGCCGCAACGGAGCAACGGATCGACGTGATTTTTGGCATGGGTACAGGCCCCTCTTTCCCACTGGGCACTCTGGGCACGTGCCCACTGCCCAGGGCCTCGCGATCGATGGGGGCCCCTAGTCCGACTGCCAGATCACTAACCGATAGATAACCAATATTCATTAAAGATAACTTACTTATATCACGTTCAAAATATACCTCGGTAGTAAGTTAATCAGATTTTAAATTGATCTTGAAGTTTTTTTAAAGTAACCGTTTAAAATAACAGTTGAATCAATCTAGAATATTGCTTAATCTACTCTTTATGCATGTTTTAACAAAATAGACTGGACTGTTTTGTTGAAACAGGCATATTATATGCCTTTACATAGGGGCCCCATTATCCTAATGTGCCCAGGGACAATATGTTAAAGACGGCCCTGCATGGGTATAGTTGACGACCTAGGTGACATAGGCTAAGTACTTTTTATCCCGGAAAAGTAAGGAGTTCCCGCGGGAATCAAAAAAACTTAATCCACGCGGGTATCATCTATATATAGTAATAAATAAATACTCAATCATCAAAATGCTATTGTGACTTTCGAAAAATATGCATGTATCTTACAGTAGACTTTAATGAAGAGCAGTTTATTGGGAAGTCTGTATAGTCGGTCTAGTTGTTTTACATTGCAGAAATTGTGTTCAGGTGCGCGTCATAGGTGGCGCTCTTGTATATTAGATCGCGCTGGGGATACCGTGGCTAGGGAGGTATAATAGTAATTCGAATAAGCAGACATTTAACACAACATCAAATTAAAGTCTATCTGTGCATAGATTTCAAAAAACTAATTTTTGGAGGGGTGCCACTTAGGCATCTTTATGAGAAGACTGAAACACACTAAAGGCCCGTTTGCAGAGACGGACGTTTACCCCGGAAAAAATTTGGAATTTCAACAAAAGATGTTTTTTTTTTTTATCCATTACAAGTTAGCCCTTGACTGCGATCTCACCTGATGATAAGTGATGATGCAGTCTATGATGGTAGCGGGCTAACCTGTTAGAGGCATGACAGTTAATTAAACCCATACCCCTATTCGGTTTCTACACCGCATCGTACCGGAACGCTAAATCGCTTGGCGGTACGTCTTTGCTGGTAGGGTGGTAAGTAGCCACGGCCAAAACCAGGCCAGACTAGGGAAATATCAGAAATGATAAATTTCCAAACCCTGCCGGGGATCGAACCCGGGACCTCCGCACGTTAAGGCAACAGCCCTCAACACTGCGCCACGGAGGTCGTCAGATGTATACGAATTCTGTCAAGCAGCTAACTCTGGGTTTTAAAAGTATAACCCGACGTGTCTGTAATTGGGCCTAAGTACTGGACAATACGTCATTATATGCTTGTCTAGTTTGCTAGTTTATTAAAAGAATATAATTAATAAACGAGTGAAGAAAAACTTCGGTACATATTTGTTCGCGGTATAAGCCCGCGTGGGTGGTTAATTAGTAATAATGTCTAATAAAGCTTTCCTAAGTCTCATAATGTTCCTTTATATATATAATATATGCCTTCAGCGGTGAAGGTAATTAAAATTTATTGTGACGTCGCTGTCTGTTCAAAAGACTTATTCTCTTCTAACATAATATTGTTTTCACTTATTAAGTACTAGCTGCTGCCCGCGACTTCGTCCGCGTGGATTGAGGTTTTTAGGTTCCCGCGGGATATCTTCAATTTTCCGAGATAAAAAGTAGCCTATGTGTTACTCCAGACTATAATCTATCGCTGTGCCAAATTTTATCCGGATCCGTTCAGCCGTTCTGGCGTGAAAGAGTAACAAACATCCATACATACAAACATTCGCGTTTATAATATTATTATATAGTAAGGATTATTATGCAGGATATCAGTTAATTGCAATTGTTTTGCCTACAGGTAATAACAAACATGTAGAAATGTTCCATCAAACAAAGTAATTACGATTCGGGTCGGGTCGGCCATCCGAAGGGGAACTCGCATTGAATTAAATGCCCCTCGTGTCGGCAAAAAGGTTGACACGCGTCACCCATAACAGAGCACGTCTATTACAGGCTACATAATAGTTCTAGAATGTTTTATTGTTTACTAGCTTTTGCCAGTAGCTTCAAAAAGTGGTGGCGTGCGTGGTAAAAGAATGTTTTATAGTTTACTAGCCTTTGTGGTTCAAGGGAAGTGCTATTTTGATAAGTTTTCAATAGTTTACTAGCCTTTGTGGTTCAAGGGAAGTTCTATTTTGATAAGTTTTCAATAGTTTACTAGCCTTTGTGGTTCAAGGGAAGTTCTATTTTGATAAGTTTTCAATAGTTTACTAGCCTTTGTGGTTCAAGGGAAGTGCTATTTTGATAAGTTTTCAATAGTTTACTAGCCTTTGTGGTTCAAGGGAAGTGCTATTTTGATAAGTTTTCAATAGTTTACTAGCCTTTGTGGTTCAAGGGAAGTGCTATTTTGATAAGTTTTCAATAGTTTTCTAGCCTTTGCACTTTGTGGGGCTCAGCTTTAGAATACATACCGCGGAGTTTGGACGTTCACATTTTTTTTACAGAAAAACTCTGATGTGGTTACTAAAATATTTACACTAAAATATTTTATGTCGGAAACTAAATATTTTACGTCGGAAACTAATACTTTTCGAGAAATAATTTTTTGAAAATTCGCAATTCTTCACCACTTTTCACTATTTCGTACGACATTTGCCATAGATTGTACCATAGACTAAAGACTCGTTGGCGTTTGAGTACCTAATCTGTGATTAAAATCCGTTCTATGGACGTTATTGGAAGTTTTTTTCTAATCATTCGAATAAAACCATAGAAATAGGAAGACTATAGTCGTAATTCCCATGGTATTATCTTCCTATTTCTATGGTAATTCCTAATTCCATGAATAAAACACAGAGTTTAAAGGTTACAGGTATAATTAAGAATTAACTAAAAAGGTATAAAGGTAGGTTATTAAATGTTTATTTAGGTACTTTTGATCACAAAACCGAATCGGCACGCCCCGACTCCACGCAGTCTTGTCTGCCCTGCCCCTAGAGTGTTCTTTTTAAGCGCGAAGCCAGAAGCTCGCGTAGGAGGTCCTGAATGAAGCGAGCCTACGAGGCCGAGTGGAGCCGGCGACCTCCGCAGCGAAACGAAGGTCGAGTAGGCGAAGCTTCATTCAGGGGCGACGAAGCGAGTCTTCTGGCGTAGCCCATTCCATTTCAGAAATTAACCTTTTCCACTACCTAAAACAAAAGATATAAGGGTAGGTTAAAGTAGGTGTAATTACAAGATATAAAGGTAATACCCCCTCCTTCTCCCTCCCTCCAAGCTACTTTTACCCATTCTCCGTCATAACTATCAGTGTTAGGCAGGAAATTTGAGAACCTAACCTCAAAATTAAAAAAAATTAATATCTCGAAAACTATTAGGTTCCGACAAGTTTGGCTTGGAGGGGGAGTAGACCCCCCCCCCCCCCCCCACCTTCCCCTCCCCCCCTTTCCCCCCCCCTCGCGGTATGTATACTAAAGCCCAACCCTTTGTGGTTCAAGGGAAGTGCTATTTTGATAAGTTTTCAATAGTTTACTAGCCTTTGTGGTTCAAGGGAAGTGCTATTTTAATAAGTTTTCAGAGCCGATTCGTACATGTGAGCTTCCCCAGTCTGAGCCGTCCATTGGCTTAAATTGTGCGTTAATAGATCAGTCAGTCAGTCAAATTTCCCCTTTATATTTTTAAACGACTTCCAAAAAAGGAGGAGGTTATCAATTCGGCGCGTATGTTTTTTTTTTTTAATGTATGTCGGTGCATATCTCCGTGGTTTCTTAACCGATTTGAAAAATTTTTTTTTCATTGGTTAGAGGAAGCTCCCGAGGTAGTCCCAAAAAAAATTCTGACTCCAAATCCTCAATCCTGATGCTGTAGGTGTACCATACTACATGAAATCCTCAAAACTAGGGAGTTAGGAAATTTTGATGGTGAATTCATATACTTAGTAGGTATCAAGTCACGTGTATACGATTCAACTCTGAAGCTGCAGGGTACAGAACTCCTGAAAAATAGCGATTTAGGATTTTTTATGTTGAATTCATATTGTAGGTGTCAAGCAACGACTTCATACTTAAACCCAGGTCCCAACTCCTCAACTCTGATGCTGCAGGGTACTGCATTCCTAAGCCGTGGGGATTTAGAGTACACTAAAAAGTTAAAAATAAAAATTCTTTCCAAAAAACCGACTTCCAAAGCCACTGTAAAGCAAAAAATAATTTTGATTTCTACACACTATGTTGAATTCGGGTGAGCCTGACGTGTCAACTTTGCCTATCTTTGTTATACTCGCCGACTTCAACATAGTGTGTAGAAATCAAAATTATTTTTTGCTTTACAGTGGCTTTGGAAGTCGGTTTTTTGGAAATAATTTTTATATTTTAGAAGAAGACACCTGGCTTTTTTAGGGTTCCGTACCCAAAGGGTAAAAACGGGACCCTATTACTAAGACTCCGCTGTCTGTCTGTCTGTCTGTCTGTCTGTCTGTCTGTCTGTCTGTCTGTCTGTCTGTCTCCAGGCTGTATCTCATAAACCGTGATAGCTAGAAAGCTGAAATTTTCACAAATGATGTATTTCCGTTGCCGCTATAACAACAAATACTAAAAATTAAAAATATATATATATTAAGGGGGGTCCCCATACAATAAACGTGTTTTTTTCGTATTTTTTTGCTCAATATTAAAAACGGTAACAGGTAGACGGTTCAAATTTTCACAGAATATTAACTTTTATATTACCTTTCAAAATAAATAATTAAATATCAATAAAGTAAATATTAAAGGGGGGCTCCCATACAACAAACGTAATTTTTTGATATTACCAATAAACCTCTACAAACAAAGTTAGTTTTGCGGTTCATTTCGTCTTGTTTTTAATACGTCATAAATCGTAAAACTTACTACAGGTTTGTACGGAACCCTCGGTGCGCGAGTCCGACTCGCACTTGGCCGGGTTTTTTAAAATACGTGAGCAGAATCTTCAAATATCCTGAAACAGGTACTTTGGTAGTTTGGTACCAAGGTACTTTGATCAAATTAATTAAGTTTCGTGATTAATTAATTTAGATCTCAATTTTTACTTTTGTATATTTGTATGCCACAAGTACGACTTCAGGAACGCTATGCTGTCATAACAACGGAACGCTATGCTGTACAAAGTCATACCTAATGCATTGTAAGTACTTACTTAAGTAAGTTAAATAGCTAGTGTTAATTTTGAAATTTCTCAACTATCAAGTTAAAATAATATTTTCCTTTTGTGTTACAACGTTTTTGTACCCAGGTACATAAGTATAAGCTGTTTGGACACAATTTATTCATCCCTCGGGATGAAAAGTACGAGAAAATTTATCATGGCCCGCCTCCTGAGGGGCCTAAGTAAAACGTTAATTAAAAACAACATCCGAAATTCCATTAGTTTTCATTATACCGTCTTACATCTTCCAATATTGGTGTAAGGCAAGACAAGCTGAGTAATATCGGTGACAGGCAAGACAAGGAAGACAATGTAGGTGTCATGGCGGATTTAATTGGAATCAAGCTAATTGATATCGATAACGGACAGTGAAAATTAATGATTTCTTAACTCTGTGGCGTCTATTAAATCATAGCTTTTGTTGTTATCCTTCGACTTTGCCCCGCATTGCACAACAAGTCTGGCAGGGGGCATTCTGCCAACGCTTAATGCCATATTATTTCATTATTGTTGACTTTCGTGTTTTAAAATTATAATCCTTATTTTAGGAACGTCAAGGTGCGTGAAATCAAACTGTCATCTTGAGTAATATTTAAATGGCAGAATATGTAGATAATAGTTTTGATTTTAACACCTATGTAATTATGACGTGTTGCATGTACCATATTCTTGCTAAATAAAAATGATTATGATTATTATGATTATGATTTTGAATTTATAATTTCTGAATTTTCTCTGGTCTGATCTGGTGGGATTCAGCCGTGAATTACCACTCTACCGGCAAAGACGTGCGCCAAGCGATTTAGCGTTCCGATACGATGCCGTGTAGAAACCGAATAGGGGTATGGGTTTAATATAAATGCCATGCCCCTAACAGGTTAACCCGCTACCATCTTAGACTGCATCGTCACTTACCATCAGGTGAGATCGCAGTCAAGGGCTAACTTGTAAGGGATTAAAAAAAAATATATTATATCTGGGGCCATACTTAAAGCCATATTGTATCATTATTGTGGACTTACGTGTTTAAGAATTATATTCCTTATTTTAGGAACGTCAAGGTACGTGAAATCAAACTGTAATATTGCTTAAGTATTGCTTTAAGCTTTGGTCCCTGTGGTAGTGGTATCCTCAGAAGACACACACGGAACACTGCTGAAAGGGTCCTTTGTTACAAATCGAATAAGGGATCTGGAGGCGTCGAACAAAACGACAAAGAAATAAAGTTAGAAAAGGTCTTTAAATAAAAGTTGCTTGGAAAAGTGTCGAAGTGCTTACATTTCATTGAATGTGTTTCTTCATGGGACCTTGTATACCTACCTTATCTCTCTTATGTCTTATGTCTGTCTAGGTTAGCCTAGACTGCATCATCACTTACCATCAGGTGAGATCGCAGTCAAGGGCTAACTTGCAGTGGATAAAAAAAAAGTCTTACCTTAGGTCTTAGTATTGCAGGCTGAGCACAATCAGTAAGTAACTAAGTACATCACAATTTTTAAAATCGACAGAAATTTATTCATCATACTTTCAACACGTACGATTGTGTACGGGAAGATTCTACTTATATTATACAGCTGTTATTACCCACAATTTTGCAAAATAAATGATTTATGATTTATGATCTAACAATTACAGTCAAACTAAAAACAAATAAATGCGAAAGTGTGTTTGTTTATCGTTCAATCATGCCGCAACGGAGCAACGGTCGACGTGATTTTTGGCATGGGTATAGTTGAAGACGAGAGTGACATAGGCTATTTTTTATCCCGGAATATTAAGGAGTTCCCGCTGGAATAAAATAAACTTAAACCACGCAGACGAATACACGGGCATCAGCTAGTCAGCTAGTAGGGTGATTACCATTGATAAATAATTTACTTGTATTTCGGTGTATACCATTCAATAAATTGTCACCTGACATAAATAGAAATAAAAGAATACCAAGCTAATTATGAAGTTAAAAAACAAGTTAATTATTCACGATTGAAGACTGTATATTTAAGTACATATTTGAACTTCTGAGAATAATAAAAGATATATACCACTTAACGAGCAAAAGTTTAACAAAAGATATTTTCATATGTGGAGCGCCTGGATAACATAATATTATTATTTTATATAATCCCCGAGGAATAAACTTGTACTTTTTACTCGCACAAGCTAAAAGCGTTATCAAACTTTCCCTTTGTAATAGCTTCGTAAGAAAATACGAATGTTTATTTCCAAAATAATGGAAAAAGGTTCATAGAGAATGCGGATTTATTTTGATTACATTTTTATGATTAGCTTTTGCTTACAGCTTTGTTTATATATAGCTACTCCTTCACTTAATCTTTCTCTTCTCAAACCGAATACACGCAAAAGAAGTCGCGGGCATGATAATATATTATACAAATAAAAAAAAAATTTACAATAGCATAGATTGGCTACGGGAGAAAAATAAGGTTAGTGTAGGAGTACTTATGAAGAAGTTAAAAGTTCACTTGAGTACTCCTATACTTACTAATTAATTGATTAATTACTTACTGTTTTTTTATTTAATTTTTCTCTGCTCTTTTATTCATATTGTTTATTTGCTCTTTTATTTAAATTGTTAATTTGTATTTTCTTTTGTTTTTGTTAAGATGGGTTTCTTTTTAAAATTGTTTGTTCGTTAGTGTTAGGTTATTAGGTAAACTATAGTGCTAATTTTAGATGCAACTTGAATATTATTATGTGTAGAGCGCCAACTCGCCAACAAACTGGCCCACCAGTTTAGCGAAATTTAGATTTTGTAAAAAATGGTTGTATCAATTTGAATTAAATAAATTAAAAAAAAAAATATATATTTTTTTGTCAGCTAGATGATGCCCACAACGTTGTCCGCGTGGATTATGTTTTTAATTCCCGCGGGAACTCCTTAGTTATCCGGGATAAAAAGTAGCCTATATCCTTCCCCTGAATACAAATTATCTCAATTGAAGATTTCATCTAAATCAGTTGAACAGATGGGTCGTTAAAACGCAGACAGACAGACAGACACACTTTTGCATTTATAATATTAGTAGGTATGGATTTAATTTCAAACATACATAAAGCAAATGAAATGGAAAATTCCAAATAAAATGGCTTATTATCGCTAATTGGCCGGTTTTCATTGCAGAATTTAAATTGAACGACCCATTAAAGGCGAATTAATGAAAGTAAAATGAGGAATGGGTACATTCCCGGGGATTCATTGACTATTCAAAAACAGGTCAACTGGAAAATATATTCAGCTGCTGTGTTTTGTTAAGTTAAATCATAAATCATTTATTTTGTAAAATTGTGGGTAATAACAGCTGAATATTTAAAGTAGAATCTTCCCGTAGGTACACAATCTACTGTCAGAGACAGTGTTCAAAAATTATATCACATTAAATTCAAAATATGTCAGGTATATAAAAAAAAATTAAATTAAACATTGGTCCAAGTTAAAATTATCAGTTACATTCAGTCACAAGTTGTGCAAGTAATGGTAACAATAAAAAATATTACCGAGTGATATGACTGAACATTTATGTATATAACATCGTGCTTATGAAGGACTAGCTGATGCCCGCGACTTCGTCCGCGTGGATCGAGGTTTTTCGGTTCCCGTGGGAACTCCTTAATTTTCCGGGATAAAAAGTAGCCTATGTGCTATTCCAGACTATAATCTATCTCTGTGCCAAATTTCATCCAGATCCGTTCAGCCGTTAGAGCGTGATTGAGTAACAAACATCCATACATCCATACATCCATCCAAACTTTCGCATTTATAATATTTACTAGCTATTACCCGCGGCTTCGCTCGCGTGGCTCAAGGAAACAATAACTGAGTTTTATGTGAGAGATTGTCAATTATCAACTTACCTGTGTCTGCCTGTTTGAGACATTTCACTCAGCGCTCTGAACTCTGAACTCTGCACTCTGAACTCTGAACCCTGCACTCTGATTTCTGAACTCTGAACTCTATACCCTGAACTCTGAACTCTGCACTCTGAACTGTAAACTCTACACTCTGAACTCTGCACTCTGAATTATGCACTCTGAACTCTGCACTCTGAACTCTGACCTCTGCACTCTGAACTCTGCACTCTGAAGTCTGAACTCTCCATTCTAAACTCTGAACTCTGAACTCTGCACTCTGAACTCTGAACTCTGAACTCTGCACTCTGAATTCTTAACTCTGCACTTTGAACTCTGAACTCTGCACTCTGAACTCTGCACTCTGCACTCTGAACTATGCACTCTGAACTCTAAACTCTGCACTCTGAACTCTGACCTCTGCACTCTGAACTCTGTACTCTGAAGTCTGAACTCTCCATTCTGAACTCTGAACTCTGCACTCTGAACTCTGCACTCTGAATTCTTAACTCTGCACTTTGAACTCTGAACTCTGATTTCTGAACTCTACACTCTGAACTCTGAACTCTAAACTCTGCACTCTGAACTCTTCACTCTGAACTCTGCACTCTGAACTCTGAACTATGCACTCTGAACTCTGACCTCTGCACTCTGAACTTTGCAATCTGAAGTCTGAACTCTGCACTCTTAATTATGCACTCTGAACTCTGCACTCTGAACTCTGAACTCTGAACTCTGCACTCTGAACTCTGACCTCTGCACTCTGAACTCTGCACTCAGAACTCTGCACTCTGAAGTCTGAACTCTGCATTCTGAACTCTGAACTCTGAACTCTGACCTCTGAACTCTGAACTCTGAACTCTGCACTCTGAACTCTGCACTCTGAAGTCTGAACTCTGCACTCTGAACTCTGCACTCTGAATTCTGAACCCGAATATCTCTTCTATTCTATTTCTGTTTTTAAGTTATTCTTATACTTACTATTTACCCCCCAAAAAGAAAATTTTTGTTTTTTTTCGTCTGCAAACTAAAGGGTTAATGCCTTTGTTTTAAGGTTTATATTTAAAAGTGATGTGTAACCGTGACTGACACGACGCGTTGTTACGAAGACAAAAGGTCTTAAATATAAATATAGTACATTCGTAATTAAACTGTAATGCCTTAGTTTTACGGTTTATATTTTAATATTAGTTTTCACTGCTATCGGCAGTCCTGACTGCCAATTTTTTTTACTTTAATGAGAACAACTTCCAAGAACACTTTCGCATTTATAATATTATTAGTATGATACGATGTTACTAAGGTAGCACATGTTACTTTCCTTGTCCTAAAATAAATCTAAACGTCGGCTAATCTGAACGTGGGCTAACCTGAACGTGGGCTAACTTGAATGTCAGGTAATTTGGACGTCGGCTAACTTGAACGTCGGCTAACTTGAACGACGTCTAACCTGACCGACAACTAACCTGAACTTGTGCTAACCTGAACGTCGGCTAACCTGAACGTGGGCTAACCGGACGGGTATGATAACCTGAACGTGGGCTAATCTAAACGTCGGCTGACCTGAACGTGGGCTAACCGGAAGGTTATGATAACCTGAACGTGGGCTAATCTGAACGTGTGAACGTGGTAACGGTGAAACAAATGCAAGAAAAAGAGCATACTATCCCACAGGGACTGTCAGTTTTTCCAGGATGAAAAGTGGCCTGTGTCACTCTCCAGGTTCTCAAATATACCCATGCAAAAAATCACGTCGATCCGTTGCGCCGTTGCCACCTAATTGAAGAAAAATGCGAGAAAAAGAGCATGTTATCCCACAGGAACTGTTTGTTTTTCCGGGATAAAAAGTGGCCTATGTCACTCTACAGGTCCTCAAATATACCCATGCAAAAAATCACGTCGATCCGTTGCGCCGTTGAAGCGTGATTGAAGAAAAATGCGAGAAAAAGAGCATGTTATCCCACAGGAACTGTTTGTTTTTCCGGGATAAAAAGTAGCCTATGTCCTTCCCCGGGATGCAACCTATCCCTGTACCAAATTTCATCAAAATCGGTTGAACGGTTGGGCCGTGAAAGCGTAGCAGACAGACAGACAGACAGACAGACAGACAGACAGACACACTTTCGCATTTATAATATTAGTATGGATATGGATATGGATTAGTATGATACGATGTTACTAAGGTAGCACATGTTACTTTCCTTGTCCTAAAATAAATCTAAACGTCGGCTAATCTGAACGTGGGCTAACCTGAACGTGGGCTAACTTGAATGTCAGGTAACTTGGACGTTGGCTAACTTGAACGTCGGCTAACTTGAACGACGGCTAACCTGACCGACAACTAACCTGAACTTGTGCTAACCTGAACGTCGGCTAACCTGAACGTGGGCTAACCGGACGGGTATGATAACCTGAACGTGGGCTAATCTAAACGTCGGCTGACCTGAACGTGGGCTAACCGGAAGGTTATGATAACCTGAACGTGGGCTAATCTGAACGTGTGAACGTGGTAACGGTGAAACAAATGCAAGAAAAAGAGCATACTATCCCACAGGGACTGTTAGTTTTTCCAGGATGAAAAGTGGCCTGTGTCACTCTCCAGGTTCTCAAATATACCCATGCAAAAAATCACGTCGATCCGTTGCGCCGTTGCCACCTAATTGAAGAAAAATGCGAGAAAAAGAGCATGTTATCCCACAGGAACTGTTTGTTTTTCCGGGATAAAAAGTGGCCTATGTCACTCTACGGGTCCTCAAATATACCCATGCAAAAAATCACGTCGATCCGTTGCGCCGTTGAAGCGTGATTGAAGAAAAATGCGAGAAAAAGAGCATGTTATCCCACAGGAACTGTTTGTTTTTCCGGGATAAAAAGTAGCCTATGTCCTTCCCCGGGATGCAACCTATCCCTGTACCAAATTTCATCAAAATCGGTTGAACGGTTGGGCCGTGAAAGCGTAGCAGACAGACAGACAGACAGACAGACAGACAGACAGACACACTTTCGCATTTATAATATTAGTATGGAAGTATGGATATGGATATGGATTAGTATGATACGATGTTACTAAGGTAGCACATGTTACTTTCCTTGTCCTAAAATAAATCTAAACGTCGGCTAATCTGAACGTGGGCTAACCTGAACGTGGGCTAACTTGAATGTCAGGTAACTTGGACGTCGGCTAACTTGAACGTCGGCTAACTTGAACGACGGCTAACCTGACCGACAACTAACCTGAACTTGTGCTAACCTGAACGTCGGCTAACCTGAACGTGGGCTAACCGGACGGGTATGATAACCTGAACGTGGGCTAATCTTAACGTCGGCTGACCTGAACGTGGGCTAACCGGAAGGTTATGATAACCTGAACGTGGGCTAATCTGAACGTGTGAACGTGGTAACGGTGAAACAAATGCAAGAAAAAGAGCATACTATCCCACAGGGACTGTTAGTTTTTCCAGGATGAAAAGTGGCCTGTGTCACTCTCCAGGTTCTCAAATATACCCATGCAAAAAATCACGTCGATCCGTTGCGCCGTTGCCACCTAATTGAAGAAAAATGCGAGAAAAAGAGCATGTTATCCCACAGGAACTGTTTGTTTTTCCGGGATAAAAAGTGGCCTATGTCACTCTACGGGTCCTCAAATATACCCATGCAAAAAATCACGTCGATCCGTTGCGCCGTTGAAGCGTGATTGAAGAAAAATGCGAGAAAAAGAGCATGTTATCCCACAGGAACTGTTTGTTTTTCCGGGATAAAAAGTAGCCTATGTCCTTCCCCGGGATGCAACCTATCCCTGTACCAAATTTCATCAAAATCGGTTGAACGGTTGGGCCGTGAAAGCGTAGCAGACAGACAGACAGACAGACAGACAGACAGACAGACAGACAGACACACTTTCGCATTTATAATATTAGTATGGATATGGATATGGATTAGTATGATACGATGTTACTAAGGTAGCACATGTTACTTTCCTTGTCCTAAAATAAATCTAAACGTCGGCTAATCTGAACGTGGGCTAACCTGAACGTGGGCTAACTTGAATGTCAGGTAACTTGGACGTTGGCTAACTTGAACGTCGGCTAACTTGAACGACGGCTAACCTGACCGACAACTAACCTGAACTTGTGCTAACCTGAACGTCGGCTAACCTGAACGTGGGCTAACCGGACGGGTATGATAACCTGAACGTGGGCTAATCTAAACGTCGGCTGACCTGAACGTGGGCTAACCGGAAGGTTATGATAACCTGAACGTGGGCTAATCTGAACGTGTGAACGTGGTAACGGTGAAACAAATGCAAGAAAAAGAGCATACTATCCCACAGGGACTGTTAGTTTTTCCAGGATGAAAAGTGGCCTGTGTCACTCTCCAGGTTCTCAAATATACCCATGCAAAAAATCACGTCGATCCGTTGCGCCGTTGCCACCTAATTGAAGAAAAATGCGAGAAAAAGAGCATGTTATCCCACAGGAACTGTTTGTTTACCCGGGATAAAAAGTAGCCTATGTCACTCTACAGGTCCTCAAATATACCCATGCAAAAAATCACGTCGATCCGTTGCGCCGTTGAAGCGTGATTGAAGAAAAATGCGAGAAAAAGAGCATGTTATCCCACAGGAACTGTTTGTTTTTCCGGGATAAAAAGTAGCCTATGTCCTTCCCCGGGATGCAACCTATCCCTGTACCAAATTTCATCAAAATCGGTTGAACGGTTGGGCCGTGAAAGCGTAGCAGACAGACAGACAGACAGACAGACAGACAGACAGACACACTTTCGCATTTATAATATTAGTATGGATTTGATACCTAATAGGTGTATTATATACTTAAACCTTCCTGAATGTACGTAGATTACGACGGTAAAAAAATCATTAAAATCGGTCCATAGGTTTCCGAGAAAATCGTTAACAAATAAACATACATACATACGTCATACGAGTCGAATAGAGAACCTCCTTTTTGTTAAAAAAAGTCGGCTAAAAACAGATTTTAGCTTACATTTTGCATTGATAATATTTTCATCGTCTCAACCGATAGACATTCACTACTATACTAAGCTCTACTGCATGGATCTCCACGGGTTTTGCTTGCAGCGGTTTTCAGGTGATCGCTTGAGATCGTCTATCCACCTAGTTTGGGTCGACCAACCACGTCTAACGCTGTACTATCCGGTGATATACGCCGCCGTTCGAGAATTTTTTCATATAGGTATTGTACCCACCACCACCACAACAGCCCATTAATGTCCCACTGCTGGGCACAGGCCTCCACTCTCATAGCAGAGAGGGAATTAGAGCTTAGACCCACCACGCTGCTCCAATGCTGGTTGGCGGGCTGAAAAATCTCTAAACATTATATTATGCTCGAAGAGATAGATAAGCAAAGCGGTCGCATTAGGTATGCATAAGAAGTGCTCACTTGACCCGTTGATCATGTAACGTGGTCACGAGCCGGCGGGGTCACTGGCAGGAGACCACGTACATAGGGGATCAGGGATTCCTCGACAATCAAACACGGATGACTTTGAACTTGGCCTGTGGCCTATATTTCCTATAATGCCAGAACACTAAAATACAATCTACCTCTTATATCTACACACTGACCGGACGGCTCCGAAGGAGCCGGCTGAAAGAACACTAATACTTATCTAAATCACTCGCGGGTTTAAATCGGCCGTCGACGGGAGGCCTTACGGACCGTACACGCGTGAGGCGCGTGCGCGGGAGGGAGAAGTGCGGGGGGATGCGAAGGTTTCGGCGGTGCTGGGCAACTCCGGCTCAAAGCCCTGATATGACCAACACCTCCAGCGCTCTCCTGTGACTATTGCCGCCGTCGTACCCGAATTACCACGAGACGACGTCGTGAAGCGACAATAGGCACAGGCGAACTGTTGGCGGACGCCGGCCGGGTGCGTTATATAGGCCGGCGTGTGGGGATTTGCGGTGGGGACCGGCGTGTGCGCTGTTGCTCGCTGATTGGCCGGTTTCCCTCACGCCATCCTCGTACGATGCGGCGCGACGGGCTTCTAGAATGTTCTCGCGTGTTTGTGCGCTGAGTCATGCGTGCGTCGGACTTGGTAGGTACTGTGACAGCTTCGTCACATTCCCCTCCCGCCAGAGAAGATTTTTACCTGTAAAAATCACCGTATTAGTCACTATTGGCAACAAGAGATCCCTGACTCCTAGGATCTTACCACAACATTTGTATTAGTTCTAGGTTTTGAACTTTTTTATGTCCTTTATGTGTGCCGTACATACTTTTCCTCCTTGATTTGCTTTTAACAGGAATATTACCGGGGATTTTTGTTCGATTACTGTGTAAGGGCCTGAAAATTTAGGCGCTAGCTTTGCACAGAATTGTTTATTCGCGTTTGATAGTGGATAATCCCGTTTTAGTACCAGATCTTGGATTTTGGGAGCCCACTCTCGTCTCGTTTTGTCGAAGTACTTCTTTTGCAGGTTCGATGCTTGACTCTGGTGATTTTTGACTATCTCATAAATTTCTTGTAATTTTTGTTTTTCTTTTAATGCCGGTGTGGGGAATTGGTTTTCGTCGTGGACGTTCCTTAGTTCCCTACCAAACAAAAGAAAGGCCGGAGAGTACTTCGTGGATTCTTGGATGGACGTGTTTAGTGCGAAATTAAATTCATTTAGGTATTCGTCCCATTTTTTGTGGTTTTTCTCGATGAATGACGCTATCATTGTTTCGAGTGTTCTGTTTACCCGTTCGGTTGGGTTGCATTGTGGTGTGTATGGCGCGGTTAGTCTTTGCTGTATGCCATACCGTTTTAGGGTTTCCTGGAATTGTTTACTAACGAAAATTCTTGCGTTGTCACTTAGTAACGTTTTCATTCCCCCGTATCTCATGATTAATTCTTTTAGAGCGTTTGTGACGGCGGTTGCGGTTGCGGTTCTTAGTGGTTTTATTTCTGACCATTTGGTGAATTTATCGTGAAATACGATGATCCACTGGAATCCTTTTGACGTTCGCGGGAGAGGTCCTATGAGGTCCGTGGTGACGATTTGCCATGGTTCTTCTGCGTTATTGATGTGCATTAAACCTGATTTTTTTTCTTGTGTAGACTTATGTTTTTGACATTTTTCGCACCGGTTGACGTATTTTGAGACGTCCCTGAATATTCCTGGCCAATAATATCGCGTTGCGATTTTGTTAAATGTTTTTGAGGTTCCTAAATGACCTGCGTCAGGTTCGTTGTGATTCTGGTTTAATATTTTTTCTTTGTCCTCTTTTTTGACACATAATTTCCATTCTGTTGATGGGTCTAGTTTTCCTCCATAACGTGGGTTGACTAGTCTTCTATATAACTTTCCCTCGCGTATACAGTAGTCGGTGTCTAGTTCTGGTTGTTTGATTACACTGCTGTATTTTTTTGAGTACCAGTCATTTTCCTCCACTGTCGTAGTACATAGTGTGTTCCTTGACAGTTCGTCCGCTACTACGTTTTGTTTTACTGGTTTTGTATGTTTTAATTTTACGATGTGTTTGACCCTCGTATTCCCTTTTGGGCATTCTTCGGCTTTTTTGAATTCCTCTTCCAGAGTGGTTTTCAGTGTTGCCCTTTGTTCTACGGATAGGATTTCGTCGTTGTTTGTAGTCTCTTTTTGTTTTTCGGTGCTCGTTTGTTCGCATGTTGTCTCTGTCCATTTGACAGTGATTCCTATTCTTGACAGCAGGTCCATACCCATTATCAATATGGTTGTGGATGGCAGGTAAATGAATTGGTGCGTTAGCTTCCTTCCGTTTATTTCCAGATTGAGGTTTATAGCTGTGTTCGTCTGTATCCTCGAGCCATCTGCCAGTTTAATTGTGGTTTCTTTACGTATTCTGACATTGTTGTGCTCTTTTATTTGGTCCACGATGTCCTTGTTGATGTAAGAGTTCGTTGAACCTGTGTCTATGAGGGCTCTGAATGGTTTTCCGTGTATTTTTACCTCGGCAAATATTCTGTTATCTTTTTCCACCTGTGATTTTGCTGTATATGCTTGCTTCGTTTTATTAGGATTCTTGTTTCCATTACAACAGTCCCTCGTGAGCTTTCCAAGTAGGCCACATCGGCTGCAGAAGATGACTTGTTTGCTTCGACATTCTTTGGCCGAGTGGTTTTTCTTTCCGCACTTCCAACAGTAGGATTCTGGGTCGTAGTGCGTGCTTACTGGTTTTCTCTCAGTTTTGTTTTCCTCCGTTTTCCAGTTTTCCTGTTTGTTCCATGGTCGGCTTGTTTGGTTTTCTTGGTTTTCTTTATGTTGGTAAATTGGTTTTTCGTAGGTATCCTTGCTTCGATCTATGTTTATCTTCTCGTAGTCACCTGCCAATTGAATGAGTTCCGATACTGTTTTGAAATCTTTCCTTTTTATGTAATAATGATAGTTATATCTCATATTATCATATATTCTGTCTAGTTGTTCTTCTATTGTTAGTTTTCTATATCTTCTCATTAGTGTTTGTATTTCTGTTAGATATGGTACAAAGTTTTCTCTGACTTTTTGACGTCTGTTTATGATTGATTCTAAAAGATTTTTCTCGTAATTTCTGGGATAGTAGAACAACTTGAAGTTCTCCGTGAAGTCTTCCCATGTTTTCCATTGTGGACTATTGTTCCTATACCACAGCGATGCTGTTCCGTTGAGACATCTCGGTATCACTTGTATAATTCTGTCTTTGTTGACATTTAGTGTGTCCGCTAGTTCCTCTATTCTCTCCAGGAATTCCACAGCATCCCCGGTGGTGTCGAATTGAATTTTCCAGCGGGATACGGCCTTGTCGAATTCGTTTATATTGTTTTCCTTCCCCTTGATATTCTCCTGGTCCATTTCGTCTTCGTTTTTCACTAATTGCGATAGTTGTTTTCGTAGTTCTTCTACTGTGTTTGTCTGCGATACTTCAATTTCCCTTTTTTCGAGTTCTTCGATTAATTTTTGTTTACTTAACGCGTATATCCAGGCTGTTGGCATTTTATTTTATTCTGCTCCCGACTTTTATCTATCTAATCCGAATCTAATTATGAGTCTCGGCTTATTTAGTGGTATTTGTATTTATTTATTTACTTATAACTATATAATTGCGGTTACGGGGTCTAATTAGACGCTTGCGGCTTATTTTTATTTTTCTATACTATATATCTCTATACTGTTTAGTTACAGGTTAGTTATGATTTATTTATTTATATTAACTACGGATTTCCTACGGTTTTTCTTTATATTAATTGTCTATGACACGGTTATTTATTTAATGGTACTTAAGATTTTCGGTCCCCCCTAAGTGGTTTTTTTTCTTTCGCGGTTCCCCTTGTTTTTCCCTCGGTTTCTGTGTGAGTGTTCTTTATTTAGTAATTCTGGTAACGGTTTTCGGTCGGATGCCTGTTCTAAAATCTATCGACCCGAATTTCCGCGAGTCGACTGATTTAGAGTTGGCATGCGGTTCGCGAATGTAACTTTTCGCGTGTTTTTAATAATGAGTGTTTTTCGTTCCGATGCTTGTTTTTATATCTATCAACCCGAATTTCCACGAGTCGACTGATTGAAAACAAGCATGCGATTCGCGATGATAACTTCGCTTACTTTGCTTTTTTTTTTTTTGTATGTGTGTGTGTGTGATTTTAGTTATATAGTGTGGTATTTCGTTGTATGTTTATTCTTGAATCTATCAACCCGAATTACCACGAGTCGACTGATTTAGAATTAACATGCAATTTCGCGTTATTATCTCACTTTTCCTTTCTCGTTCTTAGTCGTTCAGATAGTCGTTCTTCCAGTCAACCCGGAGTTCCACGAATCGACTTTACAGAAAGAACTTGTATCTGTTATTATTTAAAAGAGAAAAACGGAAAAAAATGATAAATAAAAATGACGGTATTTACGGAAAAAGTTTCTTACTTACTGTTTGAGTTGTGAGTTTTCCTATCCCCCTTTTTTTTTCTTTTTAAGACTAAGCGGATGGTCTTCCCCGCGGTTTGGCGGGGTGTACCACTTTAACGGATGCGACGCAGACGGCGGACGGACGGATGAACGGTTTTATTTTTTTCCGCGACGCGAACCCGGGACAGCCGGGTGGGTTTTTCGGTTGGGCGCCAATGTAACGTGGTCACGAGCCGGCGGGGTCACTGGCAGGAGACCACGTACATAGGGGATCAGGGATTCCTCGACAATCAAACACGGATGACTTTGAACTTGGCCTGTGGCCTATATTTCCTATAATGCCAGAACACTAAAATACAATCTACCTCTTATATCTACACACTGACCGGACGGCTCCGAAGGAGCCGGCTGAAAGAACACTAATACTTATCTAAATCACTCGCGGGTTTAAATCGGCCGTCGACGGGAGGCCTTACGGACCGTACACGCGTGAGGCGCGTGCGCGGGAGGGAGAAGTGCGGGGGGATGCGAAGGTTTCGGCGGTGCTGGGCAACTCCGGCTCAAAGCCCTGATATGACCAACACCTCCAGCGCTCTCCTGTGACTATTGCCGCCGTCGTACCCGAATTACCACGAGACGACGTCGTGAAGCGACAATAGGCACAGGCGAACTGTTGGCGGACGCCGGCCGGGTGCGTTATATAGGCCGGCGTGTGGGGATTTGCGGTGGGGACCGGCGTGTGCGCTGTTGCTCGCTGATTGGCCGGTTTCCCTCACGCCATCCTCGTACGATGCGGCGCGACGGGCTTCTAGAATGTTCTCGCGTGTTTGTGCGCTGAGTCATGCGTGCGTCGGACTTGGTAGGTACTGTGACAGCTTCGTCACAATCAGATAAGCTAAGCGATATCTTCAGCTCATCCATCTTCCTGACTTACGAGACTTATACCGTAAATATCCGAAAATATATCGCGAATTTCAGTAAACGAAAAATTTAATTTAGGCGAACTTGGTAAATTGATGAGAACATTTGGCCTCCTGCATCAGTGTTCGATCCTCACGCACTTCTAATTAAATAATTTCGTTTCCATATAAGTAATATTTATCTACTTTTAGTACTTACTTGTTGTTCAAGTACAGGATATAATCCAAATAATTGATCAAGTTTCAGGCTCAGCCTTTCAGAAAATGAGGTCAACTTTGGACGTTAGAAAATCTCCACTTTGAAAGCCCCCTATATTTCGTAAATTTTCATAGGTTTACATATTATATTTTTGAAGTAATTACGTTCAGTAAGTAATTCAGAAGTTATAAGGCTCTAACAGACGGACGGACAGACGGACGGACGGACGGACAGACGGACGGACGGACGGACAAGTGCCAATTCACTCAAGTAGGCTCAGAGACCTTCGCTTCGCTCGGTCAATAAAAATATTATGATCAGATATTTTCTTTCAACATTGCTTACTTCAAGTAATGTAACTATCAAAATACAGCCAGGGAATAACATTTGGAGTGATGGGTATCGGGAGGATAAACTAAATAAATAGTGTCGTTTAGGTTTATTTTAGCGTGAAATCGACTGCCACTCGCTCACCCTTGTCACAGTGACCTCTGACCTCTAAACCTCTGCCGCTGTAAGCCGAGAGCGAACCTACATATTGATTTTATACCTGTTTCTACTGGAACACGGATCAAATGGAAAATCGCGGGCATCGGCTAGTATGGGATAAAAACGACGCTGGTAGAAAAAAGCGAGTAGCTACAACATTGATTTTAGGCGTAAATATAGACATTTGCCAGAGCCTCGAAGTTTTAGTAAGCACTAGCTGATGCCCGCGACTTCGTCCGCGTGGATTGAGGTTTTTTGGTTTCCGCGGGAACGCTTTAATTTTCCGGGACAAAAAGTAGCCTATGTGCTATTCCAGACTATAATCTTTCTCTGTGTCACATTTCATCCAGATCCGTTCAGCCGTTGTGGTGTGATTGAGTAACAAACATCCATACATACATCCATCTATCCATACATTTATCCATCCAAACTTTCTCATTTATAATATTATAAATAAATAAATATTAGTATAGATTATAAAGCCCTGTAAAATTGCCAATCTATAGAAGTCTATAAAGCAACTTTCTAGAGTGCCACATTTTATCACGATGCAATATTATTATTTTCCTCTAGGAGAAATCTGTTATCAGGCGTCCCATGTGGGTGCGATCGGAATCCCGGCCGAAGCTTGATAATCCGCAAAATCCTTTATCTCATTCACGCTCTTACTCTCCAATGAGCGGATGCGGACTGAGTGTGCATTATGAAGCGAAATAGTAGTTTGTGATATAAGGGCGGTAAATAGGTTTTTACATACGAGTTGACTAATGTCAGCCCGATGACGCCAGTCGAGGGCTGACCATCGTCACGAGTTTGTTAAAACCTTAACGCCCGTGTATCACACGATATTTTTCAATACATTTGTGAGAAAACTTGAAAATAAAACTCGAGTAGGTAGGTACAAGGTACTCACTAGAAAATGGTTTCTCACGCCCGTACTTATTTCGAGATTTTTG